>OX451739.1:1407161593-1407761593 GCA_948472305.1 Vicia faba
AGGACAAGAGAAGTCATGCAAGGTGCCTTTTTCATTAAAAAATAATTCAAAATTTTTATTTTCAAATTCCCCACCATGATCACTTCTGACTTTGATAATTCTAAGACCCTTTTCATTCTGAACTTGGTTGCAGAGGGTAACGAACACAGAGTGTGACTCGTCCTTGTGTCTTAAGAACTTTACCCATGTCCATCTGCTATAGTCATCTACGATTACTAACCCATACTTCTTGCCACTGACAGACACAGTTTTTACTGGTCCAAATAAGTCAATGTGCAGAAGTTCTAATAGCTTAGAGGTGGAAACAACATTTTTGGATTTGAAAGCAGGTTTTGCAAATTTTCCTTTCTGACATGCTTCACACAGAGCATCTGAGCTGAAATTCAAGTTTGGAAGTCCTCTGACAAGATTGAGTTTGTTAATCTGAGATATTCTTCTCATACTAACATGCCTCAATCTTCTTTGTCAGACCCATTGCTCGTTGTTAACAGAAAGTAGGCATTTTACATTCTGACTCTTTAGTTCAGAAAGTCTTGTTTTATAAATGTTGTTTTTCCTCTTTCCATTAAATAGGATAGTCCCATCTTTCTGACTAATAGCTTTGCATGAATTTTGATTAAAGATTATATCATAACCGTTATCACTTAATTGACTTATGGATAACAGGTTATGCATTAATCTATCAACTAACAACACATTATTTATAGAGGGAAGATTTCCATTACCTACTGTTCTAGAACCAATGATCTTTCCTCTTTGGTTACCTCCAAATCCCACGTAGCCTCCAGGCTTAAGTTCCAGGCTTTGGAACATATGCCTTCTTCCCGTCATGTGTCGAGAGCAGCCAAAGTCCGGGTACCATGACTGGTGTTTTAGCCTTGCTGCTAAAGATATCTGCTATATATATAATTTTATCCTTAGGTACCCATATCTTCTTGGGTCCTGGTTTGTTAGTTTTACCAAAATTCTGATTGAATTTTGGTTTGATAGAATAATCACTACTTGTGTATTTTATGTCATGTGTGTGCCCATATATAAAATGTGATTTGAGTGGTGTGCGTTTTATGACCAAGTCCATGGCCTGTTTAGGTGTAGATACCTTACCTTGATATCCTATCCCTTTTCTGCCATTTCTGCTAACTTTATAGATCATTGAAGCCATCTTGCTTCTATCTATGTTTCTAGCTAGAAACTTCTAAAAGCTTTGATCATACTCTTTGATGATCTCATCAGCATTACTGGGAGTCTCTAAGATTTTTTCCTTATGAGAATTTTGCAAATCATTTTCTAATTTTGAAATTTTTTCTTTTATCTCAGAATTCTCTAATCTGAGACTCTTAGACTTTTCAGAGTCAGAGGCAAGATCCCTTTTCAAGTTCTTGAATTTGACTCTGATTTGCTGATACCTTTCCAGAATTTCATTTAGACTTTATGCAAGTTCAGCCTTAGTAAAATTAATGGTAAAGTCAGGAAATACCTCTTCAGTGTCTGATTCCGAGTCTGAACCAGAAGCTTCACTGTCTTCTGACACATTTGCCATGAGAGCTATGTTTGCTCTTTCATCATATAACTCTGAGTCAGCTTCAGAGGTTTCCGAGTCACCCCATGTTGCCATGAGGCTTTTCTTCTTTTCCTTGAAGAACTTCTTTTTGGGCTTCTCCTTCTGAAGCCTTGGGAAGTCACTTTTGTAGTGCCCTTGTTCATTACACTCATAGCAGATGATGTCCTTGTTATTTGGATTTATGTATCCTGAAGAACCTTCAGATCTTCTGTGTCCAGAGGAAGACTCAAACTTTCTGTATCTGGAGGAGGATTCAGTATGAATTTCCTTTGTCTCTTCTTCCACAATTGGTTCACCCTTCTGGAGAGGAGAGACAGTTCATCTTCTTCTGATGAGGATCCATCAGAAGTTTCTTCCACAACCTGCAGAACCTTAGAGTCAGATTTTCTATTAGATTTTAAAGCTAGTGGCTTACCTTACTTTTGAGGCTCATCTTCTTCTAACTCTATCTCGTGACTTTTGAGGGAGCTGACAAGTTCCTCCAGAGATATTTTGTTGAGATCTTTGGCTAGCTTAAGTGCTATGACCATTGGCCTCCATTGCTTGGGTGAGCTTCTGATGATCTTCTTAGCGTGACCAGCAGTAGAATACCCTTTGTCAAGAACCTTCAGTCCAGCAACACGGATTTGGAATCTTGAAAACATAGCTTCTATGGATTCACTATCTTCCATCTTGACTGCCTCATACTTCTGAATGAGCGCAAGGGCCTTGGTTTGTTTGACTTTAATGTTTCCTTCATGCGTCATTCTTAGAGAGTCAAACATGTTCTTTGATGTCTCTCTATTTGAGATTTTCTCATATTCTGAGTATGAGATAGCGCTGAGGAGTATTGTTCTGGCCTTGTGGTGGTTTCTGAAATCACACTTTTGCTGGTCAGACATCATTTTTCTGTTTATCTTATGACCACTTCCATCCACTGGGTGTGTGTATCCGTCAGTCACCATGTCCCACAGATCAGCATCATGGGCCAGAAAGAAACTCTCAATTCTATCTTTCCAATAGTCAAAGTTTTCTCCATCAAAGACTGGAGGTTTGCCACTGAATTTGTCCTTGTCTTCATGGTAGTCATTGCTGATGTTTTGGCTTGGTTCCACCATAGTGTTTTTCTGAAGCTTGGATCTTGTACTGACACGATTAAGTGTTTAAGCTCAGAACCAGGCTCTGATACCAATTGAAGAAGTGAAAAACACAAGAAGGGGGGGGGGGGGGGGTTGAATTGAAAACTTGAAATCAAAAGCGCAATGACACAGTATTTTTATCCTGGTTCGTTTGATCTCAAACTACTCTAGTTCACCCATCAAGGTGATTTCGCCTCTCTCCAATGAGGACTTAATTCACTAATCACAAAAGGATTACAATCACTACTTTAACAACTGTTAAAGTCTTCTTGAGTACAACCACAATCCGGTTAATCTCAAGGAACACTGTTTTAATCAAATAAACAAGAGTATTGTGTGTTGTTGTTTTTCTTTACAAAAACTGTTATCACAACTATGATAATTTACACAGAATGAGAGCGTGGAAATATGATGAGTATGCTTGCAGTTTTTTGAATTCTCGTGAATAGTATTTGCAAAAATCGTTACCAATTTGATCACTGAGTTTGTTTATATAGGCAATGGATTCTCGTTGATCATTAAGCATGATAAATGTCATTAACTCAGTTTCCATTTGGAGAAGATCCTGTCTGAATGAATCCGTTGTAATTGATGCTGTCTTGAATGATTAGTAACGCTTCAGAGTCTTTCATCCTTGCCTGCTGCTAATGCTTCAGCACAATGATGACTTAGTTTATTATGCTCTTGTTCAGAATCAGAGTTTACTTCACTTAAGCGCAGGTACTGGTCATCAATCTTCAGCACAAATTCTGATTGCTTCAGCGTGTAGCTTCTATAGCTTATCTTCTGATGTTGCTTTGGTCAGAACTTTTGCATACAAAATAACATTATTTTTAGGGTGCATATTTGTTCTTTGTATTTGTTATCATCAAAACTCTAACTAAGGTTTGTAGAATCCAACTATGTTCTAACAAATCATGCTCACCATATCAAGTGGGTCATAGCCCTTGACTCAAGTTAACGTGCTTTGGTCTTTGACGGTGTTTGATTAGAGAATGAATCCTTTTCCCCTTGATAGGCGTCTGGTTCGACATAACACTGCATCATTGGCCCTTGAGATCCTTGGAATGGTTATTGAAAATGCTATGGTATGATGTTATGTATAAGTATGCAAAGCAAGCAAGTTGTTATGTATAAATACTCATATACACACAAAGCAGACGAGTCCTTAGGTTTAGGCTTGCATGGAGTTTGTAGGTAAGTACCCTCTTGAAGTTTAGTTGGCTCAACCTGTCCTAGTAATAGTACCTGGGTTCTAGGGGATCTCAATATGACTGATCTTTCTTCATCGGGCATTGTTTCAGCGCAAGCCTCTTTATTGGCGACCGGAATATCCCGAAAGTCCAATCTCAATGTGAGTAGCATCGAGTATCAACCAACTTCGGACTGCACCAAAGCCCGCTATCTCACTACTTCCTAATGGCCAAGTTGTTCAATTAAGGTTCTAAGGTCAGTTAGTGCTTCATGACACCACACAGCGGCCCCGTATTCTCCTTGACTACTCAAGGGCTACCGGTACCAATAAATGTGTCACACGAACGTAGCCATTGCTTCAACCATGTCGGTATACCCCGCACAATTTCCACAATCTATTGCTACTTACCTAAAAGGTGCCCCAGATCTGGGTAGAGAATCAAAATAAGCACAAACAAGGAACCATAATGTAAAGTAAGCAAATCAAACAAGGAAAGCAAGTAAAGGTGATCTAGCCCTAAGGTAATCCCACTTTTAAGTATAGTCCCCAGCAGAGTCGCCAGTTCTGTAACACGGTGGGAGAACTGACTTGGGTGTTTTATGTTTGATTGCAATTGTTGGGGATAGCAAGAGTCGCCAGCGAATTTTCTTTTATCCAATAAGGAAGGGTTGAAAAGAACAAGAAAGACCTTTCGAGATTATTTCTTGAGTTCAAGGGGTAGGTTATGAAAAGGGAATGTATTAGCACCCTTTCTATCCGTAGTTATCTACGGGCTCTTAGTTGCTTGCTAGATCACTTGCTTTTGTTTGAAAATGTGCTTGTGGTGTGGGTTTTGAAAGTATTTTAAAAATATCTTTGTAATGGTTCTCGTTTCTATAAGAACGCATACAAAGTGTTTTGTCTTTTGAAAATGTTTCAAAGTGAAATTGTGGGTGTATAAAATGTTTTTATTGTGAGCAAGCGAGCAACTAGGAGCATACTACCTACTCAAACGGTCTTTAGTGTTCTTTTCCTCCTCCTTTAGATGTTGCTATCTTACCATTTTTTTGGTAAGAAGCCCCATCGTTGGATTTGAAGGGATGGGCGTGGGTCGTTTGTATAGTCATAGAAGGCAACCTATGAGATGTTTTAGCAATTTAGTTAGGGACTAGATTGTTTACCAAAGGCAACATTGAGGGTCATCGAGGGACTACAATCTTTTATCGAGGGTCTTTACTAAAATGCCCATATTCGAGGGATATGACTATTTCTCCGAGGCAACAAGTGAGATTACCCTAAAGGTGCATGTGTGAATAATGTGTTTGATTTGCATGCATTTAGTCTTTGATTAGGGGTTGTCTACTTGTTGTTTTTATATTGCCATACATACTCTATTTTACTAGCAATTGTACAAAAGTAATAAAAATGCAGAAAATAAATCCTACACTTTTACAACTATATTGAATAGCATGAAAATGTAAAGGCAAAGATAAAATAAAGAAGGAAAAAGGGGATCTTTCGATTAGGGCAGAAACATCCTTTGATTCTTCACATTTTGACCTTTTCGACTTGGGCCTGGAGTCAGTGAGGTCATGACCTTCGACTGGGAGGTGGGATCAGTGTGGGCGTGCCTTTCGACTGGGCCTGGAATCAGTGCAAGATGCAATCTGCCTTTCTGCCTCCTTCGACTGGGGCCTGGGAGTCAGCATGGTGTGTCTTTCGACTGGGGCCTGAGAGTCAGTATGGTGTGCCTTTCTGGATGCTTCTTTCATTCAGCATAGAGTTCCCTCTTTATCTCAAGTCCTTTGCTGCATCCTTTGATTGGGCCTGGAGTCATTGAGGTAGCCTAAGGCTTCGTTTCATACTCATGTCTCCTGTTTCTTTCGTTTGAGATATTAAATAGCAACATGGCCTTAGGCCATGGTAGCATTACCTTAGGGCCAGGTTAGTTCTTAAAGCATTTGTAACAAACCAAATAACAAAACCAAAAGGAGAGGAAATAAGAACATACTAAAAGGCTGGAAACGAAAAGGAAACAAATACTATGTACATGTTGGAAACGAAAGGGAAGCTTGTTTACATGTTATGCTGGAAACGAAGGATCCAAGGTTAATAATGACTTACCTTGATTGAGGCTGGGACGTGTGCTGGGACTTTAAGTGGTTGCCTTGAGTGCCTCTGGATTCGAAAGGAGGAAACGAAGGTAACATCCCTAAGGTTGGATTCGAAGGAGAAGAACAAGTGTGATGTTCTTTATTTTGGATTTGAAGGGTAACAAGGTCTAGGGATGTTTCAGATTTGAAGGGGACAAGTGTTTGGATTCTGGTTTTGTGTTTGATGAGTGTTTAAGTGTTTGAGATTTTGATGATTTTTAAGAGTGTTTGATGATGTTTGAGAGTGTTTGATGATTCGTTCCCCTAACCAAAAAGTCCTCCTTAAACATGTGTTGGAGCCTCTTATATAGGCAAAGTTGTCTTAAGCTTTTGGAGGGAAAACAAAAGGTTTGAACAATTTGAGCAACCTACTCTTTGCAGCTTTCAAGAGACAGTTCCTTGTATTTTATTTTAGTGCAAGAAATGGGCAGTGTTTTAGGACTGATGTGCAGCTGTTTTGGCTAGTGTACCAGGCCTGAACTTGGCAGCAAGCATCTTTGAATATTTCAACCTTTCTTTTTGACCCTTTTTTTACCAGATTCCTCTTCCAACAATGTTATTTGATTTTCCACCAACAAGTGTCCATCGAATGGGTCACTTTTGTGCATCCTTCGAAGGAGCCAAATGTGTGACCCTTGGACGGTCACCGAAACATGCCTTAAGTTTGGCTTTGTAAATCCTTCAAACGGGCCATCAATAGTGTCCTTCGAATGGGACGCCCAAATATGTCCCTTGAATGGGTCATGTATGTTTATTTGAAAATGGCCAAATGTGTCCTTCGAATGGACTAGTAAGGTATACCATTCGACAGGGATTCATATGTATGCCCTTCAAATCCACCACTATGTGTGTTGAAGGTTCTAAGGGTTGGAATTGAAACATGCTAAAGGGAACTATCATCCAGTCGAAGCTAGTATAAACATAGCCAATACCCTGTCGAAGCCTAACATGCAGTTAGTATAAACGGCCAAACAAAACTTGCAACAAAAAGGGCCATATGCCTAAACAAAGGGTGCACGCAGGATGCAAGGATGCAATCGAAGGATTCCAAAAGGAGGCATTTTGCCTTGGAATCGAAGGAGGCTACATGAGGATTTTTACCTTGTGCATGCCAGCATGGTGGGAGCTTCCTGCATGCAAGAAAGAAGTTGTGGCTCAAACGAAGGCCTGTATGTAACTAAACATCAACTTATGAATCAAAGCAAGTATGGGGGAATATTTGTCCAGTCAACACAGGCATGCACGCATCAAACGTCCAATCGAAACAGGAAAATAGGCAGCCACTGCATTGCTAACTTTGTGAGGCCAAAGATGCAATCAAAGGGGGTATGCAGGAAGCTCCTTCCTTGTGAATCAAAACCAACGCGCCAGAGGCCCATGCCCAGTCGAAGGATGCAAGCCAAGATTGCATCGAAAGAGGCCAAAAGGCCAATTGAAGGAGGTGAATCAAAGAAGACTTATTTTTCTCCAATCTTGTCAAAAATATTATTTTTATCTATTTTTCCCGTTTTTAATAGCTTCCTCTTTAACTTGGTACTGGAAAATCCAATTGTACTTGTGCAAGCTTGAACCTTGAGAATCCTTGTGAGAAATGCCTTGAAAAATGAGAAGGCAAATTTTGGGGTACAACAATGAGACTCTGACTATCATACCAAAACATCTTTCTGAATATTTCGTGCTTGTGGCACAAACTTATAATTTCCAGAACAAGAAGGTTATTGTAATACGGTGGGAGAACCGACTTTTTGGTTTTATCGCAAATATTGCAGTTAGCAAGAGTCGCCATCGACTTTTCTTTTATCTAACAATTAAGAAAGGTGAAAAGAACAGGAAAGACCTTTGATAGATTTTGAGTTCGGGGGGTGTTGTACCCCAAAATTTGCCCTCCCATATTCTTCAAGAATTGCAAAGAGCATGCTTCAAAATCTCCCCAAGGTTTGCACAGTTCAAGGGCCTCCTAACAGTCAAAAACTAGGGTTTTGGTTCTGGCAAAGAAATTGAAGTTTCCAAGGGTCCAATCAAGTCCCACATGCCTATAAATATGGTCAAGCATACTCATAACAAGTTTCAAGACTTACAGCACAAAATTGCACAGTCAAAAACCCTAAATTGCCCTACAGTCAACTGCAGGGGCAAAATGGTCATTTGACAGTCAAAAGTTCAAATTTTTGGTCAACATCTCATTTTGAAGCCACAAACATCATTTGATCAATTCTTGATCATGATTTTCAAAGCTTGGCTCAAAAAATCTCAAGATGCAAAAGTTTCCATATTTGGACAGTTGAAAAAGTCAACTGTAACTTGAACAAGGCATAACTTCCACATGGTTTATCAGAAAAATTCCATCCAAAGCTCATTTTGAAGAGAAAGACATTCCCTACAACTCCTCTTCACACTTCAAGTCCAAGAAATGCTCTCACAAAAAGTTATTAATTTCAACATTATAGGTCATTTTCAAAAGTCAACAAAAAGGGACTTTAAGTCAAAGGCCATAACTTGATATTGGTAAATCAAAATGACATGGGACCAAAGGCATTGGTTATAGGACTTCAAGACCTTTCCAAAATGTCAAAGAACATGATCAAAGCTTAAAAATTGAGCAAGATATGCCTTGTGGAAGTTGGGAAATTTTTGGGAATTTTGAAAAGTCAAATTTGCTTCAAATGCCTTAAAATTGCTAATGGGCCACATTTTCTTCCAAGATTCATCATCCAAAGACTATGCACGACCATTTGGCCCAAAGGGGATTTATTTCATCATTTTTATTTATTTATTTGAATTTTTAATTACTATTAATTCATTTAATAAAATAAAATATGACAAAAATACTAAAACAAGGTTTTCAAATCTTTTTGTGCAGAATAAACTCTCATCAAGGCCTAAGGATTTCGTGCATATCAAAAGAGGAAAGAATTGGTGCAAATTGGCATGATTCTTCATGAAAAAATATTGAAAAAGATTCATAAAAATCAAATCTTGAAAACCATTAAAGACAAGGCTTTGGGCTTGGATTATTGACTGAATTCATTCCTTATACAAGTACAAACCTAACCCTAATGCCAGGAACCTAGAAGCGGCGCCACACATCAAGAACACTTTTGCAATTTTTGTGAAAAAAAGTGAAAACTGAAAACGCCTTTAGAGTTGGTTTCAAGACAAGAAAACTATCCCAATCGCTTGCCAAGGTCACAAGGAAAGCTTCTGGATCAAAATCACAGTTTCCAACTTCAAGAAACGGTAAAACGGAGCAGTCCTGTTCATGATATATGGCATACTCGTGTTTTGATTTATAAGACATATTCATACATTCTAACGCTTGTTTTATACTAATATGAACTCAACGAAACTCATGGCATCATTGAATTAAATTAACACTGCTTGTACAGAGAATTGCCATTGTTGTCTTTTAGGGTTGCAGAGGTTTCAAATTGGGGCTTCCCTATTCTGAAAAAATTGGCCAACAAGACCCATACCATTAGAACCAGAAGCTTGATACGAACTCAACCCATGGGTCGCGATCAATTTATGATCAACAACGGCTTATTCGCTATTTTTTCATACATCATATAGTGGGGGTTTAAAACCCCCGCAATCTTGTTTTGTTTTTTTCAGGCTAACGCGAACAAGTGGAGAAGAAGATCATGTGGCAAGCTATGGTTGGACCATTTGAATTCAGCGCGCGTTTTTTTGTCTCTATGTCACTAACCAATTTTCTTTTATATTATTTATCTTTTATTCCATATACAGCGCGTTCAAGCAGCTCAGTTGGTGGAATATCACGCTGGCAAGCCTTGGGACCTGGGTTCGATTCCCAGGTCCCCCCATATTCTTAATATATTTTGTTTCAATGTAATCCCATGTAGCTTCCACCCCAGGAACTTATCATATGTCCACCATCCACGCTTGCCACGCGTTCAATAATCTTAATCCAAAGGTCATGATTTGAAGGACACCATGGGCGCCAGTCAATGCATACGCATGTTCCCAGGAAAGTCAACTGAAGGCCTTAAACATTGGGCCAAAAATGCTGGATAATACCTCCAATTTGGGACAACAAACCCCCCATGTTTGCATTTTTCTCTCTTTTTATTTTTCTCATAATATAAAAAAATAATAAAAAAAAATCAGAAAGTCACAAAATAAAAAATATATTTTATCTAATGTTATTTTTTGTAAAAAAGTCTTATTAATTAATTAGTCTTAATTCTAGATTTAATTTTAATATTTTTTCAATAAACTTAAAAAGTGTAGAATTAGGGTTTTAAGCACTTTTATCTTTTTTTTCCTTTTTCACCATATAATTATTAATTATTAATTATTATTTTTTGTAAACAAATTACCATGTAAATAATTAGGTTAATTTTAGGTTCAATTTTAACATGTTTTTTTTAATAAGTTAAAAATAGTTAGAATTAGGTTTAAATTCCATTAATTCTCATTACAATCCATAAATACAAAAAACTCAAAAATAATCTCTTTTTCTCATCAAATTTAATTAATTTCGTAATTTTTAATTCAATTTCTTTAAAAGGGTCCAACGCCCTCGCATTCCCGATTCTACTTATTCTCGCATTTTTATTTTTCCTATATTCATGTAATTCTCCCAAAGCCATGTAATAGCTTAATTAGATATTTATCCTTCCGTTTTATTTTATTTCAAATCGGGTCCTGGATTAAATTTGGCGATGTGGACCCGCGCCTTTGTAATAGCGTAGGAACTTTTAATTTCCGCATCTTTTTTAACTGTTAATAAATTTGCATGCAAGAATGAATGTCAAAATAAAAGCAACGCGTAGATCACCAATACACGACAAGACAAAATATCTGAAAACGACACACAAATCACACACCACCCCTAGGGTACGCCTCACTGTTGCCTTGCCCCTCGAAAGGTGATCGTCGAGTAGAGGACGTTTTAGTAAGTCCTCATGATCCAGGAACCTGGCATGAGGGTAGCTTCTAAGGTGTCTTCCTATTGCTCCGGTGATCACCATGTCCCGAACCTCGAATTGACCCGAACACCTCCAACGGTGGTGCTACCTACCCCTCAATGGTGGGATGGCACTACCTTAAGGACATTTACACAGACGAAATCCTTAGAGTAGGTAGATTCTCGTAGATACTTGCTCAAATTTCAAAACAAATCAAAAATACTTTTCACACCGACACCTTTTCAAAAAGCTTTCGAAAGCAATTTTTCAAACACTCTTGAGGACCGATACAAGAGTCAAACTGAAATTTTCAAAGAAACTTTTTTAAAACCCACAGTTGAAAAGCAAACAAACCATTTTGAAAAACACAAATGAGCAAGTATCTAAGAGCCCATGGATAACCATGGATAGAAAGGGTGCTAACACCTTCCCTTTCTATAATCTACCTCCCGAACTGAGAGCAATCTCTATAAGGAATTTTTCTGTGCTTTTGTCCTTTCCTTGTTGGAGAAAATAAAATACGGTGGCGACTCTTGCTTCCGCGACATTTCGCGAACCAGCGTTAAACAGTCAGTTCCAGATCCACCGATCACAGAACTGGCGACTCTGCTGGGGAGACTTTTAAAGTGAGGTGTACCTTAGGATTAGTTCATAACTGTGTTTTCAATTGTATTGATTTGCTTGCTTTATTATTGTGGGACTGTCTCGGGAGTTCTATAGATCCTAACCCGGATCTGGGGATACCTTCTTAGAAAGTAGCAACAAGGCTGTGAGGGAACTGTGCGGGGTATACCGACATGGTTGAAACAGTCTGCTACGTTGATGTGGCACCTTGGTGTGTACCGGTAACCCTTGAGTTCAGTCAAGGAGAGTACGGGGCCTCCGCGTGGTGTCGTGAAGCATCAACAGACCTTAGGAACCTTAATTGAACTATCTTGGCCTCTTTAGGGTAGTGAGATAACTGACTTTGGTGCAGTCCGAGGTTGGTTGATACTCGATACTACACTCAATTGAGGGTTGCTTTCCTGGAATATTTCGGTCGCCAGTTCAGTGGCTAAATCGAAACGATGAACAATGAAAGCAATCCAATGATATTGGGATCCTCTAAGAACCCGGTTACTTCTAATAGGACAGGTTGAGCCCACCAACTTCAAGAGGGTAATACCCAGACCCCATGCTGGCCTAAACTCTAAGGGCTTGTCTTGTGTGACTTGTGTGCCTTACATGTTTGTCTTTGTAAATATCTGTGGTGTGTTTAATCATAGCATCATGACATCATCCAGCATCATATGCATTGACTAACCATTTCAGGGGTTCGAATCTTCATCTTTGTTCTTGTTTTGTAGGACATGGAAACTGTTCGCAGAAAGACAATTCAAATCAGCCTTGTAAGGATCCCTCCTCAGCTTAAGGAGCTTATATCCAGGATTCCCGAGAGCTCTTCATTCAGTGAAAGACATGGAAGACTCATCAGCTTGGTCAATACCAACATTGAGGAAGATATGATAAAGGTCCTGTTCCAGTTCTTTGACCCTCTGCATCACTGTTTCACCTTCTTGGATTATCAGCTGGTACCTACATTGGAGGAGTTCTCCCGGCTTCTGAAGATCCATATCCTTGATCAACTACCCTACAACGGTACGGAAAAGGAACCCAAGCTTGAGGAGATTGCTAAAGCCTTACACCTACAATCATCTGATCTCAAGGGACATTGGGAAGTCAGAAGTGGTATCAAAGGGTTATTAGCCAGGTTTCTGTTTGAAAAGGCCTATGAATGTTGGAACTCCCTTGACTTACAAGCTTTTGAAGAAGTTGTGGCCCTCCTTGTCTATGGTTTGGTGTTGTTCCCTAACCCAGATCAGCTTATAGATATCAGTGCTGTCCAGATCTTCATGTCCAGAAATCCTATACCTACGTTGCTGGGGGACATCCTTCACTCATGTTACACTCGAACCATGAGAAAAAGAGGTGTCCTTATGTGTTGCACTCCTCTCCTGGGAAGGTGGTTTATTTCGCACCTTCCACAATCAGTTTTGAAGAACGAGCGGGGTTTGAGATGGTCACAACGGTTGATGACTCTTACACATGCAGATATACATTGGTGCCCTCGGTCCAGAGAGGATGTCACTATCATTGATCGTTGCGGGGAGTACCCTAATGTTCCTTTACTTGGAATCAGAGGAGGTATTACTTATAACCCGTGCCTAGCTTGGAGACAGTTTGGTTATGCTCGGAGGGATGGCCCTCATGACATGTTAATTCCTGACATAGTTTTTGACTTCGACAATGATGCACAAGGACTTCGCCAGAGATTTATCAGAGCTTGGAGGATGCCAAGTAGGATAGACAGTAAGACACTGGGGCACAGGAACTCCATCCCGTTGGAACCTTATCTCAAGTGGGTACGGGCCCGCTCCCAGAAGTTAGTGATGCCATATCCTCATATGCTCCCTGTGATCAAAGAACCAGTCTTGGAAGGAGAAGTGTCCTACACCATTCAGCATCCTGACATGCCCACATCCTAGGAAGAGATGCAGAAGAGCTGGATCCAGCTTAAGGAAGAACGAAATTCTCTTGAGACCAGTCTACATGCTAGTGAAAAGAAGGTCTTGGAGCTCACCCGCCTTTTGCATGAGGAGAGGAATCTCAACACCTACATAGCTCCAAAGAGGATGCGTAGTGTCTTTTGGGATTGATTTGCTTTGTAATACGTGCCCATGAGGCTTTGATGTACTGAACAATTATTTCCTTAATGATAATGTGTGTTCTTTTTTGTCTACAACAAATTTGAACTTTCGAACCCTTGAATGCATCGCATAAACACATATCATTCATCATGTGCATAGCAGGTTTTCTTCTTTTCAGGTTGCTTACTGTTCTTCGCTGTTTATTTCAGCATCATGAATCCTGACTCATCATCAACCGAGATGTCCATCAAGGCTCTTCAGGCGCAAAATGCGCAATTTCAGGAACTAATCATGGGTTTGGCTCAGGGCCAAGAAGAGCTGAAGGCTCTGATCCTGAAGAAGGAGAAGAAGAAGAAGAAGAGATCTGTTCTTTTCAATTCGGGCCGAAAGTTTGGCAACACTCTGCAGAATGAAGAGGCTGGTTCTTCTATAGGCAAGAGCAGTCCCCAAGGGGGAAAAGGTCCTAGTCCGATAGTCTCTGACAACGAGACTGATTTTGATGAGGAACAGTATCCTCCGGCTGAAGACCGGTACAAGCAGTTGGAGGACAAACTGAATGCAATGGAGATCCAACAAGTGCCTGGGCTGGATTTCGGAGACTGAGGTTTATCTACTGGTGTGATTATTCCTCACAAGTTCAAAGCACCATCCTTTACCAAGTATGACGGGGCGTCTTGTCCCAAGCTGCACCTCAGATCTTACGTGCGGAAGATTCAACCGTACTCAGTGGACAAAAACTTGTGGATCCACTTCTTCCAGGAGAGTCTTTCAGGGACTCATCTCGAATGGTTCTATCAGCTGGATGGGACCAAGGTTCGTAACTGGGAGGAGTTGGCTACTGCTTTTTACAAGCAGTATCAATATAATGCCGACCTTGCCCCTACACGTACTCAACTCCAGGGTATGTCGCTAGGTTCAAGCGAAGGTTTTAAAGAGTACGCACAGAAGTGGAGGGATCTGGCTGGCAGGGTGCAGCCTCCGTTAACTGACCGGGAGTTAGTAGACATGTTCTTGGGGACCCTATCTGGGCCATTTTTCAATCATCTTATCGGTAACTCATCTGCAGGGTTTACTGATCTTATTCTGACTGGAGAGAGAATAGAGGCTGGGATGAAGTCTGGTAAAATTCAGAAGGGTGCATCTTCAAGTTCTGAGAAGAAACCCTTTAAGAAGGAGGCTAGTGCTGTATATGGGTCTAGAAGACAAGAGAAACCTGAGCGCCGCCAATCTGTCAATGCAGTGATGATTGCTAAGCCTGCTGCCGCTCCTCGGCAAACCAATCCTCAAAGGGCTGAAAGACCCAGAAGAGAGTTCACCCGCCTGAGTAGGACTCTATCACAAATCTTGTCGCAGTTGCTGTCCACCAACCTAGTGACTGTCAGAGAGGCCCCAAAGGTTGTGAATACGGCTTCTCCCAAATACAATCCAAATGCCCGCTGTGCTTATCACTCCGATAGCCCGGGGCATTCCACTGCTGACTGTTGGGCCTTAAGGAATAAGGTGCAAGACTTTATTGACGCAAAAGAGATACAATTTGAAGCGCCTGAGAGGCCAAATGTGATGACTGCTCCCATGCCCCAGCATGGAGTAAATGCTGTTGATGAAGATGTATATGCCGTTTCTGTGAATGATGTAGCTACTCCCTTAATGACTGTTAAAAGGAACCTACTGCTGGCCGGTTTATTTCCGGGTTGCAGTGAGGGTTGCCTTTTCTGTGCTGTTTCCCTTTCTGGTTGTCCTTTGCTGAAGTTGGGCATCCAAAGCCTAATGGACAGCAAAGAGATTCTGTTCAAGAAGTCTGCTATTCAGTTGGTTCCGGTAGAAGAAGTTTCTGTTGTTACAATCTTCAATAATCCGATCAAGGCTCTCCCAAGGAAGCCGGTTAAAATCACGACTGTCGCACCCGTTGTTATTATTGTTCCGGGGCCTCTCCCCTACGAATCTGATAAGGCTGTCCCCTGGTACTATGGGGCAGACGTGTATGTACATGGAATCAAGCAAGAGTTCAACACTGGCACCAGCATCAGCAATATCACTGGTCCAGCAAAGGTTACCTGCAGTGGCAGGCTCTTCTCGCCTGACATTGCACCACCCTCTATTCGAAGACCCCTCACTATAACACCTGCAAATGTACCTGTTCCCAGTTCTGATCAAGTTGTGTCCCCTGCTGCCGAGTCATCTAATGCTCGGGGCAAAGGGATTGAAGATGAGCCTGCCCGGATGGAGGCACCAAAATCTGTGAACGCTGAGGCCTCCCAACAAGAGATGGAGGAAATCCTGAAAATAATCAAGAAGAGTGACTTTAATGTTGTCGAGCAGCTGGGGCATACACCCTCCAAAATCTCTATGCTCTCCTTACTACTGTGCTCAGAGGCCCATGCTAAGGTCTTGATTTCATTTCTCAAGACGGCTCACGTACCACAGGAGACATTTGCTGTCCAGTTTACTGATTGCGTAGCAAATCTGACAGCGGACAACAGTTTGGGTTTCTCGGATGCTGACCTTACGACTAAGGGAAAGGACCACAATGACGCCCTTCATGTCTCTATTGAATGCAGGGGCACTACTCTGGCGTACGTATTGGTGGATACTGGTTCTTCCCTGAATGTGCTACCCAAGAAGGCCTTAGACCGGTTGGATTGTGAAGGCCTGGAGCTGAAACCTAGCAACATCATCGTCAGAGCCTTTGACGGTTCTAAGAGGATGGTTCATGGAGAGGTAGACATTCCTATTCGTCTGGGCTCTCAAGTTTTCGACTCTACTTTTTATGTGATGGATATCCGTCCATCGTATTCCTGTATACTGGGTCGACCTTGGATCCACAAAGCTGGGGCAGTGACCTCTACCTTGCACCAGAAGCTAAAGTATCCCGTCAGGGGAAAGATTGTCACTGTGCGGGGAGAGGAGGAGTATATGGTGAGCCATTTGAATTCCTTCAGGTATATTGAGATGGACGGGGAGTTTATTGAAACCCCCTTTCAGCATTTCGAAGAGGTACCTCCAACTTTAGCAGCAGCAGAAACAGTGGTCGAAGAGGATGTTCCTTTGAAGATGGCTTCCTTGAAGGATGCCCGGGCTGTGATCAAGAAAGGTGAATGTGCTAACTGGGGCAGGCTCCCTGACTTTACGCAGAAAACTGACAAGTTTGGACTGGGTTTTACTGCAGAGGGTCAGAAGGCTGTGCGCAAAGCAAAGACCAGAAGACCTCCTATGCTCATTACTAATCCAGGAGTGAATGCTGTTGGGGACGAGGATGAGGTGGAAGAGTCAGAGTTCAATAGCTGGATCTACCCGACGACTGATGGCGGATTGACCAATTGGATTTCTAAAGACCATACTCCTGTTACTTTTGTTACGCAGTAATAAACTCCTATGTTTTTGTTATTTGTAATAAACAATAAATAAAACTCTATGGCTCGGTGTCTTACCCGGGGCACCGTGGCTTCATTTGTGAGGGCATATAAATTGTCATTTCATATATCATGAATAAAGATCTTGGACGTTTTCTCGCATTTCGAATCTTATGCTCCTTTTCTTTCTTTCCTTTCTTTATATATTACAAAACAGCTGTATTTACACACACTCACTCATACAGGTTTCAATCCACTCTGGATCTCACTGGTAACGACTCTGCTACTGCCGGTTATGACTTCGAAAATCCGATCAACTTAGCCAAAGACGAAGGTGAAGATGATTGCGAAGTGCCCGGTGAGCTTGCAAGACTGTTACTCCAGGAAGAGAGGGCAATTCAACCACATGAAGAGCCAGTGGAGACGATAAATCTGGGTACTGAGACAGACAGAAAGGAGGTAAAGATTGGTGCCAACCTAGAGCTCAGCGTGAAGCAACGGTTGACTCAGATGCTACATGATTATGTGGAGATCTTTGCCTGGTCCTACGAAGACATGCCCGGGCTGGATACTGACATTGTGGTACATCATTTGCCTACCAAGGAAGACTGCCCTCCGGTTAAGCAAAAGGTCCGCCGTATGCGTCCAGAGATGTCTGAGAAGATCAAAGCCGAAGTTATGAAACAGTTTGATGCCGGTTTTCTTGCAGTGACTTCTTACCCTCAGTGGGTTGCTAATGTGGTGCCAGTACCAAAGAAAGATGGAAAGGTCAGAATGTGTGTCGACTACAGGGATTTGAACAGGGCCAGCCCCAAGGATGACTTCCCCTACCTCACATTGATGTCCTTGTTGACAATACAGCTTAGCATAAGGTGTTCTCCTTCATTGATGGCTTCTCAGGTTATAATCAGATCAAGATGGCTCCTGAAGACATGGAAAAGACTACCTTTGTTACTCAGTGGGGCACCTTCTGCTACAAGGTCATGCCATTCGGGTTGAAAAATGCTGGAGAAACCTACCAACGTGCCATGGTTGCTTTATTTCATGACATGATCCATCATGAGATTGAGGTGTATGTTGATGACATGATCGCAAGGTCCCAGACTGAAGAAGAACACCTAGATCATCTGCAGAAATTGTTTGACCGACTGAAGTTGTACAAGCTGAGGTTGAACCCGAACAAGTGCACCTTCAGGGTAAGATCTGGAAAGTTGCTAGGCTTCGTTGTAAGTGACAAGGGTATTCAAGTGGACCCTGCCAAGGTTAAAGCTATTCAAGAGATGCCAGTCCCTAAGACAGAGAAAGAGGTCAGAGGCTTTTTAGGACGCCTGAATTACATTGCTCGATTCATCTCGCACCTGACTGCTACCTGTGAGCCAATCTTCAAGCTGCTGAAGAAAGATCAGGTAGTACGTTGGAATGATGAATGTCAGGCTGCTTTTGACAGAATCAAAGAGTATCTCCAAGAACCACCCATCCTTATGCCACCGGTTGAAGGGAGACCTCTGATATTATACCTAACAGTACTTGACAACTCAATGGGGTGTGTGCTGGGGCAGCATGACGAGTCTGGCCGAAAAGAGCATGCCATTTATTACCTTAGCAAAAAGTTTACCGACTGTGAGACCCGATACTCACTGCTTGAGAAAACTTGTTGCGCTTTGGTATGGGCTGCTCGCCGGCTGAGACAGTATATGCTGACTCACACTACCTTGTTGATCTCAAAGATGGATCCTATAAAGTACATATTTAAAAAGCCTGCTCTGTTTGGGAGAATAGCAAGATGGCAAATGATCTTGACAGAATACGACATACAATACACGACCCAGGAAGCCATCAAAGGAAGTGTATTGGCAGACCACTTGGCACATCAGGCAGTAGACGACTATCAGTCAATGAACTTCGAGTTTCCAGACGAGAGCATCATGATAGTGACTGATTGTGAAGTACCTGGACTGGATGAAGGACCTGAGGAAGGATCCCGATGGTCTATGCACTTTGATGGAGCTTCCAACGCTTTGGGTAACGGCATCGGCGCTGTAATCATATCCCCTCAAGGCACTCATACTCCACTCACTGCCCGGCTATGTTTCAACTGCACCAACAACATGGAGGAGTATGAGGCGTGCATCATGGGTCTCCAAGCTGCGATCGACTTAAGGAGTATCTGAGTGTCTTCGGAGATTCCGCTCTCGTGATCAATCAGATCAAAGGAGAGTGGGATACGAAACATCCGAATCTTATTCCTTACAGAGAATGTGTGTTGACATTGATCCCTCACTTCACGAAGATAACCTTTGAACATTTCCCAAGAGAGGAGAATCAGCTGGCAGACGCGTTAGCTACGATGTCTTCCATGTTCAAAGTCAAATGGGACAATGAGGCTCCCCGGATCATCATCTGGAAACTAGACGAACCGGCATACTATTGTGATCTCGAGACTGAATTGGTGACTGAGAAGCCTTGGTACCATGAGGTGAAGAGATATTTGGAAGCTCAGGAATATCCTGAAGGTGCGTCTGTCAATGATAAGAAGTTTCTGAGAAGGTTCGCAACGAAGTTCTTCCTTAGCAACGGCATCCTGTATAAGCGAAACCATGATTCGACCTTACTGCGTTGTGTGGATAAGAATGAAGCAGAAAGGATCATGGAAGAACTACATGAAGGGACTTTCGGAACACATTCCAGTGGACACACTATGGCAAAGAAGATCCTTCGGGCAGGGTATTTTTGGTCCACCATGGAAGCTGACTGCTACCAACATTCCCGGACATGCCATAAATGCCAGATATATGCAGACAAGGTGCATGTTCCTCCAGTTCCTCTGAATGTTCTGACTGCGCCTTGGCCGTTTGCAATATGGGGCATAGATATGATCGGTGAGATTAAACCAACAGCATCCAATGGGCATCGCTTCATTCTGGTGGCGATTGACTATTTCACGAAGTGGGTTGAAGCAGCTTCCTACGCTACGGTAACCAAGACTGTTGTGGAACGGTTCATTCGGCACAACCTGATCTGTCGATACGGCGTCCCTAAGAGAATCATTACAGACAACGGTACCAATCTCAATAACAAGATGATCACTGAGCTCTGCGAGTAGTTTAAGATACAGCACCACAACTCTTCTCCTTACAGACCAAAGATGAATGGAGCTGTAGAAGCAGCAAATAAGAACATCAAGAAAATCGTGCAGAAGATGACAGTGACCTATAAAGATTGGCACGAGATGTTACCGTTCGCTCTACATGGGTACCGTACCTCAGCCAGGACGTCAACCGGGGCAACTCCTTTCTCCTTGGTCTACGGCATGGAGGCAGTCTTACCGATCGAAGTGCAAATACCCTCTCTCCGGATAATGAAGGATGCAGATCTGAGTGAAGATGATTGGATCCAGACACGACTTGATCAGTTAAACCTTATTGACGAAAAGAGACTTGCGGCTATCTGTCATGGTCAGACGTATCAGAAACGAATGATCAGGGCATTTAACAAAAAGGTCAGACCACAAGAGTATCAAGTTGGGGATCTGGTAATCAAGCGAATCATCCTCCCTCAGAGTGATCCAAGGGGCAAATGGACCCCTACGTATGAAGGGCCATTTATGGTTAAACATGTGTTCTCAGGAGGAGCCATGATTCTAACCAACATGGATGGTGACGACCTTCCTCACCCCGCCAATGCAGACATAGTAAAAAGATACTACGCATGATAAAGACCCGCTAGGTTGACATACCTAGGAAAAAATTAGGGCTTCCCGGCGAACCAAAAGGGTTCGGCCAAAATGAAGGGATGAAATGTAAAAAATCTGTACACCCGGCAAGTCGAAAACCTGAAAAGGCGGCTTGGGCAAAAATGGGTATCCCGGTGGACTGAAAACCCGAAAGGGCAGTCCAGGCAAAAGTTAGGGATAAATCGTAATACTATGTCTCATTGGATCACTTTGCATCCAGAATCCGGTATCAACATCAAGTTCAGACGGCATCGATCAATCAGCTTCATCTTCAACTAAGGTCATCAAGTGATGAGACGCTCGGAGATATAAGGGCGATAGCAGAATTGGAACCCAGTGGGATCATTCATTTCACACAGCTGTTTTATTTTCTTTTGTACAAACTTGTATAAATTCTTTCGTTCGGCGGCGTTCTCTTACTAGGACGTCAGCCTCTTGTACATAAAACGCCTATTTACAGGCAAATTCAAAAATCAATATAAATACACTTTTCAGACAAATTGCCTTTGTTTTTTCCTTTTTCTGTTTTGTTTTGTGAAAAACGTCCAAGGTTCAATTTGTGATATATGCATTGACAATAATTTGCTAACTCATAAATATTTGCATACGAAACAAAGGATTAATTACAGGTAACATTAGAAACAAGGGCAATAAAGAGTTGTCTAAGCGATCTAATTGTTCTGTCCTCCAAGGTACCAGGGTAGGTTCAGCTAAAGAACATAACCAGATATCTTAATTCCCCAAAGAGTGAGTCAGCAAGACAGTATACTCACCCCAAGAAAAGTTACTGTCAACCTTAAGAAAGTTGAGTATCCTCCAGCAGATCTTAACATTTGCCAGCGCATCATTCCTAACAAGTATCCCCGGCAGTCTTGGTCTAAAGATTGTTCCCCGGAGGTATATCAAACATTCAGTGGAGTCACTTCCCCGATACAGTTCAAAACTCCTCCAAGAGAGTCCAATCCAGTTTCCCCAGGAAAGTTGGAATCCATCTCTCCAAGCAGTAAGCCTATCCCCAGTAGATTCTGGAAGCTTATCCTCGCAGAGCACGAACGCGTCTCCCAGCTTTATTCAAAGAGTTATTTCCCTACCAGGATATAACTGGGTTATCCTCAGCCAAAAGCCACGGAAAGATCGTCCTCGGCAAAGTCTTCTTATCCCCAGCGGAGTTCATCAAATCTCCCAACACAACACAACAATGGTATCCCCAGCGAAGTTACCATCAACATTTCAGAAAGTACCTCTCTCCCCACAGAGTATTGCTCCCCAGCAAGATTGCTAGAGTAATGTTCTCCCCGCAGAGTGTCCCATTCGCCAAGTTTATTCCCCAACGGAGTTATCCTCTCTTACCGGTACTCTTGCAACTATCATCCCTAGCGGAAACAAATATTTCTTCTCTTCAACATCAGCCCAGGAGTGACTTCCCGGCACCCGTCAAGGATTTATTTTCCTAAGACGAAAACATACATTCAAAAACATCACATTTCCATACATTATAGCATGCATATACGCATCATATCTTACAAATCTCATTTATGTTGAGAACAACATTGCTTGATCCATATCATGCATCGCATATGACTGACCTTTACCTTTCAGGAAAGATCCAGTTAAGTCCTCAGCTATATTCAAGACCTAGACCGGTTCAGTTAAATCGACCCTAAGATTTTTCTGTTTCTTATCCAGTCAAAGGCCTTCTCTGGTTCAGTCAGATCGACCCTAAGATCTCCCTGTTTCTTATCCAGTTGAAGATTCCAAGACCTAGACCGGTTCAGTTAAATCGACCCTAAGATTTTCCTGTTTCTTATCCAGTCAAAGGCCTTCTCTGGTTCAGTCAGATCGACCCTAAGATCTCCCTGTTTCTTATCCAGTTGAAGATTCCAAGACCTAGACCGGTTCAGTTAAATCGACCCTAAGATTTTCCTGTTTCTTATCCAGTCAAAGGCCTTCTCTGGTTCAGTCAGATCGACCCTAAGATCTCCCTGTTTCTTATCCAGTTGAAGATTTCAAGACCTTGACCGGTTCAGTTAAATCGACCCTAAGATTTTCCTGTTTCTTATCCAGTCAAAGGCCTTCTCTGGTTCAGTCAGATCGACCCTAAGATCTCCCTGTTTCTTATCCAGTTGAAGATTTCAAGACCTTGCCCGGTTCAGTTAAATCGACCCTAAGATTTTTCTGTTTCTTATCCCGTCAAAGGCCTTCTCTGGTTCAGTCAGATCGACCCTAAGATCTCCCTGTTTCTTATCCAGTTGAAGACATCCTAGATTCTCTCAGCGTTACTGTTGAGGTTGAAGTCGCCCAAGATTCTCTCAGCGTTACTGTTGAGGTTGTAATCATTCAAGGTTCTCTCACCGTCCCGTTGAGGTAGTAACCATCCCTGGTTCATTCATCACCTTCTGAAGCTCCAGATTCAATTCCTGTAACCAGCCAGGGCGCACCTACAAAGAGTTTGAAGACCAGCACCTGTAACAGGTCAGGTACTCATTTTCTTTTTCAGGTACGCAAGTTCTCGCTAAGGAAACTCTTACGCGATCGACACCCAGATGGCATTTATAAGCCCATCCACTTCCCATCATCTCTTAGCATGGCATATGTAAGCCCATCATCCTATTCACCCATCTCCAAATGGCATCTATAAGCCCATTCCACCATCACACTACTATGTGAGCGCAAATTTCTGGGCACTCTAGTGTTCAATCATCTTCCACCTTCGGATTACGAAAGGCACGTCAGCCAATCTGCATCCTCAGGTCTAAGAAGATTGAACAGGGGCAACTGTTGTACCCCAAAATTTGCCCTCCCATATTCTTCAAGAATTGCAAAGAGCATGCTTCAAAATCTCCCCAAGGTTTGCACAGTTCAAGGGCCTCCTAACAGTCAAAAACTAGGGTTTTGGTTCTGGCAAAGAAATTGAAGTTTCCAAGGGTCCAATCAAGTCCCACATGCCTATAAATATGGTCAAGCATCCTCATAACAAGTTTCAAGACTTACAACACAAAATTGCACAGTCAAAAACCCTAAATTGCCCTACAGTCAACTACAGGGGCAAAATGGTCATTTGACAGTCAAAAGTTCAAATTTTTGGTCAACATCTCATTTTGAAGCCACAAACATCATTTGATCAATTCTTGATCATGATTTTCAAAGCTTGGCTCAAAAAATCTCAAGATGCAAAAGTTTCCATATTTGGACAGTTGAAAAAGTCAACTGTAACTTGACCAAGGCATAACTTCCACATGGTTTATCAGAAAAATTCCATCCAAAGCTCATTTTTAAGAGAAAGACATTCCCTACAACTCCTCTTCACACTTCAAGTCCAAGAAATGCTCTCACAAAAAGTTATCAATTTCAACATTATAGGTCATTTTCAAAAGTCAACAAAAAGGGACTTTAAGTCAAAGGCCATAACTTGAGATTGGTAAATCAAAATGACATGGGACCAAAGGAATTGGTTATAGGACTTCAATACCTTTCCAAAATGTCCAAGAACATGATCAAAGCTTAAAACTTGAGCAAGATATGCCTTGTGGAAGTTGGGAAATTTTTGGGAATTTTGAAAAGTCAACTTTGCTTCAAATGCCTTAAAATTGCTAATGGGCCACATTTTCTTCCAAGATTCATCATCCAAAGACTATGCACGACCATTTGGCCCAAAGGGGATTTATTTCATCATTTTTATTTATTTATTTGAATTTTTAATTACTATTAATTCATTTAATAAAATAAAATATGACAAAAATACTAAAACAAGGTTTTTAAATCTTTTTGTGCAGAATAAACTCTCATCAAGGCCTAAGGATTTCGTGCATATCAAAAGAGGAAAGAATTGGTGCAAATTGGCATGATTCTTCATGAAAAAATATTGAAAAAGATTCATAAAAATCAAATCTTGAAAACCATTAAAGACAAGGCTTTGGGCTTGGATTATTGACTGAATTCATTCCTTATACAAGTACAAACCTAACCCTAATGCCAGGAACCTCGAAGCGGCGCCACACATCAAGAACATTTTTGCAATTTTTGTGAAAAAAAGTGAAAACTGAAAACGCCTTTAGAGTTGGTTTCAAGACAAGAAAACTATCCCAATCGCTTGCCAAGGTCACAAGGAAAGTTTCTGGATCAAAATCACAGTTTCCAACCTCAAGAAACGGTAAAACGGAGCAGTCCTGTTCATGATATATGGCATACTCGTGTTTTGATTTATAAGACATATTCATACATTCTAACGCTTGTTTTATACTAATATGAACTCAACGAAACTCATGGCATCATTGAATTGAATTAACACTGCTTGTACAGAGAATTGCCATTGTTGTCTTTTAGGGTTGCAGAGGTTTCAAATTGGGGCTTCCCTATTCTGAAAAAATTGGCCAACAAGACCCATACCATTAGAACCAGAAGCTTGATACGAACTCAACCCATGGGTCGCGATCAATTTATGATCAACAACAGCCTATTCGCTATTTTTTCATACATCATATAGTGGGGGTTTAAAACCCCCGCAATCTTGTTTTGTTTTTTTCAGGCTAACGCGAACAAGTGGAGAAGAAGATCATGTGGCAAGCTATGGTTGGACCATTTGAATTCAGCGCGCGTTTTTTTGTCTCTATGTCACTAACCAATTTTCTTTTATATTATTTATCTTTTATTCCATATACAGCGCGTTCAAGCAACTCAGTTGGTGGAATATCACGCTGGCAAGCCTTGGGACCTGGGTTCGATTCCCAGGTCCCCCCATATTCTTAATATATTTTGTTTCAATGTAATCCCATGCAGCTTCCACCCCAGGAACTTATCATATGTCCACCATCCACGCTTGCCACGCGTTCAATAATCTTAATCCAAAGGTCATGATTTGAAGGACACCATGGGCGCCAGTCAATGCATACGCATGTTCCCAGGAAAGTCAACTGAAGGCCTTAAATATTGGGCCAAAAATGCTGGATAATACCTCCAATTTGGGACAACAAACCCCCCATGTTTGCATTTTTCTCTCTTTTTATTTTTCTCTTATTTATTTTAATTATATTATTTATTCTATTTTAATTCTTCAAATTAATATTTTCATAATATAAAAAAATAATAAAAAAAATCAGAAAGTCACAACATAAAAAATATATTTTATCTAATGTTATTTTTTGTAAAAAAGTCTTATTAATTAATTAGTCTTAATTCTAGATTTAATTTTAATATTTTTTCAATAAACTTAAAAAGTGTAGAATTAGGGTTTTAAGCACTTTTATCTTTTTTTTCCTTTTTCACCATATAATTATTAATTATTAATTATTATTTTTTGTAAACAAATTACCATGTAAATAATTAGGTTAATTTTAGGTTCAATTTTAACATGTTTTTTTAATAAGTTAAAAATAGTTAGAATTAGGTTTAAATTCCATTAATTCTCATTACAATCCATAAATACAAAAAACTCAAAAATAATCTCTTTTTCTCATCAAATTTAATTAATTTCGTAATTTTTAATTCAATTTCTTTAAAAGGGTCCAACGCCCTCGCATTCCCGATTCTACTTATTCTCGCATTTTTATTTTTCCTATATTCATGTAATTCTCCCAAAGCCATGTAATAGCTTAATTAGATATTTATCCTTCCGTTTTATTTTATTTCAAATCGGGTCCTGGATTAAATTTGGCGATGTGGACCCGCGCCTTTGTAATAGCGTAGGAACTTTTAATTTTCGCATCTTTTTTAACTGTTAATAAATTTGCATGCAAGAATGAATGTCAAAATAAAAGCAACGCGTAGATCACCAATACACGACAAGACAAAATATCTGAAAACGACACACAAATCACACACCACCCCTAGGGTACGCCTCACTGTTGCCTCGCCCCTCGAAAGGTGATCGTCGAGTAGAGAACGTTTTAGTAAGTCCTCATGATCCAGGAACCTGGCATGAGGGTATCTTCTAAGGTGTCTTCCTATTGCTCCGGTGATCACCATGTCCCGAACCTCGAATTGACCCGAACACCTCCAACGGTGGTGCTACCTACCCCTCAATGGTGGGATGGCACTACCTTAAGGACATTTACACAGACAAATTCCTTAGAGTAGGTAGATTCTCGTAGATACTTGCTCAAATTTCAAAACAAATCAAAAATACTTTTCACACCGACACCTTTTCAAAAAGCTTTCGAAAGCAATTTTTCAAACACTCTTGAGGACCGATACAAGAGTCAAACTGAAATTTTCAAAGAAACTTTTTTAAAACCCACAGTTGAAAAGCAAACAAACCATTTTGAAAAACACAAATGAGCAAGTATCTAAGAGCCCATGGATAACCATGGATAGAAAGGGTGCTAACACCTTCCCTTTCTATAATCTACCTCCCGAACCGAGAGCAATCTCTATAAGGAATTTTTCTGTGCTTTTGTCCTTTCCTTGTTGGATAAAATAAAAGACGGTGGCGACTCTTGCTTCCGCGACATTTCGCGAACCAGCGTTAAACAGTCAGTTCCAGATCCACCGATCACAGGGGGTAAGTTATGAAAATGGAAGGTGTTAGCAATCTTTTCATCCAAATTTATCTACGAGCTCTTAATTACTTAGCTCACTTTTAAAAACTTGCTTTGTACGTGTGGGATTTGTTTGAAAATATTTTGAAATTCCAGTGTAAGGATAACTTTGTAATAATCCTTGTGTTGGTCCTCAAAAATGTATACAAAGTGTATTTTGAAAATATCTTGTTTTGAAAGTGATGTGTAAAAATGTATTTGTTTGTGAAAAAGGTTGTGAGCAAGCATTCAAGAGTTCTTACCCACTAAAGTCTTTCTTGTTATTTTCCTTCTCCTTTGGAGATAGTATTATCCATACCATTAGTTGGCAGGTAATTCTATCTATTAGATGTAAAGGGACATGTGTAGGGTCATCGTATGGTTATCAAAGGAAACATGTAAGGATACTTTAGCAATTGTATCAGAGGGAATATCATCATTTTACTTGTAGGGTCATCGAAGGGACTATATAATTTTGTAGGAAACTAGGAGGGACATCGAGGTATTATGATATTTATTCGAAAGAGACCATGATGATATTTTTAAATCGAGGGTCTTTTGCTAAAGTATCCCCGCTTTCGAGGGTCATGACCAATGCTTCGTAAGGCAACAAGAGAGGTTACTCTGTGAAAGTGTGCAAAGTGTTTGTTTTCAGTTATCTTATTGTTGTACCCCAAAATTTGCCCTCCCATATTCTTCAAGATTTGCCAAGAATCATCTTCAAATGGTTCAAGTTTACTCAAGAGATTGTACAGTCAAACCACCTCCTAAGCCAGCTGAAATTAGGGTTTTGGTTCCTTCAAGGAATTTGGGGTTTTCAATGGCTCAATCAAGTCTCATATGCCTATATACATTGTCAAACACCTACATGCCAAGTTTCAAGACTCACAATGCCAGTTTTCACAGTCAAAAGCCTCATTTGACCTACAGTCAACTGTAGGGGCAAAATGGTCATTTTGCAGTCATAAGTCATAATTTTTGGTCAACATCTTATTTTGAGTCCACAATCATCATTTGATCAAGTCTTGATCATGATTCCACAAGAATGGCTCAAAAATCATCAAGATGCAAAGGTTACTATTTTTGGACAGTAGAAAAGTCAATTGTATCTTGACTAGGGCATAACTTTTTCATGGTTCATCAGATAAATTCCATCCAATGCTCATTTTGAAGGGGATGACATTTACTACAAACCATCTTCACATTCCAAGTCCAAGAAATGCACTCATAAAAAGTTATCAATTTCTACATTATAGGTCAAATTCAAAAGTCAACAAAAATGCACTTTAAGCCAAAGACCATAACTTGAGATTGGTAAATCCAAATGACATGGGACCAAAGGCATTGGTTAGAGGACTTCAAGACCTTTAAAAATGTCCAAGAACATGTTCATATGATCAAAATTGAGCAAGATATGCATTGGAGAAGTTGGGAAATTTTTGTAAATTTGCAAAAGTCAACTTTGCTCAAAAACACCTTGTTTTTGCTAATGGGCCTCAAATTTCTTCTTGAAACTTTATCCATGGCCTATGCACGACCCATCAAGCTTAATTGAATTATTTTCTTATTTTTTTATTAATTAATTGGATTTTTAATCAATATTAATTCATTTAATTAATTTAAATTGTAGGAAATATAAAGATATGGTTTTTCAATCTTTTTGTGAAGCAAGAATGACCTAAAAAGGCTGGCAATTTCGTGTACCAATCAAGGATGCAAAAATCTCCAAATTTGGCAACTTTTTCCAATCATGAAGATTCAAAAATATATGATTTCCAATCAAATATTCAAATCATCATTCCATGGATTTCTTTGCAAGATTCTGACCTAATTTCATTCTCCTATATATACACAAGCCAACCCTAATCATGCATACGTGAAATCTCTGCAGAAAAAGCCATAACCAATTCAAGAAAATTCAAAGAAAAGTCAAAACTGATTCTTGTGTTCCAAGCCAATTCAAGGCATTATACTGATTCTAACACCTTGCAGGGGTTCCCAGGAATGTGTAGCAATTAAATCCACAC
Organism: Vicia faba; assembly: GCA_948472305.1. NCBI lineage: Eukaryota > Viridiplantae > Streptophyta > Magnoliopsida > Fabales > Fabaceae > Vicia > Vicia faba. The sequence continues at coordinate 1,407,190,840 of OX451739.1, forward strand.
GCTAAAGCTCAAGGAATCCAAGGAAACAGAATCACAGTTTGCACATTTTTTCCAGAATTGCAACTCATTATTCATGCGCATTTGACATATTTTGTTGATTGTTTTGTGTTAATATGTCTTGTACAAAGCTAATGGTATATTTTAATTGCATTGAAACGCCCAGAATCCAAAGATGCCATGAACAAGTTTTAGGGTTCATAAGCTTTTAAATTAGGGCTTTCCCAATCCAGTAAAATTGGGACCTGTGAGATGGATCACTGAAATCGCGAGGCCAAAACGGTTGCAACCCACCCCTCGCGAAACATTTATGTTCACCATATTCCTAATCGCTATTTTTCCTCATGGTATATAGTGGGGGTTAAAACCCCCGGCTATCTAATGTCCTTTTTGCAGGTTCAGCGAGGAAGATGATGATGTGTTGATACATCATTGGTTGGTTCAAAAAAACGCGCACTTGTTTTTGTTTTATAGCATATGCATTGATTTTGATATATTATATTCACTTGTTATTATATTAACAAAAGCGTGCAAATGGTGTAGTGGACGATGCGTTGGCCAATGATCATTGGGACCTGGGTTCGAATCCCAGGTCCCCCAAAATACTTGATATTATTTTTCTTAACATGTTCTCATGCAGGTTTCAAAAAGTGGTCTACCATGCATTCCAAGTATCCAAGCGCCAAGTGGCCTTAAGCACAAATCCTGTGGCCAAAGATGAAGGATTATGGTATTCCCAGTCAACACGCGCCATGGACAATCAAAGAAAGTCAAACAAGCTTGAGATTAATTGGCCAGAAATTCCAGAACTCACCTCCATAAATGGGCCAGCACCCCCCTGGTTCATCATTCATTTTTTTCCTTTTATTTTTCCATTTAACTATTTTTCTAATTATTATTATTATCATTAAAATTAACCAAATTAATTTTTCATAATAAATTCAGAAAATTAAAATATAATATTATTTTTTATTATTATTAATTTCACCTTTAATTATTTTTGTAAATAAATACATAATTAATCTATTTAGTTAATTAGGGTTAATTTTAACTTTTTCTCGATAATTTAAAATCAACATAGAATTAAGGTTTTCTTGACAATTTTAATTTCTTTTTATTTATTTCATTAAAACATAAAAACTCAAAAATATCTTTCTTTTATTTAATTAATTAATTAATTAGGTTTAATTTAATTTAATGCATAAAACTTCTTTCTTTCTCAAAAAAGGGTCAAAACCCTAAGGACTTCTCCGATTCAATTTTCTTTCGCGCATATTAATTTTCGATCATATTTATGTAATTGCTCCGGGAATGTAATATCGTTTAATTAGGACTCTTTTATCGCTTTCCTTTAAATTTCCGCAATTTACTTTTCAAGCGTTATGTTTTTGGCGATGTAAATACCCGACGCCTTGTAATAGCGTAGATTTACTTTCCGCAATTTATTTTCCGCACCATTTAACTGTTAGATGTATGTTAACTATGCATGACAAGACTTTCCTGAAAATTAAAATCAAAACGTAGCTCACCATAACATGTGCAAAGATAACTTAACTGAATCCTGACACACTCGCACATGCCACTCCTAGGGTACGCCTCACTTGGTTGCCTCGACGTGGTCATTGAGTATAGGGTGTTTTAGAGGCCGCCCTCCTGTCTAAAGATCAAAAAGTTGCCTCGAAATGGTTGCCTCGGATAAAACGATCTAAGACATTAGGGTTACCGCTAAGGTGTCCTACTATTGGTTTGGTGACCACATGTCCCTATAATCGAATTGACCCGAAAACTCCAACGACGGTGCTACCTACTTCTCAATAGTGGGATAGTACTGTCTAAAGGACATTTACACAACTTAATTTCTTTTGAGTAGGTAGATTTCTCCTGGGTACTTGCTCTTTCAAAACAAAAAAATACTTTTCGCACTTACACTTTTCTGACAAAAGTTTTCAAACAACACTTCATACACTCTTGAGGACTGATACAAGAGTCAAAACGAAGTTTTCAAACAAACTTTTTTCAAAACCCACAAACACAAGAAAAGCAAAACATTTTTGAAAACATAGTGAGCAAGTACCTAAGAGCTCGTGGATAACCACAGATAGAAAGGGTGCTAACACCTTCCCTTTCTATAATCTACCTCCCGAACCCGAGAAACATCTCGAAAAGGAATTTTGTTGTGCTTTTGTCCTTTCCTTGTTGGAGAAAATAAAAGATGGTGGCGACTCTTGCTTACCGCGACATTTCGCGAACCAGCATTCCAAAACAGTCAGTTCTATTTCCACCGATCACAGAACTGGCGACTCTGCTGGGGAAATCTAATAAGTGAGGTGTACCTTAGGATTAGATCACTATTGTCTTCAATTGTATTCTTTGTATGCCTTAAACTTTGTGGGCTTGTATCGGAGTTTTATAGATCCTAACCCGGATCTGGGGATACCCTTTAGGTAAGTAGCAATAAACTGTGAGGGACCTGTCCGGCGTAGACCGACACGGGTAAAGCAGTAGCTACGTTGGTGTGACACCTTGGTCTGTACCGATATCCCTTGTGTTGGAACGAGGAGAATATGGGTCTTCTGAGGAGTCATTAAGCACCAACTGACCTTAGAACCTTAAATTGACCCAACATGGCCATAGAACAGTAGCAGTATGCTACACTCATTGAGGCTAAACTCTTGCGATGGTTCCGGACGCAAGAAAAGGTTGCGAAGCTGGAGTTATGACCGATTGAGGGTAGTCAGTGATATTGAGATCCTCTAGAACCCGGTTACTATTTTCTAGGACAGGTCTTAACCAACTGAAACTGAAAGAGGGTAGTACCTAAACTTCATGCTGGCCTGAACTCTAAGGGCTGTCTTGTGTGAATTGTGTGCTTTACCATGTTTTCCTTTTGTGAATAATTGTGGTGTGCCTTTATCATAACATCATACCACCATAACATTGCATGCATCCTGCATAAGGACTAACCCATTTCAAAGACAAGAGGGTTTCATCTTTGCTCTGTTTTGTAGGACATCATGATGTCCGTGCGAAGGAATACTATCCGGCTCAACTTTGTTCAACCACCTGCTTTGCTTACAGAATTGGTTGATAGGATTCCAAACACTACTTCCTTCATCAAGAGGCATGGTTCTCTTCTCGGTTTAGTCACTTCAAAGTGGGACCAACAATTGATGAGCGTCCTGGTCCAGTTTTATGATCCGCTATACCATTGCTTCACCTTTCAAGACTTCCAACTGGTCCCTACCCTGGAAGAATTCTCTGATTTTCTTGGTATCCCTATTTTGGAACAGAATCCATTCACTGGTTAGGAGAAGACTCTTAGGCCTGAGGAGATTGCTGCAGCCCTTCCTTTGACCAAAGAAGAGGTAATGGCTAACTGGGAGACTAGAAGCGGAGTTAAGGGCTTTTTGGCTAAGTTTCTAGTTGGCAAAGCTAATAGTTTCTGGAATGACTTAGACTTCAGGGCGTACGAAGACATTCTGGCTTTCTTAATCTATGGGCTAGTTTTGTTTCCGAATCCTGATACCTTTGTTAATGTCAACGCCATCAGGATCATCTCTCGGAACCCTGTACCCACTCTCTTGGGTGATATCCTGCAACAGCTCTATGCTCGTACTGCCCGAAGACGGGGAACTCTATGGTGTTGTGCTCCTTTGTTGGTGAGGTGGTTTATTTCGCACCTCCCTAAGTTCGCACTAAAGAACAAAGAAGGAAGAGGCTGGGCTCATAGGATAATGTCTCTCACTGATAATGACATAATTTGGACTCTCAGAGGTTTAGATGAAGTGGCTGTTATTGATCGTTGCAGAGAGTATCCTAATGTTCCATTGATCGGGACCCAAGGAGGAAGAGCCAGAAGAGTGGGGCCTCATGAGATGTTGATACCTCACATCAGTTTTGAGTTTCAGGTAGATAGTGACGAGCTGCGTCGTAAATTCATCCGGGCTTGGGATAGAATTCACAAAGCTGACCCACACGAGTCGGGACCAAAGACTTCTCTACCAATGGAATCCTACTTCAGATGGGTCCGCATCCGTGCTCAGAAGTTAGGTATGCCATACGAAGCTATCAGACCTATTACTCTTGAAGTTCCTGATAGAGACAAGGTCCCTCCAACTGTTCTCCATCCTCAGATACCTACTGATGTTGACACTCTAAAGAGGTCTTGGACACAACTACAGGAAGAACGGGATTCTTATCGGGAAAGGTTCAATGAACAAGAACAGAAAATCCAGAAGCTGACTAAGCAATTGGAGAACGAACGGATCCTGAATGACTATATCCGCACTGAGAAGAGGAGGCCATGGGAGCATTGATGGGCCTTGGATGTTTCTTTTACAACTTTTATTTACTTTCCAGTATTTTCATTCTTGTAACGCCTAAGGGCAATTGGTTGAAAAATTTAAATTCCGAAGTTGAATCTAATAAAGTGTGTTTCCTTTTTGTCTACAAAGTTGAATCCCGATTGTCTTTGAAAACATAAATCATACGCATTTCATTCCATCATATGCATAACATGTACCCTTTTTACAGGTCACTTATCTTCTTCGTTGTTTATTTCAGCAATCATCATGTCAACTGAACCTTCCACCGAACAAGCAATATAGGCCCTCCAGGCCCAGAATGCCCAGTTCCAAGAGATGGTTATGAGCCTAGCCCAGGGTCAACAGGAGTTGAAGACCCTGCTTTTGAAGAAGAAGAAGAAGAGGACCGTCTTGTTCAATACCGGACGCAGATATGGGAATGCACTGCAGAATGAGGTTGAGCTGACTACCCCATCTGTAGGGAAAGACAGTCCCCAAGAGAGAAGGGTTCCTAGTCCCGTGGTCTCCGACAACAAGACGGATTATAATGATGAACAGTACCCTCCTGCTGAGGATAGGAATAAACAGCTGGAGGACCGCTTAAGTGCTATGGAGATACAGAATGTGCCTGGGTTGGACTTTGGAGACCTAGGCTTATCCTCTGGGGTGGTGATTCCCCATAAGTTCAAGGCACCTGCTTTTGCAAAATACGACGGAGCTTCCTGTCCTAAGCTGCACCTTCGATCATATGTAAGGAAGATCCAACCTTATACAGCTGACAAGAATTTGTGGATCCATTTCTTCCAGGATAGCCTTTCAGGGACTCAACTCGAATGGTTCTATCAGTTGGATGGAGCCAGTATTCGTAACTGGGAGGATTTGGCTACTGCGTTTTATAAGCAGTATCAGTATAATTCCGACCTCGCTCCTACTCGTACCCAACACCAGGGTATGTCACTAAGGACGGGTGAAGGATTTAAGGAATATGCCCAAAAGTGGAGAGATCTGGCTGGAAGGGTGCAGCCGCCTTTAACTGACTGTGAACTCGTGGATATGTTCTTGGGGACCCTATCTGGTCCGTTCTTCAACCATCTGATTGGAAATTGTTCTGCCGGGTTTACAGACCTTATCTTGACTGGTGAGAGAATAGAAGCCGGTATCAAGTCTGGAAAGATACAGAAAGGTGCCTCCTCGAGCACTGAGAAGAAACCCTTCAAGAAAGAATCTAGTGTTGTCTATGGTTCAAGGAGACAGAATAAACCGGAACGCCGCCAAACTGTCAACGCGGTGGTTATTTCAAAGTCTGCTGCTGCTCCTCAGCATAACCAACCAAGGGGTGAGAGACCTAGAAGGCAGTTCACTCGGCTCAGCATGACCTTGTCCCAGATACTGCCGCAGCTACTGACAACCAATCTGGTGACTCTGAAAGAAGCTCCGAAGATTGTGAACACAACCTCTCCAAAGTACAATCCCAACGCCCGCTGCGCTTATCACTCTGACAGCCCGGGGCATAACACAGATGACTGCTGGGCTCTGAAGAATAAGGTTCAAGACCTGATTGATACTAAAGAGGTTGAGTTCGAGGCGCCCGAGAGGCCTAATGTTGTGACAGCCCCCATGCCCAATCATGGAGTAAATGCTATTAGGGATGATGATGACGTGGAGGAATCTGAATTCGACAGCTGGATCTACCCTACGACTGACAGTGGGCCAAGAAACTGGACAGCGAAAGACTTCATACCTATTACTTTTGTCACTCAGTAATGAGCTCCTATGTTTTGAATTTGTAAACAGACAATATTACTAAACTTTATGGCCCGGTGCCTTACCCGGGGCACCGTGGCTTCATTTGTGAGGGCTTTTGTGTGTCATTTTCATATATCATTAATAAAAGCATTGGACGTTTTTTGCATTTCAAATCTTGCGCTCCTTGTCTTTCTTCATTATATATTGCAAAACAGCTATTTACACACAATCACATATACAGGTCCCAATCCACTCTGGATCTCACTGGTAACAACTCTGCTACTGCCAGTTATGACTTCGAAAATATGATCAACTTAGCCGAAGACGAAGGTGAAGATGATTGAGAAGTGCCTGGTGAGCTTGCAAGACTGCTACTCCAGGAAGAGAGGGCCATTCAGCCACATGAGGAACTAGTGGAAACGGTAAATCTGGGTACTGAGACAGATAGAAAGGAAGTCAAGATTGGTGCCAATCTGGAGTCTAGTGTGAAACAACGGTTGATTCAGATGCTGCACGAATATGTGGAAATCTTTGCCTGGTCTTAAGAAGATATGCCTGGGTTGGATACCGACATTGTGGTTCATCACCTGCCTACCAAGGAAGACTGCCCTCCGGTAAAACAGAATGTCCGCTGTATGCGTCCAGAGATGTCCGAGAAAATCAAAGCTGAGGTTATGAAACAATTCGATGCCGGTTTTCTAGCAGTAACTTCTTACCCTCAGTGGGTCGCCAATGTGGTTCCGGTACCGAAGAAAGATGGTAAGGTCCGAATGTGTGTTGATTACAGGGATTTGAACAGGGCAAGCCCTAAGGATGACTTCCCTCTGCCTCACATCGACATTCTGGTTGACAACACTGCCCAGCATAAGGTATTCTCCTTCATGGATGGTTTCTCCGGTTATAATCAGATCAAGATGGCTCCCGAAGACATGGAGAACACCACTTTTGTTACTCAGTGGGGCACTTTTGCTACAAGGTCATGCCATTTGGGTTGAAAAATGCTGGGGCAACCTACCAACGTGCCATGGTTGCTTTGTTTCATGACATGATCCATCATGAGATCGAAGTACACGTCGATGATATGATTGCAAGGTCCCAAACTAAGGAGGAACACCTTGACCATCTACAGAAGCTGTTTGACCGGTTGAAGTTGTACAAGCTGAGATTAAACCCGAACAAGTGCACCTTCGGGGTGAGATCTGGAAAACTACTAGGTTTCGTCGTAAGCGACAAAGGTATTCAAGTGGACCCTGCCAAAGTGAAAGCCATACAAGAGATGCCAGTTCCCAAGACAGAGAAAGAGGTCAGAGGCTTTCTAGGACGGCTGGACTACATTGCCCGATTCATCTCGCACCTAACTGCTACTTGTGAACCAATCTTCAAGCTACTGAAGAAAGATCAAGTAGTACGTTGGAACGATGAATGTCAGGCCGCTTTCGAAAGAATCAAAGAGTATCTCCAAGAGCCACCTATTCTTATGCCACCGGTTGAAGGGAGACCCCTAATCTTATACTTGACAATGCTTGACAACTCAATGGGGTGTGTGCTGGGGCAGCATGACGAGTCTGGCTGAAAAGAGCACGCCATCTATTACCTTAGCAAAAAGTTTACCGACTGTGAGACCTGATACTCACTGCTCGAGAAAACTTGATGCGCTTTGGTATGGGCTGCTCGTCGGCTGAGACAGTATATGTTGACTCACACTACTCTGTTGATTTAAAAAATGGATCCGATCAAGTACATCTTCGAAAAGCCTGCCTTGTCCGGAAGAATAGCAAGATGGCAAACGATCTTGACTGAATATGACATCCAGTACACGACTCAAAAAGCAATCAAGGGAAGTGTATTGGCAGACCATTTGGAACATCAGGAAGTGGATGACTACCAATCTATGAACTTTTAATTTCCAGACGAGAACATTATGGTAGTGACTGATTGTGAGATACCTGGACCGGATGAAGGACCTGAGGAAGGATCCCGATGGTCTATGCACTTTGACGGAGCCTCAAACGCTTTGGGTAACGGCATTGGCGCTGTGATCATATCTCTAAAAGGCTCTCATACTCCACTTACCGCCCGACTATGTTTCAACTGCACCAATAACATGGCGGAGTATGAAGCATGCATCATGGGTCTTCGAGCTGCAATTGACCTAAGGATTAAGCTTCTGAGTGTCTTCGGAGATTCCGCTCTCGTGATCAGTCAGATCAAAGACGAGTGGGATACAAAACACCCAAATCTTATTCCTTACAAGGAGTATGTAACGACGTTGATCCCCCATTTCGAGGAGATAACCTTTGAACACTTCCCAAGAGAGGAGAACCAGTTGGCGGACGCGCTGGCTACGATGTCTTCTATGTTCAAAGTCAAATGGGACAACGAGGCTCCCCGGATCATTATTTTGAAATTGGATGAACCTGCACATTGTTGTGATCTTGAGACCGAAGAGGTAACAGAAAAGCCTTGGTATCATGAAGTAAAGAGGTACCTCGAAGCTCAAGAATACCCCGAGGGCGCATCCGTTAATGACAAGAAGTTTCTGAGAAGGTTCGCGGCAACGTTCTTCCTCAGCAACGACATCCTTTACAAACGAAACCATGATTCAACCTTACTGCGTTGTGTGGATAAGATCGAAGCAGAAAGGATCATGACAGAACTACATGAAGGTACCTTCGGAACTCATTCCAGTGGACATACCATGGCAAAGAAAATCCTTCGGGCAGGATATTACTGGTCCACAATGGAAGCCGACTGTTATCAACATTCTCGGACGTGTCACAAATGCCAGATCTATGCTGATAAGGTGCACATTCCTCCAGTTCCTCTGAACGTCTTGACAACACCTTGGCCTTTTGCAATGTGGGGAATTGATATGATCGGTGAGATCATACCTACGACATCCAACAGGCATCGCTTCATCCTGGTAGCAATTGATTACTTTACGAAGTGGGTTGAAGCAGCTTCCTTCGCTACGGTAACCAAGAATGTCGTGGCACGGTTCATTCGGCATAACCTAATCTGTCGATACGGTGTACCTGAGAGGATCATTACGGACAATGGTACCAATCTTAAAAACAAGATAATCACTGAGCTCTGCGAGCAATTCAAGATACAGCACCACAACTCTTCTCCTTACCGGCTGAAGATGAATGGGGCTGTTGAAGCGGCTAATAAGAACATTAAGAAGATTGTGCAGAAGATGACTGTGACATACAAAGACTGGCATGAGATGTTACCGTTTGCTCTCCATGGGTACCGTACCTCAGCACGGACGTCAACAGGGGCAACACCATATTCCTTGGTATATGGTATGGAGGCAGTCTTGCCCATTGAAGTTCAGATACCCTCTCTTCGAATTATGAAGGATGCAGGTTTAAGTGAGGATGACTGGATCCAGACCCGGCTTGATCAATTAAACCTAATTGACGAAAAGAGACTCACTGCTATTTGTCAAGGTCAGACGTACCAAAAACGGATGATCAAGGCATTTAACAAGAAAGTCAGACGATAAGAGTATCAAGTCGGAGACCTGGTAATCAAGCGCATCATTCTACCTCAAGGTGATCCCAGAGGCAAATGGAACCCTACGTACGAAGGGCCATTTGTAGTTAAGAATATCTTCTCAGGAGGAGCAATGATTCTAACCACCATGAATGGTGACGACCTTCCTCACCCCGCCAATGCAGACATAGTAAAAAGATACTACGCATGATTAAAGACCCGCTAGGTCGACTGGCCTAGGCAAAAATAAGGGCTTCCCGGTGAACCAAAAGGGTTCGGGCAAAAATAAGGGATGAAAATAAAAAAAATCTATACACCCGGCAAGTCGAAAACCTGAAAAGGCGGCTTGGGCAAAAATGGGTATCCCGGTGGACTGAAAACCCGAAAGGGCAGTCCAGGCAAAAGTTAGGGATAAGCGTAATACTATGTCTCATTGGATCACCTTGCATCCAGACTTCGGTATCAATTATCAGGCTCAGACGGCACCGATCAATCAGCTTCATCTTCAACTAAGCAGCAAAGTGATGAGACGCTTGAAGACATAAAGGCGATAGTAGAGTTGGAACCCAGTGGGATTTTTCACATAGCTGTTTTGTTTCCTTTTCACAAATTGTATAAACTCTATTTTGTTCGGCGGTGTTCTCTTACTAGGACGCCAGCCTCTTGTACACAAAACGCCTATTTACAGGAAAATTTCAAAATCAATACAAGCTCATTTTTCAGACAAATTTCAAATTGTTTTTTCCTTTATCTGTTTTTTTTTGCAAAGAACGTCCAATGTTCATTTTTGATATATGCATTTGACATTAATTACTAATCATAAATATTCGCATGCGAAACAAAGGACTAATTACGGGTGACATCGGAAGTAGGGGCAATAAGAATTGTCTAAGAGATCTAGTTGCTCTGTCCACTAAGGTACCAAGGTAGGTTCAGCTGAAGAATATGACCAAGATACCTTCACTCCCCACAGAGTAAGACAAGAATCAGTAATACTCTCCCCAAACAGAGTTGGTCTCCCATCAGCCCTAAAAAGGCACAGTATCCCCAACAAGTCAGCAATACTCTCCCCAAGCAGAGTTAGTCTACCATCAGTCCTGAAAAAGTTGGGTATCCCCAGAAGATCTTAATATTCCCTAGCAGAGTATACGTATATTCCTCAGCAAGCATCCCCGGCAGTCTTGATATTCATCGACAGAAATATAAGATTGTTCCCCGGCGGAATACAAGATACCCCCCAGTGGAGCCATTTCCCCAATACAGTCCAAAAGTTTCCCCAGGAGAGTTGAACCATCTCCCCAGTAGATTCTGGAAGCTTATCCCCTGCAGAGTGCAAATGCGTCTCCCTAGCCTTATTCAGAAGGTTATTCCCCACCAGAGTCTAACTGGGTTATCCTCAGCAAATTGCAACTGAAAGATCGTCCCCAGCGAAGTTCTTTCTATCCCCCAGCGGAGTTCATCAAAATCCCCAACAAAGCATAACAACGGAATCCCCAGCGGAGTTTATCGTTCAAATCTTCAACGAAGCATCTCTTCCCCACAGAGCAATTCCCCGCAGAGTAATCTCTTCACCAGGTTTATTCCCCAACGAAGTCATCTTCTCCTACCGGTTTATTCTTACAATCATCTTCGTTCATCATCCCCAGTGGAAACGAAGAACTCTACTCTTCAACATCAGCCCAGGACTTAACAAACTTCGCAGCACTTGTCAAGGATTTATTTTCCCAGACAAAAATACACTCATAAACATTTCACATCTCATACCTCCTATTTACATACATGATAAAGTGCATACGACGCGATCTCATTTATTTTTGAGAACATCATGACATCATGCATTTCATACATCATGACATTGCATACAATTAATGTTTTTGCCTTTTCAAGAAAAAGTCAATCCAAAGATGATTACCATCAACCTTTCTTAAGTTCCAGATCAATACCTGTAACTAGTCAGGAAGTATCTGTGAGCGATTGATTGTAGATCTATACCTGTAACTAGACAGGAAAGCTATCTACATAAAGAGATTGAAGATCAACACCTGTAACTAGACAGGAAATTATCTTTATTTCTCAGGTCAGAGATCTATACCTAAGACCAGACAGGAAAGCTATCTCGACCAACTTTTTTTAAGTTCCGGATTAATACCTGTAACTAGCCAGGAAGTATCTGTGAGCGATTGATTGTAGATCTATATCTGTAACTAGATAGGAAAGCTATCTACATGAAGAGATTTAAAATCAACACCTGTAACTAGACAGGAAATTATCTTTATTTCTCAGGTCAGAGATCTATACCTGAAACCAAACAGGAAAGCTATCTCGACCAACTTTTTTTAAGTTCCGGATTAATACCTGTAACTAGCCAGGAAGTATCTGTGAGCGATTGATTGTAGATCTATACCTGTAACTAGACAGGAAAGCTATCTACATAAAGAGATTGAAGATCAACACCTGTAACTAGACAGGAAATTATCTTTATTTCTCAGGTCAGAGATCTATACCTGAAACCAGACAGGAAAGCTATCTCGACCAACTTTTTTTAAGTTCCGGATTAATACCTGTAACTAGCCAGGAAGTATCTGTGAGCGATTGATTGTAGATCTATACCTGTAACTAGCCAGGAAAGTTATCTACATTGAAGAGAGTGAAGATCAATACCTGTAGCAGGACAGGAAATTATCTTTATTTCTCAGGTCAGAGATCTATACCTGAAACCAGACAGGAAAGCTATCTCGACCAACCTTTTTTAAGTTCCAGATCAATACCTGTAACTAGCCAGGAAGTATCTGTGGACGATTGATTGTAGATCTATACCTGAAACTAGACAGGAAAGTTATCTACATTGAAGAGATTGAAGATCAACACCTGTAACAGGACAGGAAATTATCTTTATTTCTCAGGTCAGAGATTTATACCTGAAACCAGACAGGAAAGCTATCTCGACCAACTTTTTTTAAGTTCCGGATTAATACCTGTAACTAGCCAGGAAGTATCTGTGGACGATTGATTGTAGATCTATACCTAAAACTAGACAGGAAAGTTATCTACATTGAAGAGATTGAAGATTAATACCTGTAGCAAGCCAGGAAAACTATCTTTCTTTCTCAGGTCAGAGATTAATACCTGAAACCAGACAGGACAACTATCTCGTCGGCCAACATTTTTCAAATTCCAGATCAACACCTGTAACTAGCCAGGAAATATCTGTGGACGACTGATTATAGGTTAACACCTGAAACCAGACAAAAAAGCCACCTATACGAAGAGATCAAAGATTAATACCTGTAGCAAGCCATGAAAACTATCTTTCTTTCTCAGGTCAGAGATTAATACCTGAAACCAGCCAGGACAACTATCTCCTCGACCAATTTTTCTTAAGTTCCAGATCAACACCTGTAACTAGCCAGGAAATATCTGTGGACGACGAATTGTAGATTAATACCTGAAACCAGACATGACAACTATCTACTTGATTATCATGAAGCAACCCTACACCGGTTCCTTCTCTTCCAAGATGCAGTTTTACACAGACTCATCATCAGGCAACCCTACACAGGTTCCTTCTTTCAACCTACCAAGTTCCAATTCAACGAACAATCTCCAGATGGCATCTATAAGCCCATCCCCCGACAAGATTCTGTCACATCTCCAGATGGCATCTATAAGCCCATCCTCCTATCCATCATCTCTCCAAATGGCATCTGTAAGCCCATTCCCGACATCACATTGCTGATATTACACCATGCGAGTGCAAATTTCTGGGCACTCTAGTGTTCAATCATCTTCCACCTTCGGATCACGAAAGGCACGCAAGCCAATCTACATCCTCAGGTTTAAGAAGATTGAACAGGGGCAACTGTTGTACCCCAAAATTTGCCCTCCCATAATCTTCAAGATTTGCCAAGAATCATCTTCAAATGGTTCAAGTTTACTCAAGAGATTGTACAGTCAAACCACCTCCTAAGCCAGCTGAAATTAGGGTTTTGGTTCCTTCAAGGAATTTGGGGTTTTCAATGGCTCAATCAAGTCTCATATGCCTATATACATTGTAAAACACCTACATGCCAAGTTTCAAGACTCACAATGCCAGTTTGCACAGTCAAAAGCCTCATTTGACCTACAGTCAACTGCAGGGGCAAAATGGTCATTTTGCAGTCATAAGTCAGAATTTTTGGTCAACATCTTATTTTGAGTCCACAATAATCATTTGATCAAGTCTTGATCATGATTCCACAAGAATGGCTCAAAAATCATCAAGATGCAAAGGTTACTATTTTTGGACAGCAAAAAAGTCAACTGTATCTTGACTAGGGCATAACTTTTTCATGGTTCATCATAAAAATTCCATCCAATGCTCATTTTGAAGGGGATGACATTTCCTACAAACCATATTCACATTCCAAGTCCAAGAAATGCTCTCATAAAAAGTTATAAATTTCTACATTATAGGTCAAATTCAAAAGTCAACAAAAATGCACTTTAAGCCAAAGACCATAACTTGAGATTGGTAAATCCAAATGACATGGGACCAAAGGCATTGGTTAGAGGACTTCAAGACCTTTCCAAAATGTCCAAGAACATGTTCATATGATCAAAATTGAGCAAGATATGCATTGGAGAAGTTGGGAAATTTTTGTGAATTTGCAAAAGTCAACTTTGCTCAAAAACACCTTGTTTTTGCTAATGGGCCTCAAATTTCTTCTTGAAACTTTATCCATGGCCTATTCACGACCCATCAAGCTTAATTGAATTATTTTCTTATTTTTTTATTAATTAATTGGATTTTTAATCAATATTAATTCATTTAATTAATTTAAATTGTAGGAAATATAAAGATATGGTTTTTCAATCTTTTTGTGAAGCAAGAATGACCTAAAAAGGCTGGCAATTTCGTGTACCAATCAAGGATGCAAAAATCTCCAAATTTGGCAACTTTTTCCAATCATGAAGATTCAAAAATATATGATTTCCAATCAAATATTCAAATCATCATTCCATGGATTTATTTGCAAGATTATGACCTAATTTCATTCTCCTATATATACACAAGCCAACCCTAATCATGCATACGTGAAATCTCTGCAGAAAAAGCCATAACCAATTCAAGAAAATTCAAAGAAAAGTCAAAACTGATTCTTGTGTTCCAAGCCAATTCAAGGCATTATACTGATTCTAACACCTTGCAGGGGTTCCCAGGAACGTGTAGCAATTAAATCAACACGCTAAAGCTCAAGGAATCCAAGGAAACAGAATCACGGTTTGCACATTTTTTCCAGAATTGCAACTCATTATTCATGCGCATTTGACATATTTTGTTGATTGTTTTGTATTAATAGGGACTGTACAAAGCTAATGGTATAGTTTAATTGCATTGAAATTCCCAGAATCCAAAGATGCCATGAACAAGTTTTAGGGTTCATAAGCTTTTAAATTAGGGCTTTCCAAATCCAGTAAAATTGGGACCTGTGAGATGGATCACTGAAATCGCGAGGCCAAAACGGTTGCAACCCACCCCTCGCGAAACATTTATGTTCACCCTATTCCTAATCGCTATTTTTCCTCATGGTATATAGTGGGGGGTTAAAAACCCCCGCTATCTAATGTCCTTTTTGCAGGTTCAGCGAGGAAGATGATGATGTGTTGATACATCATTGGTTGGTTCAAAAAAACGCGCGCTTGTTTTAGTTTTATAGCATATGCATTGATTTTGATATATTATATTCACTTGTTATTATATTAACAAAAGCGTGCAAATGGTGTAGTGGATGATGCGTTGGCCAATGATCATTGGGACCTGGGTTCGAATCCCAGGTCCCCCAAAATACTTGATATTATTTTTCTTAACATGTTCTCATGCAGGTTTCAAAAAGTGGTCTACCATGCATTCCAAGTATCCAAGCGCCAAGTGGCCTTAAGCACAAATCCTGTGGCCAAAGATGAAGGATCATGGTATTCCCAGTCAACACGCGCCCGGGACAATCAAAGAAAGTCAAACAGGCTTGAGATTAATGGGCCAGAAATTCCAGAACTCACCTCCATAAATGGGCCAGCACCCCCCCTGGTTCATCATTCTTTTTTTTCCTTTTATTTTTCCATTTAACTATTTTTCTAATTATTATTATTATCATTAAAATTAACCAAATTAATTTTTCATAATAAATTCAGAAAATTAAAATATAATATTATTTTTTATTATTATTAATTTCACCTTTAATTATTTTTGTAAATAAATACATAATTAATCTATTTAGTTAATTAGGGTTAATTTTAACTTTTTCTCAATAATTTAAAATCAACATAGAATTAGGGTTTTCTTGACAATTTTAATTTCTTTTTATTTATTTCATTAAAACATAAAAAACTCAAAAATATCTTTCTTTTATTTAATTAGTTAATTAATTAGGTTTAATTTAATTTAATGCATAAAACTTCTTTCTTTCTCAAAAAAGGGTCAAAACCCTAAGGACTTCTCCGATTCAATTTTCTTTCGCGCATATTAATTTTCGATCATATTTATGTAATTGCTCCGGGAATGTAATAGCGTTTAATTAGGACTCTTTTATCTCTTTCCTTTAAATTTCCGCAATTTACTTTTCAAGGGTTATATTTTTGGCGATGTAAATACCCGACGCCTTGTAATAGCGTAGATTTACTTTCCGCAATTTATTTTCCGCACCATTTAACTGTTAGATGTATGTTAACTATGCATGACAAGACTTGCCTGAAAATTAAAATCAAAACGTAGCTCACCATAACATGTGCAAAGATAACTTAACTGAATCCTGACACACTCGCACATGCCACTCCTAGGGTACGCCTCACTTGGTTGCCTCGACGTGGTCATTGAGTATAGGGTGTTTTAGAGGTCGCCCTCCTGTCTAAAGATCAAAAAGTTGCCTCGAAACGGTTGCCTCGGATAAAACGATCTAAGACATTAGGGTTACCGCTAAGGTGTCCTACTATTGCTTTGGTGACCACATGTCCCTATAATCGAATTGACCCGAAAACTCCAACGACGGTGCTACCTACTTCTCAATAGTGGGATAGTATTGTCTAAAGGACATTTACACAACTTAATTTCTTTTGAGTAGGTAGATTTCTCCTGGGTACTTGCTCTTTCAAAACAAAAAAATACTTTTCGCACTTACACTTTTCTGACAAAAGTTTTCAAACAACACTTCATACACTCTTGAGGACTGATACAAGAGTCAAAACAAAGTTTTCAAACAAACTTTTTTCAAAACCCACAAACACAAGAAAAGAAAAACATTTTTGAAAACATAGTGAGCAAGTACCTAAGAGCCCGTGGATAACCACAGATAGAAAGGGTGCTAACACATTCCCTTTCTATAATCTACCTCCCGAACCCGAGAAATATCTCGAAAAGGAATTTTGCTGTGCTTTTGTCCTTTCCTTGTTGGAGAAAATAAAAGACGGTGGCGACTCTTGCTTACCGCGACATTTCGCAAACCAACATTCCAAAACAGTCAGTTCTATTTCCACCTATCACACTTATCTTGAAAATTAGGGATATATATGTCCATTTATTAGTCTTGCCATACAAACCCTATTTTACTAGAAATTAAATATGTACATAAAATTAAAGTGCGGAATATAAAGTTCCTACGCTATTACATTGCTTTAGGGCAGATACATAATAGGAACAGTGTGTGAGAAAATAAATCCATGCTATTACATCGGAGAGTGCGACTTATACAATTGTCTAGAAAATTAAATAGCAAAAAGAGATAAGAAAAAGAATGTTAGAAAAAATGTTTTAATATTTTTGTGTTTTTGTAGAAAATAATTTAAGTTAATAATTAATAAAAACCTAATTATTCTAATTAATTTTAATATTAAGAAAAGACTAATTAACTTAATTAATAAATAAAAATATAAAAAATTTAATTACTAACTAAAAAACCCTAATCCTAATTTGTTATGGTTTTTAAAAAAAGTTTAAGGCTTGTTAATGGTTGATTAGGAAGGAATTAATTAAAAAATGGAATAAAACTAGGGTTGGTAAAAATAGAAAAACAAATGCATGGGGTGGGAGTTGAACCCACGCCCTCAACCTCACATGTATGCCTTTCTACCACCATGCCATGGTGTTGTTTGTGATATGGAAAAGGAACCAATCAATCTATTATAAACCTGCGCGTTATCCTGAAAAACAAAAGAAATTTGACAAGAGGAGGGATTGAACCCACACCTCTATGGTTAACAGTCATCATTCTTACCACTTGGCCAATTATGTTACGTGTTCATATTACCACTACCATTCAAGATATAATAAACTTAATTTAGAAAATCAGAAATCAAACAAAATTAAATATGCGCGTGTTAGTGGGGCCTGGAAATTTGAATCAACCAATCACATTGAGAGGATTGGCCATGAGGAGTCACCGCCACCCCCTCAAAACCTTGACCATCGTTAATGGTGGTTACCACCATCGTCCTTGATGAGGAATTTTTGAAAACCTATTAAAATCGATCGAAACAAGAAAACAAATAATCCTGATCCAGTAATTAGGGCCTTGTGATCTCAATGGTAGTGTTAGTTTCATCTAAAACAACCTGTAGCAAGGGTTTCAAAGTTTTGAGATCTTCGAGCCCTAACAATGGTGTTTTGTTGTTCCTGCACAAAAGCTTGCAATTGATGATTCTAAACAAGTCCAAACATCATTACAAATAGGTATTTATGCATATCATCAATTAACTATGCATGAATTATGAGTTTGAGTTCAAAAAAGTTCAAAAAACCGGTGATACTTGGTTGTGATGATCTGGGATGCTATGAGCTTCAGGGATGATTGGAATGCGTTCCTGGAGACCCCGGAATGTGATAGAATGCTTGGAATTAATTGATAAAGGCTGGAGATAAGGGTTTGTGTTTGCCCTAATTCTTGAAAATTTTGAGAGCTTTAGGGTTTGTTCTTGAGGAAGCCTTGTGTGTCCCTTGAGGTCTGAATGTGTTGTGCATTTATAGTGGAATAATTAGGTCAACAAAAATGAGGTGAATCTTTGTATTTCATGATGAAGAGATTTTATTTGAATTTTGCAAGAAACGTTTCTTTTTTAAGCTCAATCTTGTGCCAATCATCCTGACACAGTTTTGCTAGCTGGTTGTGGGCTTTTTGGGCTTCAAATATGATCCATAACAAAAGCCTTGTGCCTTAACCCATTAGTTTTATATTTTATTTGATTTATTTTGAATTTAATTGAATAAAATCAAAATAAAAAGAAATAAAATAAAAAAATATATGAATGGATTTAGAGGTCTAATATGAGGTCATGAACATGTTTGAACCTAAAAACTTAGGCCCATTAACCCAAAAATTCAAGTTTGCTCAATTTGAACTTCATGCATTTTTTTAAATTGCTCAATTTGTACTAATCATAAATCTCTCAAATTTTGTCATATGAAGATGATCTTAGACTTTTTGGAAACCTCAAGATGTCTACTACAACTTTCGTGTTGGTCATTATTTCATTTGATGCCCTTATCTGTATGTAAATTTCTTTGACAAAAAATGTCTCTTTGTTGACTTTTAAAATGACCTGTAATATTTTGGCTCATATCTCTCAAATGAAGCATTTTTGGCCTTGAGCTTAGAGAGACAAAGTTGTAGATAATTTAATAACTTTTATATGTGAAAGTTATGCTTGGTCAAAGTTTAGTTGACTTCTCCTTAAGAAAACCCTAATTTAGTAACTTTTGACTTTTGATGAATCTTGAGTTTTCTTGATGAATCATGATCAACCCTTGATAAAATGATGAATGTGACTTCAAAATGTTGGTGTTGACTAAAAATCTCAAAGTATGATTTCAGATTGCTCAAAATTAACTTTTTGTCTAATACACTTGATTTTCAATGATTTGGTCAATTTAATGAGCAAATTTATACTGCAAGGCTTGAAATTTTGCATGAGGATACTTTGAGACATATGAGAAACCATGAAATCCACTTGAGGCATTAAAAGTCCAATTTTTTAAGAGAAGCAAAACCCTAGTTGTAGGTCCATTGCTTAGGAGGAGAGTCCATCTGATCAATCTTTGATAAGTCTTGAGCAATTGAGACCTTAATTTGTCTTGAAAATGGGAGGGAAAATTTTGGGGTACAACAGCTTCCCCTGTTCAATCTTCTTAAACCTGAAGAGTTAGACTGACATGCTCGCCATTTGTTATCTGAAGGTGGAAGAGGTTTGAACACTTAAGTGCCTAGAAATTTGCACTCACATGTGCACGAAGTAACACTATTGGTTGATTGTACTACTTGAACGAGCTTAAAGATGTCATTTGGAGAGTTGAATGAGTGCCATTGGAGATGGGCTTATAGATACCATCCTAAGTAAATGTTGATAAGAGTATCAGAATGAGTCTATGCCCGACTATATCTGAAAAAGTATACTAGAATGAGTTTGTGTCCGACTGTATCTAGAAGACATGCTAGGGAGTGTGAAAATGAATCTTATGTCTTGATTGTATCCGAATGATGTTCTAGAATGAGTCTATGCCTTGATTGTATCTATAATAGGATCAGAATGAGTCTTTTCCCGACTGTATTTGAACAATGTATTGGAATGAGTATCAGAATGAATTTATATCTTGATCGTATATGAAATGTATCTAGAAGACGTACTAGAATGAGTATCAGAATGAATCTATATCTTGATCGTATCTGAACTGTATCTAGAAGAGAATCTAGAGTGAGTCTCAGAATGAATCTATATCTAGATCGTATCTGAACTGTATCTAAAAGAGAATCTAGAGTGAATCTTCGACTAATTATATTTGAAAGACGTGTTTATCAGAATGAACCACTGTCTTGATTGTATCTGAAAGGTAATAAACGCTTGACAATATCTATTTGTTCAGGACTAACCTGAAAAGACAAGGTTAGTTTTATGCAATGTCATGATGTATGTAATGTACTTTGTAGTGATGCTCTCAAAATAAATGAGAATAGTATATACGTTTTGTATGCATATGTTATCATATTTTGTAAATCATGTATGCATGCAATATGTCGTTGGAGCGTATCAATAGCTTCATGTAACAACGTCTAGCTGGGGGAAAATAAATCCCTGACCTTTGCTGGGGATGAAGAAAGTAATTCTTCAATTTTGTTTAGAACGACTTTACTGGAGATTCCCGCTTTCTATTTGAGGATACTCCATTGGGAATCTTCGTCTTCTGCTTGGGGATAGAAGAATTCAAGAAAAGTCGGTCGTTCTTCGTTCTTTTTATTGAAGGATTTGATTCTTATGTACCCTGTTTGGAGATAAAAGAGATGGATATTCCTTTGATGCACTATCTGACCAGGTTTCAAATATGGTTATCAGCTCTTATGGGGAGGACAACGTTGAATGACATCTGACTGGAGAAGAGAATTATGTCTAGGAATTTGAAGTATTGGAGAAATAAACTCTATTGGGGAATAAAATCATGTATACTGCATTGAGGAAATAATCTCTGATGGGGATTAGAATTCCATAGACTGCGCTGAGGAAGTTTCTGCTTTTTGTTGGGAAATGATCCAACTTCCTTATCTGCTAGGAGACCTATTAGGGAAGATGATCATGTCAAGCTATCCATCAGGGATATCGAGGTGAATTATTGGAAGATGCCCCAATTTCTCTCTGAGGGCATATTAGACTTATTGGGGAATATATCTTTGTTGGGGAATGGGCTTGTAAATATAGCTTTATAGAGATAGTTCCATGAAGATTGCTCTGTGGGGATTTGTGGATAACTTGAACATTATCCCAACTCCTAGAGTCTTTTGTAAATGTTAATCTTGTTTTCATGCATATGTTTTGTAAACATTTATCATATTCAAATGCATATGTTCATTCAACGTAATCATTGAACGTTTTTACAAATAAAACAGAGAAAGTAAAAACAATTTTGAATTTTGAAATATTTAATTGCATTGATTCTGAAAGTTTTCCTATAAGCAGGCTATTTTATACAAGAAGACATAAATCCTAGTAAGAGGAAATCATCGTAAAAATTGAAAAAGGGGTATAAAGTGATCAACAAAGAAAAACAACTATGTGGAAACGATCCTATCAAGTTTCAACTCTGCTATCGCCCCTATGTCTTCAAGTATCTCATCACTTTCTGTTGGAAGAAGATGATTGAATTGATCTGTAACGTTTGAACTTGACATTAGTAATGAAGCTGGTTGTAAGTAGACGGGTGATCCAGCAGGACATAATCGTAGGCTTTAATCCCTAATTTTTTCCTGGACCGCCCTTTTGGGTTTTCAGCCCATCGGGATATCCTTTTTTCCCCAAGCCACCTTTTCAGGTTTTCGACTTGCCAGATGTACAATTTTTTTTATATATATCCCTAATTTTTATCTGAACCCTTTTGGTTCTCTAGGATGCCCTTATTTTTTCCTAGGCCTGTCAACCTAGCGGGTTTCTTTTATGCATAGTATTTTTTGACTATGTCTGCGTTAACAGGATGTGGAAAATCTTCACCTTCCATGGTGGTAAGTATCATAACCACCAGAAAATATTTTTTAGATCACAAATGGCCCTTCATACGTGGGAGTCCATTTTCACCTGGGATCCCTTGTAGTAGGATAATGCACTTAATTACCAAATCACCAGCCTGGTACACCTGATGTCTGACTT
Source organism: Vicia faba (assembly GCA_948472305.1). Taxonomy (NCBI): domain Eukaryota; kingdom Viridiplantae; phylum Streptophyta; class Magnoliopsida; order Fabales; family Fabaceae; genus Vicia; species Vicia faba. The sequence continues at coordinate 1,407,213,039 of OX451739.1, forward strand.
TCTTGTTAAAAGCCTTCATCATGTGTTTCTGATACATCTGACCATGACAAATAGTCGCAATACTTTTTTCATCAATAAAATTTATCTGGTCAAGTCGAGTCTAAATCTATTAGTCTTCATCTAAACCTGCGTCTTTCACAATCATTAAGGAAGGAATATGGATTTCAACAGGTAAGACAGCCTTTATACCGTAGACTAAAGAGAATGGGGTTGCTCCATTTGATGTATGTACTGAAATGCAGTAACCATGAAGAGCAAATGGTAGCATCTCATGCCAATATTTGTATGTCACTGCCATCTTCTACAAGATCTTCTTGATATTCTTGTTGGGGGCTTCCACTGTGCTATTCATATTTGGTTGGTACAACAAAGAATTGTGATACTTAATATTGAACTGCATGCAAAGTTCTATGATCATACTATTGTTAAGTTTGGTACAATTGTCCGTGATGATCCTTTCAGGGATGCCATACCGACATATAAGGTTATACTTAATGAACCAAGCCACAACATTCTTGGTAACGAAAGCAAATGAGGATGCTTCTACCCACTTCGTGAAGTAATCAATCGTGACAAGGATGAAAAGATGCCCATTAGAAGTAGTAGGATTAATCTCTCCAATCATATTAATGCCCCACGTTGCAAACAAACAAGGAGTAGTCAAAACATTTAAAGGAACCATAGGCACATGTACTTTGTCAGCATAAATCTGGCATTTGTGGCATGTTTTGGAATGATGATGGAAATCGGTTTCCACGGTAGACCAATAATAACCTTCTCTCAGAATATTCTTAGCCATTGTATGTCCACTGGAGTGAGTACCAAAGACACCTTCGTGCATATCTACCATACTTTTCTCAGCTTCCTTCTTGTCTACACAATGAAGCAAAGTTGAATTGTGGTTGTGCTTGTACAAGATTCCGTTACTCAGAAAGAACTTCGCAGAGAACCTCCTTAGAAATTTCTTATCATTAATAGATGCCCCTTCAAGATATTCTTGAGTTTCGAGGTATCTTTTTACTTCGTGGTACCAATTCTTTTCCTCTACTCCATCAGTATTAACTTCGTAGCAATGCACCGGTTCGTCTAGTCTTTCAATAGTAACTCAAGAAGCTTCATTAACCCATCTTAATTTGAACATAGATGACATGGTAGCTAGTGTGTTTTCCAATTGATTTTATTCTCGTGGAATGTGTTCAAAAGTTATTTCTTCGAAGTACGTAATTAATGTCAACACATGCTCTCGATAAGGAATGAGATTTGGATGCTTCGTGTCCCATTCACCCTTAATCTGACTGATCACTAGGGCCGAGTACCCATATACATTCAAGAATTTAATTCTCATATCAATGGCATCTTTGATACCCATGATGCATGCTTCGTACTCAGCCATATTGTTGGTACAATCAAAACACAATCTGGAGGTGAATGGCGTATGGCAACCCTTGGGAGAAACAATCACAACACCGATTCCATTACCAAGCTCATTAGAAGCTCCATAAAAAACCATAGTCCATCGGGATCCCGATTCAGGTCCTTCATATGGTCTAGGTTCTTCATAATCAGTAACTAGCATGATATTCTCATCTAGAAACTCAAATTTTCATAAACTGATAGTCATCTACAACTTGATGAGCCAAATGATCTGCCAATACACTTCCTTTGATTGACTTCTAAGTAATGTACTGAATGCCATATTCTGTCAAGACCATTTTCCATCTTGATATTCTTTCGGAGAGAGCGGGTTTCTCGAATATGTATTTTATTGGATCCATCTTAGAGATCAACAAAGTAGTATGAGTCAACATATACTGTCTTAGTCGGCGAGCAACCCATGCGAAAGTGCAGCAAGTTTTATCGAGCAGTGAGTATCTTGTTTCAAAGTCAGTAAACTTTTTGCTAAGGTAGTATATTGCATGATCTTTTCGACTAGACTCGTCATGTTGCCCCAATACACACCCTATTGAGTTCTCTAATATTGTCAAGTACATGATCAGAGGTCTTCCTTCAATCGGTGGCATCATAATTGGAGGTTCTTGGAGGTACTTCTTGATTTTTTTGAAGGCTATCTGACAATCGTCGTTCCACTTCACTACTTGATCTTTCTTCAATAACTTGAAGATTGGCTCACGAGTAGCAGTCAAATGGGAAATAAATCTGAAAATGTAGTTCAATCGTCCCAAAAAACCTGACTTCCTTCTCAGTATGGGGAGTTGGCATTTCTTGAATGGCTTTAACCTTGGCAGGATCAACTTCAATACCTTTACCATTGACGCTGAAACCTAGGAGTTTACCAGATCTTACCCCAAAGGTGCACTTGTTTGGATTCAACCTCAACTTGTACATCTTCAATCTCTCAAACAGCTTGTGCACCTGTCAAGATGTTCTTCTTCAGTCTGATACCTGGCTATCATGTCATCAATGTAAACCTCTATCTTATGATGGATCATATCATGGAACAAAGCTACCATAGCATACTGATATTTTACACCGGTGTTATTCAAACCAAAATCCATAACTTTATAACAGAAAGTTCCCCACTGTGTGATAAAATTAGTCTTTCCATGTCTTCAGGTGCCATCTTGATTTGATTATAACCAGAGAAACCATCCATGAAGGAAAATACTTTGTGTTTAGCGGTGTTGTCAACCAGAACATCAATATGCAGAAGCGGAAAGTCATCTTTGGGACTTGCCCTATTCAAATACCTATAGTCTATACACATACGCACCTTACCATCCTTCTTAGGTACCGACACCACATTTGTAACCCAGTGAGGATAGGATGTAACAGCTAAGAAACCCGCATTGAACTGCTTCATGACCTCAGGTTTGATCGTTTCAGACATCTCATGATGCATACGACGAACCTTCTGCTTTATAGGAGGACAATCTTTCTTCATCAATAGACGGTGAACCATAATGTCAGTATCAAGCCTTAGCATGTCTTCATAAGACCAAAAAAAGATCTCAACATAGTCACGTAACATCTGGATTAATCTCTTTTTGACATTGTCTTCTAGGTTGGCACTTATCTTGATTTCTTTCCTGTCCTTTTCAGTACACAAGTTCATAACCTCGACTAAATATTCATGTGGTTGTATGGCTCTTTATTCCTGCTTTAATAGTCTCACGAGCTCCCTAGGTACTTCACAAACTTCCTCAGCTTCGTCCTCGCCTTAGTAGATCGGATTTTTGAAGTCATAATTGGCAATGGCAGAATTGTTATCAATGGGACCCAGGGTGGATATGGATATGTAATTTGTTATGTGAGTGTGTGTAAGAACACATAGCTATTTTGAAAGAAATAAAGTAAAGGAAAGACAAAGAGCGCAAAATTTTGAATGCAAACGTCCAATGATTTATTAAATGAAAATATGTGGATGAAAAATGATAACCCTAACAAATGGACCATTGTGCCCCGGGTAAGGCACAAGGCTTAAAGTTATTGTTCAAATTACATAACCAAAAACTTGAAAGCAAGAAAACAAAAAATAGAATTTACTCCTGACTATAGGAGATTGGTATAAAATCTTCATCCTTCCAATTGTTGAGCCCACCGCCGGTAGTAGGAAAAATCCAATTGTCTATGTCACATTCGTTATCAGCGTTTTCCACAGCGTTGACTTGATTTTTATGAACTCCATTATTGTTGATGTGGAAAAGCGGTCACCCAGAATTAGCACGAGCATGATGGATAACCCTCTAAGCCTCTGAGGTGAAACCTAAACCAAATTTGTTGCACTTGTAAGGAATGTCGGGAAGCTGACCCCAAATAGTGCCACCACGTTCTTCTACCACAACCTTAGCGTCTTTCAGAGAAGCCATTCTTGGTGGAATCTTGGTAACCTTAGGAACAGTAGAAGCAGCTTTAGAAACAAGGATTGTATGAGGAATAACTTCAAAGGTCTGGAAAGGAGTCTCAAGGAATTCACCATCCATCTCAACATACTTGAAGGAGTTTAAATGGCTCACCATGTATTCTTCTTCGCCACAAACTGTAATGATTTTTCCTTTCACGGGATACTTCAACTTTTGGTGTAAAGTACAAGTAACAGCGCCTTCCCCATAAATCCAAGGGCGTCCAAGCAGACATGAATAGGCTGGACGAATGTCCATCACATAGAAAGTAGAGTCGAAGATCTGGGAACCCACTTTTATTGGAAGATCAACCTTTCCATGCATCATTCTCTTTGAACCATCAAAATCTCTCTCCATAATGTCACTGGGTTTTAGTACAACCCCTTCATAGTCAAGTTTGTCTAAAACAACTTTTGGCAATATATTCAATGAGGAACATGTGTCCACCAACACATGAGATAAGGTAGTGCCCCTCCACTCAATAGAGACATGCAGGGCCTTATTATAGTTCTTTCCTATGGGAGTTAAGTCAGCATCATAAAAGCCTAGCCCATTATCAGTTGTCAAGCTAGCAACATAATTTTCGAACTGATCAACAGATATTTCCTGCGGTATACAAGCAGATTTCAAAAACTTTACCAAATCCTGAGCATGGGCTTTAGAGCACAACAACAGAGATAGCATATATATATTTTGGAGGGGGTTTGCCTCAAATGTTCAACAATCTTATAGTCACTCTTTCAAATAATTTTCAGTACCTCCTCCATCTCTTGTTTGGAGGTATCTTCAATAGTAACCTCTTCTGGTGCCTCAGTCTGGGCAGTCTCAGTCATCTGTTCTTTGCCTCAAGTCTCAGTAGTTGATTCAGTAGTAGTGATATGAACTGGTGTAGTAACAACCTTTGGAGAGATCTTTGGAGAAAAAACCCTTCCACTTCTGGTAACCTTACTAGTCCCAATAATATTGCCAATATTAGGATTAGTAACTTAAGTATTTTCATCTTCGACATCCAATGGTTCTTGCTTAACACCATGGTAGTAGACACCCGCTCCATAATTCCAAGGGATAGCCTTGTTAGAGGAATATGGAATTGGCCCAGGTGCGGTAATAATCAGAGGAGCAACCCTAGGATCGACAATAATCTTCATAGGACCCTTAGAAGTGATCCTTACAGGAGTACTTGAGATTGTAATCACAGACACATCTTCAAGCTTCAGGCCTTGAGACATACTTTTACATAAGCTCTCCACATAAGGAATCTTCTCAAATAGAATTACACGGTCATCCATCAAATTTTGAATACCTTCTTTCAGCAGTACACAACCATTGGATTGGGATGTACAATAGTAGTAGTTTTCAATGCAACCCGTAAGTAAACTGGCTTCTAACAACTTCTTCTTAACAATCATCATACGAGTAGTCAAGTCACTCACAACAAAGACATACGAAATATCATCAATAACATTAACGCCTTTGTCATGATTAGGAATAGGTGTAGTGATCATATTAGGAGTCTCAGGAGGATCAAATTCAATCTCCTTAGAGTCAATCTTATCTTGAATCTTATTTTTCAGAGCCCAACAACCATTAGTGTCATGTCCAGGACTGTTGGAGTGATATGCACACCTTGCATTGGGATTGTAACTGGGAGAAGAAGTATTGGATTCTGAGTAGGATCCTTCAAAGTAATCATCTCTGCCTTCAACATGTGTTGTAATGCTTGAGACAACGACATGTTGATTTTTGTAAACTGTCTGCTGGGTGCGACTTGCCTATGCTGACTATTCTCTTGTTGTTGTTGTTTCACTAGAGCATGATTAGAGATCAGAACTTCCCCCACAGATTAGTTGCGGTCACTCTTATTACGACCCTTCTGGCCGTACACAGCATTGGATTCTTTCTTACCATTGTATGACTTCTTCGCAATATTCGAAGATGTAGCCACCTGGATTTTACCACTTCTGATCCCATTCTCAACATGTTCCCCCTGTCCATATTAGTTCAATGAAATATGCTGAAGAACTTCCAAGTAGGTGATTATAGAAAGGACCTGTTAGCATACTCATGAACATGTCAACCAATTCCCTATCAGTCAAAGGAGGTTGAATTCTGCCTGCAAGATCTCTCTATTTCTGTGCGTACTCTTTAAAGCCTTCCTCAGAATCCATGGACATACTTTCTAGCTGCATGCAGGTTGGTGCCAAATCAGAAGTATACTGATACTGCCTATAGAAATTTGTAGCCAAATCTTCCCAGGTTAGGCTATTGTTACCTTCGAGTTGATAATACCATTCCAACTGTGTTCCAGACAGACTCTCTTGAAAGAAATTTAACCATAATTTCTTGTCAGCAATGTGTGGTTGAATTTTCCAAACATATGATCTCAAATGCAGTTTCGGGAAAGAAACTGAAATTCTGGTGTATGCCAGTCTTTAGATGTTATACTCAATGTCTAGACATCTGATATGACATAATAAATACACTGCAAGGTAGATACCCTATTTTTCGTGATTCTGTACTAAAGTATAACAGAGGCACAGTTTTATCCAAGCTGCACCAGATAAACTTTGAAGGTGCAGAGGATAGAGCACACGATGTACCTAGTTCTGTTCATCTGGTACACATGATCAGCAGAGAGCAAACAACCTTCACAGTTCTGTTTCTCCTGCACAGATATCAGCATGATGTCTTAACATGTTCTGAGACATCATCTGTTACAACATTACAGTTTTACCTTGATATATACCAGACAGAATTATAAAGTGATGAAGGTAAAAACACAATCAATTGTTGACCCAGTTCGGTGAAACACACCTACTCTGGGGGCATACCAAGCCAGGAAGAAGATCCACTATCAGCAATATTAATTCAGGACTAAACTTCACAAGTTCCCATCCCTCACTTAATCATTTACCCAGTGCAACCTATACCTAGGAACTCCTAGATAGAAACCTACCAGTTTCCATTCCTATTGACGCAACAACAGAAGTCTTACTCCTACTCAAGAAGTAGTGCCCTCCCACTTGGTTTCCTACATTACAATGAATATGAAGTAATGCAAAAATACTTAGACTTGCTTCACAACTTCGTCCAAGAACACTCAAACTCTTACCTACAGGTATCGAGTTACACACATGGTAACCTTGCCACAGACTGACAGGTTTACCTAACAGAACACTCTCAATATTACATTATGTGAGTCTTACAAACCCTAGGTTACAATCTGCTATTTATAACCTATTACCCAACTGGATTTGGGCCTTCAAAATCGCAGCAAGCTTTTCTCCTTGCTGTTACAACTCAGCAACAAACTTCTGCTACAATCAAGGTCTTCAATCTTCTAGTTCCTAAAATATCTCCATATTTAGAAATAATATTTTCTTCAAATATTCTGATTGATTCTTGATTGATCTTCAGATTTTCCATAAGAAACGCCACATATATTCTCAAAATATTTCAGTACCAGAACTGTAACTGAATTACCAATTCCGTTGGCGTGATGTCAAGTCAGATGTCATGACATTACATCTAACATGTTGTCCCAGATGTTGACCTTCTTCAACACAACATGTTTAGGAGAACCATGCTCATTTGCTAATACAACAAGTGACCTCTGTTACAAGTCACAGCTGTTACAAACATTCAACATATAACATAGTTAACTTAATTTTAGGCGCGATGTCATATGCTGATGTTGTGACATCTTTCATAACATGTTGGTCCAGATGTTGAACTTCTTCAACCCAACATATTAAAACAACAGAGGGAATGTGGGTAAGCTTGCTTTCTTATTTGTTTTACAAATGAAGCCAACTCTCCAGCCAGGGCACTTACAATCTCCCCCTTTGGCAAATTTTGGCTAAAACAAATAAGTGCAAGTTGCATATTGGGACCAGGCCACAACACAGTTGAGATGTTACAACATCTTGTCCAACATCTTCCTTGCAGAGCCTGATGTCCTTTGAACAAACATCAAACCTGCCCATTGTGTGAGAGAGATGGCCCAAGCCAACGATGGTCCAAGAGGAATTCTTTTCTCTCAATTATTATTGATAATCTTGATACTGATTACATAGATCATGTAACTCAGATCACAAGTCACAACTATCCTCTTAACTCAGAACACAAAACACAAACAAAGTCACTTAGTTAGAGCGTTCCATTCAGCATGTTGGACATTGCCGTCTGTTGCTTTCACCTGACTCTCGCCTGAGTCTGGGTCCTTATCTTTCTCCCCCTTTTTGGCCAGAATTTGACAAAGACTGCCCATACAGATCCATACCCATGCACAATTTTCCCAGATGCTAACAAACTTCATATTGCTGAAACCCTCTGATGAAGAGAAGAAATGGAGAGAGTCTTCATAAATAATGCAGCTTTGGCATAGATAGTAACGACCTTGGTACTTTACTCTGACAGTTTCAGTACCCTAGGACTGGTTTTAATGCAGTTACCTACCCTTGGGTTTGACCCTTTGACCATGTCAGGATGAAGTATGTCTTGCCCTTTTAAAACAGACATTTGTCTTTTAGTAGAACAGACTATTCCCTTTATGTACTTGTCTTAGGATCCCCTTTCCAAGAGACATCGTTGGCATATTACACTCTGCCTTAGTTATATAATACCTTTATTAGATGACAAGTTATCACCTAAACATTCCAGCTCACTAAACTGCTTCATAATGAGACACAACCGCCCTGTTTTCTTAGTAGATGAAAACGTGCTCAAATCCTATGTCGTCATACACTCTGCTATTTTCATATTAGCAGCTTGAAACCATTCCATTTACACAAAGAGGATGGTTACTCCCTCTGAGTCATACAACTGTACACACATGGATTTATTAATAATAATCCACACTTCATCCAATTTTCCTCCTGTCTGTAGTTTTAGAGGAAATTAGGAACAATGTCATTAGGCAATGTGATGACATTCGGTCAGACATAGTCCTCTTCAGTCTTGAACACATCATCCCAATAGTTAATAAAGTGCCACACTTTATATCCTACGAGTTTGATGAAGACTTTTCGTACAACCCAATACTCCCCCTGTTAGGGACAATCACTTCTCTTCATGGAAACAAGTAGGTCACATTCAATACTCAGTTGGACCTTCAAGACAACTTAAGACCCCTTGATGAATGGAAAACATAAGACGCATCTTCATGTCTTCAAGAGCGCACCCTCTGTTCAATTATATTGGTTGAACGCATTCATACTCTGAATCAAACTTTCTTCAGACCAGAACAAGATAGGACATCCTTGGTCTAAGTTAACCTTCTTCTGACCATAACATCACAACAAGTCAGAACATCTATACTCTGAGTCAAGCTCTCTCGATAATACTCAGCTGCCACATGTTGATTATCTTGATTCTCTGAATCCACTGCTGAGATAGACCAAATGTCACTGTTTGATTATCTCCTTCATGAATCCTCATATAAAGAGATCAAATGCCTCCTTTTGGCTTCTCCATGTTTATCAGACTTCTCCCACAGATATTCTGATCTTCCAATAGAAATTTGAACTTCAAGCTACAAGTTATCACAAAAGGCTTAGATACACTAAGACAGGAACATGTAACATTTTCTCCACCCAACAACTCCAAAGAGCTGCAAAGAGACGATCTTTTTGAAGTATCCAATCTTCAACTTCGTAGATCATCCTATCTTAAGTTGATGTGCCACTTCACCAACCAAGATTCTGATGTTGAACCAAATGTCACAACATTATGTTATAACATCTAGTTGTTGAATTCAGCTCCTTCTTATGTCACTTCTTCTTGACTTCACCATTGGTTAATTCACTACCTTACCTAGATCAGAACCAGACTGATCCAAGTAACCATCATCAAGATTATGATGTCTTCTTCTTCTTGTAGCTTCAAGTCTGAACACATTTCCAGGAAACCTTTTTCAAGGATCAAATGATTTAGCTGTCACCAAAGAGATAGCTCTAAAGCATCACTCTTCCTGTGATTCTTCACAGGGTCTAGAAGAAGGAACGTTCCCACATCTTTTAAGAACTTCAGTTATCTTGAACTCCAAGGATAATCAATTAAATACTTGTACTTGTCACAAATAGCAATTGATCTTAAATCCTTCCCATTATCCTGTAAGATACTTTCACCATTTGAATACTTTGACATACTCTTCGTGTGTTAATATCTTCTTCTTGCAAGCACTTTCTTTGAGAGACCAAGGAGTTGAGATATCTAGGTTGCCACCCTGGACTTAAGTAAATAGAATTTTCTTTGAACAAACTCTACTCACCTCAACAGTTTTGAAACTCCTTCCAGATCAGATTCATCCTTAGGAATGAGAGAGATGAATCCTTCCTTGAAAATATGTCACACAACACCCAGAACCCATGTGACATAGGTCAACAGCCAGCTAAACACCAGGCTGAACTAATGTGAGGAGGTTAACCAAATCTCCCCCTCAAACTACCAATCATGGAAGCTCCACACAAAATATCCATGCATTGTACACAAATGTCTCGACATGACATATGACATCCCTACCAGATTCAAGTAACTCCAAGAGTTATACCTGTTCATACTCCAATCACACCAATCAGACTTCAGCTGACCTTAAGTACTTCGGAGAAGACAACAACACCAATCATCAGCAGATATGTATTGCCAGAACATACTACCTCAACCAAATCTGAGTCTTCATATTCTCATATCTTGAAAGATCTTCCACTTCTAATCATGATGTTTAAATGACAAGATTCATGATCCTAATCTACTTATATGAAGGAGCAATAATGCTGCACCATCATTGACTTTTATTAACCAATGAGCTTGTCTTTCTTCGCACCATAGTACTCCAGGGAACAACTGCTCAGCCCTGATCAATCTTAAGGAATAAGCCCACCAATAGGGATTCCACAATGTCACATCTCAACCAGCTTCACTTCTAGAGTTCTGACTCCTAAAAGTAACCTTCGGGGGCACACAGACATAGTTGACTCTACCATTGTCAACTTTGCACACACAGATGTCTCCTCTTCCAGGTCAGGAGTAGGTTCCAAACAAAAGTATCCCTTTGTTTGACACCCAAAACATATGTTCTTCAACTAGTGGTATCCTGAACGAAGAACGTCTTTATGAGTGGACTTGAGAGGACTCAAGTATCTGTGACATCTTCAATAGCTTATGTTGAAATCTTGAATACGGTAGCCTTCAATCCACAAGAGGGGAAACACATCAGAGCTTGAGTTTTGCCAAGTATTACACAGCGGAAGAGCATAATACAACTCAATCTTTGCACACACACTTTTAGGCGTACACACATCCTAGGTTTGAAAATAAATCAAACCTAGAGCAGCTACCTCACAACCAGGCCAAATGCCAATCACCAAAGATAGGTACACATAGTTCCTGTCATGAATAGTCCATCCTCCCACTTTAAGGGACCATTCAGGGAAATAGCAAACCCTTCCAGGTTACAATCTCCAGTATTAAGATTGACCTTGCAGATACCAGAAAGTATCACCCATGGATCTCATCCAGAAACAGAACAGGATGCCTGCTCTGATACCAATTGAAATTCTGGTGTATGCCAGTCTTCAGATGTTATACTCAATGTCTAGACATCTGATATGACATAATAAATACACTGCAAGGTAGATACCCTATTTTTCGTGATTCTGTACTAAAGTATAACAGAGGCACAGTTTTATCCAAGCTGCACCAGATAAACTTTGAAGGTGCAGAGGATAGAGCACACGATGTACCTAGTTCTGTTCATCTGGTACACATGATCAGCAGAGAGCAAACAACCTTCACAGTTCTGTTTCTCCTGCACAGATATCAGCATGATGTCTTAACATGTTCGGAGACATCATCTGTTACAACATTACAGTTTTACCTTGATATATACCAGACAGAATTATAAAGTGATGAAGGTAAAAACACAATCAATTGTTAACCCAGTTCGGTGAAACACACCTACTCTGGGGGCATACCAAGCCAGGAAGAAGATCCACTATCAGCAATATTAATTCAGGACTAAACTTCACAAGTTCCCATCCCTCACTTAATCATTTACCCAGTGCAACCTATACCTAGGAACTCCTAGATAGAAACCTACCAGTTTCCATTCCTATTGACGCAACAACAGAAGTCTTACTCCTACTCAAGAAGTAGTGCCCTCCCACTTGGTTTCCTACATTACAATGAATATGAAGTAATGCAAAAATACTTAGACTTGCTTCACAGCTTCGTCCAAGAACACTCAAACTCTTACCTACAGGTATCGAGTTACACACATGGTAACCTTGCCACAGACTGACAGGTTTACCTAACAGAACACTCTCAATATTACATTATGTGAGTCTTACAAACCCTAGGTTACAATCTGCTATTTATAACCTATTACCCAACTGGATTTGGGCCTTCAAAATCGCAGCAAGCTTTTCTCCTTGCTGTTACAACTCAGCAACAAACTTCTGCTACAATCAAGGTCTTCAATCTTCTAGTTCCTAAAATATCTCCATATTTAGAAACAATATTTTCTTCAAATATTCTGATTGATTCTTGATTGATCTTCAGATTTTCCATAAGAAACGCCACATATATTCTCAGAATATTTAAGTACCAGAACTGTAACTGAATTACCAATTCCGTTGGCGTGATGTCAAGTCAGATGTCATGACATTACATCTAACATGTTGTCCCAGATGTTGACCTTCTTCAACACAACATGTTTAGGAGAACCATGCTCATTTGCTGATACAACAAGTGACCTCTGTTACAAGTCACAACTGTTACAAACATTCAACATATAACATAGTTAACTTAATTTTAGGCGCGATGTCATATGCTGATGTTGTGACATCTTTCATAACATGTTGGTCCAGATGTTGAACTTCTTCAACCCAACATATTAAAACAACAGAGGGAATGTGGGTAAGCTTGCTTTCTTATTTGTTTTACAAATGAAGCCAACTCTCCAACCAGGGCACTTACAGAAACACCATCATACTTAGCAAAGGTAGGAGTTTTGAACTTAGGAGGAATGACGACGCCTGAGACTAAACCTAATTCTTCAAATTTCAATCCAGGCACCTTCTAGATCTCTATATCTATCAGACGCTCTTCTAACAACTTATACTTCTCGCCGGCAAGGGGATACTGTTCATCCAAATAATCCTCTTCATCAAAATATTTGTCAGAACCATGATTGCGTTTTTCAGTTTTAACACTCTTACCATCTTCATCCCATTCATCATCTTCGTCCAATGGGATATCAAGATCTTGAGCTCGCTTGACTGGACCTCTAAACTTTCTCCCCATGTTAAGGATGTCGATTGGTTTATTTGTCTTCTTCTTCTTCTCGTTGATGAACACCTTCAGTTCTTCTTGCCCCTTGGCTAAGCTTAGGAACATCTCTTGGAATTGAGCATTCTGAGCCTGGAGTTCTTTGATTGTCTGTTCGAGAGACATTTTTCTGAAATAAATAGCAAGAAGATGAGAAACCTGTCTTGGGAACCTGTTATGCAATGATAAGTATGGCATGTAGATGCATATGCAATGTTTTCAAGGACCTTGTGGGATTTAAATTTGTTAATCAAAAGGGAACAGAAAATCAAACTCTTATTAGTAAGTTAAAATTGTAACAGCCTCTTAGGCTTACAATGAAAACAAAAAGGGTTACAAGGAAAAAAATTATGAACTCCTAAGACCTAAGACTCAAGTCTCCCATGGATGCTTCCTCTTTGTGTTGACATATGCATTAAGGATCTGCTCTTCGTGAAGTTGTTTCATCAGCTGTAACACTTTCTTCTCACTAGCATATAACTGAGTCTCAAAGGTGTCCCTTTCTTCTTTCAATTTAATCTAAGACTTCTGTAGCTCTTCAAGGTCAGTGGGCATATCTGGATAAAAAGTGGCATGGGGAATATCTCCTTCAACAACAGGCTCCACAATTACTGGTAGGACAACAAGATATGGCGTTATAAGATTTGGAGCACGAGATCACACCCATATGAGGTAGGGCTCCAATGGGATAGAGTTTTTCTGTCCCAAAGTCTTGTTATTAATCTTATTCACCATGCCCTAAGCACGTATAAACTTTTTACGGTAACCTTGAGGATCATTCTTGTAATCGATTATAATACCCTGGATAAGCATATCATGAGGACCATTTCTTCAAGCATAACCAAATTAACATAGAGCTAGAGAAGGGTTGTAAGTAATACCTCCCCTTATGCCAAGGAGTGGCACATTAGGGAATTACCTACAGCGGTCAATAATAGTGATGTCCTCCTGAGATCGATAACAACTATATATATCTAAACGAGAGAGTGACATCATCCTTCGAGACCACTTCAAACATTGTTCATTCTTCATCACTGATCGGGGAAGGTGAGAAATAAACCACCTGGATAGTAAAGGTATGCAACACATGATAGTCCCTCGCTCTCTCATAGTACGAGTGTGAAGAGAGTGCAAAATATCTCCAAGCAAAGTAGGCACAATATTATGAGTAAGAAATATTTTGATGGCGTTCACATCTATGAGTTGGTCTGGATTAGGGAATAGTACTAAACCATAGATCAACAGAGCCAAGATCTCCTCAAAATCATGAAATCTCATAGCATCTAGAAACAATTGAGCCTTCTCTATCAGAAATTTAGCAAGAAGACCTTTAACTCCACTTCTTGTCTTCCAATTAGACACAATATCTAACTGCTTCAGATGTAAGGTTGCTGAAATAACTTCAGGTTTTGGAACTTTCTCTAAACAGGTGAAGGGTGTCTGGTTAAGAATAGGTACTCCAAGTAGCTTAGAAAACTCTTCCATTGTGGGTACCAACTGATAATCTAGGAAGGTAAACCAATGGTGTTTAGGATCAAAGAACTGGAACAGAATACTCATCATGTCTTCTTCAAAACCTCAGGTGACCAAACTGAGTAGATAACCATGCCTCTTGGTGAATTGAGAGTTTTTGGGAACCTTTGAGACTAACTCCTTAAGCTTGGAAGGTATCCTCACAATGCTGATTCGGATAGTATTTTTGTGACCGGAGGCCATAACCTGCAACAAAGAACAAAGGTAAGTCCCTATGTCCTTGAAATGGTTAGTGAAAATGTTATGTTATGATGATATGATGTTATAATGTTATGTTCATGTTAAATAAGTAGCAAACACAAATAAGTCATACAAGAGCCTTAGGTTTAAAGGCTTATATGATGTCCATAGGTAAATACCCTTCCCCATTGAAGTTAAGTTGGCTCAACCTATCCTAAAATAGTAACCGGGTTCTAAGAATCTCATATCACAGGTCTTTCTCACAAGCTTTATTTTAGCACGACAACCGGTTTACCACCAAAATATATCAAAAGTCGAATCTCAATGAGCGTAGCCTCGAGTATTAACCAACTTTGGATTGCACCAAAGCCGACTATCTCACTACTTTCTAATGGCCAGGATGGGTCAATTAAGATTCTAAAAGCAAGTTAGTGTTAACAACACCACGCAGAGGCCTAATGTTATCCTTGACTGACTCAAGGAACATCAATACAAACCAAAGTGTCACACTAACCGTAGCTATCATTTTAATCATATCGGTATACACCATACAATCTTTATAATCTATTGCTACTTACCTAAGGAATCACTAGATCTGGGTGTAAGATCTTTCACACAAGCAATAATACCCAATCATGAACCCTTAAAGTAAATCATACAAAGCATATAATAAAAGCAAGTAAAGTAATCTAAACTCTAAGGCAACCCCTCTTTTGGATTTCTCCCCAACAGAGTTGTAACACCTGTTAATTTAATTAATTATTGTTGAATTATTTATTGTTTTGTGTGAGGTGTTATGAATTGTTGGTATAATTTGCTAGTATATTACTAGTTAATTAATTAGTTTATTAATAATAGTAATAATATTAGAATTAGTAGAATAATAGAATAGTTATGTTGGGCCTGTTTTTAATGGTTGGAAGTAGAAATATAGGGGGTGCATTGTTAAGCTCAGTAAGAATAATAATATTGTGAGGTTCTATTTAAATAAAGAATAGGGTTAATTGAGAAGCTGTTGGAAAATTGGTCGTGAGAAGTTGTAGAGAAGAGGAATAAGGAGAAGAGCAAAGCAAGGTTCCGGTCGGAGAGTGTTTAGCGACCATAAATCCAATATAAGGGTGAGGTTCCGACCTTATAATGGGGCTTATGATGAATATTGTATAGGGGTTTGGCCGTAGGGATAATTGTTGTACGTTGATTTCTTTGGCTTGTTCTTGAAGTTGCCCGTTTTTACGTTGTGGTTGTTTAGGAATCTTAAGGATGACTATCTTGTACAACTGATGAATATATTAATAGGAGATATAGTTGCCCATTGTTATGTTTTTCCTTGCAGTTGGTCAGAATTTAATGGTCAGAGAGAATACTATAAGGTTGGGTTAACATTCATAACAGACTGGATGAATTCTGTACAAAAATTTGAAGACGCACCGTGCCGAGGAGCACAAGTATTTGCATCGAGCGGCATAAGGTTGTGATATGTGCCAAAGAGAAAAGGTGCTAGGTGTCGAGCGACACAAGGATGCAAGGTGCTCCGAGAGGAATGAGTAGTTGTGTCGAGTGACACAAGGCTGCATGATGTGCTAAGAAGTATGGTGTGTTGGCCGATACAGAGGCATGAAGGGAAGGTACTGAGCGGCATGACCATTGTGTCTAGGAGTACATGTCATTATTAATGTCCCTACTATTATCCCCATGTACGTTGAAAGGCACATACTCCTTTCCCACCCCATAACGATTCAGTGCAGTGCAATTGGTCATTTAATTTAGATTAGTAATCTCAGCATAATGATTAGAAATCTTAAGGTATTATGTCCCCATATGAGTAATGAATTCTAGTAAATATAAGTTAGTATTAAGATAGTTAATATAATTAATAAGTGACTAGCAGTATATAGTCGAATTACCCAAAGAAGTACGGACGTCATAGTATATTTTGGTTGATACGGTGTATTGTATACTTTGCTGTAATTTGAGAATTCGCAGGTGTAATACGGTGGCAGAACCGACTGTTTGAATGCTGGTTTGCATTTTGCGTTTTGTGTTCGCAAAATTTCGTGGTAAGCAAGAGTCGCCACCGACTTTTATTTTATCCAATCATGGAAAAGGAAAAAAGTACAGAAAAATCCTTTTTTGAGATATTCTGAGTATGGGGGGTAGATTATAGAAAGGGAAGGTGTTAACACCCTTTCTATCCATGGTTTTCCATGGGCTATTAGGTACTTGCTCATCTTTTTAAGATTGCTTGTGTATGTACTTTGTTTTTGAAAAGTTTAACTTCGTGATAACCCTTGTATCAGTCCTCAAAGGTGTGACGAAGTTTGTTTTGAAAGTTTGTTTGAAAAGTGTAAGTGTGAAGAGTTTTGATTTGAGCAAGTACCTACTAGCATCCACCTACTCGAAAAAAGATAGTTTCTATTCTTGTTTCCTTTAGACAACGCTATCCTACTATTGAGAAATAGGTAGCACCGTTGTTGGAGTTGTAAGGGTCAATTCGAAAGGGACATACGATCACTAACGCAATGTTAGGATACCTTAGTAATAACCCTAGAGTCTTAAGATCATATTCGAGGAAACATTTCCGAGGCAACATTTCTGAGGCAACATTTTCATGGGACATTTGATCTTTTTAGACAGGAGGTAAACCACTAAGACACCCTATACCTAATGATTGTTTTACCGAAGGCAACCGAAGTGAAAGTATACCTTAAGAGTGATATGTGCGAGTAATCTATTTTCAGTTATTTAATCTTTGCACATTAGGGTTTTCTAACTGTATTAATTTGTCATGCATTCTTTCCATACAATCCTATTAGCATACATCTAAACAGTCAAATATTTGCGGGAATTAAAATGTGAGAAATTAAATCTAAGCTATTACAAGGCTTCGGGGTGGGGGATTAATTACATAGCCAAAACCCCGGGGAAAAGCGATAAGTAAACAACCCTAGATTAAACTATTACAAACCATGAATAGTTATAGAAATATTGGCAAAAATAATTAACACGCGCGCGATGAATTAAATACGAAACAAGTAGGATTTTGACCCTTGCCTAAACCTAATTGCAATTGAAAAAAAATGTCTTTGTCATATTTTTTTATTTTTAAGAAAATAAAGAAACAATTAAATTAAAGAGAAAATCCTAATTCTAATTAATTTTAAATTAAGAAAAATAAATAAATTTATTCTAAAACCTATTTTTGTATTTTTATTTTATTTGAGAAAGAAATAAAAATTAAATCAAGAATTAACCTAATTTTCTAATTGAATTTTAATTATGAATGAAATTAAAGTTGTCCTAAATTAATTAAACTAATTAATTAGAAAAACATTTATTAAGAAAATAAGTCTTATTTTTGTGATTTTTGGTTGGTTAATTTTAGAAAATAATTTTGGTGTTGATAAAAAACATAATAATTAAAGAAAAGAAAAATAATAGAAATAACCGAGTGGGTCTGCTATCAGTAGATCTGGTTCTGGATGATGGGTCCAAAAGATGGTGATCCTCAAAAGATGGGGGGCGCTGGATCTGATCCTAGTTAGGGGATCAGAAGATGCTGCTCTTCAGAAGATGAGGCGCTGGATCTGATTCTGGCTGATGGATCCAGAAGATGATGCACTAGATCTGGTCATGGCTAATGGATTAGAAGGTGATGCGCTGGATCTAGTCCTGGCTAGTGGATCAGAAGGTGATGCGCTAGATCTGGTGAAAACAAAGGAGAAAATACCAAAAGCTCACGCCTGGGATCGAACCCAGAACAATGAGCTTTTGGCTTCCTTCTTCTGACCAACTGCGCTGGATGTTAACTTGCTAATACAATAAAAACAAACAATATATCAGAAAAATAAGTTCCTGGTCAAAACAACGCGCAAGAACTTGAATCAGCCAATCAGGTTGTGACACGCTGTTGTCTTCTTCCCTGGAACTGTCGTTTTAGACTCTGAACCTTTTACCTATAGACGCAGGTCTGTTGCTGAAACCTGTGTCATTCAAGAATCAAGCATATGCAATATAAATTCAAATGGGGACCATGGATCAGCTGGGTTTGAAATTCTGATCGTCATGGTACCCATTATTAGGCCTAATTCTGCTTGAAACCCAAAACCCCAAATTGGAGCACGAAGCCCTAACAATGGAAAAAGCTTATTCCTGCACTGTAACTCAAATCAAACTATCCAGAAACATTGCAAACATGATGGTGAATACAAATATGTAATTTAAACATGCCAAATATGCAAGAATTACGGTAATAAAATTTGGATATTTGTGCAAACCGTAAGAATGCTAGGCAGTGATTCTGGATGTTCTAATGCCTGCGAATTGTTGGGAATGCTTCCTGAAATGTCAAGGAATTGATTTCTGGCCTTGAATTTCTCTCCAAGGTCCTCTAATCCAGAATTTGGATCTACACTTTTTCTTGAAATTTTTTAGTTTTTCTCTTGCTCTGCACGAATGTTTAACCCCTCTCTTGCCTTGGATCTCTTCTGTATATGTAATGCAACATATTAGGTCAACAAAAACCAATTGAATCTTGCCTATTATGAAGATTTGATTTGGTCTTTCATGGCATATGATATCTTTCCAAACTTGCTTCAATCCAATCTTTTTCTACCCAAATTAGCCTTGCACGAATTGATTCTCAATTGAAAGCACATAAGATCTTCCTTCAATGCAAAAATCATCCTTAAAACACATTATATGATTTATTTAGATTTATTTGATTTTATTTAAATTTTAAGTGAATAAAAATCAAAGTAAATTAAATAAATAAATAAATAAAGCATGAAGGGTCCCATAGGTCGTGGACTATGCTAGGAATGAGATGCAATCTTAAAAAGATGGGCCCGTGTGGAAAAAAATGCAACTTTGATCAATGTTGACTTTTGACAATTTTCCAAAAATTGCCAACTTTGACAATGCATATATCTCTCAATTTTGACCATGGGAGGGTGTTCTTGGACTTTTTAGAAATCTTAGGATGTCCTCTAAGCAAGCCTTTTGGTCTCATCTCAATTGAGTCTTCCATGTTCATGTATGAAGATTTGACCCAAAAGGTGTTTTTGTTGACTTTTCAAAATGACCTATAATGTCAAAATTCATATCTTTTTGTGAGTGCATATTTTGAACTTGGGAGATTATTAATTGTAGGGAATTGCATCCTCTTCAAAATGAGCTTTGAATGGGTCATTTTTGATAAAGTATGAGAAAGTTATGCTTGGTCAAAGTTGAGTTGACTTTTCCTACAAAACCCTAATTTAGCAACCTTTGGGTTTTGATGAATTATGAGGAATCCTTGATTAATCATGATCAACCCTTGATAAAATGATTAATGATACTTCAAAATGAGGATGTTGACCAAAAATATTGAAGTTTGACTATATGTGGGCCACAATTGACTTTTGACCTAGCACAATCGATTTTCAGGCCTTTGAGCAATTGACTGAGAAAACTTCTTCCGCAAGGCTTGAAACTTGACATGGATGATCTTGGGAACATATTAGGACAATGGAAGGAATTTGGGATCCTTTGGACTCAAGCATCTTGATGAAGAATGAAACCCTAATTTGAGGTAGACTGCCTTAGGAGAGAGTTTGTCTGGTCAACTCTTGAACTTCCTTGAGAAATTTGAGGACCTCACTTGACATGTGTTGAGAAATATGGGAGGGCAAATTTTGGGGTACAACAGCAGGTGGTGATGAATTTTGTTGAGATGCATCTAATTATTGGCAGATATTAAGTTGTAGGCTTATGGTCAATGTTGAATTGTGTTGAGTTGTTGTTGAATTATTGTTGTTGTTGTTACTACATTCATATTATTGTCGCATACATAACATATCAAGTTGGGAGCTCATACTCAGTAAGTTGGCCTGGAATGGGAAATCTAAAGTTGAAGGCTTATGCCTTGTTGATGCCTCTATTAATTGGCAGATTATTAAGTTGGGAGTTTTGCTCCACTGGTACCATATGCATGTGCATAAAAACAAGTCGCATTTCATGTTGCATCCTGAGTTGTTGTATGGATGAATTAATTATGTTAAATGTTGTTAAAGAGCTGTGAAGTGGTGATTTTGTATGAACTGATTCTAATATATTATTTATCATACAACCTATAATATTGTTCGATATCTCACCCCTTCTGTTTGAATGTTACCCCATGTTGGTAACGTGCAGGTAATCTGGAGTGAAGGTTGTTTACCTTTAGTAGTTCGAGTTGGTGTCATTTCTCTGATACGTAACACTCGGGGGGATGAACTCTTATTGCTTTATTGTTGATTTTACTTATGTTGCTAAATTTTAAGTTATTTTCGTTAAGTATTTGTTAATTTAAAGTTGTTTTCTGTTGGACAAAGATGTTATGTCATTTAAGTTGAAAATTGTGACTCCGCAACTTAATTATAAAAGTTGTTTTGTTTTCAAAGACTAAACAGGTTGTTATCAGTTCATCCGAATTTTATGTGTTATGTATCTGTTTAACATGTGATTAACTGAAGTGTTTTAAGTAGTAAGTGTTACATCCTATTTGTATGTCGAAAATTTGTAACTTTGATTTTATATAATTCGTTGGGTAGAAATGGGGTGTTACATTAGTGGTATCAGAGCAGGTCGACCTGTCCGACCAAGTTGTCGAGTCGGAGTTTTGTCTAACAATCGAGTATAGTTAACTTGAGTTCTAACTATTGTTTACGGTGTAGTGATAAGTTGAGATGGCGGGAAGGAATGGCGATGCACTTGCTGCTGCTTTGGAAGCTATGGCGCATGCTATGGAGAATCAACCGAATGCTGACGAGAATGCTAGATCTTGTAGCTTAGCAACCTTCCAGAGGGAGAATCCGCCTACCTTCAAAGGTAAATATGATCCTGATGGAGCGTTGGGTTGGTTGAAAGAGATTGAGAGAATCTTTTGTGTGATGGACTGCACTCCAGCGTAGAAGGTCTGATATGGTACCCATATGCTAGCAGTCGAGGATGATGACTGGTGGCTAGAGACTTGTCAAAAATTAGAAGCTGTAGGTGAAAATATCATTTTGGTTGTGTTCCGTAGGGAATTTCTTAGGAAGTATTTCCCTGAAGACGTTCGTGGTAAGAAGGAAATTGAGTTTCTTGAGCTGAAGCAAAGGAGTATGTCGGTTACTGAATATGCTGCAAATTTTATTGAGTTGGCTAAGTTTTACCCGCACTACAGCGAGGCAAATGCTGAGTTTTCAAAATGCATCAAGTTTGAGAACGGGTTGCGCCCAGAGATCAAGAAGGCAGTTGGGTACCAGAAGATTCGTGTCTTTTCTGATTTGATTGATAGTTGCAGGATTTATGAAGAGGATAATAATGCTCACTATAAGATTATCAATGAGAAGAGGGGTAAGCACCAACAAAACTGTGGTAAGCCTTACGATGCCCCATCTAGTAAAGGTAAATAGAGAGTTTCTCATGGTCAGAGAACTAGTGGGTGAGATGCTCCTGCTAGTGTGGTTTGTTTTAAATGTGGAAAACTTGGTCATAAGAGCAACATGTGTACTGCTGAGGTGAAGAGGTGTTTCTATTGTGGTAAGAATGGACATGTTATATCTGAGTGCAAGCATAAAGAGATGATTTGCTTCAATTATTGTGAAGAAGGACACATTGGTAGTTAGTATCAGAAGCCAAAGAAGGCACAAACCAGTGGAAAAGTGTTCACATTGGCTGGGACTCAGACAACTAATAAGGACAGACTCATCAGAGGTACATGTTTCATTAATAGTACTCCTTTAATTACTATTATTAATAACGATGCTACTCATTGCTTTATTAATGCCGACTGTGTTGAAAGATTGGGCCTTACATTGTCTACTTTGAATGGAGAGATGGTCGTCGACATTCCAGCTAATGGATTGGTAACTACTTATCTTGTGTGTTTAAAGTGAACTTTGTCGGTCTTCGACCCAGACTTTGCCATTGATTTAGTTTGTTTTACGTTAAGTGGGTTAGATGTGATCTTAGGTATGAACTGGTTAGAGCATAATTATGTTCATATTAACTATTATAACAAGTCTGTCAAGTTTTCTACTCCCGAAGAAGAGGAATATGGTCTGTTGTCTGCTAGACAGTTATGGAAGTTAATGCAAGATGAGGCTTTGTTGTTCTCGTTCATGGCGCCTCTATCTATCGAGAATCAAGCTATAATCGAGGAATTGCAAGTGGTGCTTGAATTTCATGAAGTTTTCCCTGATGAAATTCATGATGTACCGCCAAAGAGGGAAGTCGAATTTGCTATTGATCTTGTACCTGGTACCAGACCTGTTTGTATGGCACCATACAGGATGCCTGCATCTGAATTGTCAGAATTAAAGAAGCAATTAGAAGAGTTACTCAAAAAGAAATTTGTAAGACCAAGTGTATCATCGTGGGGAGCTCTAGTGTTGATATTAAAGAAGAAAGATGGAAGTATGAGACTTTGTGTTAATTATAGACAATTGAATAAAGTGATGATTAAGAATAAGTATCCGACTCCGAGGATAGACGATTTGATGGATCAATTGGTGGGTGCTCGGGTGTTTAGTAAGATTGATTTGAGGTCGAGTTGTCATCAGA
The DNA here is from genome assembly GCA_948472305.1 of Vicia faba. NCBI lineage: Eukaryota > Viridiplantae > Streptophyta > Magnoliopsida > Fabales > Fabaceae > Vicia > Vicia faba. Next base: position 1,407,236,504 of record OX451739.1, read on the forward strand.
TTAAAGTGAAGCATGAATTTATCTAGAAGACGACTTTCAGAATGTGTTATAGACATTATAAGTATTCAGTGATGCCTTTCGGTATTACGAATGCGCCAGGAGTATTCATGGAATACATGAACCGTATCTTTTATACTTATTTGGATCAGTTTGTAGTGGTGTTCATTGATGAAATTTTGATTTACTCTAAATCGGAAGAAGAGCATTCAGAACACTTAAGAATAGTATTTCAAGTTTTTAAAGAGAAGAAGTTGTATGCAAAGTTGTCTAAGTGTGAATTTTGTTTAAAGGAGATTAGTTTTCTTGGTCATGTCATCTCAAGTACTGGAATTGTTGCAGATCCATCTAAAGTAGATGTTGTGTTGCAATGGTAAGCTCCAAAGTCGGTGTTGTACCCCAAAATTTACCCTCTCATTATTTAAAGACCTTTTATTACATAGTTGGTTACAAACACTTGTTTAAAGAAAGTATAAAAATTTGAAGGTATGAGGTGTCTTAAGCTCAGAAGTTATGACGATGAAATTCTGGTTGCTCTGATAAGGAAAGTTCTGAGCGTCTCAAACTGGAATCCAGAATCATCAGTGAGAACAACGCTTGAGAGGCTGATTGAAGAAGTTATGATAGGGAAAACCATGAACTATTCGAGTCAGAAATCAGAGTCATCAATGAGACCAATGCTTGAGAGGCTGATTGAAGAAGTTCTGATAAGGACAAATCTGAGCAATTCAAATTCGTACGAGGCGCCAACCCTCACCTGTCCAGGTTCATCCAGAATCTCAGAAAGGCATGAGAATTCTAAAAATTGAAATATTTTAATGTGTCTGATTCTGTTTTCAAAGCCATGTTTAACGACTGGTCTTTAGAGCCACGTTTCTTTCCCCATTTTCTTGTCCCCTCCACCACCTATAAATACAAGACGTCAAACACAAATAATAAAAAGAAAAAAGAAAAAAGGGGAGAGAAAAAATAAAGTAAAAAGGAGAGAATACACGTCCACACTGCCACAGGAAGAAGCACACCACAATGCTCAAAAATTCAAAAGTGCCCCCATTGAAACACGCTTTGCAGACACCTTCATGTCCAAACTGGTGACTACATTCTGATTCTGAGATCTCCAGGGGCATCATCAACACCATAAATCCAAATACCGATCATAGGTATATTCTCTAATTTCATTTTCTGAAGCTAGGATCCTATTTTATTCTGACGTGTTTGTGCAGGCTCTGATTATAGACTAGACATGTCACAAACTCCACGCTGATTCTGAGCCCACCAAAGCATACAATAAGGTTGGATCTGATGGGCTGACTCCAGCAACCCCATGCAATATCATCCTTTTAGCTAATTCCTACATTTGTGCGTATGGTTTTTGATGATCTGGAATCACATATATTTTGTCTGTTCATTTGTAATAACAGTTGAAAAATAGGTCCAGCTCGTGAAGGGGAGCGCGTATAATGAAAGGATTCGGGTTCAGTACCCAGATCTTGCATTTTTCTCTTTCTAATCAGTTTATTGCAGATCCAGGCGTTCACCATCAGATCATATGTCATCAAATCAGGTGTCATCAGATCATCATCATCAAATCATCACCATTAGAACATCAGAGTCAGATCAAGTGCTCTAGATTTGAGTGCTCATGATGGGCCCTCTAGAGGCTAACACCATTAAGTCTCGTGCTGACTCTGAGTTTTCCAGTTTCTGGGCTTAGTGTTTTTCCAGATCATGCTCTCCATATTCTGATGCCCTTTACTGATTTTATTTTCTTTATTTCTTTTTAACTTTTTTTACATAAAAAAAATCAAGATCAAAAAATATTAGGCTTAGTTTTTCTTTTTAATTTGGTTAATTGGGTAATTGATTATTTTAACTTTTTGCTTAAATTAAAACGAACATAGACTTGGGATTTTAATTTAATATTTTCTTAAATAAGCAAAAACAATAAAAAGAATTTTATTTTTCATTTAATAGTTCTTAGACTTTTTAGACGTCTTTCTGATTTCGCGCAAATTTATTTATTCCTAATAATGTAACTGATTATGAGATGTAATAGTTTAGATTTAAAATTCCGCATTTTATTTCCTTGTATTTTTTATGTAATTGTCCCAAAGCGTTGTAATAGTTTAGGATTTAAATTTTCGCACTTTTAATTTTCGCACTTTACATTTTAGTCAGATATAACTGTAACTGTCCCGAAGCCCTGTAATACCGTAGGAACTTTTATTTCTCGCTCTTTATATTCTTATATGCTTGTATATAATTATTAGTAACTTAGGTGTGCATGACAAGATTAATCAATTAACCATTAGATCATTAATTTCAAGATAAATATCTGAAAAAAGGCACTGTTGCACACTTGCACCCTTAGGGTACTCCTCACTTGCCTCAAAAAACAATGGTGATGTCCCTCAAACGTAGGGATATCTTAGCAAATAACCTCAATATAAAAGGCATCATAAATATCATAGTCCCTAAACATCCCTCGAGTTGCCTACGAGAAATGATCTTGTCCCTCGATGTTGCCTATATGATGACAGTCCCTTCGAAATGCTAAGGTATCCTTAAATGTTGCCTTCAATGACCATAAGCGTCCCTTTCGATAGTCCCTCAACATTCAACGATAGCGCTACCTACTCACTAATGGTAGGATAGCACTATCTAAAGGAAAGGAGGAAAAGAACATGCTTTTTCGAGTAGGTAGACAATTCTTAAGTACTTGCTCAAAATCTCTTTTTCACACTTACTTTTCAAAATACTTTTAAAAAACGCATGATCACACTCTTGAGGACTGATACAAGAGTTACCATAAAGAAACAAAAACCTTCAAAACACACAAACACAAACAGTTTTAAAAAATGAGCAAGTACCTAAGAGCCCGTGGAAAACCATGGATGGAAAGGGTGCTAACACCTTCCCTTTCCATAATCTACCCCCTTACTCATAAAATCTCGAAGAAGGTCTTTTTTTCTGTTCTTTTCACCCTTTCCTTTGTTAGATAAAATAAAATTTGATGGTGACTCTTGCTTACCACAACATTTGCGAATACAAAATGCAAAACCAGTATTAAACAGTCGGTTCTGCCACCATATCACAAAACTGGCGACTCTGCTGGGGAAAATAATAAAAGTGGGGTTTACCTTAGGGTCTAGATCATTTTGCTTCTTTGATTATTTGTTTGCTTTATTTTTAAGGGTACTGTTTGGGTTACTATAGATCCTACACCCGGGTCTGGGGAAAACTTTTAGGTAAGTAGAAATAGATCGTGGAAACTGTGCGGGGTATTCCGACACGGTTGAAGTGATGGCTATATTGATGCGACATTTTGGTTGGTACCGGTAGCCCTTGAGTTAATCAAGGAGAATACGGGGCCGCCGCGTGGTGTCATAAAGCGTCAATTGACCATTAGGACGTAGAGAGATGCCCGTCTTTGGTGTATTCCCAAAGTCAGTAGATACTCGATGCTACACTCATTGAGATTTGAATTTTGAGTTTTGTTTGGTTGCGAGTCAGTCGCCTATCAAATGAAACTTGTGGGAAAGATCAGTGATATTGAGATCCCTTAAAACCCGGTTACTTTTTATAGGACATGTTGAACTAATCTAAACTTCAAGAGGGTATGACCTTAAAACCCATTGCAAGCCTTAAACCTAAGGTCTTGATGTGAGTTGCTTGTGCTTGTTATATATGTCATTTCTTAGCATAATCATGACGTTATAACATGGCACATCATACTAACCATTTCAAGGATTTCCTAGGGCTTATCTTTGTCTGGTTTTGTAGGACATGACATCCGCTCGCAGGAACACTATCCAAATCAACCTTGTGAGAGTACCTCCTCAACTCAAGGACTTAGCATCAAGGATTCCTGAAATTTCTCCCTTCACTGAAAAACATGGTCGACTTCTCAACTTGGTCACTTCAAACCCTGATGAAGAAATGTTAAAGTTGCTCTTTCAGTTCTTTGACACGTTGAATCACTGCTTCACTTTCCCGGATTACCAGTTAGTGCCTGCTATGGAGGAATTTTCTCAGTTGTTAGGGATACTGTTGCACCTCAAAATTTTCCCTCCCATTTTCACACAAAACATACTCCTAGAGGTCCTCAATTGCTCAAGTTGACTAGGGATTGACCAAACAAATCCTCCTCCTAAGACAATGAGCCTCAAACTAGGGTTTCACTCCTAATCAATATGTTTGAGTTCCAAGGGTCCCAAATGGTCTCCATTGTTCTAATATGTCCTTTAGATCATCCATTCCAAGTTTCATGCCTTGCACAACAAGTTTGCTCAGTCAACTGCTCAAATTCCTGAAAATCAACTATACTAGGTCAAAAGTCAACTGTGATCCACATACAGTCAAACTTCTAGATTTTTGGTCAACATCAATATTTTTAAGTGATATCCATCATTTGATCAAAGTTTGATCATGATTACTCAAGGAATGCTCCTAATTCATCAAAACTCAAATGTTGCTAAATTAGGGTTCTTATAGGAAAAGTTAACCAAACTTTGACCAAGCATAACTTTCTCATACTTTATCAGAAATTTCTCATCCAAAGCTCATTTTGAATAGAATCCAATTACCTACAAGTCCTATTCATCCCTAAAGTCAAGAAATGCCTAAATCAAAAGATACAAGTCCATACATTATTGGTCATTTCAAAAAGTCAACAAAAACACCTTGTGGGTCAAAGCTTCTTACGTGAACATGGAAGATCCAATGGAGATGAAACCAAAAGGGTTGTTTATAGGACATCCTAAGCTTTCTAAAAAGTCTAAGAACACCCTCTTAAGGTCAAAATTAAGAGAGATATTCATTGTCAAAGTTGTCCATTTTTGGAGATTTGCACAAAGTTAATAATGCCCAAAATAGCATTTTTTCCACATGGGCCCATCTTTTCAAGATTGAATCTCAGTCCTAGCATGGTCCACGACCTATGGGACCTTCCATGCCTTATTCACTTATTTATTTAATTTGTTTTGATTTTATTTATTTAAAATTTAAATAAAATAAAAAATAAATCAAATAAATGTGATAAGATTTGTTTTGGCATTGATTGAATATCTCATGAGCTGTCAAATAAAGAACAAAATCATGCAAGCTCAAAACAAGAGGAAATCTTGAAATGTGCAAAGGTTGGAATCAAAACTCATGACCATTATATCTTGGATTCTTTCTAATTCTAATGACCTAGATTGATTCTATTACATATAACAAAACACTTGCAACCATAAGGACAGATTTTTATGCGCAGCCTGCCTCCCACAAAGCAAAAACAAAGTCCAAACTTTTTGTCAAAAAGTGTTGATCACATATCCCTCCATAGGCCGTTTCAAGCAATTCCAAGGACACAACAACACTCCTGGACATTAAGTAAAGCTATCCCACTCATTCCCAAGCCTCAAAGCATCAAGAATAAAGCATTATAACAATCACGATTTGCTCTTTTTTTGAAAATCGTTTTCCTTAATTATTGCATTATCAACATGTTTTAATCATTTATTCGTGCTTATTATCATGTTTGCAATATGTTTAGATGATTTGATTTGAGTTTACGCGCATGAATCGTGAAACGCCATTCTTAGGGTTTCAAAGCATGTTTTAGGGATTTTTGATATAGGCTAAATTAGGCCAAACCAAGGGTATATTCAGGATCAATGGTTAATTTCCAATCGACCCATGCCCTTGGTTGGGATTTATCATGCCTATGCTGCATTTTGGAAATGTCATAGGTTATAGCTATGGACTTTGTCCATAGGTATAAGTCTAATACCTAAAACGACGGTTCTACGAGGAAGACGATGGCATGTCTAAGCCTGGTTGGATAGTTTGAATCTCGCACATTTTTTATTATAACAATGACTCATTATTAAATATATTATATATTGTTTGTTTATATCAACGAATAGCAAGTTGGCTTAGTGGTACAAGCGAAGCGTTTCAGGGCGCGCGCGTGTAGGAGGTCAGGGATTCGATCCCTGCCTCCTACATAATATTTTTCTTAACCTTTATCTGCAGATTCAATGGTCTCTCTTTAAGCGCGTACACCATAGGCCTCAAGATCCATCATCATTGGATCATCCTTGCTCAGATCTAACGCTTCCAGGCTACAACTCATGATGGATATTCTTGGTGTAATCACACCGAATCCAGCGTTGTGCTGGGCTATTGGATTGGGCCTTTTTTTGGACAGAATTTCAGCATGCAACCCTTCAATTTGGGTTTGCACCCCCTCAGGCCCATCTCTTTCTTTCTTTATTTAATTCTTTTTTTATTTAATTATTCCACTTGTTTTATTTATTTTAAATCAATTTTTTCATAAAATCATAAAATCAAAATCACAAAAAAATAGGACTTCGTTCTTTTTTTTAATAAATTAATTTTTGAAAATTAATTATTTCCATTAACTTTAATTTATTCTTCATTAATTAAAATTGATTAGAAAAATTAGGTTAAATTCAAATCTTTTTTCACAAAAATATTTTTCAATGAGCAAAATTAGATTTTTTTGAGTTTTGAACTTTTTTCCAAGTTTTTATTCACGCGCGTAATTACTTTTTCCGTACGATTATTTTTTCCAATTAATGTAATTTCTCCGAGGTTTGTAATAGTTAATTAGGTTATTTACTTCCCTTTCATGTTCTACTGTTCAAATCCCCAAAGTTTTTGGTTATGTAATCCCCCTCCCCAAAGCGTTGTAATAGCTAGGTTTGAATTTCTCGCACTTTATTTTCTGCTATTAATTAAGCTATTAGATGTATGTGTAGGATTGTATACGAAAGATAAATCAATAATTTAAAACAGTAGAAAACCCTAAATATGCAAAGATTAAATAAACTGAAATCAAACACTTGCACATGCTTACTCCTAGGGTTATTCCCCACTTCGGCTGCCTTCGGAAAACAGTCACTATTCTCGAAATGTGAGAATTTTTAGTGGCTGTCCTCTAATTCAAAAGATCACTAGTCCCTCGATGACCCTTTCGACGTTGCCTCGGTAAAAAAGTGATCTTAGAGTTTTAGGACAGTTAATAAGAGATCTTGCCTTGTTGCCTTAAGTGACTATAATTGTCCCTTTCGATTGTCCCTTTAAATCTAACGATGGAACTACCTACTTCTTAATAGTAGGAGAAATGTCTAAAGGAAATAAGAAAAACGAACAGTCCTTTTCGAGTAGGTAGAAAATCTTACGTACTTGCTCAAAACAATCAATTTTTTCACACAAACACTTTTCAAACAATGTTTTCAAAAACACTTTATCACACCCTTGAGGACTGATATAAGGGTTACCATAAAGTGAAACGCTGCACTAAGAAAATTTTCAAATCTTTTCAAAACACACACAAAAGCAAATTAAAAATGAGCAAGTACCTAAGAGCCCATGGAAAACCACAGATGGAAAGGGTGTTAACACCTTCCCTTTCTATAATCTACCCCCCGTACTCATAAACATCTCAGAAAAGGTTTTTTCTGTTCTTTTTCCCTTTTCCTTTGTTGGATAAAATAAAAGATGGTGGCGACTCTTGCTTACTGTACATTTGCAAACAAAAAAACATAAAACCAGTAGTAACAAAAAATAGTCAGTTTTGCCACCGTATCACAGAACTGACGACTCTGCTGGGGATGAATAAAAATTGGGGTTTACCTTAGGATCTAGGTCATTCTTAATTGCTTCTTTGGATTGTCTTGTTTGATTTACTTTTAAGGGTATCTATTTGGGTTGTTTGGATCCTAAACCCGGATCGGGGAATTCCTTTTAGGTAAGTAGCAATAAACTGTGTGGGGGTTGTGTGGGGTATACCAACACGGTTGAAACAGTAGCTACATTGATGTGATACTTTGGTGTGTATCGGTAGCCCTTGAGTAATCAAGGAGAATACGAGGCTGCTGCGTGGTATCATAAAGCGTCAACTGACCTTAGCACCTTAATTGACCAACCTGGCTTTTTAGGACATAGTGAGATAGTCATCTTTGGTGTAAACACAAAGTCGGTTGATAATCGATGCTACACTCATTGAGGATTGAATCTTGAGTTTTTTTGGTGGCAAGTCAATTGTCTATCGGAACGAAATTTGGGGGAAAGATCGGCGATATTGAGATCCCTTAGAACCCGGTTATTATATTTAGGACAGGTTGAACCAACCCAACTTCAAGAGGGTATTACCTTAAAACTCATGCAAGCCTTAAACCTAAGGTCTTTGCATGATTTGCTTGTGTTTGTTATATCTTCTATATCTAAGCATAATCATGACATCATAACATAGCATATTATACTAACCATTTCAAGGATTCTTAGGGTTTATTTTTTCTTTGTTTTATAGGACACGACCCTCGCCCGCAGATTCACTATCCAAGTTAGTCTGGTAAAGGTACCTCCTCAGCTTAAGGAATTGGTATCAATGGTTCCTGAAATCTCCCCCTTCACTAAAAGACATGGTCGACTTCTCAGCTTGGTCACGTTAAACCCTGATGAAGAAATGTTAAAAGTGCTCTTTCAGTTCTTTGACCCTCTACATCACTGCTTCACTTTTCTGGATTACTAGTTAGTGCCTACTATGGAGGAGTTTTATCTGTTACTGGGGGTGCCTATCCTTAACAAGGTACCTTTCAATGGTATGGAAAGGGACCCTAAACCTAGAGATATTGCTAAAGCTTTATCCTTACAACGGTCTGACGTAGTAGCAAATTGGGAAACCAGGAGAGGTGTCAAGGGCTTTTTGGATAAGTTCTTATTTAACAAAGCTCATCATTTTTGGGATGCCTTAGACTTACAATCCTTTGAAGAGGTGTTAGCCCTTCTCATCTATGGTTTGGTACTCTTTCCTAATCCGGACCAGCTCATAGACGTGAATGCGGTTAAGGTTTTCCTATCACGCAATCTGGTACCTACTCTGCTTAGAGATATCCTACATTCTCTGCATACTCGCACTATAAAGAAAAGATGGACCCTTCTGTGTTGCACTCCTCTTTTGGCTAGGTGGTTTATTTCGCACCTACCCTGATCCATCTTAAAGAATGAACAAGGTTTGAGATGGTCTCATAGGCTAATGACTCTTACACATTCAGGTATTCATTGGTGTCCTCGATCCTCGAAGAATGTTACCATCATTGATCGATGCAGAGAATTCCCTAATGTCCCTCTCTTAGGAATTATGGGGGGGGGGGGGAATCACTTACAATCCTTGTTTGGAACTACGACAGTTTAGATATGCGAGAATGGATGGTCCTCATGATACACTTATCCAAGGAATCATCTTCGACTATGAGAATGATGCTCAGGGTTACCGTAAAAGGTTCATGCGAGCTTGGGGCATGGTACATAGAGTTGATAGCAAGACACTGGGGCACAAGAATTCCATCCCTCTTGAGCCTTATCTCAAATGGATATGAGCCCATGCTCAAAGTCTTATGATGCCTTACCCCGCGATCCTACCTATGATTATGGAACCGGTTGCTGAAGGAGACACTCCTTATCTTGTTCTTCATCCTGACATGCCAACTGATCACGAGGAGTTACAGAAATCATGGGTTCGGCTTAAGGAGGAACGAGATACGTTTGAAGCTCAATTCTACGCCAGCGAGAAGAAAGTCCTAGAACTCACTAGGTTACTTCATGAAGAGAGGAATATAAACGCCTACATTGCACCAAAGACGATACGTTTATGGGAAACTTAATTTTATTTTTGCTTTAAGTTTTATTTTGTTTGATTGTACGCCTAAAGGGAACTCTTTGTAACAATTCAAACTTATTAATACAATTAACGTGTGTTTCTTTTGGTTAAGCAAACTTGAGCCTTTAAGAATCCTTGAAATCATAAATAGGTTTCATAACAGGTTTCTCATCTTCTTCACTGTTTATTTCAGCAATAATGACTTCTGAACAAAGTATCAAGGATCTTCAGGCACAAAATGCCCAATTTCAGAAAATGTTCGTAGCTTTGGCTAAAGGGAAGGAAGATCTGAAGACCCTTATTCTGAAAGATAGAAAGAAGAAGGCGAAGAAGACCGCTGGTGTCCTGAATCTGGGCAGAAGATTCAAGGGACCGTTGAAACAAACAGTTGATTTGACCTCTTCATCCAAAGAAGGGGAGAACCAAGAGGGTGAGACAAGGGAGGAAGACCCTAGTCCATGGGAATATGATAATGACACTGATTACAACAAATAACATTATCCCCCGGCTGATAAAAGGTACAAACAGTTAGAGGATCATCTGAGTGCAATGGAGATCCAAAGAGTACCAGGGCTGGATTTTGAAGAGTTGGGTTTGGTATCTGGGGTTGTCATCCCACAGAAGTTCAAAGTTCCGGTATTTGCAAAGTATGATGGGGTTTCTTTTCCAAAGCTTCATCTCCGTTCTTATGTGAGGAAGATTCAACCTCACATTGCTGATAGGAACTTGTGGGTCCATTTCTTTCAGGACAGTCTATCCGGGACTCAGCTTGAGTGGTTCTATCAGTTGGAGGGAATCAATGTCCGCAACTGGGAAGATCTGGCTGGTGCTTTTTATAAGCAGTATCAATATAACTCTGACCTTGCTCATACCCGTACTCAACTCCAGAGTATGTCTATGGGTGCAAGCGAAGGTTTTAAGGACTACGCTCAGAAGTGAAGAGATTTGGCAGGGAGAGTCCAACCCCCTTTGTCTGATAGGGAGTTGGTGGAAATGTTTCTTGGTACACTATCTTGTCTGTTCTTTAATCACTTGATTGGTAGCTCCTCAGTTGGTTTTACTGAGCTGATATTGACTGGAGAAAGGTTAGAAGCTGGGATCCGAAGTGGCAAGATCCAGAAAGACACCTCTTCAAGTACAGTGAAAAAGCCATTCATGGGTAAGAAGGAGGTCAATGCTATTTACAATCCAATAAGTCAGAGTAGAACCGATCACTGTCTAACGGTAGGGGCTATGATGATACCTAGGCTTGTGGCTACTCAACAACGAAACAATCAGCCAAGGGTAGAAAGACCTCAAAGGCAGTTTACCCGGATTAATATGATGTTGTCTGAGGTTTTACCCCATCTGTTAAAATCTAATCTGGAAACTTTAAAGGAGGCTCCCAAGAACCCCAACACCACATCTCCTTGTTATAATCCAAACGCCCGGTGTGCTTACCATTCTGAGAGTCCAGGCCACGATACAAATAACTATTGGGCTCTGAAGAATAAGATACAGGATCTGGTCGAAGCAAAGGAGATTGAGTTTGATTCTCCTGAGATGCCTAATTTCATAAATTCTCCTATGCCCAAGCACAACTGTGGTGTTAATGCCATTGATACTAATCTATTTATTACCTCTGTTGATGAAGTTTCTACTCCTCTCATGACCGTCAAGAAGAATTTGTTGCTAGACGGTTTATTTTCGGGATGCAGTGAAGATTGCCACATATGTTTATCTTTGCCTTCTGGTTGTTATTTGCTGAAAGCAGGTGTTCAACGCCTGATGGATAACAAAGAGATTTTGTTTGAAAAGAATCTAATTCTGACTGTTCTACATGAAGATGTTGCTATCATAACCATTTTCGCTAATCCTTCCAAGGTCTCCTCCAAAAGACCTGTTAGGATTACATCTGCTCCAAGAATTGCTCCATTAATAATCACTTTTCCTGGCCCTGTACCATACTCCTCAGAAAAAGTTGTTCCTTGGAATTACAGTGTTGATGTTTACTACCATGGCGTCAAGCAGGATTTGTTAACCGTTAAAGACGAAAAATCTGAAGAGGTTGATCCCGATATCAGCAACATTGTCGGGACCAGCAAAATTACTCGAAGTGGAAGGGTTTTCTCTCCCAAGATCTCCCTAGAGACTGTTGCTAAGCCTATTGTTATTCCATTTATTGTTCCGACTAGTACTCCCATCCTTACTCCAGTTGTTACCCCTGTCGATGAGTCATCTGGGACTCGGGGCAAAGAAGATGTAGGTGAGCCTGCCCGGACGGAGGCACCTAGAGAAGTTATTTTGGAATCCACTAAACAAGAAATTGAGGAGATTTTAAAGATAATCAAGAAGAGCGACTACAATATGGTCGAACAGTTGGGGAAGACCCCTTTGAAGATATCAATGTTGACTCTGCTATTGTATTCTGAGGACCATGCAAAGGCTTTGATTATGATTACATTTCTTAAGACTGCACATGTGCCGCAAAAAACCTCCACCGACCAATTCAAGGACTGTGTGGCCAGTTTGACTGTTGATAATGGGTTGGGTTTTTCCGATGTTGATTTGACACCCAAGGGGATAAAGCATAATGATGCTCTGCATGTCTCGATCAAATGCAGGGGCACTACTATGGCTCATGTGCTAGCGGACACTGGATCGTCACTTAATGTTCTTCCCAAGAAGGCTCTTGATAGGCTAGATTGTGAGGGCTTGACCTTAAAGTCCAATAACATTGTGGTGAGGGCTTTCGACGGGTAAAAAAGGATGGTGCACGGGGAGGTGGACATCCCTGTCAAAGTGGGTTCCCAGACCTTTAAATCCACCTTCTACGTGATGGATATCAGGACATCTTATTCTTGTTTGTTGGGTTGTCCTTGGATCCATGAAGCTGGAGCCGTTACTTCTACGCTACACCAAATGCTGAAGTATCCAGTGAAGGGGAAGATTGTCACCGTGCATGGTGAAGAGGAGTACACGGTAAGCCATATGAACACTTTCAAGTATGTGGAGATGGAAGGTGAGTTCATAGAGACCCCTTGTCAAAATTTTGAAGAGGTTCCCCAGACTATGGCATCAACCGAGACTATTACCAGTGTGCCAAAAACACCAAACCTCCTTTGAAGATGGCTTCTCTCAAAGACGCTAGAGCAGTAGTTGAAGAAGGTGGGTGTACCATTTGGGGATAGCTCCTTGATTTTCCTTACAAAACTCACAAATTTGGTTTGGGCTTTACTTCCGGAGCTCAAAGGGTTGTTCGACGTGCTCGGGCTGGAGGACCTTCCCTACTCATCAGAAATCGTGGGGTCAATGTTATAGAAGACAATGATGAGGATTATGATATTGACAGCTAGATCTACCCTACTACCAATGATGGACCTAGTAACTGGACGGCAAAAGGTTTTGTGCCGATTACTTTTGTTCAGCAGTAATTGTCTTACTTGTTTTTCGGATTTGTAATAAACAATATAAAATCTATGGCCTTGTGTCTTACCCGATGCACAATGGTTTATTTGTGAGGGTTATTATATGTAATTATCATATGTCATCAATAAAACATTGGACGTTATTGCATATAAATTTTGCGCTCTCTATTTTTTCTTTTCTGCTTTTCAATTTATCAATACAACTATGCTCTTACACACACTCACATATCAAACTATAGATCCATATCCACTCTAGATCCCATTGATAACAGTTCTGCTATTGCCAGTTATAACTTCGAAAATCTGATCAACCAAGCCGAGGACGAAGGTGAGGAAGATTGTGAGGTACCTAGAGAACTTGCTAGACTGTTACAACAGGAAGAGAGGACTACACAACCTCATGAAGATCCATTTGAGACAATAAACTTGGGCACAGAGATAGACAGAAAAGAAGTCAAGATTGGCGCAAATATGGAGCTTAGTGTCAAACAGCGGTTGGTACAGATGTTGCACGATTATGTAGAGATCTTTGCCTGGTCATATGAAGACATGTCGGGACTAGACACAGATGTAGTGGTTCATTGTCTTCCAACTAAAGAAGATTACCCTCCGGTAAAGCAAAAGGTCCGCCGTATGTGCCATGAAATGTCAGAGAAGATCAAAGCAGAGGTTATGAAATAGTTCAACATTGGGTTCTTAGCTATCACTCCCTAGCTGCAGTGAGTTGCTAACGTGGTCCAGGTACCTAAGAAAGATAGTAAAGTACGGATGTGTGTGGACTATAGAGATCTGAATAGGGCAAGCCCCAAGGATGACTTCCCGCTTCCCCACATCGATGTTCTGGTTGACAACACCGCACATCACAAAATCTTTTCCTTCATGGATGGTTTCTCTAGCTACAACCAGATTAAGATGGCACCCGAAGACATGGAAAAGACAACCTTCGTCACATAGTGGGGCACTTTCTGTTACAAGGTGATGCCTTTTGGGTTGAAGAATGCTGGGGTAACTTATCAATGAGCGATGGTAGCTTTGTTCCACGATATGATTCACCATGAGATAGAGGTATACGTGGATGACATGATAGCCAAGTCTCAAACCGAGGAAGATCACCTTGATCATCTATAAAAGTTGTTTGACAGGTTAAAGACATACAAGTTGAGGTTGAATCCGAACAAGTGCACCCTCGGGAAAAGGTCTGGTAAAATTCTGGTGTTCGTCGTCAGTGACAAAGGTATTCAGGTAGGCCCTGCAAAGGTGAAGGCCATACAAGAGATGCCCGCTCCCCGCACTGAGAAGGAAGTAGGAGGTTTCTTGGGACGCCTAAATTACATTTCCAGGTTCATTTCCCATTTAACTGCTACTTGTGAGCCAATCTTCAAGCTCCTGAAGAAAGATCAAGTAGTAAAATGGAATGACGAATGCCAGACTGCCTTCGAAAGAATCAAGGAATACCTTCAAGAACCACCAATTCTGATGCCTCCGATTGAAGGAAGACCTTTGATAATGTACTTAACAGTGTTAGACAATTCAATGGGGTGTGTGTTGGGGCAGTATGACGAGTCTGGTCGAAAATAGCATGCAATATACTACCTTAGCAAAAAGTTTACCGATTGTGAAACAAGATACTCACTGCCCGAGAAAACTTGCTGCGCTTTGGCATGGGCTGCTCGCCAACTGAGACATTATATGTTGACCCATACTACTTTGTTAATATCTAAGATGGATCCGATCAAGTACATCTTCGAGAAGCCCACACTCCCCGAAAGAATAGCAAGATGGAAAATGATCTTTACCAAGTACGACATCTAATATACGACCCAGAAAGTAATTTGGGAAGTGTATTAGCTGACCATTTGGCTCATCAGGCTGTGGATGACTACCAGTCCATGAACTTTGAATTCCAGGACAAGAATATTATGCTAGTGACTGACTATGAAGAACGTGGACCGGATGAAGGACCTGGGGAAGGATCCCAATGGACCATGGTTTTTGATGGAGCCTCCAACGCACTCGACATCAGCGTCGGTGCTGTAATCATATCCCCCGAGGGCTGTCATACTCCTTTCACCGCCTGATTATGTTTTAATTATACCAATAATATGGTGGAGTATGAAGCATGCATCATGGGTCTCAAAGATGCTATTGACCTAAGGATCAAGTTCTTAAGCATTTACAGGGATTCAGCCTTGGTGATAAGTCAGATCAAAGGAGAATGGGATATAAAGCACCCGAATCTCATCCCGTACAAAGAGAACGTGCTGACATTGCTCCCACACTTTGAGGAGGTAACCTTTGAACATTTTCCATGAGAGGAGAATCGGTTAGCAGACGCGCTAGCTACCATGTCTTCTATGTTCAAGGTCAGGTGGGATAACGAGGCTCCTCGGTTCACTATTGTGAGGTTGGATGAACCAGCGTACTGCTATGAGATTTACACTGAAGAGGTAGTAGACAAACCTTGGTTTCATGAAGTTAAAAGGTATCTCAAGGCTTAAGAATACCCTGAGGGGGCGTCTGTCAATGACAAGAAGTTTCTGAGAAGGTTTTCCGCAAAATTCTTCCTCAGTAATTGAAGCCTCTACAAGCGCAACCATGACTCTACTTTACTTTGGTGTGTAGACAAGAGCGAAGCAGAGAGGATTATGGCAGATTTACACGAAGGTACCTTTGGCACCCACTCTAGTGGACATACCATGGCTAAAAAGATCCTACGGGCAGGATACCACTGGTCCACTATGGAAGCAGATTGTTATCAACATTCCCGAACTTGTCACAAATGCCAGATCTACACTGATAAAGTACATGTACCTCTAGTTCCTTTGAATGTCTTGACGGCTCCCAGGCCCTTTGTAATGTGGGACATTGACATGATCGGAGAAATTAGACCTACCGCTTCAAGTGGGCATCGCTTCATCCTAGTGGCCATCGATTACTTCACGAAGTGGGTTGAGGCTGCCTCTTTTGCTACTGTTACCAAGAATGTTGTGGCGCGGTTTATCAAGCATAACCTGGTTTGTTGTTATGGTGTCCTCGAAAGAATCATCATGGACAATGGTACCAATCTCAACAATACGATGATCACCGGACTCTAGAAGCAATTCAAGATACATCATTATAACTCTTGTCCCTACCGGTCGAAGATGAATGGCATTGTTGAAGCCGCTAACAAAAACATCAATAAAATCATACAGAATATGACGGTGACATACAAAGACTGCATGAGATGTTACCATTTGTTCTTCATGGGTATCGCACCTCCGCACGAACATCGACAGGGGCAACACCCTACTCTCTGGTATATGGCATGGAGGTTGTCCTGCCTATTGAGGTCCAGATCCCTTCTTTGAAGATTATGAAGGATGCGGGTTTGAACAAAGACGATTGGATCCAGACTCGACTTGATCAACTGAATTTGATCGATGAGAAGAGACTTACTGTTGTCTGTTATGGTCAAATGTATCAAAATGAATGATCAAGGCTTTCAACAAAAAATTCAGACGCCAAGAATACCAAGTCGAGGATCTAGTGATCAAGCGCATCATACTTCCGCAAGGTGATCCCAGGGGAAAATGGACTCCCACATACGAAGGGCCATTTGTGATCAAAAACATTTTCTCGCGTGGAGCCATGATTCTGACCACCATGGATGGTGACGACCTTCCTCACCCTGTCAATGCGGACATAGTGAAAAGATACTACGCATAAATAAGACTCGCTAGTTTGACTGGCCTAGGAAAAAATAAGGGCTTCTCAGTGAACCAAAAGGGTTCGGCCAAAAATTAAGGATGAAAACAAAAAATCTATACACCCGACAAGTCGAAAACCTGAAAAGGCGGCTTGGGCAAAAAAGGGTATCCCGGTTGACTGAAAACCCGAAAGGGCGGTCCAGGAAAAAGTTAGGGATTTAAAGCGTATCACTATGTCCCATTGGATCACCTTGTGACCAGACTTTAGTATCATCTATCAAGTTCAAAACGACACTGATCAATCCAGTCAGCTTCTGACAAGCAGCAAAGTAATGAGACGCTCGAAGACATAGTGACAATAGTAGAATTGAGACTCAATGGGATTATTACACATAGTTTTTTTCTTCTCTTTGTACACAATATTGTATAGCTTTCATTTTCATGGCGGTGTTCTCTTACTAGAACTTCAGTCTCTTTGTACAAAAATGGTTGTTACAGGCGACCTTCAAAAATCAATACAAATCACCTCTTTGAAAGTACAAAACTATTTATTTTTCTTTTTTCTGTTTTGTTTTGCAAAAACATCCAATGATTATTTTTTACATATGCATTTAAATATGATCACTATTCACAAATGCTTGCATAAGAAATAGAAAGACAGTTGCTAATGACTTTAAGAAACAGTGAAAACTCTAAAAAAACAATTTGACGTCCCGACAATTACTCTTTTCAGCATGGTACAGGGGCAGGGACAGTTTGAGACAAAGTCACCATTACATACGACCCCGTGACATCTATGTTCCCTACAGAGAAGAAACGACCAGAGTTTTGATCTCCTTCTTCCCCAAGCAGTATTTATCTCCTCCAACAATGTTCCACCAGAGAACTAAAATCTGTATTCCTCCACCCGAGTTTTATAATCACAAACAATTTATAAAATCTCCTTCTGGGTAGAGTTTATTTCTCTACATCGATATAATCTTTCAATAAAGCACCCTCTCTCCTTATAGTTATCCTCAAGCAAAGTCAATTCCCGACAGATCATTCTCAAACAGAAAGAGGTAATCCCTGGAAAATCATATCCATTCATCATCCCCAGTGGAAATGAAGGATTCAACCTCCTTATACTCTCCAGCAGTAGTTAGGGATTTATTTTCCCAGATTGGGAAACATTGCAATAGCATCCCATGTTCATACATCGTGGCATGCGCATACACATCGCACACAACATAATCTCATTTATTTTTAAGACATTACCACAATGAATTTCATACATCATGACATTGCATATGACTAACTCTTTAACTTTTTTAGGGGAAAGATCAAATCAACAAACACCGCTGACTACTTATGTGACCTGGTAGTCTTCTTAAAGCTACGTCTACTGAAGGGATATTTAAACATTTTCCTCAGAAAGATGTTCTCAATACCTTCTCTGGTTCAGTTAGATCGATCCTAAGATCTCTCTGATTTCTTTTCCAGTGGAAGATATCCCAAGACTTTTGTCTGGGTCAGTTGAATCGAACCTAAGATTCTTATGATTTCCATTCCAGTCAAATTTAATTAAAGACCTTCTCTGGTTCAGTCAGATCTATACTAAGATCTCTCTGATTTCTATTCCAATTGAAGATATTCCAATACTTTTGTCTGGTTCAGTTGAATGAACCCTAAGATTCTTCTGATTTCATTCCAGTCAAAGTTAATTAAATACCTTCTCTGGTTCAGTCAGATCGAGACTAAGATCTCTCTGATCCCTATTCCAGTTGAAGATATTCCAAGACTTTTGTTTGGTTCAGTTGAATCGATCCTAAGATTTTTCTGA
Source organism: Vicia faba (assembly GCA_948472305.1). Taxonomy (NCBI): domain Eukaryota; kingdom Viridiplantae; phylum Streptophyta; class Magnoliopsida; order Fabales; family Fabaceae; genus Vicia; species Vicia faba. The sequence continues at coordinate 1,407,255,092 of OX451739.1, forward strand.
TTTCCATTCCAGTCAAAGTTAATTTAAGACCTTCTCTGGTTCAATTAGATCGATACTAAGATCTCTCTGATTTCTATTCTAGTTGAAGATGATCCAAGACTTTTGTCTGGTTCAGTTGAATCGATCCTAAGATTTTTATGATTTCCATTACAGTCAAAGTTAATTAAAGACCTTCTTTGGTTCAGTTAGATCGACACTAAGATCTCTCTTATTTCTATTCAAGTTGAAGATGATCCAAGACTTTTTTCTGGTTCAGTTAAATTGACACTAAGATTTTTCTGATTCTTATCTAGTCAAAGTTAGTTCAAGATTTTCCTCTGGTTCAGTTAGATCGATACCAAGATATCTCTGATTCCTATTCCAGATGAAGATAATCCAAAACCTTTTTCTGGTTCAGTTAAATCGACACTAAGATTTTTTCTGATTCTTATCCAGTCAAAGATAAATCAAGACCTATGAGGGTTCAGTTCGAATCGACCATTGATTTATTACTGATTCTTTTCTGGTAGATACTTTCTCTAGTTCAGTTAAATCGACACTAAGATTTTTCTGATTTCTATAACAGTTTAAGAAACTGCAAAACCTGGAGTACGACCAGATAACAGTTTAATCTCATTTACCAGTAAGTCGTTGTGAAGCCTGGAATACGACCAAATAACATTTAGCCTCATTATCTTCAGCAAGTCACTGTGAAGCCTGGATCCTGACCAGATAGCAGTTCACTTCCGTCTCTTCAGTCAAGATATGACTCCCCAGTAGAGTAATGGACAACCGAAGCTCCTAGAATATATTCCCCTAAAAAAATTCCCCAGTGGACTCCTCCTCAGACATCAGGAACAAGAATCCCCACAAAGAGAATTATTATGAAGTCAACATCTATTTTAGATGGCATCTTTAAGCCCATCTCCGACGACTCTCCGTCATACTCTTTAGATGGCATCTTTAAGCCCATATCCTACAGTCTTCTGTCATATTTTCCAAATGGCATATGTAAGCCCATTCCCGATATTATTCACCAACAGTCTCATTTCAGACGAGTATAAATTTCTGGGCACTCTAGTGTTCAATCATCTTCCACCTTTAGATCACAAAAGGCAGACCATCCAATCTACATCCTCAGGTTTAAGAAGATTGAACAGGGGTAGCTGTTGTACCCCAAAATTTGCCCTCTCATTATTTCAAGACCTTTTCTTACATAATTGGTTACAAACACTTGTTTAAAGAAAGTATAAAAATTTGAAGGTATGAGGTGTCTTAAGCTTAGAAGTTCTGACGATGAAATTCTGGTTGCTCTGATAAGGAAAGTTCTGAGCGTCTTGATGGGTGTGTGACGTATAGCCTAAATATAGTGCTGCAAGTGCACAGCCTATCGAAGTAATATATAAGATTATCGAACCACAGAGACCAATTGTCAATCTATCAACTCTATTGCTAAGGTGCTTATCTAAGGCGAACAAGAATATTGATGTGAGTGCAGTGCAACAAAGTAAATGAGCGAAGTAAATAACAGTTTAAAAGACAGGTTGGAATGTAAATCATGTAATCAGATATTGGTCCGGTCATGCATAGATGAAATCACTTATGGGGCAGTATTTTCTATTGATAGCAAAGAATCAATTTAACGGGAACTTGTAGCTTTTGGACTAAGAACCGAATTTACTCTTTAAATTAAATTCCTTTATTGTCACATATAAAGGGTGCCTTCCGCGTTAAAGAGGTAAACCTATTTTTAAGAAATTGATAGTTTTGACTTAACAGAAAAGTAATTTTACTTGGAAAGATTAACTTAAAGAGACTTTTGGCTTTTGACCAAGAGTCAGATTTCAAACCTACAAACGCGTCCGAAAATAGTTTCAAAATTGTTTTCTAAAAAGGTCAATGATTCCTATTTAACCAATCAACGGCTTTCGCTCTTTTTGTTTGGTTAAACAATAATCAAGTCGTATCATTAGTTTGGACGGCTTTCGATCTTACCCAATAAACATTTAAACATAATTGACTTAAGTTAGAAGCAAAACATCCCCAGAGTATTTTCACTAGCATGATAATTGGAACACGACCATGATGACAATCATTATATCCAAACCTTTATAGTTTAGCCATACATAATAAGTGCGAGTCTATAAAACGTGTAGACTATGGTAAGAGCATTTAAAGTCTATAAAACGTGTAGACTATGGTAAGAGCATTTAAAGTCTATAAAACGTGTAGACTATGGTAAGAGCAATTAAAGTCTATAAAACGTGTAGACTATGGTAAGAGCAATTATAAGTAAAGAAATGCAATAAAATAGAACCTTGCTCCAGTCGGAGACTTGAATCTGATACAAATCTGCGGAATGGTAAGGTTGGTATGATGAACTTCAACCAAAGTGCTCCAAGACTCTATTACAACTCAATCTACACCGCAATAACTCCCCGATGTGAAGAGATTATTACTTTACAGAAACTGATAGTATATGGCTTAAGATTGTACTAAGCTTGGATGAAACTAAATAATGAAAATCGAAAACTATTTATAGAGGATCCTTGAGATGCGTAAAGACCAGCATGCCCCTTAACTTCTTTTGAGCGGGAAGCTTTTTGTGAAGGCCGCGGGCGCGGTGGCAGTGGCCGCGGGCGCGATGGCTGGAACTGCCACATCATGGGAACGTGGCAGTTGGTCTTTGGGTGAAAGTGGGCCACGTCATCGCGTTCCCTGTAGCCAGCGCGGCGCTGAACGCCATAAGTGCAAAATATCTTGAAAAACCCTAATTTCTTGGCGTTTTGGCTCGTTTCTTCACAGAAGGCTCTGAAATGACAAGAATCCTGAAAACAAAGGAAAAAGGAACATAATACGAGAAAATGATAATAAAAACTAAGGAAAACATGTGATATTTGAGTCAGAAACATAGTGCGATTTAGTGCGATCAAATCCTCCCACGCTTAGACCTTTGCTTGTCCTCAAGCAACAACTCTTAGAAGTAGATGAAAGAAAATTATGGTGTATACAGGTTTTGGGCAAAGAGGGCTTCTAAGTCCGAGTAAGGGTGTGTTGTCAGGCACTAACTATCTGAACCAAGGGTATCGTAATTACACTACTCGCAGAAATGCGGACATAAACCTCATAGATCGATCCTAATATCCTTACTATGCTAAGACTTCTTTTTGTACGAGGACCTTTTTCATTCAGGCGCAATCACATTAAGCCCGTTATCCGTACATACTCATGGTGTAGTGACCGGTTAGTGACTCTGATCTCAAGTGATGGGATTCTGGTACAAGAGTTGGTTTAACCCCTTTTTATTTCACCCATTTGCAGTTGCGGGGGATCGGACCGTAGTCCGCCCTACCAAGTCCAGCACCAGATACCTCTGGACCAACTACAATGGATGTGCCTTATATATTTTTTTCTTTGCTTTTATTAGTGCTTACAACTTTCTTGAGTAATCTTTGTGAGGATCACCCAACTCGTAGTCGTATTCATACTTTATTTTATAACTTTTAAGGCAAAAATAGATATCATCCACTTATATTCATCGATCCTACACTTAGAGCATGCTTAGGCCGGAGCTGACTGCTAAGATAAACTACTTGAAGACCTATTTGTACAGTTTTATTCAAAATCATAGCATATTGGGAAGAAAGGATCTAATCTCAATGTTTAAAAAGGCTTACGGTGTTAAAACGATAACGAATTTTTCAAAAAGTGAGTGCCCAAGAAATAGACCCTATCTAGGACCTGTCTCATGGCCCAAATCTTAAAAACAACCACAATTCTTTTAAAAAAGAAAAATTTTGTAAGGCTAAAAAGTGGGGGAAATGAAAGGGTACACTACGCAGAAAGACTCGCCTATCACATGCATTTTATTAACTACGAATATAACATACCTAAAAGGAAAAATGCGGGAGGGAAATAAAAGCAGGAAAAACGGGAAATAAAAGCGATAAATAAAAGCGATAAATGCTCCTCCCACACTTAAATCAGACATTGTCCTCAATGTTCCAAAATAAGGTAGGAGGAGGTACCTGAAAACGCTAGTGGGGGCCACTAGGACCTTCACCATCCTGGTTGGTATGACCGGAACGGCGGCTACGGCTGCGACGGCGGCTCTCTCGGTCCAAAACAAGCTGCTTCATTCTCTCTGTCAAGGCGGCATTTTCCGCTTGTAGCTCTTGGGTCCTACCAATGAGGGTGCCTTGGGTTGCCTCCATCAATTGGAAGTGACGAGCGTATGTGGTCTGGTGTAGGCGCTGTTCTCGTTGGAAAGCCAGCTGACTTTCCATAATGGTGCGCAGAGAGCTAGCATTTTGCTCTTGGGATGCTTGCATGAAGGCCATGTTATCGGTCGCCTGTTGCTGCAAAGTAGCAAGGAGGGTGTCCCTCTGGGCCTCTCGGGCCATATGCTCACGCCACATGTCCTCAGTGACATGGAAACTAGGAGCTGTACCTGCATGTTGGTTAGAAGTAGATGGTGTCGTGTGTGGTGGTGAAAAGTGGGGTGGTTCTTCCGTTTGGAAATCGTATTCATCTTCAGTGTTGTTACCCTCATTTAAAGGTAGATTTGGGGGCAACGGACCAATAAAAGCAGGAGCGTGGAGATCGTAGGTCCAGTTACGCTCAAATCTAATATCAGTACGACGGGTGCAAGGAATAACAACACTGGGTATAGCAGCACCGCCAACCATGAGGAAGTAACCACCTTCCCTCCTCGTCTTGCATAAACGCATATCCCTTAAAAATTTAAGATTTGCAATACGAGGAGGAAGTGGCTCAAGGGTGGCAAGTTCTGTATCCAATCCTATGGCACGGGCAATAGTAGTAATCAGGCCACCAAAGGAAATCGGCCCACCTTTTCTTAAAACATGGTGCATGTGGGCAATCATAAATGGGACTGGATTAACTTTGGTGTCTGTGAGGCAGCTCTGCATGATAATTAATTCTTTAGCATTCACCTTGTTTGGGTTTTCTCGAGCAAAGATGGTGGATGCTAAAAGAAATCTAAAAACACGAAGGGCAGGATTGTGGATATGAGAAGCAAGTAGGCCATCAAAAGATGTTGAATTTTGTTTGGTAATTCTGGCCCAAAATGCTTCAAATGCCCAATCCGTGTCTAAAGGTGCTTCACAAACGGCACCATCCCCATAAGGCCATCCTAACATGGCAGTTAGACCGTCAGTGGAGTAGTCATATTCAACATTAAACATTCTAAATTTGACTCCACCTACGGTGCTAGCAGTGTTAGGAGAGACGTTATAAATTAAAGAACTCAAAAATTCGAACGTCAGCCTAGGGTAGGTTGGTGCTTGAGTAGCAAAAATATCATGCATGCCTATTTTGTCGAGAAGGAAAAATACACTATGGTATATACCTAATGAATATAGACAGTTTTCATCAATATACCTGGTAGAGTGTATTGGTGTTGTCAGCAGTTTCTCAAGCCGCTTTTGTTGCCTTTCTCCGGGTTGGCCATCTCGTAAAGTGTAGCCGTGATACTCCATAGGATTTTCTTGTGGATGAATATAAAGAGAAAGAATGGGATGTAGAGGTAGTGAAGGTGTGAGGAAGAAAATGAAATAGTGGGGGTATTTATAGGTATTGAAGAAATATGGTGGTTGATGAATATTTATGAAGGGAATAATGGGAATAAATGTAGTGGGGTAGGTATGGATAATAAAGGAAGTTATGGGGGGTTAAAAATGGAAGAAAATGGGATTGGAAGTGAAAAAAGTGGTAAAATGGGGGGAAAACCGAGCAACTAGCCGTTAGGTGACCGTTGCGTCACCGCGGGCGCGGCAGGGGTCACCGCGGGCGCGGTGAGGGCGAGCCAAGTTGGGCCGGCCTTGCTTCCTTTCCATTGGGCTTTTCCTTCCTTGCCATTAGCTTCAATTTTTGGAGGTGTACCTAGTTTTCTTACGAACGTGCATATATGTATGTGAATACATATATACATGTATATTTATTTATTTTTTATATTTTCATTATGGTGACCAGAAAAACAAAAACATTAGTAAATGAAACACATATGCATATATATATATATAGGTACGGACATCGGGTCACCAAAATAGTTATTAATAATGCAGGAAACAGATAATGCAAATAAAAAATAAAAAATGAGTCTGAAAAGGAAATCAACATAATACTAATAGTACTAGAACTAGAGATCTTGTGAATAACACAGATCTATCGCCAACCGGTAGGATGCTCTGCAGGAGTGTCTGGGCCACGCAGCTCAGTCAGCTGGCGTCGAATCTCTGCCACCTCGTGAGCTAATTCATCTAACTCACCAGCAAAGGTAACATCATTCACTTCCAACTGTAAATGAAGGTCAGCCACCTCATTGCGGAGAGTGGTTATCTCAGTGCGCATAGCAGTCAATAGAGTGCGAATATCAGGTTCCTGCAAGCTGAGGTTATTAGTAAGAACAGTAGTGTGTGTAACCTCGGGTCGGGATGTGTGATCTGGTGTAGAGTCCTCGGGAGCAGGAGTGTATTCTTGAGTTGGGTCTTCGGAAACAGGAGTGTATTCTTGAGTTGGATCTTCGGAAACTGGAGTATACTCTGATATCTCACCCCAACCTTCTACAGAATAGTTCCAATTAGCAGGGTTGGAAACACAAGTCATCTGAGGGTCTGGCATTGTGAAGGTGTAAACTGTCTGGTCATCGATGAGCAATTTGTACTGATATGGGTGGAAAGAGGCCCTCCTCATGAGCCCACGATCCATGCAAAAGTCTAAATCCAGGAAAGTATATCCACAGTATGGGGTCAGCTGAGCTATCATACTGTCCAAACCCAAAGCAGAAGCTATCTGTGTCACATTCCCTCCGGAATGAATGAGTCCTACAGCGGATCGAGCAGTCTGCTTGAGGCTCTCTATCAGAAAACCTCCACTAGCTAGTCTGGACTGACTGGCACAGTATAGGAAAAGGATCTCCTCAGCGGTGACTAAGTGGTCACAGTAGCTCCTCCCAAAGAAAGTGTGGCACAGGATCATCTCGAAGTATCGGAAAGCCGGGTTATGGATCTTCCTGGACAGCTGGGTAGAGGGGTCAAGGCTGGCTCCATTAGTAATGTCATGCCAAAATTTATCAATATCTCTGTCCATATAGTAACTCAATGGTAACTCAGTGATAGCGGTCGGTCCAGTTTGGAAACCAAGCAAATCCCCAAATTCTTTGATGGTCAGGGTATACTCGGTACCAAACAATCTGAAACTTAGGCATCCTCGCTTATCTCCTTCACCCACCCGTGGGTTATAATCCATAGAGCTAAGAAACTCCAGAGTAAGGTTCCTGTAAGTTTTGTGGGCATCATCAGCATAATGATCCCAGCCAAGTTGGTTGCACAGATACCTAATACTTGGCTCAATCCCGAGTGCCTCCATGCAGCTTTGATCGGGGTACCTAGTGGGTACCATAGGTCTAGCAGATAAGGTAGCAAATTAGGCTTTTTGTGCTTCATCCCTGAAAATCACAACCATACCATCGGGGTAATGCATCCTGAAAATATAAACACAAGAAATTAGTCCAGATAAAACATATATAAATTAATAAAATAAAATAAAATAAAGAATAAACCATGGGTTGCCTCCCATGCAGCGCTTGTTTAACGTCTTTAGCTTGACGATTAGATCTTACTTTATGTGGGTATTGGTGGGTCTATAAGAATATGACTAGAGTAGTCAACAGGAAAATCGCCTCCTTTGTATAGCTTCAGTCTTTGTCCATTTACCACAAATGGAGCGCATGAATTGTTTTTGATTTCTACTGCTCCAGACTTTAGAACTTTTGACACTTCAAATGGACCTGTCCATCTTGAACGAAGCTTACCAGGAAAAAGTCGTAACCTTGAGTTAAATAGAAGAACAGGGTCACCAATGTTGAAATCTTTCTTGATGATTTTTTTATCATGCCACATCTTGGTTCTTTCCTTATATATGATGGCATTCTCATAGGCATTCAAGCGAAGCTCTTCTAGCTTGTGAATGTCCAGGATACGTTTTTCTCCGGCTTTTAGGTAATCTAGATTCAAGGATTTAATGGCCCAATAGGCTTTATGTTCTAGTTCGAAGGGTAAATGACAGGACTTTCCATAAACCAATTGATAAGGAGTTGTTCCAATAGGGGTTTTATAAGCCGTTCTATAAGCCCATAAGGCGTCTTTAAGTTTTCCAGACCAGTCTTTTCTGGATAATGATACGGTTTTTTCTAGGATCTGCTTAATCTCCCTATTCGATACTTCTACTTGGCCACTGGTTTGCGGGTGATATGGTGTTGCTACTCTATGTTTTACTCCGTATTTGCTTAGAAGTTTGTCAAATATCTTAGATATAAAATGCGATCCTCCATCACTTATGACTAACCTCGGGGTTCCAAACCTAGGAAAAATAATATTCTTAAATAGTTTGATAACTACCTTGGTATCGTTTGTGGGTGATGCAACAGCTTCTATCCACTTTGAGACATAATCGACAGCTACTAGGATATACTTGTTACCCATTGAGGAAGGAAATGGTCCCATGAAATCTATACCCCAGACATCAAATATTTCTACTTCTTGGATGTTACTTAAAGGCATTTCATCACGTCTTGAGATGTTCCCAGTGCGTTGGCATCGGTCACATTTTGTAATGTAAGTGTGGACATCGCGCCATACAGTAGGCCAATAAAAACCTGCTTGAAATATTTTGGCGCATGTCTTAGATGTGCTTGCATGTCCACCATAAGGTGCAGCATGACAATGTTTAATGACGTTGCCTACTTCTTCTTCCGGCACACATCGTCTGAATATATTATCTATTCCTCTTTTGAATAGGAGGGGTTCATCCCAAAAGAAGTGTTTAACATCACTAAAAAACTTCTTCTTCTGTTGGTAGCTTAAGTCAGGGGATATGATATCAGCGGCCAGATAATTCACAATATCTGCGTACCATGGTATGTTGTTCAAGGTTGAGATTTCCTCATAGGTCTCTTCTTCAGTTGAGTTTATCCCGGCTATTAATCTTTCATAAGTAGAGTGATCGTCTATAGGTATAAGTTCAGGTTTAAGGTGTTCTAACCTAGAGAGATGATCAGCTACTAAGTTTTCAGCTCCTTTTTTGTCCTTAATGTCTAAGTCAAATTCTTGGAGTAAAAGAACCCATCTGAGCAATCTAGGTTTAGCATCTTTCTTACTTAACAAGTACCGGATTGCTGCATGATCTGTGTATACTGTTATTTTTGCTCCCACCAAATAAGATCGAAATTTATCAATAGCAAAAACTACGGCTAGCAATTCCTTTTCTGTAGTTGTATAATTTAGCTGGGCAGCGTCTAGTGTTCTACTAGCGTAGTAAATAGCATGCAGTTTCTTGTCTTTTCTTTGCCCTAGTACAGCTCCTACAGTGAAATCACTAGCATCGCACATGATTTCAAAGGGCTGTGTCCAATCAGGTGGTCTTATGATAGGTGCTGAAATAAGAGCTTGCTTTAAAACTTCAAAGGCCTCAAGACATTTTTGGTCGAATTCAAACTCGACATCCTTCATCAATAAGTTAGTTAAAGGTTTTGTTATTCCGGAAAAATTCTTGATGAAACGTCGGTAGAACCCGGCATGTCCTAGAAAACTTCTTATTTCCCTAACGGTCTTAGGTGGGTTTAGGTTTTCTATAACTTCTATCTTGGCCTTATCAACTTCTATACCTCTTTCAGAAATAATGTGTCCCAAGACTATCCCTTCATTTACCATAAAGTGGCACTTTTCCCAATTCAACACAAGGTTTACTTCCACACATCTTTTTAAGATTTTCTCTAAGTTTGAGAGGCAGTTTTCGAAATCAAACCCACACACTGAGAAATCGTCCATAAATACTTCCATAATTCCATCTAGGTAGTCTGCGAAAATTGACATCATACAACGTTGGAAAGTGGCGGGTGCGTTACAGAGTCCAAAGGGCATTCGTCTATAAGCGAATGTTCCATAAGGGCAAGTAAATGTGGTTTTTTCTTGGTCCTCTGGGTGAATAGGGATTTGGAAAAACCCCGAATACCCATCAAGATAGCAGAAATATGAGTGTCTTGCTAGACGTTCAAGCATCTGATCTATAAATGGGAGAGGGAAATGGTCTTTTCTCGTTGCCTTATTCAACTTTCTGTAATCTATACACATACGCCATCCTCCTTCTGTTCGTTTTTCCACATGCTCACCTTTCTCATTTTTCAGAACAGTGATACCTCCTTTCTTGGGTACCACATGGACTGGGCTTACCCATTCGCTATCCGAAATTTGGTATATGATACCAGCTTCTAATAACTTAAGAACTTCTTTCCTGACTACATCACTCATGATAGGGTTTATTCTTCTTTGATGTTCTCTTGAGGGTTTTGAATTTTCTTCTAGCATAATCCGATGCATGCATACGGATGGGCTTATACCTTTTAAATCTGAAACTTTATACCCTATAGCTAAGGGATATTTTCGCAAGGTATCTAAGAGTTGATTTGTTTCTATTTGGTTTAGAGCGGCGCTAATTATAACAGGTTTATTCATCTCCTCATCCAAAAACTCATATCTTAGATTCTTGGGTAGTTCCTTAAGTTCTATAGTGGGTTTCTCAGTACGCGGCATAAGGTCAGGGGTAAGAGCTAAGCATTCGAAAATGTTGTCGTCAATGTACGGCTCGATACTCTTAAATCCATCATCCTCTAAAATAGGGGTTAATGGTAATTTGATTAAAGATTCGTTTTGTTTGAGCTCATTTACACATTCTTCAATGACGTCGATGGCATAACACGCATCTCCTATCACTGATGCCATTAGAAATTTTGATAAAATGAACTCAATCTTTTCATCTCCTACCTCGAAAGTCAGTTTCCCTTTCTTAACATCTATTATAGCTCCGGCGGTCGATAGGAATGGTCTTCCTAAGAGGATTGGGATGTCTTCATCTTCTTTAATATCCATTACGACGAAGTCGGTCGGAATGTACAATTGACCAATCTTGACAGGTATGTCTTCTAAAATACCCATGGGATATTTGACAGATCTATCAGCTAGTTGTAAGGACATCTTAGTAGGTTGAAGTTCTCCTAATTTTAACCTCTTACAGACGGCCAGAGGCATCAGACTTACGCTTGCTCCTAAGTCTAAAAATGCTTTGTCTATCATATGGTTACCTAGGATGCAAGGGATAGAAAAACTTCCAGGGTCTTTATCTTTCTTGGCGAGTTTATTTTCGGATATAGAATGACATTCTAAAGGTTTGGGATCATTGAGTCGCCGTTTATTGGTCAAAATATCTTTCAAGAACTTAGCATATGATGGTATCTGGGTTATAGCTTCAGTAAAAGGAATCTCTACATGGAGTTTCTCTATTACCTTAATAAACTTTTGGTACTGGTTTTCTACTTTGGTGTTTTTCAGCCTCTGTGGGAACGGAATAGGTGGTTTATAAGGTTGTTGAGTGTTATTCCCTACTTCTGGTTTTGATTGCTTTTCTGGTTTCTCTGGTTCCTCTACCTAGTCTTTGGGTGTAGCATCTTCCATAGGTTTTTCTGATGTGCTTAAGTTAGGATTTCTAGGCCCTTCATAAGCAGTTCCACTTCTTAAGGTGATAGAATTTGCTTGGCCTTTTGGATTTGGTTGAGTTTGTCCAGGAAATTGTCCTCCAGGTGCAACTTGTACAGAGGTGTTTTGTGCTACTTGGGAAATCTGAGTCTCAAGCATTTTGGTGTGGGTTATTATCTGGTCAAACTTGGTTGCCAGTTGAGTAACTAGTTCGTTCGTGTGAATGTGTTGGTTCATAAACTCCTTATTTTGCTGAGTTTGAGTCTGAATAAAGGTGTCTATGGTTTCTTTAAGGTTTGGTCTTGGGGGCACTATTTGCATAGGTTGGTTTTGTTTTTGCGCTTGGAATCCTTGAGGTCTCGAAGGTCCGGGATTTTGGATAGGGTTATTGTTTTTGTAAGAGAAATTCGGGTGGTTCCTCCATCCAGGATTGTAGGTATTCGGGAAAGGGTTCCCTTGGGTATAGTTAACTTGGTCTGAGCTAGATTCGTTCAAAAGGTTACAGTCAACGGTTTGATGTCCTTGAGTTCCACAGAGTTCGCATTCCGATTGGATTGCTGCTACTGTGGTTGGGTTTTGAGACATGTTCTCGACTCTCAAAGCTAGGGCGTCCATCTTGGCATTGATCATGTCCATGCAACTTACCTCATGCTTTCCTCCATGGCTCTCCTTTTTCTCTACTGTCGCTCGTTCTAATCCCCACTGGGCGTGGTTTTGGGCCATGTCCTCTATTAGGGCACAAGCGTCAGGGTAAGGTTTGTTCATCAACGCTCCGCCAGCGGCAGCGTCTATGGACATCTTTGTGTTATAATGGAGTCCATTATAGAAGGTATGTATGATTAACCATTGCTCCAGGCCATGGTGTGGACAAGCTCTTAAAAGTTCTTTATATCTCTCCCAGGCATCAAAAAGTGATTCGCCTTGGTTTTGGGTGAAACTAGTGATCAGGTTCCTAAGAACAGCGGTCTTGCTTGGTGGAAAATATCTCGCAAGAAAAACTCTCCTGAGGTCTTCCCAAGTTGTTATTGAGTTAGTTGGAAGGGCGTCTAACCAGTCGTGAGCTTTACCTCTAAGGGAAAAAGGAAACAGTCTTAAACAGATAGCCTCGGGTGTGGCTCCATTTGCCTTAAGGGTGTCAGCTAACTGGATAAATACCTTTAAATGTTGATTCGGGTTCTCGGTAGCGAGACCAGCGAATTGGTTTTGTTGTACTAATTGTAATAATGAGGGTTTTAGTTCAAAGTTGATGGTAGTTATAGCAGGGTTTACTATACTAGAACTAGGTTCCTCGTTAGATGGTTGGGTGAATTCCTTGAGTGGTCTTTGGTTACGATCTTCTGCCATAGCTCTTCTTATCCTACGTATAAAAAGACGGGCACGAGCGTAACATTCAGGTTCTACTAAAGGATCTATTAGGTTACCGGTGCTACGATTTCTACGCATCTACCGGCTAGAATAGCCTTAGTCTAAACGGGATAACAATAGGGTGCGAAATTTGACGAAGTTGATCCCCGGCAACGGCGCCAAAAACTTGATGGGTGTGTGACGTATAGCCTAAATATAGTGCTGCAAGTGCACAGCCTATCGAAGTAATATATAAGATTATCGAACCACAGAGACCAATTGTCAATCTATCAACTCTATTGCTAAGGATCTTATCTAAGGCGAACAAGAATATTGATGTGAGTGCAGTGCAACAAAGTAAATGAGTGAAGTAAATAACAGTTTAAAAGACAGGTTGGAATGTAAATCATGTAATCAGATATTGGTCCGGTCATGCATAGATGAAATCACTTATGGGGCAGTATTTTCTATTGATAGCAAAGAATCAATTTAACGGGAACTTGTAGCTTTTGGCTACTAAGAACCGAATTTACTCTTTAAATTAAATTCCTTTATTGTCACATATAAAGGGTGCCTTCCGCGTTAAAGAGGTAAACCTATTTTTAATAAATTGATAGTTTTGACTTAACAGAAAAGTAATTTTACTTGGAAAGATTAACTTAAAGAGACTTTTGGCTTTTGACCAAGAGTCAGATTTCAAACCTACAAACGCGTCCGAAAATAGTTTCAAAATCGTTTTCTAAAAAGGTCAATGATTCCTATTTAACCAATCAACGGATTTCGCTCTTTTTGTTTGGTTAAACAATAATCAAGTCGTATCATTAGTTTGGACGGCTTTCGATCTTACCCAATAAACATTTAAACATAATTGACTTAAGTTAGAAGCAAAACATCCCCAGAGTATTTTCACTAGCATGATAATTGGAACACGACCATGATGACAATCATTACATCCAAACCTTTATAGTTTAGCCAGACATAATAAGTGCGAGTCTATAAAACGTGTAGACTATGGTAAGAGCATTTAAAGTCTATAAAACGTGTAGACTATGGTAAGAGCATTTAAAGTCTATAAAACGTGTAGACTATGGTAAGAGCAATTAAATTCTATAAAACGTGTAGACTATGGTAAGAGCAATTATAAGTAAAGAAATGCAATAAAATAGAACCTTGCTCCAGTCGGAGACTTGAATCTGATACAAATCTGCGGAATGGTAAGGTTGGTATGATGAACTTCAACCAAAGTGCTCCAAGACTCTATTACAACTCAATCTACACCACAATAACTCCCCGATGTGAAGAGATTATTACTTTACAGAAACTGATAGTATATGGCTTAAGATTGTACTAAGCTTGGATGAAACTAAATAATGAAAATCGAAAACTATTTATAGAGGATCCTTGAGATGCGTAAAGACCAGCATGCCCCTTAACTTCTTTTGAGCGGGAAGCTTTTTGTGAAGGCCGCGGGCGCGGTGGCAGTGGCCGCGGGCGCGGTGGCTGGAACTGCCACATCATGGGAACGTGGCAGTTGGTCTTTGGGTGAAAGTGGGCCACATCATCGCGTTCCCTGTAGCCAGCGCAGCGCTGAACGCCATAAGTGCAAAATATCTTGAAAAACCCTAATTTCTTGGCGTTTTGGCTCGTTTCTTCACAGAAGGCTCTGAAATGACAAGAATCCTGAAAACAAAGGAAAAAGGAACATAATACGAGAAAATGATAATAAAAACTAAGGAAAACATGTGATATTTGAGTCAGAAACATAGTGCGATTTAGTGCGATCACGTCTCAAACTGGAATCCAGAATCATCAGTGAGAACAATGCTTGAGAGGCTGATTGAAGAAGTTCTGATAGGGAAAACTCTGAACAATTCGAGTCAGAAATCAGAGTCATCAATGAGACCAACGCTTGAGAGGATGATTGAAGAAGTTCTGATAAGGAAAACTCTGAGAAGTTCAAATTCGTATGAGGCGCCATCCCTCACCTGTCCAGGTTCATCTAGAATCTCAGATAGGCATGAAAATTCTCAAAATGGAAATCTTTTAATGTGTCTGATTCTGTTTTCAAAGCTATATTTAATGGTTGGTCTTTAAAGCCATGTTTCTTTCCCTATTTTCTTGTCCCCTCCACCACCTATAAATACAAGATGTCAAACACAAATCAAAAAATAAAAAATAAAAATAAAAAAGGGAGAGAAAAAAGAAAGGAAAAAGGAGAGAATACACGTCCACGCTACCACAGGAAAAAGCACACCACAGTGCTAAAAAATTTAAAATTGCCCCTATTGAAACACGCTCTTCAAACACATTCTAGTCCAAACTGGTGTCCACATTCTGATTCTGAAATCTCCAGGGGCATCATCAACACCACATATCCAAATACTGATCATAGGTATATTCTCTAATTTCATTTTCTGAAGCTAGCATCCTGTTTTGTTTTGACGTGTTTGCGTAGGCTCTAATTATAGACTAGACATGTCACAAACTCCACACAGATTCTGAGCCCGTCAGAGCATACAACCAGAAGGTTGGCTCTGATGGGATGACTCCAGCAACCCCTACAATATCATCCTTTTAGCTGATTCCAACATTTGTGCGTACAGTTTTTGATGATCTGGAATCACATATATTTTGTCTGTTCATTTGTAATAACAGTTGATAAATAGGTCCAGCTAGTGAAGGGGAGCGCGTATAATGAAAGGATCTGGGTTCAGTACCCAGATCTTGCATTTTTCTCTTTCTAATCAATTTGTTGCAGATCCAGGTGTTCACCATTAGATCATGTGTCATCAGATCAGGTGTCATCAGATCATCATCATCAAATCATCACCATTATAACATCACATAGTCAGATCAAGTGCTCTAGATTTAAGTGCTCATTATGGGCCCTCCAGAGGCTAACTGCATTAAGTCTCGTGCTGACTATGAGTTTTCCAATTTCTCGGCTTAGTGTTTTTCCAGATCATGCTCTACATATTCTGATGCCCTTTACTGATTTTATTTTCTTTATTACTTTTTAATTTTTTTTACTTAAAAAAAATCAAGATAAAAAAAATTAGGTTTAGTTTTCCTTTTTAATTTGGTTAATTGGTTATTTTAAATTTTTTCTTAAATTAAAACTAAAATAGACTTAGGATTTTAATATAATATTTTATTAAATAAGCAAAAACAATAAAAAGAATTTTATTTTTCATTTAATATTTCTTAGACTTTTTAGACGTCTTTTCGATTTTGCGCGAATTTATTTATTCATAATAATGTAACTGATTATGAGATGTAATAGTTTAGATTTAAAATTCCGCATTTTATTTCCTTGCATTTTTTATGTAATCGTCCCAAAGAGTTGTAATAGTTTAGGATTTAAATTTTCGCACTTTTAATTTCCGCACTTTACATTTTAGTCATATATAACTGTAACAGTTCCGAAGCCCTGTAATAGCGTAAGAACTTTTATTTATCGCTCTTTATGTTCTTATATGCTTGTATATAATTATTAGTAACTTAGGCGTGCATGACAAGATTAATCAATTAACCATTAGATCACTAATTTCAAGACAAATATCTATAAAAAAAGCACTGTTGCACACTTGCACCCTTAGGGTACTCCTCACTTGGTTGCCTCAGAAAACAATGGTGATGTCCCTCGAACGTAGGGATATCTTAGAAAAGAACCTCAATATAAAAGTCATCATAAAGATCATAGTCCCTAAACATCCCTCAAGTTGCCTACGAGAAACGATCTTGTCCCTCGATGTTTCCTATATGATGACAGTCCCTTTGAAATGCTAAGGTATCCTTACATGTTGCCTTCAATGACCATAAGCGTCCCTTTCGATAGTCCCTCAACATTCGACGATAGGGCTACCTACTCACTAATAGTAGGATAGCACTATCTAAAAGAAAGGAGGAAAAGAACACCCTTTTCCGAGTAGGTAGACAATTCTTAAGTACTTGCTCAAAATCTCTTTTTCACACTTACACACTTTTCAAAATACTTTTCAAAAACGCTTTATCACACTCTTGAGGACTGATACAAGAGTTACCACAAAGCAAACAAAAACTTTTAAAACATAAAAACACAAACAGTTTTCAAAAAAGAGCAAGTACCTAAGAGCTTGTGGAAAACCACGGATGGAAAGGGTGCTAACACCTTCCCTTTCCATAATCTACCCCCTTACTTAGAAAATATCGAAGAAGGTCTTTTTCCATTCTTTTCACCCTTTCCTTTGTTGGATAAAAGAAAAGTCGGTGGCGGCTCTTGCTTACCGCAACATTTGTGAATACAAAATGCAAAACCAGTATTAAACAGTCGGTTCTGCCACCGTATCACAGTCGGCTACCGGGATTAGAAGCTTTTTAGGACTAGTTGCTTACTATAGTAGGTTTATCGAAGGTTTTTCTATGTTGGCACTTCCGTTGACTAAGTTGACTTGTAAAGGTAGAGATTTTGTGTGGGATGTTTAGTGCGAAGAAAGTTTTACAGAATTGAAGAAAAGATTGACGTCAGATCTGATTTTGACATTATCTAATCCAGAATAACATTTTGTGGTATATTGTGATGCTTCCAAGATGGGATTAGGAGGTGTGATTATGCAGAATGAAAAGGTAGTTGCTTATGCGTCAAGGAATTTGAGTACTCATGAAAAGAACTATCCTACGCATGATTTAGAACCTGCTGTAGTTGTTTGTGTGTGGAAGATTTGGAGGAATTATCTCTATGGTTCTAGATTTGAAGTATTTAGTGACCATAAGAGTCTAAAATATCTATTTGATCAGAAAGAATTGAACATGACACAACGAAGATGGTTGGAGTTGTTAAAGGATTATGATTTCGGTTTGAATTATCATCCAGGAAAAGCCAATGTGGTGGCCGATGCGTTAAGTCGAAAAACTTTACATATGTCGGCAATGATGGTTAAAGAGTTGGAATTAATTGAACAGTTCAGAGATATGAGTTTAGTTTTCAAAGTGACATAACAGAGTGTTATGTTAGGAATATTGAAAATTAACAATGAATTTCTGGACATTATCAAAGAAGCTCAGAAGTTAGATGTGAAATTGGTAGACTCGATGGTTGGAATCGACCGGTCTGAGACTAAAGATTTTAAGCTAGATGTGCAAGGTGTGTTGAGATTCCATAGTCGAATTTGCATTCCTGATGATGTGGAGATGAAGAAAGTGATTCTTGAGGAAAGTCATAAAAGCAAGTTAAGCATTCATCCGGGAGCTACAAAAATGTATCAAGATTTGAAGAATTTGTTTTGGTGGCCTGGAATAAAGAGTGACGTGGCTCGGTTTGTATATGCATGTTTAACTTGTCAGAAGTTGAAAGTTTGACATCAGAAGCCTACAGGGTTGATGCAACTGTTAGAAGTTCCAGAATGGAAATGGGATAGCATTTCAATGGACTTTGTGATGGGAATACCTAATAATTAAAGAGGACATGATTCTATTTGGTGATTGTTGATAGGCTTACAAAGTCGGCCCATTTTATTCCTATTAACATCAGTTTTCCAGTATCAAAGTTGGTGGAGATTTGTACTAGTGTAATTGTAAAGCTGCATGGTGTTCCTTTGTGTATTGTTTCGGATAGAGATCCGAGGTTTAGTTCAGATTTTTGGAAGAGTTTGCAAGAGGCATTGGGTTCTAATTTGAGGTTGAGTTTGGTGTATCATCCTCAAATGGATGGTCAAATTGAAAGGACTATTCAGCTGTAGAAGATTTGTTGAGAGCATATGTTCTGGAATAGGGAGGTTCATGGGACACTTATCTTCCATTAATAGAGTTCACTTGTAATAACAGTTACCATTCTAGTATTGGAATGACACCTTTTGAAGCGTTATATGTTCGGAGATGTAGAACTCCTTTATGTTGGCGTGAATCTGCAGAACGTGTAGTGCTTGGACCTGAAATTGTTTGAGAGACTACTGAGAAGGTGAAGTTAATTTGAGAAAAGATGAAGACTTCCCAAAGTAGACAGAAGAGTTATCATGACAAGCGAAGGAAAGATTTAGAATTTCAAGCAGGTGAATATGTTTTCTAAGAGTTATACATGTGACTGGTGTTGGGCGTGCAATGAAGTCTATGAAGCTCACTCCTTGTTTTATTGGTCCGTATCAGATTTTAGACAAAGTTGGGAATGTTGCTTATAGAGTGGATTTACCGCCTAATCTTTCGAATTTGCATGATGTGTTCCATGTGTCACAACTCCAGAAGATGATGTGCAAGTACGAGATAATCTTACTATAGAGAAGATGCATGTATGAATCAAAGATCGTGAAATGAAGACTCTAAGAGGAAATTAGATTGTTCTGGTGAAACTAGTCTGGTTAGGAGCTGCCGGAGAAAGCATGACGTGGGATTTGAAAAGCAAGATGCAGGAATCCTATCCCGAGTTGTTCGAACAAGGTAAAATTTCGAGAATGAAAATATTATAAGTGGGGAAGAGTTGTAACTCCCGTTAATTTAATTAATTATTGTTGAATTATTTATTGTTTTGTGTGAGGTGTTGTGAATTATTGGTATAAGTTACTAGATTATTACTAGTTAATTAATCAGTTGATTAATAATAGTAATACTATTAGAATTAGTAGAGTAATATTATAGTTATGTTGGGCCTGCTTTTAATGGTTGGAAGTAGAAATATAGGGGGTGTTGTTAAGCCCATTAAGAATAATAATATTGTGAGGTTCTTTTTAAATAAATAATACGGTTAATTGAGAAGTTATTGGAAAATTGGCCGTGAGAAGTTGCAAAGAAAAGGAATAAGGAGAAGAGCAAAGCAAGATTCCGGTCGGAGAGTGTCGAGCGACCTTCAATCCAAGGTAAGGGTTGGGTTTTGACCTAATAATGGGGCTTATGATGGATATTGTATAGGAGTTTTGCCATAAGGATAATTGTTGTGCATTGATTTCTTGGGCATGTTCTTGAAGTGTCCCGTTTTTATGTTATGGTCGTTTAGGAATCTTAAGGATGACTGTCTTGTACGATTAATGAATTTGTTAATAGGAGATTTAGTTGCCCGTTGTTATGTTTTTCTGTGCAGTTGGTCAGAATTTAATGGTCGGAGAGAATACTGTAATGCTGGGTAAACATTCATCACAGACTGGATGAATTCTGTACAAAAATGTTGAAGACGCGTCGTGCCGAGGAGCACAGGTATTTGCGTCGAGCGGCATAAGGCTGCGAGATATGCCAAGGAGCACAGGTGCTAGGTGTCGAGCGGCACAAGAATATAAGGTGCGCCTAGAGGAACAGGTCGTTGTGTCGAGCGGCACAAGGCTGCATGATGTGCCCAGAAGTATGGTGTGTCGGCCAGTATAAAGGCATGAAGGGAAGGTACTGAGCGGCACGACCACTGTGTCGAGGAGTACACATCGTTATTAATGTCCCTACTGTTATCCCTGTGCACGTTGAAGGGCACATACTCCTTTCCATCCCGTAACGATTCTATGCAGAGCAATTAGTCATTTAATTTAGTTTAGTAATCTCAGCATAATGATTAGAAATCTTAAGGTATTCTCTCCCCATATGAGTAATGAATTCTAGTAAATATAAGTTAGTAGTAAGAGAATTAATATAATTAATAAGTGACTAGCAGTATATAGTCAAATTACCTGAAGAAGTATGTGGGACGTCATAATATATTTTTTTTGATATGGTGTATTGTATACTTTGCTGTAATTTGAGAATTTGCAGGTGATAATGAATTTTGTTGAGATGCCTCTAATTATTGGCAGATATTAAGTTGTAGGCTTATGGCCAATGTTGAATTGTATTGAGTTGTTGTTGAATTATTTTTTATTATTGTTACTATATTCATATTGTTGTCGCATACATAGCATATCAAGTTGGGAGCTCATGCTCAGTAAGTTGGCTTGGAATGGAAAATATAAAGTTGAAGGCTTATGCCTTATTGATGCCTCTATTAATTGGAAAATTATTAAGTTGGAAGTTTTGCTCCACTAGTACCACATGCATGTGCATAAAAACAAGCCACATTTCATGTTGCATCCCGAGTTGTTGTGTGGATGAATTAATTATGTTAAATGTTGTTAAAGAGCTGTGAAGTGGTGATTTTGTATGAACGTATTCTAATATATTATTTATCATACATCCTATTATATTTTTCGATATCTCACCACTTCTCTTTGAATGTTACCCCATGTTGGTAATGTGCAGGTAATCCAGAGTGAAGGTTGTTTACCTTCAGTAGTTCGAGTCGGCGTCGTTGCTCTGATACGTAACACTCGGGGGGATGGACGCTTATGGCTTTATTGTTGATTTTACTTCCATTGCTGAATTTTAAATTATTTTCGTTAAGTATTTGTTGATTTGAAGTTGTTTTCAGTTGGACAAAGATGTTATGTCATTTGAGTTGAAAATTTTGACTCTACTGCTTAATTATAAAAGTTGTTTTGTTTTCAAAGACTAAACATGTTGTTATCAGTTCATCTGAATTTTATGTGTTATGTATCTGTTTTACATGTGATTAACTGAAGTGTTTTAAGTAGTAAGTGTAGCATCCTATTTGTATGTCAAAATTTTGTAACTCTAATTTAATATAATTCGTTGAGTAGAAATGGGGTGTTACAAGAGTCTCTAGTTCTGTAATACGATGGGATAACTTAGTTTTTGGTTTTATCGCAAATGTTGCGGTTAGAAAGAGTCACCACCGACTTTTCTTTTATCCAACAATTAGGAAAGGTGAAAAGAATAGGAAAGACCTTTGATAAATTTTGAGCTCGGGGGTAAGTTATGAAAAGGGAAGGTGTTAGAACCCTTTTCATCAATAGTTATCTACAGGCTTTTAATTATTTAGCTCACTTTTAAAAGCTTGCTTTGTGCGTGTGTGATTTGTTTGAAAATATTTTGAAATGCCAATGTAAGTCTAATCTTGTAATAATCCTTGTGTCAGTCCTCAAGAATGTATACGAAGTGTTTTTTTTGAAAATATCTTGTTTTGAAAGTGACGTGTAAAAATGTATCTGTTTGTGAAAAAGGCTGTGAGCAAGCATTCAATAGTTTTTACCCACTGAAGTATTTCTTGTTATTTTCCTTCTCCTCTGGAGATAATATTATCCATACCATTAGTTGGTAGGTAATTCTATCTATTGGGTGTGAATGGACATGCGTAGGGTCATCGTATGGTCATCGAAGGCAACATGTAAGGATACTTTAGCAATTGTATCAGAGACTATCATCATTTTTCTTGTAGGGTCATTGAAGGGACTAGATCATTTTGTAGGCAACTCGGAGGGTCATCGAGGGATTATGATCTTTATTCAAAAGGGACCATGATGATATTGTTAAATCAATGGTCTTTTGATAAAGTATCCCCGCTTTCGAGGGACATGACCAATGCTTCGTAAGGCAACAAGAGAGGTTACCCTAGAGGTGAAAGTATGCAAAGTGTTTGTTTCCAGTTATCTTATTTTGAAAATTAGGGTTATATATTTCCATTTATTAGTCTTTCCATACAAACCATATTTTACTAGCAATTAAATATGTACATAAAATTAAAGTGTGGAATGTAAAGTTCCTACGCTATTACACGACTTTGAGGCAGATACATAATAGGAAAAAGGTGCGAGAAAATAAATTTACGCTATTACATCGGAGAGTGCGACTTATACAATTGTCTAGGAAATTAAATAGAAAAAGAGATAATAAAAAGAATGTTAGAAAAATGTTTTAATGTTTTTGTGTTTTTGTATAAAATAATTTAAGTTAATAATTAATAAAAAACTTAATTATTCTAATTAATTTTAATATTAAGAAAAGGCTATTTAACTTAATTAATTAATAAATAAAAATATCAAAAATTTAATTACTAACTAAAAAACCCTAATTCTAATTTGTTATGGTTTTGAAAAAAAGTTTAAGGCTTGTTAATGGTTGATTAGAAAGGAATTAATAAAAAAATGTTATAAAACTAGGGTTGGTAAAAATAGAAACAACAAATGCATGGGGTGGGAGTTGAACCCACGCCCTCAGCCTCACATGTATGCCCTCTATCACTGTGTCACGGTGTTGTTTGTGATATGGAATAGGAACCAATAAATCTATTATAAACATGCGCGTTATCTTGAAAAACAAAAGAAATTTGACAAGAGGAGGGATCGAACCCACGCCTCTATGGTTAACAATCATCATTCTTACCACTTGACCAATTATGTTACTCGTTCATATTACCATTACCATTAAATATATAATAAACTTAATTCAGAAAATCAGAAATCAAACAAAATTAAATACGCGCGTGTTAGTGGGGCCTAGAAATTTGAATCAACCAATCACATTGAGAGGATTGGCCACATAGCAGTCAACGCCACCCCCTCAAAGCCTTGACCACCGTGAATGGTGGTTACCACCATTGTCCCCGATGAGGGATTTTTCAAAACCTGTTAAAATTGATTGCAACAAGAAAACAACTAATCCCAATCCACTAATTATGGTCTTGCAATCTCAATGGTAGTGTTAGTTTCAGCTAAAACAACCTGTAGCTAGGGTTTCGAAGTTTTGAGTGCTTCGAGCCCTAACAATAGTGTTTTGTTGTTCCTTCATGAAAGCTTACAAACGATGATTCTAAACAAGTCCAAACCTCATTACGAACAGGTATATATGCATATAATCAATTAACTATGCATGGATTATGATTTTGAGTTCAAAAAAGTTCAACAAACTGGTGATACTTGGTTGTGATGATCTGGGATACTACGATCTTCAGGGATGATTGGAATGGTTTCTTGGAGACCCCAGGAGTGTGATAGAATGCTGGGAATTGATTGATAAAGGTGGGAGATAAGGGTTTGTGTTTCCCCTAGTTCTTGAAAATTTTGAGAGCTTTAGGGTTTGTTCTTGAGGTAGCCTTGCGTGTCCCTTGAGGTCTGAATGTGCTGTGTATTTATAGTGGAAAAATTAGGTCAACAAAAGTGAGATGAATCTTTGTATTTCATGATGAAGAGATTTGATTTGAATTTTCAAGAAAAGTTTCTTTTTTAAGCTTAATCATGTGCCAATCATCCTCACACGGTTTTGCTAGCTGGATGTGAGCTTTTTAGGCTTCAAATTTGATCCAAAACAAAAGCCTTGTTCCTTAATCCATTAGTTTTATATTTTATTTGATTTATTTTGAATTTAATTGAATAAAATCAAAATAAAAATAAATAAAAATCACAAAAAAATATGAATGGATTTAGATGTCTAATATGAAGTCATGAACACGTTTGAACCTAAAAACTTAGGCCCATTAACCCAAAAATTCAAGTTTGCTCAATTTGAACATCATGCATTTTCTTAAAATGGCTCAATTATTACTAATCATAACTCTCTCAATTTTTGTCATATTAAGATGATATAGACTTTTTGGAAACCTCAAGATGTCTCCTACAACTTTCATGTTGGTCATTTTTTCATTTGAAGCCCTTATCTTTATGTAAATTTCTTTGACAAAAAATGTCTTTTTGTTGACTTTTAAAATGACTTGTAATGTTTTGGCTCATATCTCTCAAATGAAGCATTTTTGGCCTAGATCTTAGAGAGATAAAGTTGTATATAATTGAATTTCCTTCAAAATTAGCTTTGGTTGAGAAATTTCTGATAAAGTATGTGAAAGTTATGCTTGGTAAAAGTTCAGTTGACTTCTCCTTAAAAAAACCCTAATTTAGTAACTTTTGACTTTTAATGAATCTTGAGTTTTCTTGATGAATCATGATCAACCCTTGATCAAATGATGAATGTGACTTCAAAATGTTGATGTTGATTAAAAATCTTGAAGTTGGACTGTAGATTGGTCAAAGTTGGCTTTTTGTCCAATACAGTTGATTTTCAATCATTTGGTCAATTGAATGAGCAAACTTGTACTACAAGGCTTGAAATTTGACATGAGGGTTCTCTGAGACATACGAGAAACCATGAAATCCACTTGAGGCATTAGAAGTCCAATTTCTTTTGAGATAAGCAAAACCCTAATTGTAGGTCCATTGCTTAGGAGGAGAGTCCATCTGATCAGTCTTTTATAAGTCTTGAGCAATTGAGACCTTGATTTATCTTAAAAATAGGAGGGAATATTTTGGGCTACAAAAATTATGATACTGCGGTAGCACAAACACAGGCACATAAGGAAACTTCTAAACCAAAGTATCATGCACAAATTTCATATGATTATCTTGTTGCACAAAAGTCCAAAGGTGTCAGAACCTCTGGAACTTCTAACAAAAGGTGACTTAGAAAATAGTTACCCAAAGATCAGATAATCTATGTTGCAGATGTTCTTGATGGTGCAACTGAATTACCAATCATGGCACATGGACAGTGGATGCTTGCAACACATGAAGGGATAAAGTAATATGTTCCAAGATTTGGAACTTAAGTCTGGAGGCAATGTTGGTTTCAGAGGCAAGCAAAAGGGGAAGATCATTGGCCTTGAAACTAAATCAAAGATGCTTCTATCCGAACAAGATACACTTCCAAATCTTCTGAAGAAATGCTTCTGGGTTTTCATGTCCTTGATTGAGCCAGCTCACTTTGATTAAGTTCTTCTGAATAAAGAATGTACTCTAAAAATGATTGACGAATCAGTTGAAAGATTATCAGACTTATGAGAGTAATGTTTCTATTTTATTTAATTATATTGCTGATATTTTATTTTTTAGAACCTCAGTAATCAGAAGATGTTTCAGTCAGAAATGTCTTTGATTAGATGGAAACCTTGTGGTTCTCTAGATTCTGAGGATATCAAAATGTGTCACCTAATTAGATATAGTGATTAACGCATGTAACCCTTAGCTATGCTTAATCATCACACTCTACATAGGCTATGCAAAGAGCTATGTTCATTTTTCTTGGAACTGATTAAAATCATAATTATTACTTTCAATTAATGCTCCTAATAATTATGTCTATATGTGTTTATTTTTTATTTTTATCTCACTTCTAAAACACTATAAAACACACACTTTACTTCACTTCCACACTTTTGAAACCCTAAACCCTCTTTTTCTTCTTCTCTCAAACCGTTCAACAAGTTCTATGTGTTCATCATCTTTATCACCGTGCTTCATCAAGATCATCAACATTGTCAACAACATTCATCATCTTCAAAACTTCAACATGATGAATGCTCAACAATAAGAGGTTGATTTGTTTTCTAGAGAAATGAAACAAGCCCTAAATCCTTCTGGGTCATCTTCTTCAACTATTCCAACCAGTTCTTCTTCTCATATGGTAACTGGTTCATCTTCTTTATCAGTTATTGATGAACACCATATAACACGAAAATATGTTCAAGTTCATTGTAATCTGAAACCACATGAGTTAAATGTGCTTCATGAATATATGGTGGATTTCAATAACCTTTCAGCAAATGATGTAAACCTAATTGTTGACTTGAATGCTCAAGGATGGGAGCACTTCTTCATGTATCATCATGGTCCTATTTATGATTCTTTGGTTAAGGATTTCTAGATTCAAGCGGATTATGACAATCTTCAAGTATTTGCTTATGTGTTGGGTCTGAAAATTATCATTACAGAAAAGTCTATTGCTGATCTTATGGGCTTGCAACATCTTGAAGGTAAATGAATTTATAAGATGCATAGCAAATCTATATATGTGAAGGAGACGATCAACAAAGCCATCTTCAAGAGCTACTCTCCTGAGAAAAATGAGTATAAGAGTAAAGATCTCCATGATGAACTCAAAATCTAGCAAAAAATCATTCTGAATTATATCAACCCCAGACCTCCGTTCAGTTCTTCTGACTATTTCAACGTCCATCAGAAGTACATGTTGTACTATTTGATGACCCTTCAGAAGATGTGCCTTCCAGCTCTTCTGTTTTATTATTTGAGAGACTCTGTTATAAAGACCAGAACCATTGATGATCCCAAGAAGAAAATTTCAAACTATATTCCTTTTGGACGTCTCATCACTGACACCCTGGTAGAAAGTGGCTTGGTGAAAACTCTGGTTGAAAAAGCTAAGTTTATGGAGGATCTGGCTTCTAGTCTTAAAGATTCCTTCAATGGACAAACTCTGAAGAATATGAGGCTCATAGAGGAAGTCATTGCTAAACCTCTACTTGTTCCCTCTGAAAGCATCATAATCTCAAGAATTCCTATGAATAACTACCCTTTGTTTACCAGGGGAGATAACATGTCTAGCATTGCTATCTACGTCAGGATGATGGAATTATAAGGATATGATATATCCAGTTTCAACTGTTCTGACTTACCTCCTGCTCAAGAGTATGTTGACTTTTCCAGAGGTAAAAGGAAGAAGAGTTCATAAGCTTATGAACCTGGAAAGAAAAAGAAGAAGAAGTATGGAACTTCTAAGACTGCGACTCTAGCTTCTTATACACAAATAACAAGTAAGTCTACTACTGCTACTTCTTTACATGTTTCTAAAATTCTTCTAATATTATTGATGCAGTCTCATCCATTCCAACCACCATCACACAAACATCAACTTTTACACCCTTTTCTGTTCCCCCATCCACCATCATTACTTTTGTTTCTATTCCTATTACAAATATCTCACATGTATCTGATATTGTTTCAACAATAATTCCTTTTACTTCAAATGTTTCTGCTTCACCACAAACCACCACCATTTCTGAATCTCAACCCACCAACACCACACAAGATTTTTCTCCAAATCCTATTCCATCTCTTACTACCATCATTCCATCAGAACCAATCCACACTTTTATATCTCCATTAACCTCATCTCAATCACTTCAACAAACTTCTCATTTTTAAACTTTTGATACCAATCTTCATTTTTCCTTCTTTAATAAAGAAACCACTCTCCATGACTCACCCATTATCCCTCCTGATCCAATTTCTTCCTCTGATCATGAAATGTCTGAAAGGATAATTTCAGATAATCGTGGAGCTATTGAAATTTCCACAACTGATCCTTTCACTTGTTCTGAACTCTTTGATATAACTGAACAACCATTATCACAAAATCCTCCTGATCAAACTTATGAACCAAACCATCCTGAACCTACCCAAGCCTTCGTTGTTTATGAAATACCTGCTCCTAAAACCTTTGATGAATGCATTAAAATTTTTAGAATCAAGGCTAAGAAAAAGGTTGCTAAGTTAAGGGCAGAGGCAAGTACAAGTACTAAGCCTCAGGACATGGAGGGTTCTTGGAAACTTTTTCAAAAGTGGATGTCTTCTGAGGCTGAACGACTGAATTCTTTTGTTGAAGCATTCAGTGTTTGAGATGTTTAGATGGTAACTGAAAGGAAAGAAATAAGATAAAGAATCATACTATTTAAACTGCTTGCTGGTAAACAATAACAAGATGATGCAAGAGCGTTGAACGAAGCAGAAGAAGCAAGACTTAAAGCTCAAGAAGAAGAAGAAGCTAGAAAATCTGAAGAAGTAAGGTTGGCTCAAGAGGCAGAAAATGCTCGTAAAGCAAGTCAAGATGTTGTAATAGTATCTTCTCCTAATTCTGCCATTACACGTATGGAAACTGCAATTGGTGAAATTAGAGGAGAACAACAGGTTTTTAGAGAAAGCATTATTGAATAGAAGGTTGCCAATGAGAATGTTAAAAACATGCTACAACTAATTCTACAAAATATTTCTGCTCCTGCTCCTGCTCCTGAACCCTAGGCTCTAGGATTTTCTTTTTCCTTTTGCTTTTGAACCATATGACTATGCTTGCTTCTTAATTTTTGTGGCTACTATTTTTCTTCTGATTATTTGATATTTCTGAAAGTCTTCTTTTTGAATCTTAGTGTGTTGTACTTCCTTCGACTTACTTCTTATTATGTGACTGTTTGAAATTAATGAAGTCTTCTTTTGGCTTATCACTTATCTTTTCCTGTTATTTCTTCTGGTTTTTATGTTTTTCACACATAATTACGTTTTTGATTATGACAAAAAGGGGGAGCAATTAAATGAACATAATTTTGATTTCAATAATCAAGTTCTGGAAAATGTTCTTGAAAAGAGATGCTTACACTCTAACCCATTTAAACTTCTGTTTGTGTTAGATTTGTTTTCTTTTTCAGAAAATGAGAACTCTGATTAAAGACAAAGATCTGAAAGCATTGTGCAAGGCTTATGTCTAACCTGTTGGCTTTAGACTTTGAATATATTTTTCAGTTCATAATCAGAATCTAAGAATTGAGAATCTGGAAGTTGTCTTAGTGACATTAATGTTTTTAAAATATTAATGGATTTCATTGGCATCAAATATCAAGACTCTCAAGATCTCAATATCTGATATATTAGAACCAGAGGGAGTTTTACTCAAAATTTTCAGAGTCAGGATATTAAAGCTTCATCAAGCCGTTGAATCAGGTGGAGTTTCATAAAAAGGATAAGTATTCCTTACCTTTTTATTTTCACTTTTTATGATTATATGAACAAAATTGTGTCTTCTAAATACATAGTTTTGTCATCATAAAAAAGGGGGAGATTGATAGAACAAATTTTGATCCTGCAATATTATCTTTGAGTTTTGATGATAACAAATGAGTATGTTTATATTAATAATTTCATACTCTAATGTTTGTTATTTTTGAGTATTTAACAAACATGTTCTGCTTCTAATGGATGGTATGGCCAAGACATTAGAAGAGAATTAGTTTCGCTTTTACGCTACACAAATTATGATGAATGGTATTAAGACACTCCAGAAGACTCTGAAGTGTAGGCTCTGATATGAAGTCTAAAGAAACCAGTCAGAAGATTTGAAGACAAAAGTTTCTACTTAAGTCCAGATGCTAAAGACTTGTGTTTCTGAAGATAATGTGTTCTAAAGAAACCAGTCATAAGATCTGATGACAGAAGTTATACTAAAGTCTAGATGCTAAAGACTCATGTTTCTGAAGACAATGTGTTCTAAAGAAACCAGTCAAAAGATATGAAGATAGAAGTTTCTACTGAAGTCCAGATGCTGAGGACTCGTGTTTCTGAGGACAAAGGGTTCTCAAGACCAAGTGCTGAAGATTCTGATAGACAAAGTTCTGAATATTTAGAAGACTTGAAGTTCTGGTGACCCAAGGTTCTATAAAGGGTTCTAAAGACCAAGTGCTGAGGAATCTGAATGCATAAGTTCTAAAGACTCTGAAGACCCAAGGTTCTAGAAAGGTTCTCATAACCAAGTGCTGAGGATTCTGAAGATGCAGTTCTGAAGACTCTTAAGACTTGAAGTTCTGATGACCTTGTGTTATGTTCTCGCTTCTAAACTCGTGCTTGCATAAGCCTCTAAAGTGTAGAAGGAAAGAAGATAATGTTAACATGGTACAAATAGTACATGGTACAATCAACATTTCATTCCACTACCATGAAAAGACAGACGTGTCGCACGATCTTGTCCCCCATGTGATTGTTCAAGCCGCCAATATTTATGGAATTTCAAGAAATGCCCTTCAACGAATATATTATTTTATTGTCTATATAAAGGGCTTGAAGACTAAGAGAGAAAGCGAAAGACTCACTGAAACATATACACGCAAGTTTGTTCATACACTTTCATATACTTTTAGCGTGTACATGTTAGAAAAACTGTTTACATATTAGCTTGTTAAAGAAGTACATCTCTTATAAACACAACTTAATTCAAACAGTTGTTTGATTTTCCTTAAGGGATCGGTTGGTCTGTATCCTTAAGAAGTCTAAGACTAGTGTGTCTTAGAGATTTGATTTCCTTAAGGGACCAGTTAGGTCTATATCCTTAAGAAGTCTAAGACTAGTGTGTCTTAGAGATTTGATTTCCTTAAGAGACCAGTTAGGTTTTTATTCTTGAGAAGTCTAGGGCTAGTGTGTGTTAGAGATTTAATTTCCTTAAGAGACCGGTTAGGTCATTATTCTTGAGAAGTCTAGGACTAGTTTGTCTTAGAGGTTGTAACGTTAGTCACTTGCAGTTAGATTATTGTTGTACCCCAAAATTTGCCCTCCCATATTCTTCAAGATTTGTCAAGAATCATCTTCAAATGGTTCAAAATTGCTCAAAGGATTGCACAGTCCAAGTACCTCATAAGCCAGCTGAAATTAGGGTTTTGGTTCCTTCAAGGAATTTGAGATTTTCAATGGTTCAATCAAGTCCCATAGGCCTATACTTATCCTCAAGCATCTACATGTCAAGTTTCAAGACTCACAATGCCAAATTGCACAGTCAAAAGCCCTATTTGGATCAACAGTCAACTGCAGGGGTAAAATGGTCATTTTGCAGTCAAAAGTCAAAAAATTTGGTCAACATCTTATTTTGAGTCCACAATCATCATTTGATCAAGTCTTGATCATGATTCCACAAGAATGGCTCAAAAATCATCAAGATGCAAAAAGTTACTATTTTTGGACACCAGAAAAGTCAACTGTATTTTGACCAAGGCATAACTTTTTCATGGTTCATCAGAAAAATCCCATCCAATGCTCATTTTGAAGGGGGTGACATTTCCTCCAAATCATCTTCACATTCCAAGTCCAAGAAATTCTCTCATAAAAAGTTATCAATTTCTACATTATAGGTCAATTTCAAAAGTCAACAAAAATGCACTTTAAGTCAAGGACCATAACTTGCGATTGGTAAATCCAAATGACATGGGACCAAAGGCATTGGTTAGAGGACTTCAAGACCTTTCCAAAATGTCCAAGAACATGTTCATATGATCAAAATTGAGCAAGATATGCATTGGAGAAGTTGGGTAATTTTTGTGAAATTGCAAAAGTCAACTTTGCTCAAAACACTTTGTTTTTGCTAATGGGCCTCAAATTTCTTCTTGGAACTTTATCCATGACTTATGAACGACCCATCAAGCCTATTTGAATTTATTTTCTTATTTTTATTAATTAATTGGATTTTTAATTGATTTTTAATTCATTTAATTAATTTAAATTGTAGGAAATTCAAAGATATGGTTTTTCAATCTTTTTGTGAAGCAAGAATGACCTAATCAAGCTGGAAAATTCGTGTATCAATCAAGGGGACAAGAATCTCCAAGTTTGGAAAGTTTTTCCAATCAAAAAGATTCAAAAATATATGATTGTAAATCAAATATTCAAACCATTATTTCATGGATCTTTGCCCAAGGATTTGACCTAGTTTCGTTCTACTATATATGCACAAGACAACCCTAATGCCAAGGACGAGAATTTGCTGCAAGAAAGCCATAATCACATTCAAAAAATCCAAGAAAAAAGTGAAAATTGTTTTCTATAATTTAGCACGATTCAAAGCATTTTATTGTTTCTAATACATTGCAGGGGTTCCCAGGAACGTGTAGGAATCAAAATCAAGTGCTAAAGCTCAAGGAATCCAAAGAAACAGAATCACGATTTGTCCACTTTTTTTAGAATCGAAACTCATGATTCGTGCATCATTAACATGATTTCTTGTGTGTTTTGTGTTGCTAGAACTCACAGGAAACTAATGGCATAGTTTAATTGCATTGAAACACCCAGAATCCAAAAGTTCCATTAACGAATTTTAGGGTTCATGAGTTCTTGAATTAGGGCTTTACTACCCAGGCAAAATTGGGACCTCTAAGACCTATGGTTGAAATCGTTACAACCAGACGAATTGAAAGCCATATTCGCGAAATATTTATATTGCTCATAGGCCTAGTCGCTATTTTTCGTCCTTGCAGGTTGTGGGGGTTAAAAACCCCCGCTATCCATTTGTTTTTTTTACAGGCATCAGGAGGAAGACAATGACGTGTTGCTTCATGGTTGGGCCATTCAAAAAATAGCGCGCGTTTTATTTACTTTCCAGCATAATTGTTGTTTTTATATATTAATTTCATTGTTCATTATAATATCAAAGCAAGCAAATGGCCTGGTGGTAGATGCGCTGGACGTTGATCATTGGGACCTGGATTCGATTCCTAGGTCCACCCAAATTGTTTCTATTGTTTTTCTTAACATGATTGTGTGCAGATTTCCAACAACGTCCCACCATGTGCCTCCAAACATCAGCATGCCATGTGTCCTGAAGAAGCAATCCAATGGCCAGGAGATGAAGAACACCATGCTCCCAATCAAACAAATGCCTGGACAATTCCCAAAGTCAAACGTGGCTGAATATACAAATGGGCCAGGATTGCTAATTTACCTCCTATTGGGCCATCACCCCCCCTGGTTTATTATTTCTTTTTATTTTCTATTCCTTTTAATTTCTTTTATTAGTAATTACTATTATTAGTATTTAATTAACTTAATTAATATTTTCTATAATAAATTCAGACAATTAAAAAATGTAAATATGTTTATTATTTTTATTATTTATTAATTTCACTATTAATTATTATTTTGTAAATAAATTCTAACAAATTAATTTAGTTAATTAGGTTAATTTTAATTGTTTTCACAATAAATAAAATCCATGTAGAAATTAGGTTTTGACAACTTTTAATTCCTTTTATTTTTTTGTTTTATTTTCATTAAGACATTAAAAACTAAAAAAAAATTACTTTTTCTTTTAATTAATTAATTAATTAGTATTAGGTTTAACCTTTAATTAAATGCAAAAAAAAGGACCAAAATTCTTTCTTTTCTCAAAAAGGGTCAAAACCCTAAGACTTTTCCCGATTTAATTTCTTTTCACGCATGTTTATTCTTGATTAATTTTTGATCATATTTATGTATCTGCTCCGAGGATGTAATAGATAATTAGGAATTTTATCGCTTTCTTTATTTTCTCGCAATTTATTTTTCAAGGGTTATGTTTTTGGCGATGTAAATACCCGACGCCTTGTAATAGCGTAGATTCACTTTCCGCAATTTATTTTCCGCAAATTATTAACTGTTAATTATGCATGCAAGACTTACCTGAAAAATAAAACCAACTCGTAGCTCACCATAATACTTGTGCAAAGATAATCTTAACATGAAATCTGACACACATGCACATACCACTCCTAGGGTACGCCTCACTTGGTTGCCTCGAGGTGGTCATTAAGTATAGGGTGTTTTAGAGGTCTCACTCATGTCTAAAGATCCAGTTGCCTCGAAACAGTTGCCTCGGATAAAAAAGGATCTAGGACATTAGGGTTACCGCTAAGGCGTCCTACTATTGCTTTGGTGACCACACATGTCCCTATAATCGAATTGACCCGAATAACTCCAACGACGGTGCTACCTACTTCTCAATAGTGGGATAGTACTGTCTAAAGGACTTTTACACAGCTTAATTCCTTAGAGTAGGTAGATTTCTCCTGGGTACTTGCTCTTTTCAAAACAACAAAAATACTTTTCACACCTACACTTTCAAAAAGTTTTCAAACAAACACTTCATACACTCTTGAGGACTGATACAAGAGTCAAACGAAGTTTTCAAATGAACTTTTTTCAAAACCCACAAACACAAGAAAAGCAAACATTTTTGAAAACATAGTGAGCAAGTACCTAAGAGCCCGTGGATAACCACGGATAGAAAGGGTGCTAACACCTTCCCTTTCTATAAATCTACCTCCCGAACCCGAGAAACATCTCGAAAAGGAATTTTGCTGTGCTTTTGTCCTTTCCATGTTGGAGAACATAAAAGACGGTGGCGACTCTTGCTTACCGCGACATTTCGCGAACCAACATTAAAAACAGTCAGTTCTATTTCCACCGATCACGGAACTGGCGACTCTGCTGAGGAATATATTATAAGTGAGGTGTACCTTAGGATTAGATCATTCTATGTTTTCAATTGTATTCCTTGTTTGCTTTAATATTGTGGGCTTGCATCAGAGTTTCATAGATCCTAACCCGGATCTGGGGGATACCCTTTTAGAAGTAGCAACAAACTGTGAGGGAACTGTACGGGGTATACCGACATGGTTGAAGCAGTTGATACGTTGATGTGGCACTTTGGTGAGTACCGGTAACCCTTGAGTCAAGTCAAGGAGAGTACGGGGGCGCCGCATGGTGTCGTGAAGCATCAACTGACCTTAGGAACCTTACTTGATCATCCTGGCCTCTTTAGAGGTAGTGAGATGACCGACTTTGGTGCAGCCCGAAGTTGGTAGATACTCGATACTACACTCATTGAGGGTTGTTTTCTTGGAATATTTTGGTCGCCAGTTCAGTGGCTAAATCAAAACAATGAACATAGAAAACAACCCAATGATATTGAGCTCCTTAGGACCCGGTTACTTTTGATAGGACAGGTTTTGAGCCAACCAACTTCAAGAGGGTAGTACCTAAACTTCATGCTGGCCTAAACTCTAAGGGCTGTCTTGTGTGACTTGTGTGCCTTATCATGTTTGCTTTTTGTGAATACCTGTGGTGTGTCTTTATCATAACATCATAACATCATAAAGCATCATAAAGCATCATATGCATCTACTAACCACTTCAAGGGTTCGAATCTTCATCTTTGTTCTTGTTTTGTAGGACATGGAGTCTCTCCACAGAAAGACAATTCACGTCAACCTTGTAAGGATACCTCCTCAGCTCAAGGAACTTACATCCAGGATTCCCGAGAATTCTTCCTTCAGTGACAGACACGATAGACTACTCAGCTTGGTCAGCACCAACATTGAAGAAGATATGATAAAAGTTCTTTTCCAGTTCTTTGACCCCTTACACCACTGTTTTACTTTCCCGGATTATCAATTGGTGCCTACTTCGGAAGAGTTTTCTCAGCTTCTGAAATTTCCTATTCTTAGTCAACTACCCTACAACGGTACGGAAAAGGAACCAAAACTTGAATAGGTTGCTCAAGCATTACGTCTGCAACCATCTGACATCAAGGGACATTGGGAAGTTAGAAGTGGTATCAAAGGATTCTTGGCAAAGTTCCTGTTTGAAAAGGCCCAAGAATGTTGGAATTCTCTCGACCTACAAGCTTTTGAAGAAGTGGTGGC
This sequence comes from Vicia faba, assembly GCA_948472305.1. Taxonomy (NCBI): domain Eukaryota; kingdom Viridiplantae; phylum Streptophyta; class Magnoliopsida; order Fabales; family Fabaceae; genus Vicia; species Vicia faba. The sequence continues at coordinate 1,407,290,789 of OX451739.1, forward strand.
ACTCCTTGTCTATAGGTTGGTCTTGTTCCCAAACCCTGATCAACTTATAGACATTAATGCTGTCAAGATTTTTATGTCCAGGAATCCTATACCTACTTTGCTTGGGGACATCCTCCACTCATTTTACACTCGAACAATGAGAAAAAGAGGTGTTCTCATGTGCTGCACTCCTCTCCTGGCAAGGTGGTTTATTTCGCACCTTCCACAATCAGTTTTGAAGAACGAACAGGGTTTAAGGTGGTCGCAACGATTAATGACTCTTACACATTATGATATACATTGGTGTTCTTGGTCCAAAGAAAATGTCACTATCATTGATCGTTGCGGAGAATTTCCTAATGTTCCTTTACTTGGAATTAGAGGAGGAATCACTTACAACTCTTGTCTGGCTTTGAGACAATTTGGATATGCTCGGAGGGATGGCCCTCATGACATGTTGATTCCTGACATAGTTTTTGACTTCGACAACGATACGCAAGGGCTTCGGCAGAGATTCATCAGAGCTTGGAGGATGCCTAACAAGGTGGATAGTAAGACCCTGGGGCACAAGAATTCCACCCCCATTGAGCCTTACCTCAAGTGGGTACGAGCCCGCTGCCAGAAGCTTGTGATGCCATATCCTCATGTTCTCCCCGTGATCAAAGAGCCAGTTGTGGAAGGAGAGGTCCCGTACACCATTCAACATCCTGACATGCCAACATCTTGGGAAGAAATGCAAAAGAGCTGGATCCAACTAAAGGAAGAGCGGAATTCTCTTGAAGCCAATCTACATGCCAGTGAGAAGAAGGTCTTGGAGCTCACCCGCCTTCTTCACGAGGAAAAGACCCTCAACACCTACAACGCTCCAAAGAGGATGCGCAGTGTATTTTGGCATTAAGTATTTTGTAATATTTCGCCCACGAGGCACTGATGTACTAAACAATTTACTTCTTAATATAACGTGTGTTCTTGTTTGTCTACAACAAATTTGAATTTTCGAACCCTTGAATGCATTGCATAAATAGCATACCATGCATCATGTGCATAACAGGTACACTTTTTTACAGGTCACTTATCTTCTTCGCTGTTTATTTCAGCAGTCATCATGTCTTCTGAACCTTCTAATGAACAAGCTATCAAGGCCATCCACCCAGAATGCCCAGTTCCAAGAGATGGTTATGATCCTAGCCCAGGGTCAACAGGAGTTGAAGACTCTGCTTATGAAGAAGAAGAAGAAGAAGAAGAAGAGGACTGTCTTGTTCAATACTGGACGCAGATATGGGAATGCACTGCATAATGAGGTTGAGCTGACTACCCCATATGTAGGGAAAGACAGCCCACTAGAAGGAGGGGTTCCTAGTCCCGTGGTCTCCGACAACGAGACAGATGATAATGATGAACAGTATCCTCCTGCCGAGGATAGGTACAAACAGCTAGAGGACCGTCTAAGTGCTATGGAGATTCAACATGTGCCTGGGTTGGATTTTTGAGATCTAGGTTTGTCCTCTGGAGTGGTGATCCCACATAAGTTCAAGGCGCCTGTTTTTGCGAAGTACGACGGAGCTTCCTGTCCTAAGCTGCACCTCTGATCGTATGTAAGGAAGATCCAACCTTATACAACTGACAAGAATCTATGGATCCATTTCTTCCAGGATAGTCTTTCAGGGACTCAACTCGAATGGTTCTATCAGCTGGATGGAGCCAGCATTCGTAATTGGGAGGACTTGGCTACTGCGTTTTATAAGCAGTATCAGTATAATTCCGACCTCGCTCCTACACATACCCAACTCCAGGGTATGTCTCTAAGGACGGGTGAAGGATTTAAGGAATATGCGCAAAAGTGGAGAGACCTGGCTGGAAGGGTGCAGCCACCTTTGACTGACCGTGAACTCGTGGATATGTTCTTGGGAACCCTATCTGGTCCATTCTTCAACCATCTGATTGGTAATTCTTCTGCCGGGTTTACAGATCTGATCCTGACTGGTGAGAGAATAGAAGCTGGTATCAAGTTTGGAAAGATACAGAAAGGTAGTTCCTCGAGTACTGAGAAGAAACCGTTCAAGAAGGAATCTAGTGCTGTTTATGGGTCGAGGAGACAGAATAGACCAGAACGTCGCCAAGCTGTTAACGCGGTGGTTATTTCAAAGCCTGCTGTTGCTCCTCAGCAATATAACCAACCAAGGGGTGAGAGACCTAAAAGGCAGTTTACTCGACTCAGTATGACCTTATCCCAGATATTGTCGCAGCTACTGTCAACCAATCTGGTGACTCTGAGAGAAGCTCCGAAGATTGTGAATACAACCTCTCCAAAGTACAATCCCAACGCCCGCTGCGCTTATCATTCTGACAGCCCGGGACATAACACAGATGATTGTTGGGCTCTGAAGAATAAGGTTCAGGACCTTATTGATGCTAAAGAAATAGAGTTCGAGGCGCCCGAAAGGCCCAATGTTGTGACTGCTCCCATGCCCAAGCATGGAGTGAATGTTGTGGTGGAAGATTTGTATGTAGCCTCCGTGGATGATATTGTTACGCCATTGTTAACTGTCAAAAGGAACCTGTTGCTAGCCGGTTTATTTCCGAGATGTAGTAAAGGTTGCCTTCTATGTTCTGTTTCACCTGCTGGTTGTCCTTTGTTGAAGTCAGGTATCCAGAACCTGATGGATAATAAAGAGATCTTGTTCGAGAAGATTGCTGTTCCTGCTACCCCTACTGAAGAAGTGTCCATTGTTACTATTTTCAACAACTTTCCTAAGGCTCCCTCAAAGAAGCCTGTCAAAATCATGCCTGCTCAGAAGATTGCACCTATAATCATCACTGTTCCGGGGCCCCTCCCCTATACATCTGACAAGGCTGTCCTGTGGCACTATGGGGCAGATGTTTATGCGCTTGGAGTTAATCAAGAGTTTAATACTAGTACCGGCATCAGCAACATCACCGGGCCTGCCAAGGTCACTCGTAGTGGTAGGCTCTTCTCGCCTGACATTGCACCTCCAGCTATCCAGAGACCTCTTGTCATCACACCTGCAAGTGTGCCTATTTCTCCTCCTGACCAAGTTCCTACTTCTACCCCTGCTGCCGAGTCATCTGACGCTCGGGGCAAAGGGATTGCCACTGATATGCCTGCCCAGACGGAGGCACCGAAGACAACCAATGTTGAAGCTTCCAAGCAGGAGATGGAAGAGATTCTTAAGATTATCAAGAAGAGTGATTTTAATGTAGTTGAGCAGCTGGGGCACACCCCATCTAAAATTTCTATGCTATCACTGTTGTTGTGTTCAGAGGACCATGCCAAGGCTCTGATTTCCTTCCTGAAGACGGCCCATGTGCCACAAGAGACGTCAGCTGATCAATTTACTGATTGTATGGCCAACTTAACTGCTGATAATGGTTTGGGTTTCTCCGACGCTGATCTGACTGCTAAAGGGAAGAACCATAACGACGCCCTGCATGTCTCCATTGAATGCAGGGGAACTACTCTTGCCCATGTGTTGGTTGACACTGGGTCCTCATTGAACGTCTTACCCAAGAAAGCTTTAGACAGGCTGGACTGCGAAGGGTTGGAATTAAAGCCAAGTAACATTGTTGTTCGGGCCTTTGACGGGTCCAAAAGGATGGTACATGGTGAAGTTGACATTCCAATCAGGGTTGGTTCTCAGGTCTTTGATTCTACTTTCTATCTGATGGACATTCGTCCATCCTATTCTTGTTTGCTAGGTCCTCCATGGATCCACAAGGCTGGAGCTGTGACCTCAACTCTACATCAGAAGCTTAAGTACCCGGTCAGAGGGAAGATTGTTACAGTGCAGGGGGAGGAAGAATATATGGTTAGCCATCTTAACTCGTTCCGGTACATATAAATGGACGGGGAGTTCATTGAGACCCCCTTTCAACATTTTGAAGAGGTTCCTCAGACGCTGGCGTCAGCAGAGACTGTGATTGAAGATCCTCCGTTGAAGATGGCTTCCTTAAAGGATGCCCGGGCTATTATTGAGAAAGGTGAGTGTGCAAACTGGGGCCGACTTCCGGATTTCACTCAGAAGACTGATAAGTTTGGTTTGGGTTTCACTGCAGAAGCTCAGAGGGCTGTTTGTAAAGCAAGGATTGGAAGACCTCCTGTAGTCATCACCAACCCAGGAGTAAATGCCATCGAAGATGACGTGGAGGAATCTGAATTCGACAGCTGGATCTACCCTACAACCAAAGGTGGACCTAACAACTGGACGGCGAAAGACTTCACACCTATTACTTTTGTCACTCAGTAATGAACTCCTTTGTTTTGAATTTGTAAACAGACAATATTACTAAACTTTATGGTCCGGTGTCTTACCCGGGGCACCGTGGCTTCATTTGTGAGGGCTTTTGTGTGTCATTTTCATATATCATTAATAAAAGCATTGGACGTTTTTTGCATTTCAAATCTTGCGCTCCTTGTCTTTCTTTATTATATATTGCAAAACAACTATATTTACACATACTCACATATACAGGTCCCAATCCACTCTGGATCTCACTGGTAACGACTTTGCTACTGCCAGTTATGACTTCGAAAATCCGATCAACTTAGCCGAAGACGAAGGTGAAGATGGTTGTGAAGTGCCTGGTGAGCTTGCAAGACTGCTACTCCAGGAAGAGAGGGCAATTCAGCCACATGAAGAGCCAGTGGAAACGGTAAATCTGGGTACTGAGACAGACAGAAAGGAAGTCAAGATTGGTGCCAATCTGGAACTCAGTGTGAAACAACGGTTGATTCAGGTGCTGCATGACTACGTGGAAATATTTGCTTGGTCCTACGAGGATATGCCTGGGTTGGACACCGGCATTGTGGTTCATCATTTTCCTACCAAAGAAGAATGCCCTCCGGTAAAACAGAGGGTCCGTCGTATGCGTCCAGAGATGTCCGAGAAAATCAAAGCTGAGGTTATGAAACAATTTGATGTCGGTTTTCTAGCAGTGACTTCTTACCCTCAGTGGGTTGCCAATGTGGTTCCAGAGCCGAAGAAAGATGGTAAGGTTCGAACGTGTGTTGATTACAGGGATTTGAACAGGGCGAGCCCTAAGGATGACTTCCCTCTGCCTCACATCGACGTCCTGGTTGACAACACTGCTCAGCATAAGGTATTCTCCTTCATGGACGGATTCTCCGGCTATAATCAAATCAAAATGGCTCCTGAAGACATGGAGAAGACCACCTTTGTTACTTAGTGGGGCACTTTTTGCTACAAGGTCATGCCTTTCGGGTTGAAAAATGCTGGGGCTACCTACCAACGTGCCATGGTTGCTTTGTTTCATGATATGATCCATCATGAGATCGAAGTATACGTCGACGATATGATTGCAAGGTCCCAAACTGAGGAGGAACACCTTGACCATCTACAGAAGCTGTTTGACCGGTTGAAGTTGTACAAGCTGAGGTTGAACCCGAACAAGTGCACCTTTGGGGTAAGGTCTGGAAAATTACTAGGCTTCGTCGTGAGCGACAAAGGTATTCAAGTGGACCCTGCCAAAGTGAAATCCATACAAGAGATGTCAGTTCCCAAGACAGAGAAAGAAGTCAGAGGATTTCTAGGACGGCTGAACTACATTGCCCGATTCATCTCGCACCTAACTGCTACTTGTGAACCAATCTTCAAGCTACTGAAGAAAGATCAAGTGGTATGTTGGAACGATGAATGTCAGGCCGCTTTCGATAGAATCAAAGAGTATCTCCAAGAACCACCCATTCTTATGCCACCGGTTGAAGGGAGACCTCTAATCTTATACCTGACAGTACTGGACAGCTCAATGGGGTGTGTGATGGGGCAGCATGACGAGTCTGGCCGAAAAGAGCATGCTATTTATTACCTTAGCAAAAAGTTTACCGACTGTGAGACCCGATACTCACTGCTCGATAAAACTTGTGCGCTTTGGTATGGGCTGCTCGCCGGCTAAGACAGTATATGTTAACTCACACTACTCTGTTGATCTCAAAAATGGATCCAATCAAGTACATCTTCGAAAAGCCTGCCTTGTCCGGAAGAATAGCAAGATGGCAGATGATCTTGACTGAATACGACATCCATTACACGACTCAAAAAGCGATCAAGGGAAGTGTATTCGCCGACCATTTAGCACATCAGGCAGTGGATGACTACCAATCTATGAACTTTGAGTTTCCAGACGAGAATATCATGGTAGTAACTGATTGTGAAGTACCTGGACCGGATGAAGGACCTGAGGAAGGATCCCGATGGTCTATGCACTTTGACGGAGCCTCAAACGCTTTGGGTAACGGTATCGGCGTTGTGATCATATCTCCTAAAGGCTCTCATACTCCACTTACCGCCCGACTATGTTTCACCTGCACCAACAACATGGCGGAGTATGAAGCATGCATCATGGGTCTTCGAGCTGCAATTGACCTAAGGATCAAGTTTCTGAGTGTCTTCGGAGATTCCTCTCTCGTGATCAGTCAAATCAAAGGCGAGTGGGATACGAAACACCAAAATCTCATTCCTTATAAGGAGTATATGTTGACGTTGCTTCCCCATTTCGAGGAGATAACCTTTGAACACTTCCCAAGAGAGGAGAATCAGTTGGCGGACGCGCTGGCTACAATGTCTTCTATGTTCAAAGTCAAATGGGACAACGAGGATCCCCGAATCATTATTTGGAAATTGGATGAACCGGCACATTGTTGTGATCTTGAGACCGAAGAGGTAACAGAAAAGCCTTGGTATCATGAAGTGAAGAGGTACCTTGAAGCTCAAGAATACCCCGAGGGCGCATCTGTTAATGACAAGAAGTTTTTGAGAAGGTTCGCGGCAAAGTTCTTCCTCAACAACGGCATTCTGTACAAATAAAACCATGATTCAACCTTGCTGCGTTGTGTGGATAAGATTGAAGCAGAAAGGATCATGGCAGAGCTGCATGAAGGTACCTTCGGAACCCATTCCAGTGGACATACCATGGCAAAGAAAATCCTACGGGCAGGATATTACTTGTCCACAATGGAAGCCGACTGTTATCAACATTCTCGGACGTGTCACAAATGCCAGATCTATGCTGATAAGGTGCACAATCCTCTAGTTCCTCTAAACGTCTTGACAGCACCTTGGCCTTTTGCAATGTGGGGCATTGATCGGCGAGATCAGACCTATAGCATCCAACGGGCACCGCTTCATCCTGGTAGCAATTAATTACTTTACGAAGTGGGTTGAAGCAGCTTCCTATGCTACCGTAACCAAGAACGTCATGGCACGGTTCATTCGGCATAACCTAATCTGTCGATACGGTGTACCAGAGAGGATCATTACGGACAATGGTACCAATCTTAACAACAAGATAATCACCGAGCTCTGCGAGCAATTCAAGATACAGCATCACAACTCTTCTCCTTACCGGCCGAAGATGAATGGGGCTGTAGAAGCAGCTAATAAAAACATCAAGAAGATTGTGCAAAAGATGACAGTGACCTACAAAGATTGGCATGGGATGTTACCGTTTTCTCTTCATGGGTACCGTACCTCAGCACGGACATCAACAGGGGCAACACCCTTCTCCTTGGTATATGGCATGGAGGCAGTCTTGCCTATTGAAGTTCAGATACCCTCTCTCCGGATAATGAAGGATGCAGGTTTGAGTGAAGATGACTGGATCCAGACTCGGCTTGATCAATTAAACCTAATCGACGAAAAGAGACTCACTGCTATTTGTCATGCTCAGACATACCAAAAACGGATGATCAAGGCATTTAACAAGAGAGTCAGACGACAAGAGTATCAAGTCGGAGACCTGGTAATCAAGCGCATCATTCTACCTCAAGGTGATCCCAGGGGCAAATGGACCCCCACCATACGAAGGGCCATTTGTGGTTAAGCATATCTTCTCAAGAGGAGCTATGATTCTAACTACCATGGATGGTGACGACCTTCCTCACCCCGCCAATGCAGACATAGTAAAAAGATACTACGCATCATTAAAGACCTGCTAGGTCGACTGGCCTAGGCAAAAGTAAGGGCTTCCCGGCGAACCAAAAGGGTTCGGGCAAAAATAAGGGATGAAAAGAAAAAAAATCTGTACACCCGGCAAGTCGAAAACCTGAAAAGGCGGCTTGGGCAAAAATGGGTATCTCGGTGGACTGAAAACCCGAAAGGGCGGTCTAGGCAAAAATTAGGGATAAGCGTAATACTATGTCTCATTGGATCACCCTTGCATCCAGACTTCGGTATCAACTGTCAGGCTCAGACGGAATCAATCAGTCAGCTTCATCTTCAACTAAGCAGCAAAGTGAGGAGACGCTTGAAGACATAAAGGCGATAGCAGAGTTGGAACCCAGTGGGATTTTTCACATAGCTGTTTTGTTTTCTTTTCACAAATTGTAAACTATATTGTTCGGCGGTGTTCTCTTACTAGGACGTCAGCTTCTTGTATACAAAACGCCCATTTACAGGAAAACTTCAAAATCAATACAAGTTTCATTTTTCAGACAAATTGTCAAATTGTTTTTCCTTTATCTGTTTTGTTTTGCAAAGAACGTCCAATGTTCATTTTTGATATATGCATTTGACATTAATTGTTAATCACAAATATTTGCATACGAAACAAAGGACTAATTACGGGTGACATCGGAAACAGGGGCAATAAGAATCGTCTAAGCAATCTAGTTGCTTTGTCCACCAAGGTACCAAGGTAGGTTCGGCTGAAGAACATAACCAAGATACCTTCACTCCCCAAGCAGAGTTGGTCTCCCATCAGCCCTAAAAAGGCACGGTATTTCCCAGCAAGTCAGCAATATTCTCCCTCGAGCAGAGTTGGTCTACCATCAGTCCTGGAGGGTCGGACACCCCCAGAAGATCTTAATATTCTCCAGCAGAGTATACGGATATTCCTTAGCAAGCATCCCCGACAGTCTTAATATTCCTCGACAGAAATATAAGATTGTTCCCCGGCGGAAGACAAGGTACCCCCCGTGGAGCCATTTCCCCAGTACAGTCCAAAAAGTTTCCCCAGGAGAGTTGAACCATCTCCCCAGTAGATCTTGGAAGTTTATCTCCTGCAGAGTGCAAATGTCTCTCCCCGGCCATGTTCAAAGGTTATTCCCCACCAGAGCCTAACTGGGTTATCCTCAGCAAATTACAACGGAAAGATCGTCCTCGGCGAAGTTCTTCCTATCCCCAGAGGAGTTCATAAAATTCCCCAACAGAGCTTATCAACGGAGTCCCCAGCGGAGTTATCATTAAAATCTCAGCGAAGCATTTCTTCCCACAAAGTATTCCCCACAGAGTAATCTCTTCACCAGGTTTATTCCCCAACGGAGTCATTTTTTCCTACCGGTTTATTCTTCCAATCATCTTCGTTCATCATCCCCAACGGAAACGAAGAACTCTACTTTTCAACATCAGCCCAGGATTTAGCAAGCTCCCGGCACTCGTCAAGGATTTATTTTCCTAGACGAAAATACATTCATAAACATTTCACATTTCATACCTTCTGCTTACATACATGATAAAGTGCATACGACATAATCTCATTTTTTGAGAACATCATGACATCATGCATTTCATACATCATGACATTGCATACGACTAATGTTTTTCCTTTTCAGGAAAAGGTCAATCCAAAGATGATTATCATCAACCTTTTGAAGTTCCAGATTCGATACCTGTATCTAGCCAGGGCATATCTGTGAGCGACTAATTATAGATCTATACCTGAAACCAGACAGGAAAGTTATCTACATGAAGAGATTAAAGATCAATACCTGTAGCAAGCCAAGAAGTCATCTTTAATTCTCAGGTCAGAGATCTACACCTGTATCCAGCCAGGAAAGCTATCTTGACCAACCTTTTGGAGTTCCGGATTCGATACTTGTATCTAGCCAGGGCATATCTGTGAGCGACTATTTGTAGATCTATACCTGAAACCAGACAGCAAAGTTATCTACATTAAAGAGATTGAAGATCAATACCTGTAGCAATCCAGGAAGTCATCTTTATTTCTCAGGTCAGAGATCTACACCTGTATCCAGCCAGGAAAGCCATCTTGACCAACCTTTTGGAGTTCCGGATTCGATACCTGTATCTAGCCAGGGCATATCTGTGAGCGACTAATTGTAGATTTATACCTGAAACCAGACAGGAAAGTCATCTACATTGAAGAGATTGAAGACCAATACCTGTATCTAGCCAGGAAGCTATCTTTATTTCTCAGGTCAGAGATCTATGCCTGTATCCAGCCAGGAAAGCTATCTCTACCAACCTTTTGAAGTTCCAGATTCGATACCTGTATTTAGCCAGGGCATATCTATGAGCGATTGATTGTAGATCTAGACCTGAAACCAGACAGGAAAGTTATCTACGTAAAGAGATTGAAGATCAATACCCGTAGCAAGCCAGGAAGTCATCTTTATTTCTCAGGACAGAGATCTATACCTGTATCCAGCCAGGAAAGCTATCTCAATCAACTTTTTGAAGTTCCAGATCAACACCTGTATCAGGCCAGGAAATATCTGTGAGCGATTGATTGTAGATTCGATACCTGTAACTAGCCAGGAAAGTTATCTACATAAAGAAATTGAAGATTAATGCCTGAAACCAGACAGGAAAACTCTCTTTCTTTCTCAGGTATGCAAGTTATCGCTAAGGAATCTCTTACGCGATCGACAATTCCCCGATGGCATCTATAAGCCCATCTCCACAACTATCCATCACATTTCCAAATGGCATCCATAGGCCCATTCCCGACAAGATTCCATTACATTTCCAGATGGCATCTATAAGCCCATCCTCCTATCCACCATCTCTCTAAATGGCATCTGTGAGCCCATTCCCGACATCACATTGCTGATACTCCACTATGCGAGTGCAAATTTCTAGGCACTCTAGTGTTCAATCACCTTCTACCTTCGGATCATGAAAGGCACATAAGCCAATCTACATCCTCAGGTCTAAGAAGATTGAACAGGGGCAACTGTTGTACCCCAAAATTTTCCCTCCCATATTCTTCAAGATTTGTCAAGAATCATCTTCAAATGGTTCAAAATTGCTCAAAGGATTGCACAGTCCAAGTACCTCCTAAGCCAGTTGAAATTAGGGTTTTGGTTCCTTCAAGGAATTTGAGATTTTCAATGGTTCAATCAAGTCCCATAGGCCTATACATATCCTCAAGCATCTACATGTCAAGTTTCAAGACTCACAATGCCAAATTGCACAGTCAAAAGCCCTATTTGGATCAACAGTCAACTGCAGGGGTAAAATGGTCATTTTGCACTCAAAAGTCAAAAATTTTGGTCAAAATCTTATTTTGAGTCCACAATCATCATTTGATCAAGTATTGATCATGATTCCACAAGAATGGCTCAAAAATCATCAAGATGCAAAAAGTTACTATTTTTGGACAGCAAAAAAGTCAACTGTATTTTGACCAAGGCATAACTTTTTAATGGTTCATCATAAAAATCCCATCCAATGCTAATTTTTAAGGGGATGACATTTCCTACAACTCATCTTCACATTCCAAGTCCAAGCAATGCTCTCATAAAAAGTTATCAATTTCTACATTATAGGTCAATTTCAAAAGTCAACAAAAATGAACTTTAAGTCAAGGACCATAACTTGAGATTGGTAAATCCAAATGACATGGGACAAAAGGCATTGGTTAGAGGACTTCAAGACCTTTCCAAAATGTCAAAGAACATGTTCATATGATCAAAATTGAGCAAGATATGTATTGGAGAAGTTGGGAAATTTTTGTGAAATTGCAAAAGTCAACTTTGCTCAAAACACTTTGTTTTTGCTAATGGGCCTCAAATTTCTTCTTGGAACTTTATCCATGACTTATGCACGACCCATCAAGCCTATTTGAATTTATTTTCTTATTTTTATTAATTAATTGGATTTTTAATTGATTTTTAATTCATTTAATTAATTTAAATTGTAGGAAATTCAAAGATATGGTTTTTCAATCTTTTTGTGAAGCAAGAATGACCTAATCAAGCTGGCAAATTCGTGTATCAATCAAGGGGACAAGAATCTCCAAGTTTGGCAAGTTTTTCCAATCAAAAAGATTCAAAAATATATGATTGTAAATCAAATATTCAAACCATTATTTCATGGATCTTTGCCCAAGGATTTGACCTAGTTTCGTTCTACTATATATGCACAAGACAACCCTAATGCCATGGACGAGAATTTGCTGCAAGAAAGCCATAATCACATTCAAAAAATCCAAGAAAAAAGTGAAAACTATTTTCTATAATTTAGCACGATTCAAAGCATTTTATTGTTTCTAATACATTGCAGGGGTTCCCAGGAACGTGTAGGAATCAAAATCAAGTGCTAAAGCTCAAGGAATCCAAAGAAACAGAATCACGGTTTGTCCACTTTTTTTAGAATCGAAATTCATGATACGTGCATCATTAACATGATTTCTTGTGTGTTTTGTGTTGCTAGAACTCACAGGAAACTAATGGCATAGTTTAATTGCATTGAAACACCCAGAATCCAAAAGTGCCATTAACGAATTTTAGGGTTAATGAGTTCTTGAATTAGGGCTTTACTACCCAGGCAAAATTGGGACCTCTAAGACCTATGGTTGAAATTGTTACAACCAGACGAATTGAAAGCCATATTCGCGAAATATTTATATTGCTCATAGGCCTAGTCGCTATTTTTCGTCCTTGCAGGTTTTGGGGGTTAAAAACCCCCGCTATCCATTTGTTTTTTTACAGGCATCAGGAGGAAGACAATGACGCGTTGCTTCATGGTTGGGTCATTCAAAAAATAGCGCGCGTTTTATTTACTTTCCAGCATAATTGTTGTTTTTATATATTAATTTCATTGTTCATTATAATATCAAAGCAAGCAAATGGCCTGGTGGTAGATGCGCTGGACGTTGATCATTGGGACCTGGGTTCGATTCCCAGGTCCACCCAAATTGTTTCTATTGTTTTTCTTAACATGATTGTGTGCAGATTTCCAACAACGTCCCACCATGTGCCTCCAAACATCAGCATGCCATGTGTCCTGAAGCAGCAATCCAATGGCCAAGAGATGAAGAACACCATGCTCCCAGTCAAACAAATGCCTGGACAATTCCCAAAGTCAAACGTGGCTGAATATACAAATGGGCCAGGATTGCTAATTTACCTCCTATTGGGCCATCACCCCCCCTGGTTTATTATTTCTTTTTATTTTCTTTTCCTTTTAATTTCTTTTATTAATAATTACTATTATTAGTATTTAATTAACTTAATTAATATTTTCTATAATAAATTCAGACAATTAAAAAATGTAAATATGTTTATTATTTTTATTATTTATTAATTTCACTATTAATTATTATTTTGTAAATAAATTCTAACAAATTAATTTAGTTAATTAGGTTAATTTTAGGTTTTGACAACTTTTAATTCCTTTTATTTTTTTGTTTTATTTTCATTAAGGCATTAAAAACTATAAAAAAAAACTTTTTCTTTTAATTAATTAATTAATTAGTTTTAGGTTTAACCTTTAATTAAATGCAAAAAAAAGGACCAAAATTCTTTCTTTTCTCAAAAAGGGTCAAAACCCTAAGACTTTTCCCGATTTAATTTCTTTTCGCGCATATTTATTCTTGATTAATTTTTTATCATATTTATGTATCTGCTCCGAGGATGTAATAGATAATTAGGACTTTTATCGCTTTCTTTATTTTCTCGCAATTTATTTTTCAAGGGTTATGTTTTTGGCGATGTAAATACCCGACGCCTTGTAATGGCGTAGATTCACTTTCCGCAATTTATTTTCCGCAAATTATTAACTGTTAATTATGCATGCAAGACTTACCTGAAAAATAAAACCAACTCGTAGCTCATCATAATACTTGTGCAAAGATAATCTTAACATGAAATCTGACACACATGCACATGCCACTCCTAGGGTACGCCTCACTTGGTTGCCTCGAGGTGGTCATTAAGTATAGGGTGTTTTAGAGGTCTCACTCCTGTCTAAAGATCCAGTTGCCTCGAAACGGTTGCCTCGGATAAAAAAGGATCTAGGACATTAGGGTTACCGCTAAGGCGTCCTACTATTGCTTTGGTGACCACACATGTCCCTATAATCGAATTGACCCGAATAACTCCAACGACAGTGCTACCTACTTCTCAATAGTGGGATAGTACTGTCTAAAGGACTTTTACACAGCTTAATTCCTTAGAGTAGGTAGATTTCTCCTGGGTACTTGCTCTTTTCAAAACAACAAAAATACTTTTCGCACCTACACTTTCAAAAAGTTTTCAAACAAACACTTCATACACTCTTGAGGACTGATACAAGAGTCAAACGAAGTTTTCAAACGAACTTTTTTCAAAACCCACAAACACAAGAAAAGCAAACATTTTTGAAAACATAGTGAGCAAGTACCTAAGAGCCCGTGGATAACCACGGATAGAAAGGGTGCTAACAACTTCCCTTTCTATAAATCTACCTCCCGAACCCGAGAAACATCTCGAAAAGGAATTTTGCTGTGCTTTTGTCCTTTCCATGTTGGAGAACATAAAAGACGGTGGCGACTCTTGCTTACCGCGACATTTCGCGAACCAGCATTAAAAATAGTCAGTTCTATTTCCACCGATCACACTTATGCATTGTAATGATTTGTGTGATTATTGGATTAAGACCTCGTTTGAGAGAGGCGGAATCACCTTGGCAGGTGGACTAGACTAACTTGATAGTTTTCAAGTGAAATAGTATAAACATATCTTGATCTTTCCTTCTTGCATCTTATTACTTGTTACTGCAGATCTTTGACGGTTTGCTCTAGAACCATCTTATACTTAAATAAACAGTAAAAAGATGAGGAAACCTGTATCAGAAAACCTGCTTATGATATGATGCATGCTATGTGGACACAGTGTTTTCAAGGACCTTAAGGAATTTAAATTTTTCTTAGCCAAAAAAGAAAAAAAAGCACCACAATTGTATTAATAAGTTCAAAGATTACAATTGCCCCTCGGGCTTACAATGAAAAAGCAACAAGGTCTCGAAGAGACAACAAACTAAACTCCTAACAAAAAAGACTCAGGTCTCTCACAGACGCATCCTCTTTGGTGCAATATAGTCATTCAGGCTTTGCTCATCGTGAAGCTGCCTTCTGAGCTCCAACTCTTTCTTCTTGTTTGCGTAGAATCGAGCTTCAAAGGTGTCTCGTCCCCCCTTAAGTTGAATCCATGATATCTACAATTCCTCGAAGTCGGTAGGCATGTCCGGGTATAGAATGGTGTAAGGAATATCTCCCTCGGCAACAGGCTCCACAACTATTGGTAAGATAGCGGGATATGGCATCATGAGACTCTGAGCACGATCTCACACCCATTTGAGATAAGGCTCAAGAGGGATGGAATTATTATGCCTAAAAGTCTTGCTATCAACCTTGCTTACCATTCCCTAAGCATATACAAACCTCTGATGATAACCTTGGACATTGTTCTCGTAGTCGAATATAATACCTTGAATGAGTGCATCGTGGGGGCCATCTCTTCGAGCATAGCCAAATTGTCATAGAGATAGAGGCGGGTTATAAGTAATACCTCCCCTAATTCCAAAAAGTGGAACATTAGAGAAATCCCCATAACGATAAATGATAGTAATGTCTTCTTGAGAACGAGAGCACCAATGGATATCTATATGAGAAAGCGACATCATCCTTTGAGACCACCTTAAGCCTTGCTCATTCTTTAATACTAATTGAGGAAGGTGCGAAATAAACCACCTAGACAGCAACAGAATGCAACGCATAAGAGCCCCTTTCTTCCTCATGGTAAGAGTGTAAAGACAATGTAGAATGTCTCCAAGCAAAGTAGGCACGTGATTACGAGTAAGGAAAATTTTGACAGCATTCACATTTATGAGTTAGTCCAAGTTAGGAAAAAGCACCAACCCATAGATTAGAAGAGCCAAGATCTCCTCAAAAGCTTGCAAATCTATGGCATGCCAAAATAGTTGAGCTTTCTCCATTAGGAATTTAGCCAAAAAGCCTTTGAACCCACTTCTTGTCTCCCAATTAGCTATAATGTCAGAACTCTTCAAATGTAAGGCCTTGGCAATAACTTCAGGTCTTGGAGTTTCCTCTAAACCGGTGAATGGTATTTGATCAAGGATTGGTACTCCCAATAGTTGAGAGAATTATTCCATTGTGGGAACTAGTTGATAGTCGGGGAAGGTGAAACAATGATGTCCAGGGTCAAAGAACCGAAAGAGCACCCTCATCATGTCTTCTTCAAAGCTTGAGGTAACCAGATTGAGAAGTCGACCATATCTTTTGGTGAACGGAGAATTTTCAAGAACCCTTGATGTTAACTCTTTGAGTTGATGAGGCACCCTTATGAAGTTGATTCAAATTCTATTTCTGTGAGTGGAAGCCATAACCTACAAAACAGGAAAGAGATAAATCCCTAGGTCCTTGAAATGGTTAGTGAAAATGTTATGGCATGATGTTATGATGTTTATGATGTTATGAATAAATAATCATACACAAACAAGCACACAAGGCCTTAAGTTTAGGATTGCATAGGGTTTATAGGTAAGTACCCTCTTGAATTTTATTTGGTTCAACCTGTCCTAACAACTAACCGGGTTCTACGAGTCTCAATATCACTGATCTTTCTTCATTGGGCATTGTTTTAGCTCAAGCATCCAAACTGCATCCAAAATATCCTAAAAGCACGATCTTAATGAGTGTAGTATCGAGTATCAACCAACTTTAGTATTGCACCAAAGCCAGCTATCTCACTACTTTCTAATGGCCAAGTTGTGCAACTAACATTCTACGATCAGTTAGTGCTTCATGACACCCCACAACGACCCCGTATTCTCCTTGATTGGACTCAAGGGACACTGCTACCAACAAATGTGTCACACTAATGTAGCCATCGCTTTAACCATGTTAGAATTATGCTGCATAGTCCCCACGATCTATTGCTACTTACCTAATATGCTCCAAATCTGGGTATAGGATTTTTACAAGTAATAAACCCAAGCATAACCCATAAATGTAAAGCAAACAATTAAAGCAAATAAAGGTTATCTAGCTCTTAAGGTAACCCCACTTTTAATCTCTACTCCCCAGTAGAGTCGCCAATTCTGTAATATGGTGGGAGAATTTACTTGGTGTTTTGCGTTTTATCACAAATGTTGCAGATAGCAAGAGTCGCCATCGACTTTTCTTTTATCCAATAAAGAAAAGGGTGAAAAGAATAGGAAATACTTTTTGAGAATTTTCTTGATTTCGGGGGGTAGGTTATGAAAAGGGAAGATGTTAGCACCCTTTTCATCCGTAGTTATCTATGGGCTCTTAATTTCTTGATCACTTTAAAATGCTTTGTGTTTGTGTAAGTTTGAAAATATTTTGAAAACGCTTAAGTTTGGAAAACTTTGCAATGACTCTCGTATCATTGAGAATGTATACAAAGTATTGGTTTTAAAAATATTTATTGAAAGGTAGTGTTTGGAAAGATGTTTGAAAATGCCAATGTAAGGCCATTTTGTAATGATCCTCATATAATTGAGAATGTATATAAAATGTTTGTTTGAAAATTATCTTTGAAAGTGTGAGGTGTAAGTGGTTTTTTGTTGGTGAGCAAGCAATTACGAGCAATCCTCCTACTCAAAAAGTCTTTGTTATTTTCATCTTCCTTTAGATAATGTTTGTCTACCATTAGTTAGTAAGTAGCCTTAACATTGGATGTGAAGGGACGGGCGTGGGGTCGCCGTACAGTCATAGAAGGCAACTTGTAAGATGTCTTAGCAATTTATCGTAAGGGACTAAGATCATTTACCTAAGGCAACGTTGAAGGGTCATCGAGGGACTATGATCTTTTAATAGAGTTTCTTTGCTAAAACATTCCACGTTCGAGGGACATGATTGTTTATATCCGAGGTAACAAGTGTGGGTTACCCTTAGAGGTGCATGTGTGCAAGGTGTTTTGATTCCAAATATGTATCTTTGGATTAGAGATTTACTATGTTTGATTTTAAGTCTTGCCATACAAACCCTGATTACTAGCAATAATATGGAAAGCGATAAATTGCGGAATTTAAATGTCCTACGGTATTACAATACTTTTGGGAATGGGGGGTACAAGTTTGTGAATGAGGGGAAGAAAGCAATAAATCCCTAATTACTATTACAAACCATTGAATATGAATTAAAATGAGAGTAAAAAATGTAAAGATGAAGAGACAAAAAGAAATTGTCTTTAGGGTTTTTTGATGGGGAAGTTTAATATTAATCATAACTAAACTAATTAATTATTTACAAAATTAATTAATTAATTATTTAATCAAAACCTAAAATTTAAGTTAATCAAATTAGAACCTAAATCTAATTTAACTTGTTTAGAAATAGTTTTTGTTAATGTTAATGAAGAAAATGTTTTATAATGTAAAAGAATAATAAAATTTAATTTAACAAAATAAAATAAAATGCCTAAATTAAAATATTTTTTTATTTGATGAAGAAAATATATTTTTTTGATGGTTTTGGTTTAGGTAAAATAAATATATAAATGAAAATAAATAAAATATAAAAGAAATGAAAATAGTTGGGCTGGGGGTTGAAAAATGAAAATGGGAGTTTAAAAGTAGCAAAAAGGCCCAAGCAGTTTTTATTTGGAGTCAGAAAAATAAAAACTAAAACAATGGAATTGGGCTTGGTATGAGAAATAGAGGGGGGAGGGTGATGTTAAGCAAAAATAAATGAAGGCTGAAGTCAAAGGAGGCCCAGGCGCGCTTTGGAGACAAAAAACAGAACAAAATAAATGTGAAAAATGCAAAAGGGTACTGCTTGGTCTCGAACCCATATCCCTCCATACCAATGCCTTATACGCGCGTGCTCTGCCACTAGGGTGGCTTGTACACCCGGTTATGAAACATGTTGCAATATATATATATATATATATATATATATATATATATATATATATATATATATATATATATATATATATATATATATATATATATATATATATATATATATATATATATTATAAACTTGTTTCTGAATGTGTCATCTTCTTCTTCCTCGCGCCATAACCAGAACAACATTTTTGAACTTTGTAACTTGCTCATTTCTACACCATTTCAGAAATTGTAAACATCAAACTTGTTAGAAATTTCATCACGATTTCAAATATGTAGATAACTTAAGCTATGGATCAAAGACGAACACAAATTTTACTTGGTACCAAATTCTGACCTAATTTTTTCAGAAAGTTCAAACTCAAAATTCACATTACTCAGGAAATATAAATGAAATCTAAGGGCGTGGTTAGCTTTAGGCTATGGTATCTACATTTTATCTTTAAAAATTAGGGACAAATATGCTTGTATAAGGATTTGAAAGCTCAGAAAACTTACCTTGAAAATGGAAATCATGTTTTGAGTTTGAGCACTTCTAGAAGTGTTGTGATGATCTTAATAACTTCACTGGACTTCTAGGAAGCTAACGCAATGCTTAGTTTGAGTTGAGAGTGCTTGAATCTTCCTCGAGAAGTCAAGTTTGCAGAACTGAGTTTTGAAAATAGTGAATGGTGATGGAGGTGTTACAATAGTGGTTCAAGTGTTTGGATCACTTCTATATGATGTATAGATGATGTTTAAAGGATTAAAAGGAAAAATGCACGAGTGGATTTTGAGATGGGTGTTCAAAGTCAGAATATGCCACGAAAATGGTGTTTTGGTGCAAGTTCTGATTTGAGAGAGTTTGAGAGAGTTTAAGGGCTTGTGAATTAGTGTCTTGACTTGTAAACAATGCATTTATTTATAGGAAAATATTTGAGGGAAAGATAACATCAGGTTTTTTAAGTAGTAGGGTTATGGCTACATGACTTGTTTTTTAAGCAAGCTTTGACAAACGTTGTTCCAAGGCATGGTACAAGGCTATCTGGAGTGGTTAGAAGCTTTAAACATGTCTATCTGACTTTGTATGTTGAGTGTGTGCAAAGGGAGCAAGTTAGAGGCTCAATACAAGTTGACTTTGTGATTAACGCAGTTTTACAAGAATGGAATAATAACTTTGTGCCATAAATGGAAAATTGGTTTGGACAATGGCTCAATCACTTAGATAATGGCTCAACCAGTTGTTTAAACATTTAATTATAGAGTGATTTTCAAGTTAGAATCCTGCAAAGTAAGATTTATGCAGCATGGCTTGGGATTTGATCAAGTGTTCATCATCAAAAATGACTTGTAATTCAAGAATGGATGTCCAACTTCTTTTCTTCGATTCTCTTAGCTTAAGCATGATCTCTTCAATTTCTTGGACATTTTGGAAAGCATGAATCATTTTCTACAAGCTTCATGTTGACCACATTGGCTAAATCATCTTGGAACTAGGTGAAAATTGGTCAAGAAGTTAGGTAAAAAATCTGCCTAAACTTGCCAAAATTTTCACTAAGTGTTTTATGAAAAATGTCATGACTTCATGGGCTTGTATCTTCAAATCTAAGAATTTTTTTGGACATAAAACCTCTAATACAAAGTTGTAGAGTTCATCAAGATCTACAACTTTCATGTTGAAAGTTTCCCTTGAATCATCTTGAATCTTGGTGAAAAAATGTCATGAAGTAATGAATTTATCAAGTATAAAAACACTTAGAAATTTTCTAATTATTGAAAACTTTGACTTTTTGTGGAATTTATCGACTTTATTGATTCTTGATGATCAAGTTTGATATTTTTGAGTATCTTGATGAATCTTGACTTTTGAAATTCAATGTTGACCGAAAAGTCAAATTTTGACTTTTTGTGTATTAGTTGACTTTTCATCAGTTGATCAAATTTCAACTATCAATCCAATGATCTTAATAAATGATTTGAGCCATGAAATTAGGTCAAAATTTTATGTTTGAGTCCTTAATATTATGCCTCAAGCCATTAGGTCATGTACTAGGTCAAAAGTCAATGATCAGTCATTCTCAATCAAAACCCTAATTTTGACAATTTTGCCACTTTGATGATTTGAGGGCTTTTCTTGAGGAATTGTGATCAGAACTTGATCAATTAATGGATGTGACTTAAAAATTTTAATGTTGGCCTAAATTTATGAAGTTTGACTGTATATTGACCATAGTTGACTTTTTACCCAATATAGTTGATTTTTAGTCATCTGAGCAATTAACTGAGCAAATTTGTGGTGCAAGACTTGAAACTTGGCATGAGAAATTTTAGGTACCTATAATAAACCATGAAAGTCATTTGAAGCATCAAAATTTCAATTGTCCTTGAGAAAAACAAAACCCTAATTTGGAGGCTCAGTGCTTAGGAGGTGAGCTTATCTGATCAAACTCTTGGAACTTCTTGAGCATTTGAGATCTTTTGTGAGAAATGTCTTGAGAATAGAGAGGGGAAAATTTAGGGTACAACAATAAACAATTCCTCTTTTCCCATTATGAACGACACCATAGATCATAGAATCCATCATGCTTCTGCCTATGTTATTATTTAGAAACTTTTGAAAAACTTTATCATGTTTGTACAAAACAGTTCCAGAAGGTAGAAGAACTTTAGAAAGGATTTCTTCAAGTTTTCAAATTTTTTAATTTAGAAACACATTTTCATCTTTTAAAATAAAATTATCATCTTTTAGTTCAAGACTTTCTTTCTCTAGCTTATCGTATTCTTCAATTTCATACTCATGAATCTTCAGAAGATTCTTGAATTTTCATTGAAGCTTCTGATGCTTGTTCAGAGTTTCTGATAAACATAATTCTAATTCAGCTCGAGGGGATTTATAAAATACCTCATCAAAGTAGGAATCTGTTACTGACATGTCTTCTTCTGAACTAATACCCATGACTATTACGTTTGCACGTTCTTCTTCTGATTTTAATCCTTCAGATTCAGAATCATCCTATGTTGCCATGAGATCTTTCTTCTTTCGTTTGAAATTACTTTTCTTGAAGCTTTCTTTTTTGGTGCTCTCCTTCTTGATATTTGGATATTCATTTCTATAGTCTCCAGGTTCATTGCACTCAAAGAATGTTACTTCATTACTAGCTCTTCCTTTACCAGATGTTTCTGAATGATCTCCCATGTTTCTGAATCTTCAATCATTGTTTTGTCTTTTCTTCCAGAGTTGCTTATCTCTTATATATATAAGTGACAATTCATCTTCATCATTATAATATTCATCATTATATTCCTTGAATTCTTCAGCTTGGAAAGCATTGTTCTTTTTTGACTTGATTCTTTCTATTTTAGACCTCAGAGAAAAAGATTTTTCCTTCTTCCGAGGCTCATCTTCTTCTAGTTCTATCTCATGACTTCTAAGGAAACTAATTAACTCTTCAAGAGTTATATTGTTCAGATCCTTAGAAATCTTTAAAGAAGTAACCATATGACTCCATATTTTGGGAAGACTTCTAATGATCTTCTTAACATGATCAATTGTGAAATATTATTTTACTAGAACCTTAAGTCCTCCCACTAAGGTTTGAAACCTTATAGTTTCAACTGTTTCTTCATCTTCCATTCTGAAGGCTTCATATTTCTAAATTAAGGCCAAGGCCTTAGTTTATTTGACTTGTGCATTGCCTTTGTGTGTCATTCTGAGTGAATCAAGAATATCCTTTATTGTTTCTATGTTTGTAATCTTTTCATATTCATTGTACGAGATAGTGCTGAGAAGGGTAGTTTTGGCTTTATGATGATTCTTGAATTTGAGATTCTGATCTACAGTCATATTGTTCATGGGAATAGGAATCCCAAGTGGAGTGACAGGTTCTTCATCACTATTTGTAACAATTTACCAAAGATCAATATTATAGCCTAGAAAGATACTTTCTATTATATCTCTCCAATATTCAAATTTCTCTCCATAAAAAAATAAGAGGTTTAGCACTGTATCTATCTTTATCGTATGTGTCAGCAGCAACCATTTAGAAGGTTTTTCTCACACTGGATCTCTCTACACGGTTAAGTGTTTGATTAGAAAATCAATAACAGAGTTGGAGCTATGATACCAATTGAGGGTTGATAAAAACACAATAAAAAAGGGGTTTTAATTTGGGTTTAAAAACTTTTTCAGTTAGAAGTGCTTTACACAAACAATCAGAATTAGAAATAACGCTTTATAAGAGAAATAATGACACTTTCAGTTTATCCAGGTTCGCCTTAGAAAAGGTTAATCATGTCCACCCGCCAAAGTGATTTCACCTTAGAAAAGGACTTAATCCACTAATATTGAAAGATTACAAATGCACGAGCTACCCGTCGGTGACTAACAAAAACAATGATAACCTGTTAGTGATCCCTTAAGAATTCTGACATACCCGGTCCCCTAAGAGATATAATGATCAATGACTACTTAAGGCTTTTGACCTACCCAGTCCCTTGAAGGAGATTTCTCCATGCCTTAGAGAAGGACTTGGTAAACTTAGAATTGAATGAAGTGTATACAAAATTGCTTCTTACTAGAGGATTACACAAATTTTTAAGTTTTGATTATTTAACACAAATATGAGCAATAAATCTTATGTTCAAACAATATACAATAGTAACACAATAATGAGCAACAACTCTTGTGTTCTAACAAATGATAATAACAACACAATAACGAGAAATAACTCTTGTGTTCTAGAAAGTAATAATATCAACACAGTAATGAGCAACAACTCTTGTGTTTTGATCTTTTTCTTTTTCTTGCTTTTATCTTCACATATTGATTTTGGCAGAGTTATTGTTCTTGTATTCAAATCTTTCAATTTGCAAATGAATTGCTTGAACCTTTATATAGGCGTTGAGGGAGTAGACCGTTATAGTAGTACAAACATAACTTTCATTTCCATCTTCCATAATGGTAAGAAATGATCGTGGGAGACAAATAGTACACATTACATCCATTTGAGTGGAATGTGTAACTGTACTTTTGTACTAACTCTTCTAGCGCATGTTTCTGATGATACTGTCTTCTGATGAATATTCCTTCTAATTAAACAAATTGGATTGAGAAGATATCATCTTTGATCTTGTCTTCTGATGGACTATATGTTGTAGAATAATAATGAGTCCAGAAGATCTAACTTTCATTGATTTCTCTTCTGATGGAATACTTTATGATGTGAAGTAATATGTGCATATTCCAGGAAGTATCCGAGTATTCAGAATCTTGACTTTTCCTTCAGAATTCAAAGCAATAGCTTTTCTGATGAAAAAAGCTCGACTTCTGATTCGAAAGTTGAAGCTTTTCTTTTATGTGTTCAGAATCTTGACTTTGTATTCACAATTAGGAGCATCAGCTTTTCTGATGAACAAATTTTGACTTTTGAGCTTTGACGTAAAAGCTTGCTTCTGGTGCAATCTTGTTTTCTGATTATTAAGCATCAACTCTAACACAATTCTTTCTTCTTGAACACGTTTTACTTCTGAAGCAGCAACTTATTGAGAATTACATGTTGAGATCCTCTTTCTGGTGAACATTCAGCATTTTTCAGAACTACTGATGTTATTTCAGAAGTGGATGCAATAGTCTTTCTGATGCGTTCTTTTTTATGATTCTTTAGACAAAAGTCATGAATCAATTGTAACTTATAATCTACACACTCAAGAAACTATTAGAAACAAAATTGTTTACATATAAAATATATGTATTGTTATCATCAAAATCCAAAGATTAATTGTAGAATCCAAATCTTGTTCTAACACCTAGGGCCACACGTCACATGCATAATGATGGCTACCAAGACTAGGGTTACTAGAGACCCACCATCGTTAATCAAGTAAGTCTCTTAGCCCTTTCTTGGTATGTATATTCGTAGTAGTTAGAATTCCAGTTAGTTGAGCTTTTTAGGTTTAGGTCTGGCGATTTGTTGGTGTTTGATGGTGGTTAAGCTATTTGTTCAAACACCGACGACCTTGTAATATTTTTTGGAGGGCACCCAAGTTCCGTTTAGGGCGGCCAGTGGGGTTGGTGGTGGTGGTGCCCATGGAGGTTGTCATGATGAATTTGGGTTTCTGGATGAAGTCGTGAACTTCTAAGTGAATTTCATGCATTTTTCGATGAATCGCATGAAGTTTATGATGAGTCTCATGAAGTTTCCAATGAGTCTCATGAATTTTCTGATGAGTCTTATGAAGTTTCCGACGATTCTCCTTCGATGTTCATTTCCCATATGTCGGGGAGTTTCTTCCTGTGGGATCTGATGTCTGGATTTGGTGTTCGGTCCTCAGCACTGATCTTCCTGAAGTGCTGGTTGCAGGAACGTCTGGTCATATGAGCATTTTCTCGAACTTTTCGTCGTCGCTCTCTACCCGGAAAAAGATTTTACATTCGTGGGGGAAGGTGCTAGTCACCTAGAATCTGACAAAAATTGGGTGGTTATATGGTCTGAACCCGATCAACGAGTATGCTCGATACTTGCAAAGAATAAATTCACCATGTACAATTATTGTTTTAGAGAGGTAGGTTTGCGACTTCCCTTCATTGATTTCCAGGTGCGCATCTTTAATCATCTGGAGCTGGTGCCTTCCAAACTTCATCCAAACGCGATCACCTTTATCCAGGCATTTGAGATTGTTTGTCGGTACCTTTAAATTGGTTCCACCATTCCGTTATTTTTCATTATTTCCACCTTCAACGACAATCTTCCGAAGTGCGACATAAATGGGTTTCATTGAAGCATCCAAAGAGGCTATTCAAGGCGTTCTGTGATTCGGTTTGTACTTTCAAAGATAGGTACTACCTTATTAGACTCGTGTCGTCGGTGGCCATTTGCTATGTGTTCGATCTAGTGGCTATAGTTAGGCTGGATGGGTGTCCTTTTTGCAACGTTTGCAGGAAGGAGAGGAAAAAGTTGGTCCCAAAGTTCCGTTTGCACTAGAGTTTCAATCATTTTGAGGAGGGTACAAATTATTATATCGTGAGGGCGGATCAACTGGAACCTGATGATCAAGCTAGCTATGACAAATTAATGGCATTCATCGATAGTTTTGTTCCAGGTCAGTGTGAGACCAAATGGGGGAAATCATCATCGACGATTGCGAGGAGCCTATGCTTAAGGCTCGACACATCAACACCAAGGAGCTTCTTGAGTGAGGTAATGTCGAGGATGCCTTAAGTCTCTTGGGTAGTTGTCTTTCTTTTCGTCATGCTTGTTTCTATTTATTCTTTTGTTTGTTAACTATGCTCGGATTTTATCGCATATATCAAGCTTTCAGGACCGAGTAGTGAAGTTGGTCACCGCAAACCGGGTGAAACAAGAAAAGAAAGTTGATATTGCTAAGACTCATTTTTCCAGAGTGGTGAATCAGTCGCAGACTGGGTCCAAGACTTCATCCTCTTCGCGTACAAGCGAACGATCCAAATCAAAGGAGGCTACCCCGACTAAGAAGAAACCACATACGGATACCGATTAGATATATCTCACTTATGATAATTTCGATGATAAGTTTGAGCTGCCTCCTTGCCTTCTCAACAAGGGGTACTTCGAGGGGGATCCATTCCTGGTTGTGCCACAGGAAATATTGTTGCTCCTCGAGGGCCTCAATGTGGCGGGCAAAAGGAAACTTGTGGCCCAAGATGATGCTGTAATGATGAGGATTTTAGAGATAGAGGTGGTCTATGCTGACGGGGAGACTTGTTCTGTAAAAGAGTTGAAAAGGGAGAAGGCGGCTATCACAGATCTTCAAGAAAAATTGATCAAATCGGTAACAAACTTTGATAATTATACGGACTTGTACAAGATCCAGGTCGAGCTCATTATTGATATAGCCGAGAAAAGAGTGGTGATGGCCATCCTGGTTGAAGATATGGAAAATCTGATGGTCGCCTACGTCGCTGATAAGAAGAGCCTTTTGACCAAAGTTATTGCTTTGAAGGTTATTGATGCGCCTGTTGAGGACGGACCTGAAGAATTGAAGGCCCTGAGGTGCCGTAATGAGCTTATCGCTTGCATCCAGAGTCTCAAACAAGATGTTCTAGAGGCCGTTGATATGGGTTTCGCGAATGTGGTGGCCCAACTTAAGGTGGCGAATCCCGGGCTAGAGCTTTCTATCGAGGGGGTTGGTTTTCCGAACAACGTTGTTGATGGCCAGATAGTGGCCCCTAAGATCCTCAACATTGGCAGGAAAGAAGACAAAGGGGAGAGGGAGCTTACTGGAGACGATCACGTGGTGGAGGACTAATTAAACTTTATCCTTTCTTTCATTGTGTTAGTTTGGCCTGTGCGCCGTTATTTTGTGCTTTTTTGGATGGGACTTTGCCCAAGCTATGTAATATTTTGACAATTT
Organism: Vicia faba; assembly: GCA_948472305.1. Lineage (NCBI taxonomy): Eukaryota > Viridiplantae > Streptophyta > Magnoliopsida > Fabales > Fabaceae > Vicia > Vicia faba. The sequence continues at coordinate 1,407,318,013 of OX451739.1, forward strand.
CGATCCTTGTGGTCATAAGTTTTTTACAATTTCGGCCTTGTGGCCACTTATGTTTAATTGTACTTTATCGTTCTTGGATGTGCCCGTGCTTGATTTTACTATTTCTACTTTATATTGCACATGTTTAAGCTATGCATGCTTGTGTACTCTCCAACTTGAGGCGTTTATTTTTGATATTTTTGCAAAGTGTTTTACAGGGGTTTGCTCTACCGTAACATCGTTTGACAACGTGGGGAACTTATCGAATAGCCAGGGTTAAATTTCAGGCAGAGGACATGGCCTAGGTCTTTTGGGATATGGGCTTTGCAGCGTGAACTTCCCATCATAAGTTGGGTGTTCTGCCATCGTGGTACCATGACGGTGGAGCTTGTTTGAGTTTTGCTCGCCAGGTTAAGGATCTACTCGTTAAAGAGTGGAAACTTTCCTTTTTGTTCTATTTTAGGGTGTTGTGCTTGAACTTGAGCATACACATATGGTCGGGAGTGCTCTGTTCATCATTTTCTAGAGCACATCGATTTTTCTGGCCTTTACCTATAATATTGTTTCATATTTTCAGCGTTTCATGGTCGAGAAAGTTCTTTCCCGTTAACATGCTCGAGGTAGTAGGCCCCGTTCTCGTTTTTGCTCGAACATGATAGGGACCTTCCAAGTTTGTTTTCATTCGTTATAATATTTGTGATTTCTCCTTAAGACTAAGTTGTTGACTTCCAATTCTCGTTGTATGACTTTGGCATCATGACGTATGGCGGTTTTGTGTTTTAGCGAGGCTTCTCGAAGGGCTTCTCCTAATCAGACTTCATCGACAAGGTCGATCTCCTCTCTTAGTGCCTCGTCGCTCATCTCCTCGTCGAGAGGGGCTTCGCTTCTCCTAGACAACTCTCTTATTTCAACTGGGGTTACTGCCTCAGTTCCGTATGCTAGTCAGAACGGGGTCTCTCTGGTAGTCAAGTGTGGTGTCATTCAGTAAGCCCAGAGCACACTGTGTAGCTCTTCGACCCACTTCTTTTTGGTTTTGTCCAGCCTTCATTAAAGGCCTCGTAGGATTACCCAGATTTCCCAATTTGCAGCCCCGACCTTCCCATTTATTTGTGGATACTCGATGGATACGAAGTGTTGGATGGTGCCCAGCTTGGCGACAAATTCTTAAAAATTTGTCTGCAAATTGTGTCTCGTTGTCTGTGACGATCGCTTGGAGTATGCTAGATCGGGCACGTATGTTTCGTTTGTATAAATGGAGTATGTTTTGTACCGTAATTTTGGCCAGTGCCTCTTCTTCTATCCACTTCATGAAGTAATCCACACCCACTATTAGGTTTTTGTTCTGGTTCGATCCTATAACGATTATTCTGAGGATGTCAATCTCCCACCATGCAAAGGGCCATGGGGATGAAATATTTTTGAGCTCGTTAGGTGGTGCCAAGTGCATGTCCCTGTGGCACTGGAATTTGTCACATTTTTTCACGTGCTTCTTTGTGTCGTATTGTATTGTAGGCCAGTAATACTAAGGGTGTTCAAAACCTAACTAACCCAATAGAAAACCGCAAACCGAACCAAACCAAACCTAAATCACAAAAAACCACATTTGGTTCAGATGTGTTTGGGTTATCTTTTAACAACACTGCATGGTTCAGTTTTGTTTGCGGTTTGTATTTTGCAAACCGAATCAAACCTCATTATGTTACATTCTAAATTTTACTTAACCCACATCCAACTTAAACCTAAACTTATTATACCTTAGTCTTATGATTACAAACAATTTTCTCATCTTTACACTTATGGTTTCAGCTCTGATCTTCTTAAATCTCTCCAGCATTATCACGTCTTCTTCAACACATACATTTTGCTTCATCTTCTCTAATCCCTAATCTCTTATATTCTTTCTTTTTTACCTTTTCATTTTTGTGCAAATGTTCCCTCTTTCAATTTTGTTTTTATAACACATCCTCTTCTCTAATCTCTCATCTCTTATGTTCTTTATTTTTCATCTTCACTAATCTCTCATCACTTCTATTTTTTTATGTTTCATTATAATATTTTTGATATTATTTTATGCTATTATTTTATGTATATTATTCCACTTTTGTCTAATCTAATTTTTATATATTAAATGGGAAGTTGTTGTCTAAATATGATGAGTTTTGTTGTTAATTGGTAGTGTATGAATGACTAAATACAAAATTTGTTGTCATCTATATATGTATGTATGGCTCAATAAAGTATTTGTAAAAAAATGAATCAACCGAACATAACCAAACCGCATTGGTTTGGTTTGGTTCGGATTTCTTCTAAAAGTCAACCAAATCAAACCAAACTGCATGTTTTCTGTCTTGCAGTTTGGATGATTTTTACCGTTAAAACCTCCCAAACCGCACTCCGAACACCCTTAAGTAACACCCTGCTCCTAAAGATTTTCTGGCGAGGGATCTCCCTCCGAGGTGCTGGGTGTTGATTCCTTCATGGATTTAACGCAAGATATGGGAGACTTTGGGCTCTTTGACACACTTGAGAAGGGGGGTGGAGAATCCCCGTATGTATAGTTTATTTTTGACCAAGACGTAGGAGCAGGCTCTACACCTGAACACGCTAGCCTCTTTATGGTCGGATGGAAGTTCCCCTTTTGTGAGGTAGTTGTATACTGGGGTCATCCAGTTGTTTCTATCACTGATGTTGTTTACGTCCAGAGTCGGGGAAGGTTTTTTGATGTTTGGTCGAGGAAGTATCTCCTAGATCACATATTTGTTTCCTCATTTCCTCTTTGTGCTTGCAAGTTTTAATAGAATATCTGCTAGAGTATTATGTTCGTGGGGAATATGTTGAACTTCCATAGACCTGAATTTTGTTATTCTTTCTCAGACCAGGGTCGGGTATTCGAAGAGGTTATCATTTTTGACTTGATATTCTCCCCGTACTTGAGAAACGACGAGCTAGGAGTCCGTAAAGATTTTTACTTCCTTAACCCCTAAATCTTTGGCCAAATGCAGTCCTTCGAGAAAAGCATTGTATTTTGCTTGGTCGTTAGAGGTTGGGAAAGGCAAGGTGAGTGAGACTTCGATCAGGATTCCTTTCTCGTTTTTTAGGATGATGCCCGCTCCGCTTCCAGGTGAACTATATGCTCCAACCACAAAGATGGTCTATTTGTGTGCCCTGTATGTTAGGGAAGATGGCAAGGTCATTTTTTCCATGAAGTCGGCTAGTAATTAGGCTTTAAAGGCCTTTCTTCCCCTATACCTGATGTCGAACTCAAACGACTCTAGCGACCATTAGAGCATCCTGCCAGCCATGTCTAGACGACATAGCAACTGTTTTACGGGATGGTCTATTCGTACGAGGATCATGTCGGCTAGGAAGTAATGCCTTAATCTTCTTGCCGTATTAATGAGGGACAAAGCCACCTTTTTGATCTGCTGATACCTGAGCTCTGAGACTTGCAAGGCCTTGCTCGTAAATTAGATGACTTTATGCCCCTCAGGGGTTTTCCCGAACGAGAGCCGCGTTGACAACTTTGATTGTGACCGTGAGATAAAGGTAGATCATTTCCCCTTATCTGTTTGTGAGAGGACCCTTGGTTGTGAGAGTGCTCGTTTGAGGTGGATGAGGGTTTGTTTACATTCCACGAACCATTCAATGTCGTCTCTTTAAGAAGAAGTTTGAAAAGTAGAAATGCATGCTAGGCAGATTTTACCATGAAGTGCGACAACGAGGTGAGCATCCTGTTTAGAGATTGGATTAAATTTTTTGAGTTTGGTGTTGGGAATTCGGATAATGCCCTGCACTTGTTGCAGTTGGCTTCAATTCCTCGCTCTGTTAGGTAGAAGCCTAGGAATTTACCTACTCGTACAACGAAGGTGTATTTCTCCAGATTGAATCGCACTTCGCATTTCCTTGCCTGGTCGAATACTCTCTTTAAGTGGAGTATTTATAAGTGAAAATTGTAGCTATTTTTGTATATAGTTTTTGTTGCACTTATCAATTATTTTTGTTAATATCTTTTGAATAAACCCAACTTTGTGTATAAATATGTATATTTAGTGTATAATTGAGTTTTTATGTACATAGTGTACCGTTTGATAGATTTAACTTCTTTTGTTGGTATTTTTTGCATATTTGGAGCATTGAGGAATAAGGTGTCGAATGCACGACTCCAAATAGCCGTTTTCAGAATAAAAATACAGTTTTGGGAAGTTCTGCTTAAGGGAGCCCACTTAGCGCGGTGTGATTTTACTGTTTTGGCAGAAGTGTGATTTCTGAGGCCGATAAGTGGAAATAGCTCGTTTAGTGGGATTTTAGGCAGTTTAACGTGTTAATTTAGGAAGTCGGAATTAGCGCGTCAGGCCTGCTTAACGAGGTCTACTGAATTTTGTTTTATAACATTCATTTCATTCATTTCTAGGTTATGGTTTTGGGGGTGTTTTTGTTCTCCCAACTCCATCAACTCAATTTTTGGTAGATTAGCTTGAAAACAACATTAGGGTCTTGCATTCAGATGATTCAGAAGTGAATTTCTCATCGACCGACACTGATAACCCGAGAGATTTGTGGTTTTCCTCTCTTTATCTTTATGTATTTATCTTTTGTTGGTTTGTTTGTATATTTACTCTGAACATATGTATATTTATCACTTACGGTGTTGTATAAAATCTGCTTTATAAATCTTTATCAGTGATTATCCTTGATTTTGCTTTATACTTGTGGTTTGGGTTTCTATTGACATATTCAGCTCGAATCTTTATCTAGGATGATTATCTATTAGTTTCCAGATTCTAGAGATAGATTTAGAGCTAATATTCACTAAGGGTATCAGAGCTTAATGCCTCTATGTTGTTTATGTTGTACTGAGAGATTGTCGATGCGAGCAATACGATTGTCTTCTGTGTTGTTGAGGTTGGTTGAGATATCGCCTCTGAGATGATACAACAGTTCTCTCTACTTTGAGTTATAAATGGCTTAGGGTGTGGCCGATGCTTGATGATTTTAATGAGTCTTGTAGGTTGAGTTAAATTGGTCGATAGGTTTAAGTTTGTGACGAGTGGTGTAAATTCATACTTGATAGTTTCTCTTCTCCAAAGAATGAATTCTTTTTTTGTTCATAAGTTTTGATTCATGTATTTACTTTAAACCCATTTTAATCCAAACTCATAAATGCGAGACTTGTCGAACGGTAATTCAGTAGAACTAATCCATGTGGAGACGGAACGATATAAAATATACCTAAATAAATAATTACTTTTTCTTGCCGCTTTACCACTTCAGAAAGTGTATAGTAAGATTCCTCTTGGGAGTTCACGATCATATGGTCCATATAGACCTCAAGCATGTCTCCAATATCTCCTCGAAAGACTTTGTTCATCATTCTTTGGTACGTGGCGTAGACTTTTTTCAAGCTGAAGGGTGTTACGTTGTAGTAATAGTTGCCCGACTTAGTCATAAAGGAAATGTATTTTTTGTCGCTTTTTGCCATGGGGATCTGAGAGTATGCATCCATATAAGACAACAATTTAAAACCAGCAGAATTATCAACTAATCTATCTATAATATGCAAAGAATAAGCATCTTTGGGGAAAGCCCTATTGAGATCATTATAGTCAACACACATTCTCCATTTTCTATTTGATGTTTTTGACAAGTACAACATTAGACAACCATGTTGTATATCGGGCTTCACAAATAAATTTTTTCCTCTATGAGGTCTTTTACAGCTTGCTCGACAACCTCTGTTTTCTCCGGATACTGCTTGCGTCTACATTGGGCTACAAACTTAATGGCAAGATTTATTGTCAGCTGGTGACACGCCACTTCTAGATCCAAACCGGACATCTCTGAGGCACTCCATTCGAACAAATATGCGTTCTTCCTCAGACATGCTTTTAGCTGCTTCCTCGCTAGGTCGAGAAGATCGATACCAATATTTACTCCCTTATTGAGATTGTCGCTAAGGGGGATGATCTTGAACTCTCCGTCTGGAATGAGGCGTAGAGGATGGGAAAGCTCCTCGACGCTAACTGGCGTCGAGGAACTTTCTCTAGTCAGTTATGCCTCTCTCTTTCTTTTTCTGATCCCGCAGATCGTCTTTAGTGAAGCAACTGTCAAAGTCAATCGTGTTGACATAAGGCAGCGACTTTAGTTCTTTTAAGATATTTGGTAGGGCACAATCGTTGGCCGCTCTGGGTGGTGCTTTGATGGTGTTTAGCCCCTTTGAGGCTTCCTTGAAACATCTCCTTGCGACTTCATTATCCCCATGGAGGCTGGCGACAAGTCCCTTTGAAGTGTAGTACTTCATATTTAGGTGTACACTGGAGAAGACAACTATTAGCTCAGACAGAGTTGGCTTTCCCATAATGCACTAGTATAAAGACCGACAATCTATTACCAGGAACTGGACCTTGATGGATCTTGATGTTTCTTCTATCCCAAAGGTGACTATCAGTTCAATGTAGCCCAATGGTTTGGTGACTTCATTGTTGAAGCCTTGTAAACCTGAGAGGTGCCCGAAACTAGTTGTTGTAACGGGCAGTGGTGAAGTCGCGGGCAGGAATGGTCTTGTCGTTTCCAGGGCCACACAATCACGCGACGGAAGCTGTCAGACAGAGAAAAAACGTGTCATTCACTATCTAAAAATAAACTGGTCAACACTTTTGAATTGTTCTAAAACAGAAGTGAATTGGGTCGTATATAATTACTGGCCCAATCTAAAACAAATACCAAAATAAAATTGGAGAAATAAAAATCTAAGACATATCCAATATATTTCCTCATTTTTATGATGTGTCAAATAATTTTTTTTTGTTGAGTCACATTCAACTATATTAATGAATGACATATGTAATTATATGTATAGTTATAAAATAAAATAAAAAAACAAATTAAGAAAAAATGTAGAAAAAAGTGCATAATTAAAATTGAATCTAAATACATCTTTTTTCATAAATTTTCTATGCAATCCCAAAAATCTTAAAAACAAACCCTTAAAAGCAAATCTATAAAAAAACTCGTAATCAAAGGATCCCTAAACAAAACCATTGTTATCCATGAAAATATTTGTAGTCAAAAGAGCTATTAAAAAATCTGCTTTATCGTTATTAACCCATGAAAAACAAACTTTGAAAAACATGAAAAACAAAATGATTTTGATTGATTTCAATTTAATAAAGAAATACTTAGGAATATGAATTTTGTCTATGACTTGCTAAGTAAATTCTCATTGATCTTTTTGTAATGAGAATACATGATTTTTTTTAATTAGATAGATAAAAGTGACCATACCTCCTTGAGATAACATATGATTTTATCCTAAATCAATGAATTATTTATTTTTGTATTATAATTTATTTGTTTGAAATCTTTTAAAGTTGACTATTTTTAAAAAGAGTTTTTTTTTCAGTTAAACTAAAGACACTTTTGTAAAATAGATTTAATCGTTAAGTCTTTTATCCTTTCAATATACGATAAAATCAAACGATAAAAATCAAACCTTAAATGATAAAAATGCAACTTATCAATTATTGTTGTGGTTGTTATAAATAAGGTTATTGATTTGATTAGGAAAGGTGAGGGTAAATGTGTGAGTGTGAATGGAATGAAGATTAGGATATTTAGCAAGTTGTATTCATCAGTGAAATTCTAGGATGTTCTTATCTAAAATTGAATATGGAGAAACTAAAAGAGGAGACACAATGTTATTTTTGCTCCTAATTTTTCCAATTGTTGTTCTGGGTTTATCATCTAAGTTATTTTTGGTGGATTTGATTTAGGTTTGAGAGATTTGGAGCTAAATCTTCTAGTTATTTTAAGCATCCCATGGTTATAGGATTGTAATTGATTTGGTTTAGATCGGTTTTTGTAAAAAAAAGTTTTAAATTGATGATATCTCTATCGGTTTAGTTTGATTCGATTTTTAATATTTTTTAAAAATTGAATCGAATCAAACAATCAATTTGATTCGGTTGATCGATTTACAATGTTTTTTTTTAAAATATTGTATTCATTATTGTATTTTTTATTATCATATTTTTTGATGTAATTTACGCTATTATTTTTTAAAACAGTACATTTCATGTAATTTATTTTTGCTCTATTTTTTCAAACAAGTTATAAATTACTCGTAATTCATACGAAATAGTGATATAATTTCCTTTGCATTATTAAATAAGTTCACTGTCAAATATAAAAGCTGATATTTGACATCAAATGTTTGGGAAGAGATTTGAAAACTTAACAAATATAACACAACAAAACACATATCAATTAACATGTTTCACACCTCAAACACACGTTAAAACTATTTTGTAACAAGATTAGAAGGAATTTTGTTTAAGACTAAGAAACAAAAAAGATTTTAAAAAATTAATAAAGAGAACTCGAACAAGAAAAAGCGACCATAACATATCAGAACAACGGTAGAGAGAGCAACGGCTATGGCGGAAAACGAGAGCAACCATTCAACGAAAATAAGTTTTTGTGACTAATTGTTTCTACTTTATGTCTTTTAGAGTTTGACTTTAGATGCATGTTTTGCTTAAAGAAAGAAAGTGTAAACAAAAATGGAGAATTGTTGGACCGATACAAAATTTAAGCTTAATAATAGATGAAATAAAAGATTTAAAACGTAATTATATTCATTGGTTCGATTCACGGATTTGACAGTTTTTAAAAATTAAAACCGCAAATTAAACCAAACCACAACGACTTCATTAGTTTGATTCAGTTTTAAAACCGAATCCAAAACAATCAATTTTATTTTAGTTTGGTTTAGTTTAAATTTTTAATTTAATTAATCTTTTCAGATCTACTTATCTTCTTACATGGTTTGATTTATGTTTGAAGAATTTAGAGTTGAGAAATGAAAGTTCTTTGATTTTGAGAAGAAAGAAAACGGTAAAAGGTTTTGATTGTGATTTTGTATTAGTGAATATTTTTTTATTGTGATTTTTGTATTTTTTAAATAGTTTATAATAGTTTATTTTCAATGATGAACTTATTCCTAATTCAATTGTAAAAATATTTTTTTTTAAAATGTATTAGTTTTTAAATTATTTAATTTAATAAACAAAATGAAATAAAAAATTATATGTAAACTGAAATTGAACAACTGTGTCCATGCCACTCAACACTGTCACCTATTAAAAAATTACATATCACCATTTTTTTTTGAAATATAGAGACTAAAATATATGAGTGATTTTGTGAGTGATCCAAAATAAGAAACCAAAAGTATAATATTTCTTAAAATAAAAATATATTTAATTTCAAATTATCACTCTCTTATTTATTTAGTCTCTAAACTATTAGAAACAACAAAAATGTAATTACACTTTTCTTTGAAGTAATTAGTTTCTAGATTAAATTTCGAAAAGGAATAGTACTTTTAGAAAATATAAAATTTTTTAGAGTGTTATAACTTTAATTTATAATACTTTTTTTTTAGATAGGAAATACCAATTTATTAAGAGAAAAGTCAAGAGGCATTACTAACATAAAAAGATTTATGGTATAGGATAAACTTCATCCATAATTCAGAAGCATCTAAGATATTACACATAAATTTAGCACAAACTAAAGGAACACAATCACGTCAGAAACAATAATCAATCATCCATTCATCAACTCTCTTAAGAACACCGTTACTGAAAATATAAGAATGAGAACCTATAGTCTTTTTCTAAATCCAATTAAGGTTGATTTCTTTGACTTGTGTCTACGCATATTGACTTCCTTTGTTCTCAAGATTGTCCATTTTAATGGAAAGTTCAAAAGTTTATTGATGACTAGAGATAGTGTTGCTCCAAAACACAAAAATCCTTTGAGATTTTTTATCAAACACTATGAGTGCAGTCTTAAATTCCAAATGAAAAAACCATAAAATAGACAACACGAAAACATAAATGGATAGATCTGAAAGAAGGACAAATTGCAACCTATAGTAAATCCACGACGGCTTTGGGGTGTGTGAATCGTAGCCAACAAAGCATAAACAGTGGAGAGGGACGACTTTGAGATACTAAGACAAACCTTGACGATATTTCCATCTCCTAGTAGTGGTGGTGGCTCTGGCGGCGGTTTAACAAAAGTGGAGGCGGTTTAGTAGTGGATTGCAGTGGAAAAAGGGAAAATCTGATGAGAACTAGATCTGATGGAAGTATGAGAGTGGGGTTGGGTGAAAGGAGAATTATTCTTCAGAGGGAGGGATGACTATCATAAGAGTGGTAGATGGGAGTCACCATGAAGATGGGGGAAGCCACCATCAAACTTAAAAATTTGGGGGGAGGTATTCAAGAGAGAAGAGGGAGCATCTCTCTCTAAAAAGAAAGATGCCTTTGATTTATTATTATACTTGTTATCACGAAGTATGATAATTCTTTTGATATAATAATTTTTTTAACTATAATTGTCTATATGTAAACAATTCTTATCATATAATATCTTTTAATATAATAGTTTTTTTAAACTATAATTGTCTACGTAAAAAATAAGAGCTCATGGTCATTTTCAATAAAGGGGAAGATTGTTGGGTGTTGAAATAATCTCACAATGCATAATTTTATAAAGAAATATAAATTTCAAAATCATATATTATAAAATACATCAGTCAAAAAATATTTTAAACTCGTATTTGACTTTTTTTCTCTTATACTATAGTGCAACTGTATTTTGACCATGTTTAGGATAATCTATGTGTTATAACGATTTTCACATAGTGTTATTTAACAACGACCATGATTTTTTTCCGATTTGGAATTTACACTTTATATTCCTGTGTTGCTATTGTGTTCCTTCATTTTCTTTATGTCTTTTTTCTCAACAAAACTTAATAATATGGTCCATCGGATAACTCTATCACATATGTGTATAAGAAAATTCACTATTGAATTAAAATATATTGTCATATAGATTACGTCTATAAAATTTAAACTAATAAGAAATCGTCTGAAATGTCAATAAAATACCTCAAAACTAACTTATTTGATAAAATAAATTCACAAGAAATTAATTTGTATGCATCTCATTGACATATCATATGATTCTAGATTAATTTTACATTTTCTAGACATGATATATGATATTATAGCTTACATTTTATAGACATGATATATGATATTATAGCTTTTAGTCAAACAATGAGTTTTAAAAGGTATCGTATGTTAAGTTTGTGTACTAGTAGAATTTGTTTGATTGATAGAATTTAACATATATACAATGCATTCAAGACATTAATAGCCATAGTTAACTAGTCTCAAACAATGTATGATAAACTTGATTTCTATTAATTGCTCTTGTACAAACATGGATACAATGGTATTAATTGTAGATTTATATACTTGTATGTATGAAGACTCAACAATCTGTTCATTTTGTTTTAATAGCGACGATGCTCTTAAGAGAAGTCTTCGTCAGTATTAATGTTTGAGGCTTTGTTGGTCAAAGTGATGGTGCTTAAAATTAATCAAGTGATGATACTTGATATGTTGATCAAGTGATAGTGCCTGACATGTTGTTTATCAAGTGACGATGTTTCATATGTTGATCAAATGGTGGTTCTTGATATGTTGATCAAGTGATGGGGTTTGACAACCCGTTGAGTTACGGTGCTTAATATGTGTATCAAGCGATGATGCTTGATGTGTTGATCAAGTGATGATGCTTGATATGTTTACTAGGCGATGAGCTTAAAGATCAAGTTGCGTTAATCAAGTTGTGGTGATCAATATTGTTATACTAAGAGATCAAGTTATTTGTGCCTATGTGTGAAGACAACACTTTATGTTAAGCAACATTTGTTGAAGTCTGTGAATATCTCTGATCAAATATTTTTTTAGGATGGAGATTGTTATGAAGAGTTATCTCAAGTCTCACCAGAAAAAGATTAAAAGTTATAGATAAATGCTAAAGTCAAAGATAATGTGGTAACAAAGCATAAGCTTCAAAGTTTTAAATGAGAGAAAGTGAGAAAACTCGCTAATCTGTGTCAAGTGATCGGTGTCTATAAAGGTATAAAATGAACTCTCAAGATATAAGGAAGAAATGACAACACATCACAAAGATGACAATACATAACGAAGATGACAATACATCACAAAGATGACAATACATCACAAAGATGGCAATACATCACATAGATGGCAATACATTACATAGATAATAATAATAATAGATCACAAAGATGACGATACGTCACAAAGATGACAATACATCAAGCAATAGGGAAGATGATAAAAAATCACACAAAGATGACAATACGTCAAGTAGGGAAAAGATGGTAATACATCAAGTAAGAGATTATAGGACATCAAGCACATAAAACAATGTGATAAAAAACATAAGAGAAGAGATAGTAAATCATCACATAAAGATGGTAAAACATCAAACATACATGCATTAAGATGACAAAACATCAAGTATGAAGTGAGAGGATAAAAACATCACATAAATAGGGAGATGACAAAACACCAATCATAGATTATAAAACATCAATAAATGGGATGACTAAAACATCAAGAAATGGGATGAAAAAACATCAAGAAATGAGATGATAAAACATCAAGTATCGATGACAAAACATCAAGAAATAAGATGATAAAACATCAAGCATGGATGACAAAATATCATTTAAGAGATGACAAAACATCATGTAAGAGATGACAAAATATCAAATAATAGATGACAAAATATCAGGTATTGATCACGAAACATCATGTAAGAGATGACAAAACATCATGGAGAGAATAAAAGATCAAATATGGGTGAAAAAACATCAAGTAATAAATGAGATGATAAAACATCAAGTAAGAAATGAGATGATAAAGCATCAACAATCACACAAGACATGATGATAAAATACAAAAAAGATGGAGATTTCACAAATAAACTTAAAGAAGTGAAGAAGAAGCGTGAAAGAAAAGACAAACGATCAAAAGGCATGGCATAAAAGCATATCAAAATATCATCTAAGTTCTGACCCTAACATGTTAAACACCTTAGACTATCCTAAGCATGGCAACAAAGGTTAAGAAGAATGAACTATTACCTAATTAGGAAAGTAGAAGTGCAAGTGTGCATTTAGAAGATACAACTTCAATACATCACAAAACATGCAAATAAGTAGACATCTATAGGATGACACCCAAGTCTAAACATGTTTTAGGACACCACAAACTATCATTAAGAAATTACATATTAATTAACATCACCTTATCAAGACAAGATCACATGATGAAAAGAGATGCAACTCAAACAAGTGACAAGACAAAATCTGCATCGGGAAAGAAATAAGTGAATCCTACGGGAACATGCAAAGGGATCGAAGTCGTTATCTCAGTTATAATTGCATGACATCATCGATCGATAAAAAATAAAAATGATAAAATTCTAATGGAGCATGCAAAGGACCAAAGTCATTACTATCAATTCTAATTGAGTGACACATTGATCAACAAAATAAAGGAAAGCGATAAAATCCTAAGGGAGCATACAAAGGATCGAAGTCGTTACTCTCAATTCTAATTGAGTGACACATCGATAAACAAAATAAAGAAAATTGATAAAGTCCTAAGGGATCATGCAAAGGATTGAAGTCGTTACTCTCAATTCTAACTGTGTGACACATCAATCAACAAAATAAAAAAGCAAACACAAGCACAAACACAAATAGAAAATAAGTGTAGAATGTTTGCTACAGGAGTTTACACAACAACTTCAAGCGCACGTTGTTTGTTTCCTACTTCTCATGATATCTAGAAAAGCAGTAAGGAATGTAAGATAAAAGGCACGGGAGAATACCAAACGTATATCAATCCGTATATGCTAAGCAGTAGCAAAATAAACCTGAAATACTTCGCGAGCGGGTAGCATTAATAGAAAAGTAATAAGCAATCCCACGTGTGGAATACATTTCAAAGTATCAACGTGATAATAAACCATAAATTGTAATGTGTGTCATACACATCCAAGTACCAACCAATATAATTGCACCAGATAACAATCAAGACAAACAGTACGAAATACAATGTAACACGAAATGTGTATCAAACACATCCGTATAATAAAAAAGTACATACACAAAACACAATTCGTGCAAGAAATATCACAACAATGCAGAATGTGTATCAAACACATCCGTATAACAAAACAGAGTATCTGCACAAAAAAATATATGCAAGCAATATTGCAACAACGTGGAATGTGTATCAAACACATCCATATAATAAAACATAATACCTGCACAAAACACGATTTATGTAAGCAATATGAAATAAAATGTCAAAGAAAAGAGAATGCATCATGCTTATCAGACGCAAGTGTGCACCACAAATTAGTGACATAAGCATGTTTTTCGATCACATAACCAAGCGGTAATTACATGATCGAAAACTATCTCAAAGTACCTTTCACAAGTGAACAAAAGTGTTAGAAATAACAAGAAAATGCTATCGGAAGCAAACAACACTTATCACAATTCAAAACAAAGTTAAATCATGAGAAAATGATAAACAAAAAGCACATTGGAAGTCCAAGAAAGAAAACCGGGCATCCACACGGTTAAAACAAAATCGAATAAAAAAATGCAACGGAAACAAGCAAACTTGATCATAATTATTCAAAAACAAATAGTAAATCATGGACATGCATCAAATGAAAGAAAAAACTCAAATTTAGAATGATTTGTGGCTAAAAAGCATTATTTTCAAAAATTAAGCACGAAAATCACTCGGTTGCATCTAAACCTGCCAACCGATTTAAAAAAAAAAATAGGTCTCATGAATTAATTATAAGTGGAAGTGGTACTTTTGATGTGTTTTTGTGCACAGGACAACAATATTGTATCTCCTAAACCGGATGGAATTTTGGTTCGAAAACTGGGAAATTTGGTATAAACGCCTTATAAATGTCACACCTAAAAGCATTGATCAAGATTCAAAAAGGAAATGTTACTTCATGTGCAAATTAACAAAATCGGGCTGCACCTTATTTATGTTAATATCCACCAAAAATGACTTGAAAATCATGGTTTTAATATTTTCAAGGTAGATATTAACACAAACAATTAAGTTGGAATTGATAAAGGAAAATGTATTCGCGAAATTAACATAAAAGTGTCACTTCCAAACTTGGAAAAAACCAAAAGTTCATATGTTAATTTCTCACTTTTGATGCATAGCAAGACTTGACATCAACACATAAACTTCTCTTTAATTATCAAAAGTATTAGCATTGGCATTGGTTGAGTTTGAAGAATATAACAACATCAAAACCTCAATAAAAACTCCATTAATGGAATTAAAGAAATAAGCATTTTCAAATAATTAAACTCAAACATTTTTTGGCTTATTCTTCAATTCAATTTATAGTAAAAATTCAACTCATGAGATTATGTGAACAACACTTCTAAAACAACATGAATTTATAAAATTCAACATAACCTCATGAATTAAACAAACTCCAACACTTTTCATAATTGACAAGTCAAGAATATTCAATCAACACATGAAAGTTGCAAGCCTAGCACAACAATATTCAATATTTCTCTCTCTTTGAAATTTTCACAAACACATAACCTTCACAAAATTTGACACATGATTTCAACAATTAAGGAATAGAGATTATGTCAAGTGTATGTGATATCAAGAATTAACAATTAAGCCACAACAACATTAACACTTTAAAACTTGAATAAACACTTTTCATGAAAATCAATTAACTAAGTAAATGCTTATTTCAACTATCAAATTTCGGATTTCAACAACATTATCTTAATTCAATTCACAATCAACAATTAAATTCACTTTCTAAACAATTTCTCAAATTAGAATTCAATTCAAGAACTCACACAAAAGAACTTATTCACAAAAAGTGATTATGTAAGAAATTAAGCAAGGGAACTTACCAAAAATTTAAGAGGAGGTGAGAGTGTGAGGCGCGGTGGAGAGAGAGGAAGCCTTGAGGTTTTTTTTTTGATTTTACACTTAAAGCTTAATGAAGGTGTGATGAAGTTGTTGTTCTTGAGAAAAAGTGAGAGAAAAAGTGTATTTGATTTGAGAGTAGAGTGAGAGAAAAGTGAGAAGTGTTTTTGGTGAGTGTGTAATTATGAGAAGAAAAATCAGATTTGAAAATATATAGTGTGGGATAATGGTTCTGGATGTGTAATTGGATTGGACCTCATTGTGACAATGTAGCATAACACGACCACAAAATTCCATGTCATCATAGGTGTGAAATCTCGGCTCAAACTCAACACGAAAATCAAAGATTATGAAATTTATGACACGACACCGAAAGAACATGCTCAATTGGATAAACGAAGAGAAAATTATGAATTTTTGAAGGTACACTGAAATTGTCTCAAACAAACTTATTTCATTTTACAAAATTTTTACCGTTCAGTTCTGAAAGAATGCAGCGAACAAAAATCCTCTGATCCAAATCCGAATTCGAGGTCTGAAGAAAATTTGAAGCTAACAAAATTTTTAAAATTATGCCGAAAGAATCGTTGCAATACGATAAAAATAGAAGAAGATATGAATTTTAGAATATCAAAAAACGGTGTAACAGAAATTCGGTTCAGCATAATTATTTCTCTAGTAATCCATAATTCCTTAGGCTTTCCTTAATGAATTGATCCTCAATCCGAACATACAAAATGAAGATGGCATCAATACAAAATTTTGGCCATAAGAACTACTCGAATATGGTACTCCATTCAGAAGTTATGAATTTTTGAATGCCCATGAAGTTATGGTTTAACACAATATTTTCATTGTTTCCCACTGTTTCTCTTCAAAGTATCCGCACATTTAGAAATCTTCCTTAAAAAATTGGCTTTCGAGGCGAACAAGAAAGTTGACGGAGATAAAAAGACGGTTTCAACACCTCAATAATCACTCCAAAACAGTACTCCAATCTGAAGTTATGAATTTTAAAGTGCTCGCGTACGATAGACAAGCAAATAAATTCAATACAATGTCTTCAAAGAACTAAAATTCCCAGAGGTTTTCCTCACAAAATTAATCTTCAATCCGAACAAGAGAAATGATAAGAAAATAATGAAGGTCTTAATGCTCGAAGAATCAACTGAAAATATTGAATCGGGTGAAATTTATGACTTTTAAACGCTCTGGAAACAGATAACCAATCATTAAATTCAAGTACCACTTTAGGGAAATCAAATTATTTGGAGACTTTCTACACATAATCTGCAAAAGATCCCTCTCAAATCCACCAGATCCGCACTTCCTCCATCATCACACCGTCACTTCTGCAAGTCGCTCGTGGTCACCACCAATATCGCCGCCGGAGTCATTGGGATACGGTTTACGCATGGAGAGAGAGGAAAGGTAAGATAGCGCAGAAAGAGAGAGAGAGAGAGAGAGAGAGAGAGAGAGAGAGAGAGAGAGAGAGAGAGAGAGAGAGAGAGAAGAGAGAGAGAGAGAGAGAGAGAGGAGAGAGAGAGAGAGAGAGAGAGAGAGAGAGAGAGAGAGAGAAAGAGAGAGAGAGAGAGAAAGAGAGAGAAGAGAGAGAGAGAGAGTATGGCGTGAGAAGAAAGCGGTTGGAGAGTAATTGTAATACCTTTGTTTTTTTTTTCTTTCTCTTATGTCATCTTTTGTTCTGGGTCTCCATATGACACGGCCCGCTCATCTTATTCATCACTTTTTTTTCTCTGCTTATAATATGTTGGGCTAGGCCCAATTTCTATCTGCGCGCCCTGTTTTTTTGTTTCTCTAGATTGCATTTAAACAGCACCCCCTAGCCTTATTGGGCTTAGTCCAAAATTTGTACTAGGACCCTATTGCTTTTACACCCCTTCTTTTACTGCCTAAGCACAAAAACGCACCCCTTGGCCTTATGGGCCTGAATTTAAAAATCTGAATTCAGGCCCTTTCTAATTAACACCCTACCCTTTTTACCACCCTTTTATATTTTATACCCCCTGCGTTTTTATTTTTTAAATTTATTTTGTTTATTTAATTTATTTTATTATTTTCATATTTTTATATTTTGCTTCAATTATAATAATTATTATGTATATATACTTATATTATATGTATTTAACATATTTAAATATTATACTTATTATCATTAATTATTATATAATTTTCTAAATTCATTAAAACATTTTTCACCATTAAATTAATTTAATATTTTACATCAAAATATTAAAACCCGCGCAATTCACCATATTACTTGCATCCGCGAGCGGCACATGGCTAATATTCGGCCACATGACGAGGAGAATATATCAGACTCCTCCGCTCTGTGTCTTAATCAAGTCAAATGCCAAAACAGCTAACCAACATCAAAAATCAACATAATCAAAATCCAAGATCATTTTTCAAAAAAGATTAAATAGCATCGTCTTTGAATCAAACTACGAACTACATCTACAATCACTCAACGTACAACCCAGACAAGGTTCAAGGTAAATTCGAAAGCAATACTACGCAATCTTATAAAAAACACCTACCAAACACCGCGAACTACGAAATGAGACTCTGATTCCTCCTAGGAGGATACATAGGAATACGATCAAAATCGTGACGAGTACCCCTAAATTAAAACCATTTCCCCTAATAAATATTAAAACCATATTTCTTGAAGATTATGCTTCTAAACCTAGTATCTTTGCGAATAAGGTAGATAAGGGGTGCCTAACACCTTCCCCTTGTCTATAACCGAGTCTAAATCTAGAATCTCTGACTTTTAGGGTTATTCCTTTATACTCCCTTCCTTTAGGATAACAATTAAGTGTGGTGACTCTGATTTAAAAACCAATTGCAACATCCTGCATGTCTCAATTTCAGAGACAATGTACGATATCGTCAAATCCGTGTCTATTATTATCTTCGTTCGTAAGGGATCCCTGCCTGTCTCAACCTCTGAGTCAGTGTAGGATATCATCATGGCTATCATTAAACTTGTATAGGGTACCCCTGCATCTACTCTCATACTACGTCTACATCATATTGCATATCCATGAAACTTTTTTTGCATACCTAAAAGTAAAAAATATTTTTTACATACCCAAGCATTTTCATACATTTTCGTTTTCATCCATTTGCACAAAATCATTTACACTTCCACCCTTATCCAACTGTGATCAACTAACAAGATTCTCGATATTTTCAAGCAAACTCAAAGCATGTCCCAAGAAGCCATGGAAGAACTCAAAAGAGGCCAAGAACTGTTGAAGGAGGAGGTTCACCAGTTGAAGACTCAAATGAACTTGATCATGCAATTATTACTGAGGAGTGAAGGTAACCCTCCATCATCCCAGCCACAAGCCTATTCAACACCAAAAATTCCATCACCACGGGAAGTTCCCCCACCTCAACAACAACTACAACAACCGTATCAACAGAAGGTTATACCCAACAAAAGGGAAGACAAAAACTACCACCAAGGAGATTTTATCCACTTCCCATACTGCACAGTCAACTACTACAATATTTACTCAAGGAATCTTTGTTAGAGCAGAGGTCACTGAATCCTCCGAATGGGATACTCCCACCTAAGTATGATGCAAATTCCATGTTCGAGTATCATGCAAACTCTCTAGGACACACCCTTGAAAGATGTTGGGGTTTCACACACAGGGTCCAAGATTTGATCGATAATAAGCAATTGACTTTTGAAGAAGGGACCCCATTAGTGAACGCTCACCCCTTGCTTTGAAAAATCCAGAGACTAAGAAGAATTACCTAAATTGTATCAATAATGGGGCTTATCTCTAGATCACTAGGCCTTTATCATTTCGATTTGTAATTTCCTAGTTGTTAAATTTCATTTGCTATATATTTGTATATTTGAATCAGTAATTATAATAAAATAAGCATGCATGTTTTTGAAATCGATTCATTCCACAAATAATCAACGATTTTCTATTCTTCTTTTCTATCCTCCATTTCACAACTTTAACAAAATTCAAAGAAGGATGATGAAAATACAAAATAATTGAATTTTGCTGACGTATGTTTTTTAATGGTAAGACCGAGTTGGTGATGTAAGGCATTGTTCAATTCCTAAATAGTGGAGATATAAGCAGTTAATTTGTAGTTAACCCCCTCAAGTCATATGTTGGAGTTATTTCTATTTTCTATAAAAAAACCTTAATCTTAACCAGGGGCAGGGTAGTCTTTCAATTAATTCAATGGTGCATTCTATCCTCAAGAGAATTAATTTATCTAAACAAAAAGTTCAAGCATACCTCTTCCCTCGGTACATCATTGAGGAAACGATCTAAGAAAAGATTCAAGCATCCTTTTCCTCGCGTTCATCATCCAAGATTGAGGAATCAACGAAGGTAAAGTCCACGACATCTTCTTCCTCAGCACATCAATCAAGATCGAAGAAACAATGAAGATGAAGCTTACAACAATCAGCGTGGTAGTCATAAATTTTCAAAATCAAAAGAAGACAAAAGAAATTCAAAAAATGAGAAAGCCCGCTAAGTCAAAGGAAATCAAACTTGACTTAGGCAAAAGTTAGGGCATCCCGATGGACCAGAAAATTCAAAAGAATTGGTCCATGCAAAATAAGGGATTAAAAAAATTGGAGAACGATCTTGTGACTTCCATATCAAGAATCATCAAGGCTTCTCATCAACGCTTGGATCTTATCAACAATTGGATCTTATTAATACTTTTCATTGGCACTTGGATCTTTATTTACGCTTCTCATCATCTGCCCAACTACAAAATTTCTCTTAGGGATTAAACGTATCTGTTGGATTAATTGAACTTAGGATTGGAGAATATCAAGGAGAATGAGGTGGGCTAAATAAATTATGAGCCTTATATCCTTTTTTTTAAACCACGAACCATGGCCACGTTATAACCTTTAAAAGTCCTAATTGACGCTAAATTCACTATGAAAGCATACTCAGTAAGATTTGTGTTAAAATGACTCTTACGTTTGTTAAAATTATTTCTAACTACTTTGCTTCTTTGAATATCCATTTCTAATCATCCATTTCTTTTCAATAATCAAATTTGATTTGAAGAACTTGCATGTGCATTAAACGAAATTACTTTTCAAAATATACAATTTTATCTATGAATTAATACTTAGCATCAAGGAGATTTCAAAAAATGGTCTGATCAAATGCAGCCTTTCCAAGAAGCTTCTAAATAGGGAAAAGCACTAAGAGGACCCTTATAAACAGGGGAAAATACTAATGATCATAGGGGTATATCACATGAAGATACTATTGACAAGGGGTGGTCATTTCGAAATTCAATCAACCCGGATCAAATTTCAAAGCACTATTCAATCAGGGGCATACATTTTGAAGAAACATTCTTAATCAAGTCATATCAGAACAGGGTATGGCTTGGTTCCCTCATTTTAACAAATATCTCAAGGCTTTGATTCAGGGGAAATCTTCCAATATTCAAATGTTGGGGAAGTGCATATCAGGTTCATCCTACCGCTTGCAGGATCCAAATTCCCCTTCAAGCAACTTCAAGTATAAACTTTTCACGCTCCAAATACTTGGGGCAATCTATGTCAAGTTCATAGTGAGGTCTAATTTCTTTCTGAGGGTACTTCCTCTAGATATAGGAGATTGAGGGGCACTTTTTCAAAATTCAAATGGTGGGGAAAACTACTGCAAGGCTCGATCAAAAGTAGTTGATTCAAAAATGGTTTATCAAAGACAAGCCTTTTCAAGAGTGTTTTGATCAGGGGTATAATTCAAAATAGTGGGGTCATTCATATTATGATCAAACTATTTCCAAGCTCATATCAATGAGAATCTCTTCTAAGACCCTACCAATAAATTAGAGAAAGAAAGCCCACATAGAGGCAAGCTCTCCGCGTACTTTCATATCCTCCAGTGGGCCTTTCTCCTACATCAACAATCTTCGAGTTCAAAACGAGTATCAGGAAATCATGATAGCATAACATTCAACCATCATGTGACAAGCAACCTTGTTGCGTAAGCAAACTTCTACACTTTAATCATCCATGACCCATCACAGGGGAACCATTCAAAAACCACTCAAATCATAATCATAAAGCATAAGGCTGCATAAATCATGCATTAGGGCTCCTCGATC
This sequence comes from Vicia faba, assembly GCA_948472305.1. Classification (NCBI taxonomy): domain Eukaryota; kingdom Viridiplantae; phylum Streptophyta; class Magnoliopsida; order Fabales; family Fabaceae; genus Vicia; species Vicia faba. The sequence continues at coordinate 1,407,340,053 of OX451739.1, forward strand.
AGGAATCAAGCTATACTTCATCTCATCCATCTGACAAAGTCCGACAGCATGGGTCGATCAAATCTCAAAAAGCCCAATTACGCATTCTCATTTTAAAGTCCAACATCCATTTACACATATCCAAGTCATTCATTACATACAACAATCAATCATTATATTTCATGCATCAATCAATCATCACATTTCATGCATCAATCAAATTCACACGCAGAGCATAATACCATGTTTTATGTGAAGACAATCATCATTGTCAATCAAGTTATAAATTCACAACCGGATCTCAACAATAGATTCCCCTGGTTAATCTCGGCAGATGATTTTCTTGAAGACCTCGACAAAAGGTAATTCAATGTTGAATCTCGATAGTAGATTTCCCTGGTTGATCATGACAGTTGGTTATCCAGAAAACCTCAGTAGAAGGTATTTCAATCGAATCTCAGCAGTAGATTCCCCTGGGGTATCACGACAGTTGATTAACCAAAAGACCTCGATAAAAGGTAGCTCAACTGAATCTCGACAACAGATTCCTCGAAAATCTCGGTAGTGGATTTCCTGTTTAAAAGCCTCACACAAAGCATGGAGTACACATAACCATATCAAGATCTCAAGGTCATTCACCATATTTGGTGCATCTAACATACAGAAACACCAAATAGAATTTGATAAAGCATCAAAGTTTACTCTGGTTAGAAAAACATCAGAAAAAAATTCACGCCTATTTCCATTCATGCATCTACGACCACGTCCACGCATACGCCTGCAATACAAATTACCTATGACTTTGCCACTGTTCACTACACTTTATCAAAATACAAATCAACTTGTAGATACAACAATTGGCAACAAAAAACATTGGGAAATTGGTGACTACAAGAACCCGTTGGTTTAACAAAGGAGAGAATACCAAAAACATTTTTCATAACATTTCGGGGCATATACACATATTTTGTGCATATGCAAACATTTGGGGCATACATGCACACTCAATGAACATACACCCCGGGTTCCATATCAATCTAGGACATCATTCACGTACATCACACATGCCATTTCTCAAAGCATACTTTAGACGAAACCAATATCTTTTGGCCCTCCATCAGATTACTACCTTGATTGAAAACAAACAACCGATAAATATCCAATCTCATCTCTGATTTAGCTATCTAAGATTTGATCATTAAAAAAACTTCCTCTAAGAATTTAACTCATTGCGTTAGGCTTCATGCAGCAATGTGTTTCCTCCTTTGCGATATAGCTCATTGCCTAAGGCTCCATGCGGAAATGTGTCAAATCCACAATTTAACTCATTGCCTAAGGCTCCATGCAGCAATATGTTTTCCTTCTCTGTGATATATCTCATTACCTAAGGCTCTATGCATCAATGTGAGAAATCCATAATTTAACTCATTGCCTAAGGTTCCATGCACTAATGTCTTTCCTTCTTTGTGATATAGCTCATTGCCTAAGGCTCCATGAAGTAACGTGTGAAACCTGAAATTTAAATCATTGCCTAAGGCTCCATGGAGCAATGTTCTTCCTTATTTTGAGATATAGTTCATTGCCTAAGGCTCCATGCAACAATGTGCAAAACCCACAATTTAACTCATTGCCTAAGGCTTTATGTAGCAATGTGTTTCCTTCTTTTACGATATAGTTCATTGCCTAAGGCTCCATGCAACAATGCGCAAAATCCTTAATTTAACTCATTGCCTAAGGCTCCATGCAAAAATGTGTTTACTTCTTTTGTGATATAGTTCATTGCCTAAGGCTCCATGCAGCAATGTGCGAAATTCATAATTTAACTCATTGCATAAGGCTCCATGCAACAATGTGTTTCCTTCTTTTGCGATATAGTTCATTACCTAAGGCTCCATGCAGCAATGTGCAAAATGTGCAATTTAACTCATTGCCTAAGGCTCCCTGCAGTAATGTGTTTCCTTCTTTTGTGATATGGTTCATTGCCTAAGGCTCCATGCAGCAATGTGCGAAACCCGCAATTTAACTCATTGCATCAGGCATCATGCAACAATATGTTTCTTCCTTTGCAATATTGCTAATTACATCAGGCTCCATGCAGCAATGTGAGAAATCCATAATTTAACTCATTGCATCAGGCTTCATGCAGCAATGTGTTTCCTCCTCTGCGATCTAACTCATTGTATCAGGCTCCATGTAGTAGTAAGTTATCAATCTTTCAACTTGTGTTGTTTACCTCCTAGGTTATGGTAAATACGCAAAATCTACGATCTCTTTTCTAGGTATTGGTGAGTCATCTGCATCATCATATCTAGGTTAATCATACTCTCTACTCAAACTCTCGTACGATGATACATCATCATCTTTGCCTATTTTTCTGTGCTCTTGGGTATGCTATATCAGTGTATCCTTATTTAATAAAATCTTCGGTCCAAATTTTAGGGTTTTCCATTATTTAATAACCCTCAGATTCAAACATGTGAGACCTATGTATTCTCGCACGCTTCAATCGAAGAGTAATTAAATAGGGCCAACTGTCATACCCAAAATTTGCCCACCTTAGTGCTATCGTCAAATTTATTTTCGAACTTGGATTTTAAAATTCCTTTGGTTTAATTACATTAACATTTTGGGGTTTTAATAAATATTCGCTTTCAACTCTATTTAAAAATATAAATATTTTATTTCAAATTATTTGTATTTTTAAAAATAGCAAATAATTGCTCGTCTTCGTATACTTTCAATTGACTTTTTATTTCAAATAAATAACATAACACATTGGTAAGGAAGCATAAGGTCACGGGTTCGAATCTCACTTGGTACATTTTTTATATTTCTTTGTTTATTGTTACTAATTTTATTTTCATTTATAAAAATCATAAAAAAAAATCATTTTTTAATATTTAAATATTAAATTTCGTATTTTCAATTAATGAATTTTTAAAAAATAGTTATTTTTATTTTTTTCACTTTTTATTCTAAAAATAACCAAAAAAATATAAAATACAAAAAGATTTAAAAATATTTTGTTATCTTTTGTATTTTAGGTAGTAATATTTGTTTTAGAAGAGAATCAATGTAATTGGTTACAATAATTATAAATACTTTTTTTTTTGGATTTTAATTATTTGGATTGATGATTTATTTTATTCTATTTTAGTTAATTTTATTTCAATTTTAAGTTACATTCAAATCTTCCCAAAAATCATATTTTTTATTATTTAAATATTATTTTTCGTTTTCTATTTTAGGAAATTTTTAATAATAATATTTATTTTATTTTATGCATTTTTCATCAGAAAGTGTCTAAAAAGACACTAAAAAAATCAAATCTTTTTTACTTGTTCCCTATTGGTCGTCCTGCATCATTCCGACATCTAATTGGCTAGGTTACTGACCAAGATAAATTTCAGCTTTTTTATTATTTGGAAAATTTCCTTCTCTAGAAAGTTAACCTAGTTTTTCATCCATAATTCACTAGAGTTCTCCAAAAGTTGCTGCTCTTCACATTGAAGAACAATAACAAAGAAACATTGAAGCCTCCATCAACAATAACTTATTTTAGGGTTTTGAACAGAACACCTAAAAATTTTCTATCAACAATTTTTCAAAACCTTGTTGTTGTCTCCAACATCTATCTAAAAAGGATCTCGTCCCAAAGGAAAAAAAGAAGAGAACGACGAAGGAAAGAAAGAATTTCTATCATTTACTCACTGGGGGAATCCTCGCTCCCGTAGGTTGGTCTCTCTTAAAAATCTCCATCGTAAAATTTCTTGAATTGTTTATATTTTATTTCTATTGAGTATTTTATTGTTGGGATTCATTGTTTGTTTAAAATGTCCATGTTTGTTGTCTTGATGTTTATTATTTTTTCAATTTAATTGATAAAACAAATATTTCAGTATCTATTATAACTTGTAACATGTATATATGATTTGCGTCATGTATAAACATGTACACCTTGCAAATAAAACAACAACTTTCATACATGTTCTTTCTTTCTGCCATTTTTTTTTAATTCTTAATTTTTATTATAATTATTATTATTAGGTTAATTATTGCATTACAATTTTTTAATGGTTTTGTTTCTCTTGTTTTTGTTTATCTCTTTTTAATTTAATAAAAAATAAAAATATGTTAGTTTTATTATTAGGTTAAGTAAAAAGTTGAGAATAACAAAAATATTCCTTATACATAATTATTGAGATTTTTCAATCAATTTAATAATTCAAATCATTAATCTTATACATAAATCCAAACAATTTCATAATTAAATTAATATTTTAAAAAGATATTAAAACCCTAAGCAATATACATCCCCTCCTGCGTAAATTGGGCCGAGTTCAATTTCTGAACTCGGGTCCTTAATATCATCACCCCCGTGTGTTTTGGGCCCAGTTCAATATCTGAACAAGGGCCCTTCATCTTAACACCTTCAGATTAAGTTTTGCACCCCTTAACCTTAATTAATTAACTTATTATAATTTATTTAATTCTTCGAATTTATTTATTTTCTATTTTTTTAATTATCATATATCGCATTTTTACAATTTGCATTAAATATAATTTTCGTATATTAATAAATAATTTTTGGATATTTTTAATATTTGATATATTTATAATAATTAGGAAAGATAGTTATTTATTAGCTTAAATATTTTTCTAAAACACTAACTCTATTTTTCTAAATTGCATTAATTTTTTTCCCGTCGAAACATATTTTTCTTATATCGCATCATACATCCTAAAATAGCTAACCAATCAAACACTAACAATTTTTCCACTAACATAACAAAATCCAAGATATTTTCATAAAAAGGATTAAGGAGAATTTCTTTCAAAATTAACTGTGAACTGCGTCTACAATCACTCTTTTACAAAACCCGGACAAGGTTCAAGGATAAATTCGAAAGCAATTCTACGTAATCCTATAAAAAACACCAACCAAACACTGCGAACTACGAATTGAGACTCTGATTCCTCATAAGAGGATACGTAGGCATACGACTAAAATCGTGGCGAGTTCCCCTAATAAAACACTAAAATCCTATTTCCTAAAAACTACTCTTCTAAACCTAGTATCATTGTGAACAAGGTAGATGAGGGGTTCCTAACACCTTCCCTTCGTCTAAGACCGAGTCCAAAAACCTAGAATCTCTAACTTTTAGGATTATTCCTTTATATTCTCTTCCTTAGGATAAAAATTAAGGGTGACGACTCTGATTTAAAAACCAATTGCAACAACAGTAGTGGAAAAAATTAGCAAGGTTAACAACACACAAATCAGAAATGTAGTTAGTAGTTAGTTGATCTACTAACACAACTGCAACAAAATAGAGAACCTAATTCTCAACACCATGATATCAAGACATCGTGTCTGACATCTTTTTAGAACAACATGGAATCCCCCTCAACACCTGCTATCTCGACAGAGAATCAAAAATTCTCCCCCTCAGTAGTAGTACCAACTCCAACTCCCCCCTTTTAGCCATAATTTTACAAATGTAAGTAGACAATATTAGCAATAATTGTAAGCACCTAAAGTTTAAGTAACAGGGTGCAAAAAAAACTTAAACTATCTTGGGTATTTGACCCGTAGAAAATCATAAACCAAAATAAATAGGATCATGAGGCAGACCCAAACAAAATTACATGACTAAAAGTCATGCATCAACAACCTCTTCTTCTCTAACAACATTGGAAGAATGTTTATCAGGTGCAAGACCATCCTTAACATCTTCATCAATAAATACAACACCAATAGTAGTTGCTATAATTCTTCATAGATATATATCCCATGTTTCCTCCTTAGGTTTTTAAATTGTAACGCATCAAGAGCTTTTGTAACGATACCAGCAAGCCGGTTCTCATTACTAACAAGCTCAAGAGTTATGACTTTGTCCTCCACAAGTTCTCTAATGAAGTGGTGCTTGATGTCAATGTGCTTTGTTCTACTATGTTGAATAGAGTTTTTGGAAATATTAATAGCACTCAAATGGCCACAAATAAATGTCATGACATATTGTGTGACATTATACTTAGACAACATTTGCTTCATCCACACTAGTTGAGAGCAGTTGCTTCCTGCTATTATGTACTTAGGTTCAATAGTAGACAAAGAGACACAATTTTTTCTTACTGAACCAAGAAATCAAATTGTTTCCCATAAGGAAACATCCTCTAGATGATCTCTTCCTATCATTGATGCGGTATTTTCTCAAGTATATGAAACGCGTCAGAGTAATATAAAAGATTATCGATCCCACGAAGACCAAACGTCAATCTATCAATTTTTGTTGTTACGATGTTTATCTAAGTTAAAACAATTCATAGGTTTATGAGTACACAATGAAAGTAAAGTATGAAGATATAAATTCAGATTAAAACAACTGGGTTGAATGTAATTCACACAATCTGATAATATTCCAAATGCTTCTAAATAGAACTACTTATAAGGAAATATTTTCTATTCATGAAAAGAACTAATTTTACAATATCTTCCGATTTTGCGTATTCAGAACCGAGTTTATTCTTTAATCAATCCCTCTTATTGTCACTTATAAAAAGGCGCGCATTGCGTTAAAGTAATAAACCTATTTTTAAGAAATATAGTTTCTTGACTTAGTTGAAAAGTAATTTTGACTTGGAACTTCTAACTAAAAGAGGACTAGACCTTTAAACCCATAAATGCATCCGAAAAGAGTTTTGAAATCATTTTTCTAAAAATTTTAAAATATTCCTACTTAATTAAACAAAGCGCTTTCACTTCCTTTGAACAACTAAGACTACCCAAGTTTAACTGAAGGTTCGACATCTTTCGATCTTACCCAACAAAAATAAAGTGCAGAAAACTTGTGTTAAAAACCATAACAGTCGTTAAGTATTTCTACAGACACATTATATGGAACATCACTTTAACTATGATCCTTACATTCTAACCTTTAAAATTTAGCCATACATGCAAATGTAAACAAACATGTTAAAATAGATCATGTTAAAGTAGATTCTTAAAGTAAAAAGGCTTTAAAAGACAAGTAAATAAAGAAAGTAAATAAGTGAAAGACAAGGAAATAAACAAAGTAAAGCGAGTGTGATGAAATAAATAAAAGTAAAGCGAGTGCGATTAAATAAATAAAGTAAAGCGAGACTTGTAAATAAAAATTTGCTCCAAATCGAAGGCTTTAAATCAGGTACAACTGGAAATAAATGCGAATGGAAATGAAAATGGCGGTAGGATTAACTTCTACCAAAATGCTCCAAACTCGATTACAGACTCTATCAATGGTGTGATAACTCTTCGATGTGAAGGGATTATCACTTACAAAATCTGACAACATATGGCTTAAGTTTGTAACTAATCTTGGATGAAAAGAAAATGAAACTAGAACCTCCTATTTATAGAAGAACAATACTCCATGGAATTACCAAGGTTCCCCCCAACTCCTTTTGGGCGGGACACCATTTAACAAGGGTGGCGCCCGCCATGCCCCCTATAGTGCCCTCCATATGTACAAGGGTGGGAAGTTGAGGAGAGCGTGGCAGTTGAAGGAAGTTGAAACCAATCCATGTCATGGCCTACCCTATGGCGGGCGCCATGCTGGATACCATATGTACAATTTGCTAAAAAACATGATTTCTTGCTCGTTTTTCTTCATTTCTTCAAGAGGGGCTATAGATAATCAAAGTACCTGAAAACAAAACAAAAACAAGCATAACACAAGAAAATGAAAATAAAAACCCTAAAAAACATGTGCAATCAGAGTCAAATATGCAGTGTGTTTTAGTGTTATCAAATTCCTACACACTTAAACCTTTTCTTGTCCTCAAGCAAAAACTTTGTATTGCTCATGAAAGAAAAACAGCATGAACAAACCATTTGGGATAAAAAGGCTTCTAAGTTCAAAACAGGATGTATTGATAGGTACTAACTGAATGAACCAAGGGTATCGTAACAACACTTTCCACGGACGGACATAAACTTCGTTCCTATACAAACCAATCCATATCATGCCACTATAACTAGGCCTAGCTTTTCATTTCTTTCGAATCCTTTTTCATTCAGGTGCAATCACATTAAGCTCGTTATCCTAACATACTCGTAGTAGAGTGACCGGTTAGTGACTCTGATCTCAAGCATGAGGTTCTGGTACATAAGTTGGTGTAACCCCTTTTCTTTACCCAATTGCAATTGTGGGGGATCGGATTGTAATCCGTCCTACCAAGTCCAACACCAGATGCCTTTGAACCAACCAAAAATGGGAAAACTTTTTCTCATTATTATTTTTGCAATTTTTTACAACATTTTGGGTTAAATGACTGTGTGAGGGTCGCCTAGCCCGACGCTGTAGTTTTCCTTTTCAAAAGCACCAAAAAAGGATCATTCACTTATTTTCATCGGTCCCCTACGTAGAGCATGCTTAAGCCAGAGCAGACTGCTAGGATAAACTACTAAATGACTTATTCTGGGATGATAATTAAGGCCATGGCATATGGGGCATCATGATTGATTCCTATAATCATAAAGTTTATGGTGTTAAGACGATACCGATGTTTCAAAAAGATTTCCCAAGTTGCCCACATCCTACCTCAAACCTGTTTTAAAGCCCAAATTTTTCAAAACATATTGTTTTCTTTTGTCAAACAATTTTTTGGTAAGGCTAAAGAGATGGGGAAGTAAAGATACATCACACAGATAACTCGTTAAGCATGTGAATTTATTAAAATCTAACTAACAAAACAAGATAAATAAACTAGAAAGCATAAATAAGGTAAAAATAAAGAAAAAGAAAAGCAATAAAATCTCCTCCCACACCTAAATCAAACATTGTCCCCAATATTTCAAAATAAGATAAGGAAAGAGTAACCTGGATAAACTATGGTTGGCGACTGGTACCCTCGCCTCCCTAGTCTGAATGCCTAGGATGCAGGGATCTACTGCAGTGACGACCATTATCACTCTGCAGCTGCCGAAAATGACCTAGCACGGAGCCTTGAGTGGCTTCCATTAAGGTAAAGTGTCTCTGGAAGTAAACTTGTTGACAATGCTGCTCAGTAGAGACGGCAGCCTAGGAATCCATAATAGTCTGGATAGAGCGATCGGTCTACTGTTGTGATGTACGCATGAACTCCATGACATTATCCATCTGCTGATGCATAGATGAAATAAGGCTATCTCACCATTCTTCTCGAGCTAGATGATCTTACCACATGTCCTGAGTGAAATGGAAACCAGAAGTTGTACCTATAGGAAAGTGAGAAGAAGATGGTGATGTGTGTGCAGGTGAAACATGGTGTGGGTATATAGGAGTATCAGGGGACTGGTTTTGTCGGTCATATTCTTCTTCAGTCTCGTGCCCGTTCCCAAAAAGAACATTAGGAGGCACTGGAATTGTAAAAGGTGGAGAATTTAAATCGTAGGTCCAGTTCCTCTCTTCTTGTACATCGGTATGCCTAATGAATGGTAAAACAACAAATGGGATAGCTATTCCATGAACCATGAGATCAAAATCTCCCTCTTTCTTTACTTTTCACAATTTCATGTCTATCAAAAATTTTAAGTTTATTATGCGGAGAGGTAGAGGTGTCAAGATAGATATCTCAGTGTCAAGATTCAGAGCTCTAGCAATAAACGTGATCAAACCTCCAAAAGCGATGGTCCCTATTTTCTTTAGAACAACAGTCATGTGAGAAAGCATAAAAGGAATCGAATTTATCCTCCTATTTGTGAGGCACCCATGCAAAAACAGAATTTCTTTTGTATTTAATTTGTTTGGATTCTCTCAGCCAAAAATGGTACAAGCCAACATATAGCGAAAAACTCGAATGGACGGGTTATGGATCGTTGAGGCAAGAATTCCTTCAAAAGAAGTAATTATAGAATTTGACAGTCTATGCTAGAAGGAGAATGCCTCAATCGACCAAACAGAATCTAATGGTGTTTCATAAATATTGCCATCCCCATAAGGTATTCCTAACGTATCTGCTAGTTCATCGGTGGTGTATTCATATTTAACACTAAATATTCGAAACTTCACCGTATCGACTGTGCTGGCAGTGTTAGGATTTACAATTTAGATCAAGGAACTTAAAAATTCCTGTGTCAACCTCTCAAAGGTAGGCTCTTTCCTAGTAAAGATATCATACAGTCCTAAAATATCTAACATGTGAAAAATACTATGGTATAATCCTAAAGTATACAGACAGTCCTCGTCAACATACCTGGTCGAGATAATGTATCGTCTGTGCAATCTCTCGAGGATCTTCTATTACCTTTCCTCGGGTTTTCCTTCGCGAAGAATGTAGCCATCATACTCCATTGTTGCTCTTTGAGGTTGAATAAAGAAAGTGAAAATGGGTTTTTATAGAGTGTTGAAGAAAATGGGTTTTAGTGGATTTTAATGGAGGATTTTGAAAATGGAAGTTGGAATGGTTAGTGGGATGATGGGTAAATGAGAAATTTATGGACTTGAGTGGGTTTTAATGGAGGCTTGGAATGGGTAAAAATGGAGGTTTAGAGGTTGAAATAGGCAAAAAATGGAGTTTTGGAGCATTCTTCCCCGAGTAATACCCAGACCCCATGGCGGGTGCCTAGGTCTAGGTGGCGGGCGCCATGAGTGTAATTCGGCTGGGCCTAAAAATTTTTCTTATTTGTTTAGGCCTCTTACTCCTTTCTTGGGTGGTGCATATAGTATTTCTTCATGTTTTTCTTAAAGTGTTGGTACAAGCATGATATTTTGTTAGACCATAACAAATAAATACATAAAATAAATAAATAAATAAATAAATAAAATAAAATGACATAAAATGCATGTATATATAGAAGCAAATTGCCAAAGTACATCATAAACAAATAAAAGGTAAATCAAATGCGAGAAAGAAAGAGCTAAAAATATATATGTCTGAAAACAGGAATAAAAATAGTAAGGAATGCATAAAATGAGAATGTCGACATCAGGGAACTGAAGGATCCTCGGTCTAATCAGAACCTCGTGTTGCGGCTAACTCATGGCGAAGATCTGCGATCTCCTGATACAAGCAGTCAGCCTCCGTCGCGTGAGTAAAATCGGATACCTGGACTTGCAAGGTAAGGTCAGAAACCTTATGTCAAAGTGTGGTAGTCGCCATACGTAGCTCAGCTAGCTGTGTGTACATGTGTGGGCGTTGTAGAGAAATATTATTTGAAAACACTATGGTCCTGGGTGAAGGTGGTGAAAGGGTATAGTCTGCCACTGGAGGAGGTCTAGGCTCATCAACTGTCTCTCCAAGACTCTCCAAAGCATAAGTCCAATTAGCAGGATCATGGACACTAGTCATCATAGGATCAGGAAAGTGAAGTAATGGATGGTCTCATTGTCGATCAAGAGCCTGAACTAATTAGAGTTGAAGGAAACCCTCCTAATAAGTCCATTGTCTAAGTAAAAGTCGATATCCATCGTGGTATACACCCAGTAGGAAGTCAGATGAAGCAGCTTACTAGTAAGACCCAAGGCAGAAGCAATCTGATTTACTGTTCCTCCCACATGGATGATGCCTTCATAGGACATGGTGGTGAGGCTAAGATTCTAAAGCAAAAAGTTCCCACAAGCCACAGGATGCGACTGGTTCGCACATAAAAGCAAGAAGATCTCCTCCTCACTAACATGGACATCAGCATCAGCCTTTCCAAGGAAAGTTTGGGTAAGGATCATCTAGAAATACCTGAGAGCTAGGTTATGGATAATGTGGGACAACTGGGTGGAAGGATCAGGGCCTCCTCCATCTTTAATATCACTCCAGAACATCTCGATATCTCTACTCATAAAGTAACCCATAGGTAGCTCAGGAATGGAATCAAGGGTAGTATGGAAGCCTAGCAAATCACCAAACTCCTTCTGGGTAAAAGAGTACTCAGTCCCAAACAATCTGAAGATGATGTAGTCGTTCTGACCAACATATGGCTCAAAGTCAAATGAACTAAGGAATTCCAAGGTGAGGTTTCTGTAGGTCATACTTAAGTCAACGACATACTCATCCCACTAGAGCTGGCCACACAGAAACTTTATACTAGGCTCGAGGCCTAAAGCTTCCATGCAAGCCTGGTCAGGGTAACAGGTAGGTGCCATGGGGCGTTGAGAAAGGACCACATAGCTTTGTCTCTGTGTATCATCTCTGAAAGTGACGTGCATGTCGTCGAAGCTTTGCATCCTGTAAAAAAATGGTTAAAGAGGAATGCTATCGAGGTGGGACCTGAAAACACGAACATTGTAAAAGTTAGTCTAAATAAGTAAAACTAAAATTCAATTTAAAAATAAATAAATGCAGGGAATGAAAAGATAAACCCATGGGTTGGCTCCTATGCAGAACTTGTTTAACGTCGTTAGCTTGACGATTAGAACTCATATATTTGAGGTAGGTATCGGTGGATCGATCAGAGTATGGTTGGAGTAGTCGATGTGAATGTCACCTCCTTCGTAGTGTTTTAACCTCTGCCCATTGATAGTGAATGGATTACAAGAGTTATTCTTGATCTCAACTGCTCCGGATTTTAGGAATTTAAAAACCCAAAAGGACCAGTCCATCTTGAATGCAGCTTGCCAGGAAAAATTTGTAACCTGGAATTAAAAAGGAGAACAAGATCGCCTATATTGAAGTATTTCTTTACAATTCTTTTATCATGCCATGCTTTGGTTCTTTCTTTATATATTATGGAATTTTCATAGGCAGATTGGTGGAGTTCTTCTAGTTTATGAATGTCTAGGATGCGCTTTTCACCAGCAGTCAAATAATTTAGGCTTAAGATTTTAATGGCCCAATAGGCTTTGTGTTATAACTCAAAGGGTAAGTGACAAGACTTTAAATAGACCAATTGGTAAGGAGTTGTTCCGATAGGGGTTTTAAAAGCAGTTTTGTAGGCCCATGGCGCTTCTTGTAGCTTCTGAGACCAATCTTTTCTAGATATTGAAACGATTTTTTTCTAAGACCTGTTTAATCTCCCTATTAGATACTTCTACTTGACCACTAGTCTGCGGATGGTAGGGTGTTTCTACTCTATGCTTAACACCATATTTACTTAAAATTTTGTCAAAAATCCTTGATATGAAGTGTGATCCACCATCACTTATAACAAGATGGGGTATTTCGAATCTAGGGAATATATAATTCTTAAATAGCTTTATCATTACTCGTGTGTCGTTTGTGGGTGAGGCTATAGATTTAATCCATTTAGACATGTAGTCAACATCTACTAAGATATATTTATTTCCTAGTGAGGATGGAAATGGCCCCATAAAATCAATACCCCATACATCAAAAAGTTCTACTTCTTGAATGTTCCTTAAAGGCATTTCGTCACGTCTTGAGATGTTTCTAGTTTGCTGACATCTGTCACATATGACAATGTAAGCATGAACATCACGCCATATAGTAGGCCATAAGAGGCCAACTTGGAGAATTTTAGCGTATGATTTATAAGTGCTTGCATGTCCTCCATAGAGTGCAGAGTGAGAGTGTTCTATGATATTTCTTACCTCTTCTTCTGGAGACAACGACAAAAAATACCGTCAGTACCTCTTTTGAAAAGAAGTGGCTCGTCCCAATAAAAATTTCTTACATCATTGAAGAACTTCTTTTTCTGTTGATAGTTTAGGTCAGAAGGTACTATATCAGCAACTAGGTAGTTAACGAAGTTAGCGTACCAAGGTACATTGCTCACTGTTGAAGCTTCCTCAGAGTTCTTATAAGGATCCATGTTATCTTCTCCAATGGTGTCTATTTTAGCTATTAGTTTTGCATAGGATAAATCATCATTTATGGGTACTAAATCTGATTTTAGGTATTCAAGCCTAGAAAGGTGATCAACAACTATGTTTTCTTTTCCTTTCTTGTCTCGAATATCTAGATCAAAATCTCGTAGTAAAAGGATCCATCAAAGTAACCTAGGATTAGCATCCTTTTTGCTTCATAGGTAACGAATAGCTCCATGATCTGTATAGACTATAATTTTAGCTCCTACAAGATAGGATCAAAATTTATCGATGGCGAAAACTACAGCTAGGAGTTCCTTTTCAGTTGTTGCATAATTAAGTTGGGTAGCATCTAGGGTTATACTTGCATAGTAAGTAACATGTAATTTCTCATCTTTTCTTTGACCTAGAACAGCTCCCACAGTGAAATCGCTAGCATCACACACGATTTCAAAAGGTTCGGTTCAATCTGGGGGTTGCATAACAAGTGCTGAAATTAGTGCTTGTTTCAATACACTTTTCATCAAAGATAAATTCAACATCTTTCATCAAAAGACCAGTTAGAGGTTTGGTTATTTTAGAGAAGTCCTTGATAAAGCATCAGTAAAAACCAGCATGTCCAAGAACACTCCGGACTTCCCTAATGGTCTTAGGTGGTTTTAGGTTTTCTATAACTTCTATTTTTTCTCTATCAACTTCAATACCTTTTTCAGAGACTATGTGTCCTAAAAACATACCTTCGTTAACCATGAAATGACACTTCTCACAGTTTAACACAAGGTTTACTTCTACGCATATCTCTAGAATTTTCTCAAGGTTAGTGAGACAGTCCTTAAAATCGAATTTTCATACTGAGAAGTCATCCATAAATACTTCCATAATCCCATCAAGATAATCTACGAATATTGACATCATGCAATGCTGGAAAGTAGTTGGAGCATTACAGAGTCCGAATGGAATTCGTCTATAGGCAAAGGTTCCGTAAGGTCATGTAAAGTTTGTTTTTTCTTGATCTTCAGGGTGAATAGGAATTTGGAAGAATCCTGAATACCCATCTAGATAACAAAAGTAAGAATGTTTAGCTAGACGTTCCAGCATTTGGTCTATAAATGGTAAGGGAAAATGATCCTTCCTAGTTGCCTTGTTTAGCTTTCTGTAATCTATGCACATACGCCAACCTCCTTCCATCCGCTTTGCTACATGTTCGCCTTTCTCGTTTATCACGACTGTGATGCCTCCCTTTTTAGGTACTACATGCATAGGGCTCACCCACTTACTATCATAGGTTTGATAAATTATACCCGCCTCTAGCAACTTAAGAACTTCTTTCTTAACAACATCACTCATTATAGGATTTATCCTTCTCTGATGTTCTCTGGAGGGTTTTGAACTTTCCGCAAGTAAAATCTGAAGCATACAAACAGATGGACTTATACCTTTCAAATCAGAGATATTATATCCTAAAGCTGAGGGATATTTTCGTAAAACATCTAAGAGTTGGTTTGTTTCTTCTTGGTTTAAGGTAGAACTGACTATAACTGGACGGTTCATTCCTTCATCTAGAAACTCATATCTTAGATTCTTGGGTAGTTCTTTATGTTCTAAAGTTGGTTTCTTATGGCATGGTATAGGATCTAGAGTAAGGGCTAAACATTCGTGAAGGTTATCATCAATGTAGGGTTCCATCTTTTCAAATCCGTCATATCCTCTTATGAGGGTTAAAGGTAGCTTGATTGTTTCTATGGGTTCTTCTTGATCTAGTTCCCTAATGCATTCATCAATGATGTCTATGGCATAACATTCATTTCCTATTGCCGGTGCCATAAGAAATTTCGAAAGAATAAATTCTATCTTTTCATCACCTACTTCAAAAGTCAACTTTCCTCTCTTGACATCTATTATGTCTCCTGAAGTTGATAAGAAAAATCTACCTAAGAGGATTGGAATATCATCATCTTCTTTTATGTCCATGACAACAAAATCAGTGGGGATATACAATTTTCCGATCCTAACCGGGACGTCTTCTAATATGCCGATTGGATATTTAACAAATCTATCAGCTAATTGAAGAGACATCTTAGTAGGTTTCCATTCTCCTAAGTTTAATCTCTCACAAAATGCCAGAGGCATTAAGCTCACACTAGCTCCTAAGACCAAGAATGCTTTGTCAACCATATGATTTCCTAAAATACAAGGTATGGAAAAGTTTCCAGGGTCTTTCTCTTTCTTAGCACGTTTATTTTCAAAAATAGAATTGGATTCCAAGGGTTAGGGATCGTCAAGCCTATGTTTGTTGGTTAGGATATCTTTGGGGAATTTAGCATATGATGGTATCTGGGTGATGGCTTCGGTGAAAGGAATCTCTACATGGATTTTCTCTATTATTTTTATGAATTTTTTATATTGGTTGTTAATTTTAGTTTGCTTAAGTCTTTGCGGATATGATATTGGTGTTTTGTATGGCGGGGATGGTACATAAGTTTTATCTATGGCTTCTCCTTTATCTTTATCTTTCTGTTTTTCAGATTCCACTGGTTCCTCTACTTCGTCTGTAGGCATAACACATTTCTTAAAGTTTTGGATTCATTCAATGCTGGGTTGACAGGTTCATCATAAGCAGTCCCACTTTGTAAGGTAATGGCATTGGCTTGTCCTCGAGGGTTTGGTTGAGGTTGTCCAGGAAATTTCCCTCCATGCGTAGTTTGGGGGCTTGTTCGAGAGCAACCTGAGAGATCTGGGTTTCAAGCATTTTATTGTGGGTGACTATTTGGTCAACCTTGGTTCCTAATTGTGTGATTAATTAATTTACATGAATGTTTTGGTTTAGAAATTCTTTTTTTTGTTGGGTTTGGGCCGAAATGAAATTTTCCATAATTTTCTCTAGGTTCGACTTTGGGGGTACAACTTGCATAGGTTGGTTTTGTCTCTGGGCTTGAAAACCTGATGGTCTCGGAGGTGCTGAATTTTGGATAGGATTATTGTTTTTATAGGAGAAGTTTGGGTGATTCCTCCATACAGGGTTGCAAGTATTTGAAAATGGGTTTTCTTGGGCATAGTTGACTTGGTATGTGCTTATTTCATTTAACAGATTGTATTCAGCTGATTGGTGCCCTTTGGTTCCACACATTTCACATTCCGGGTGGATTGCTGCTACAGTAGTTGGGTTTGAAGACATATGTTCAACTTTAAGGGCTAAAGCGTCCATTTTGGCTTGCATCATGTCTATAGAACTTATCTCATATATTCCTCCTTGGTTCTCTTTCTTCTCTACCGATGCTCGTTCAGTTCCCCATGGATAATGGTTTTGGGCCATATCTTTGATGATAGCGCAAGCTTCAGGGTAGGGTTTGTTCATCAATGCACCGCCAGCGGCATCGTCGATGGTGATCTTAGTGTTATAAATTAGTCCATTATAGAAGGTATGAATGATTAACCATTTTTCTAGGCCATGGTGTGGACAAGCTCTTAATAGGTCTTTATATCTCTCCCAAGCTTCAAAAAGTGATTCTCCCTGGTTTTGAGTAAATCTGGTGATTTGATTTCAAAGGGCAACAGTCTTACTCGGGAGAAAATATCTTGAAAGGAACACTCTTCTAAGGTCTTCCCAAGTTGTTATGGAATTGACTGGAAGGGAATCTAACTAAGAACTTGCTTTATCTCCGAGGGAGAAAGGGAATAGTCTTAAACGAATTGCCTCAGGTGTAGCTCTGTTGGTTTTAAAGGTGTCAGCTAATTGGATAAAGACTTTTAAATTCTGATTTGGGTTATCTGTAACGGGACCCACAAATTGGTTTTGTTGTACTAATTGTAATAGAGAGGGTTTCCGTTCAAAATTGTTAGCAGGAATAGCAGGGTTTAATATACTAGAACTGGGTTCCTCGTCAGAGGGTTGGGCGAATTCCTTAAGGGGTCTTTGGTTACGTTCTTCGGCCATAACTCTCATAACTCTTTGGAGTAAGAGACGTGCACGAGCATAATGTTCGCGTTCTGCTAAAGGATCTAATAAACTTCTGGTGCTGCGAGTTCTTCGCATTTACCAGCTTAATAAAGCCTTAGTCTAGACGATGTAACAACATGGTACGAAATTTGATGTAATTGGTCCCCGGAAACGACGCTAAAAACTTGATGCGGTATTTTTGCAAGTATACGAAACACATCAGAGTAATATAAAAGATTATAGATCCCACAGAGACCAAACGTCAATCTATCAATTTCTGTTGCTATAATGTTTATCTAAGGTAAAACAATTCAGGGGTTTATGAGTACACAGTGAATGTAAAGTACGAAGATATAAATTCAGATAAACACAACAGGCTTGAATGTAATTCACAGAGTCTGATAATATTCCAAATTCTTCTAAATATAACTACTTATAGTGAAATATTTTCTACTCATGAAAAGAACTAATTTAACAGGAACTACCGCTTTCGCGTATTCAGAACCGAGTTTATTCTTTAAGCAATCCCTCTTATTTTCACTTATAAAAAGGCGCGCATTGCGTTAAATTAATAAACCTATTTTTAAGAAATATAGTTTCTTGACTTAGTTGAAAAGTAATTTTAACTTGGAACTTCTAACCAAAAGAGGACTAGACCTTTAAACCCATAAACGCGTCCCAAAAGAGTTTTGAAATTGTTTTTCTAAAAGTGTTAAAAGATTCCTACTTAATTGAACAAAGCGGTTTCGCTTCCTTTGAACAACTAAAACTACCCAAGTTTAACTGAAGGTTGAACGACTTCTGATCTTACCCAACAAAAATAAAGTGCAGAAAACTTGTGTTAAAAACCAAAATAGTCCTTAAGTATTTATACAGACACATTATATGGAACATCACTTTAACTATGATCCTTACATTCTAACCTTTAAAATTTAGCCAGACATGGAAATGTAAACATACATGTTAAAATAGATCATGTTAAAGTAGATTCTTAAAGTAAAAAGGCTTTAAAAGACAAGTAAATGAAGAAAGTAAATAAGTGCAAGACAAGGAAATAAACAAAGTAAAGCGAGTGCGATGAAATAAATAAAAGTAAAGCGAGTGCGATGAAATAAAAAAAGTAAAGAGAGACTTGTAAATAAAAACCTGCTCCAAATCAGAGGCTTTAAATCAGGTACAACTGGAAATAAATGCGACTGGAAATGAAAATGGCGGCAGAATTAACTTCTGCCAAAGTGCTCCAAACTCGATTACAGACTCTATCAATAGTGTGATAACTCTTTTATGTGAAGGGATTATCACTTAGAAAATCTGACAGTATATGGCTTAAGTTTGTAACTAAGCTTGGATGAAAAGAAATTGAAACTAGAACTTCCTATTTATAGAAGAACAATACTCTATGGAATTACCAAGGTGCCCCCCAACTCCTTTTGGGCAGGACACCATTTAACAAGGGTGGCGCCCACCATGCCTGCTATGGCGCTCTCCATGTGTACAAGGGTGGGAAGTTGAGGACAATGTGGCAATTGAAGGCAGTTGAAACCAATTTATGTCATGTCCTACCCTATGACGGGCGCCATGTGTACAATTTGCTCAAAAACTTGATTTCTTACTCATTTTTCTTCATTTCTTCAAGAGGGGCTTGAGATAATCAAAGTACCTGAAAACAAAACAAAAACAAGCATAACACAAGAAAATGACAATAAAAACTCTAACAAACATGTGCAATCTGAGTCAAATATGCAGTGTGTTTTAGTGTTATCAATCATCAGCACTTTTAGCTCAATCAACATCATAAAATCCCACCAACAAGGAATTTGTATCATGAGAATACAACATACCATAGTGTGATACAGTGGGAGAACTGACTTGGGTGTTTTGAGTTTTATCGCAAATGTTGCGGTCAGCAAGAGTCGCCACCGATTTTTCTTTTATCCAAAAGGAAAGGTGAAAAGCACAGGAAAGACCTTTTGAGATGTTTTATTGAGTTTGGGGGGTAGATTATGAAAAGGGAAGGTATTAACACCATTTTCATCCATGGTTTTCCATGGGCTCTTAGTTACTTTCTTAGATCACTTGCTTTTGTTTGTTTGAAAATGTACTTGGTGTGGTTTTGAAAGTATTTTGTAAAAGAGGCCATTCGTTTAGGCAATCTTTGTAATGATTCTCGTTCGTAAGAATGTATACAAAGATGTTTGTCTTTTTGAAAATGTTTTCAATGTTTGTAAGATATTTTGAAATGTGTGTGTTTGTTTTGAAAATAGCAAGGATATTTGTTTGAAATGGAGCAAGTAACTAGAAGTAATCTACCTACTCAAATGTCTTGTACATTTTCTATTCCTTTGACATGGTTGTCTTACCATTGATTTGGTAAGCAATCCTATCTTTGGATGTAAACGGGACGGGCGTGGGTCATTGTATAACCATGATTAGCAATGTTTGCAAAGTATCTTAGCATTTTGAGGGACCAAGATCATTTTGTAAGGCAACTTTTGAATAGCGTCATCGAGGGACTATGATCTTTATATTTGTTTGTTTTGCCAAGATACTCCGCATGAGTAATATGACCATTTTTGTTTTAGGCAACCAAGTGGAGAAACCCTAAGGATGCTTGTGTGCAAGTGTATCATTTTCATGCTTTGATTTTGTCTTGTATTTAGGGTTTTCTATTTTGTTTTGTTTTGATCTTATCATACAAACCCTAATTACGAATCATGGCATGTAAAGCGACAAATTGCGTAATGTAAATATTACTAGGCTATTACAATAATTTTATGGGAGGGGGGAATACAAATTTGAATGGGGATTTGCAAGAATGTAAACCTAAATAAATTATTACAACCAAATCGAATTTGTACGAATATTAGAATAAATAATATACAATTTTTAAATATGCAATATAATGTACATGTAAGAAAAGATTTTTGTTTTTGTTTTTATGTAAAAGAAAATTTAATCTAAACCTAAAAATGTAAGGAAAAGAAATTAATTTTTTAAAAGGGAGGCTTAACCCTAATTTATATTTTTTTTTTAAGAAAATAAGGTTCTTATATACTATTTTTTATGTATTTTTTGTATTAAAATAATAAATAATATTGTATATAAAGATAAAGTTTTTATATATGCAAAATAAATATTTATGAGTATGGAATGAAAAAGGGAATAACTAAATTAAACTAAACATATTTTAATTATATTATACAAGTTTATTAAAAAATATATGGTATATATTAAAAATAAAATATATTTCTATGTGAAAAACAAACTAAAATAAAATAAAATGCAATATTATGAAATTTACATTTTTTAGGATTTTTTATGCATCAAAGATAATATTTAATATATTAAAAATGAAAATAAAACAAATAAAATAAAAATATATAAAAAAATTGGCAGGGAGGTGATGTAGCAAAACTGCCAGCTATGTGTTAGCAAAAAAATGCCAAGCCCAAAGAACTAAGCCCAAACCTGCAAAAATCTGAAAAATGGAGAGAAGGAAAAATGTGAAAAAATAAAAGTAGCGCCCAGGTTCGAACCCAGGACATGGGTCTTACCAGCGTGCTACTTTGTCACTGGGGTGGCTATACATCCATTGTCTTAAGGGAAGCAAAAATAATATAACATGAAACAAGTCCTTGCCATGTACTTCATCTTCTTACTCAAGCTTGGCCAGACATCCTGTAACTCTCTCATTCTTCCATGAAAATGAAAACTCATAACATGAAAATTGTAGTACTTGATCTCACGATTCTAACCATATAAGTTATGTGAACTAACAATCAAAGGTCAGAAAGAATTTTAACAACCCTGAATTTAAACCTAATATTTTCAGAAACTTCAAGTTCTAAATTCTCTCAACTCAAGTAAAATAAATGCAAGATAAAGATACGTACAGTTTAGTTGCAATGAAAGCTACATTATTTATTCACAAATCGTGGCCAATGGTGGCCTGTACAAGGAGATAGAAGTTGAGATTTTACTTCCTTCAGTTGGAATCGTGGATGGAACTGGAGTGAGTTTGATGGAGGCCTGATGCTTGCTTGAGCTTCCTTGAACTTCCCTGAATGTATTCCCACTCTTGTCTTGCTCTGAAAGTGTCTGAAACTCCTTGGCCAAGTCAACCTGCAAGCTCTGAAAACAAAAATGGCAGATGATGGATAAGTGGTTACAGAACAGGGATGAAGGTCTGGATTGGTTTGATATTAAGTAGGTAAGATGTTTTGATGATCAAGAATGGAAACGCACGAGCCAAATGAGAGATTGGTGTGCTTATGCCAAAACTGCAAGTTTGGACAGTTTCTGGTGTTTTTTTATCTTGGGAGTGTTTGAGGCCTTTTCTCATCATGTCTTGTGTTGTGTTATGTTTGTATATTAGTATGGAATTGGTTTCATGTCAACCCTCCAACAGATATGCCAGTTTTCAACTTTTTGCAACCTTTCTTGCTTTTGAAGTAAAGTGAAGGGACAAGGCTTACCATGCTTGTACTAGCTTTCTTAGAGCTGGTATATGCTTGTACAAATTTCTTTAGGCCTGTAAGACTTGTACATGCAATGGAGAGAGGTGCAATGCTCAAGAATTAGAAAGTGGCAAAAGTTGATCTTTTTCAAAATGGCAATGGTCACTTTATGCCATTTATGAAATTACAACTTGGGTAATGGCTCTAGGGCATGGATCAAAGCTTTGTAAAATGAGTAAGCATTAAATTAAGGAGTGAGGAACAAGTTTGAGACCTGTAAAGCATGAATTAGGAAGCATAGGTATTGATTGCAACTTTGTTCTTCATGAAATGGCTTGGACAAAAAGTGAGAAAATGCCAACTTCATCTCTTCGATTCTCCCTACTCAAAAATGATCTTGAGGAGTTATTTAATATTTTTGAAATCTTGCAATGTGCTCTATAAATCATATTTGAAATTCATTTTGAGATACCTCTTGGAACTAGGTGAAAATTTGCCATGAAGTTGTGTCCAAAACCTGCCTAAATTAGGGCAAAATTTCACTAAGTTATTTAGTTCATGACCATGTATTCACAAATTTATATCTTGAGATCCAAGCATCTTTAGGGAAAAGTGTATGAAGAAAAGTTGTAGATTTCATGGAGGTATACAAATTTCATGTTGGGAACTTTCTTTGAATCATTATGCATCATGGTGAAAAAGTGGCCTAAAGTTGAGAAAAAATAAGAAATTTTCTATAGTTAGAAAATTTTCTAAGTTAAGAAAAATTTCAAATTCAAACCCTAATCTTCAAACTTGGATTTCTTGATGAACAAGTTTCACATTTTGACATGTTTTGATGAATTGTGATCCTTGGTACTTGATTTTGACCAAAAAGTCAAAGTTTGACTTCTCAGTGTACAACTGACTTTTGATCAGTTGACTGCAAATTTCATCTGTCAATCCAATGAAATTGAAATGTTTTGAGCCATGTAATAAGGTCAATATGATGCATTTGAATCCTTCAAATCATGCCTTAAACCAATTGGTCATTTGCTAGGTTAAAAATCAGAAATTGCCCTTCCTCAGCCAAAACCCTAATTTTGACCATTTTGCCCTTTTGGTGATTTGATCAAATTTCTTGAGGAATTGTGATCCAAACTTGATCAAATGATACACATTAGTCTAGAATGTTGATTTGGATCAAAAATTATGAATTTTGACTGTAAATTGGCCATGGTTGACTTTTTCCCCAATACAATTGATTTTTAGGTCAATTGTCCAATTGACTGACCAAAAATATGGTTCAAGGCTTGAAACTTGTCATGAGTGATATTAGGGGTCCATAATGATGTTTGAAAGTCATATGAAGCATTGATAGTCAAAAAATCCTTGTGCAAACTCAAACCCTAATTTTAGGTTATTAGTGCAAGATGAGATGTCTTGAGCTGACCAAACCCTAATCCAGTCTTGAGTCAAAGAGATCTTGTGAGAAAAGTTTTGATAAATGAGAGGGTAAATTTTGGGGTACAACAGCTGTCCCTGTTCAATCTTCTTGAACCTGATGAATTAGATTGGCGAGTCTTGCCATTTGTGACTCGAAGGTGAAAGATGATTGGACACTAGAGTGCCCAAAAATTTGCACTCGACGATGTGATGGTAGAAGGAATGGGCTTAAAGATGCCATTTGGAGAGGTGATAGAATCTTGTTAGAGATGGGCTTGTAGATTCCATCCAAAAATGTTTGTTGCATTTTAAGTTGTAAGTCGAAAGAATAAGTATCAGAATGGTGTCCGTGATGGAGTTTATCTGAACTGTATCTGAATGAGTTATTAGAACGACATCCGTGTCTGGAGCGTATCTTAACTGTATCTGAAAGCTGAATCTGAATGAGTAACAGAATGGCATTCGTGTCTGGAGCGTATCTGAACTGTATCTGAAGGCTGAATCTGAATGAATAACAGAATGGCATCCTTGTTTGGAGCGTATCTAAAATGTATCTGAAAGCTGAATCTGAATGAGTAACAGAATGACATCCGTGTCTGGAGCGTATATGAACTGTATCATGATTGCACATAGTTAATGGTAGTTGTTAATCTTATCCTGAAAAGGGTAAAACGTTAGCTGGAACACCAAATTATGTTACATGAAATGTATAATGCAATGTATGCGTTTTATCAATGTTTATGATATATGGATGTAATGTATGCGCATGTAAGCTGATTTGCTATATTGCTGTTTGATTGAGGAAAATAAATCCTTGAATGTTGTTAAGGATATGTGGATTCTTCATGTCTTGAATTTGAAGTACTGACACAAATTCTGTTGTGAGAGTAATGCCATATACTGCTTGAGAAATCCTGAGAAATTTGACGATCTCTACTAGGGATTAATAATTTGAAGTTTTAGTTCCGCTGAGGATCTAAATGACGTACTGTGGGGATTGCTTATTGGGATAGCCTAAAGACGTTTTCCTGTCCTTTCAACCTATTAGTAACTATCTTTCTCATTTTGTTTATTTATAAACAGTAATTATGTTCAAATGCATATGTTCATTAATGAATCGTTGGACGTTTTTGCAAATAAAACACAAGTGTAAAGAAAAAGACAAATAGTTTTCTTTACTTTAAAGAGATATCTTTGTATTTAACTTTGAATAAGTATTTTGTACAAAGGAGACAATCATTCTAGTAAGAGGATGATGCCATAAAAAAGTAAGAAAAAATTATACAAAGAAAGATAGCTATGTGTGATAATCCCACGGGGTTCCCATTCTGCTATAGCCTTCGTATCTCTGAATATCTTGTCTATTTGTGGCTTCGTCCTAAGATGATTGAATTGATCAGAAACTCCGAGTTTGTCAGTGAAAGTCAAGAGGTTGTCCTCAAAGTGATCCGACGGGACATAGTCATACGCTTTAATTCCCTAACTTTTGCCTGGACCACCCTTTCGGGTTTTCAGTCCACCGGGAAACCCTTTTTTGCCCAAGTCGCCCTTTCGGGTTTTCAACTTGCCGGGTGTACAGATTTTTTATTTTATCCCTAAATTTTGCCGGAACCTTTTGGTTCACCGGGATGCCCTTTTTTTGCCTAGGCGTGTCAGCCTAGCGGGTCTCTTATGCGTAGTATCTTTTGACTATGTCCGTGTTCGCAGGGTGTGGTTGGTCGTCGCCGTCCATGGTGGTTAAGATCATTGCCCCACCGGAGAATATGTTCTTTATTACAAATGGTCCTTCATAGGTAGGAGTCCATTTTCCCCAGGGATCACTTTGTGGTAAGATAATGCGTTTGATCACTAGATCTCCAACTTGATATACTTGGCGCCTGACTTTCTTGTTGAAAGCCTTGATCATCCGTTTTTGATACATCTGACCATGGCAAACAACAGTAAGTCTCTTTTCATCAATTAAGTTTAGTTGATCAAATCGAGTCTAGATCTAATCGTCCTCACTTAAACCTGCATCCCGGATAATTCTCAAAGAGGGGATCTGAACCTCAATAGGCAAGACAACCTCCATGCCATAAACCAAAGAATAGGGTGTTGCCCTAGTTGATGTGCGAGCCGTGGTACGATAGCCGTGGAGAGAAAATGGTAGCATCTCATGCCAGTCCTTGTAGGTGACTGTCATTTTCTGTATGATCTTTTTAATGTTTTTATTTGCAGCTTCAACGGCACCATTCATCTTTGGCCGATAGGGGGATGAATTGTGATGCTGAATCTTGAACTGCTCACACAAGGCGGTGATCATAGTATTGTTAAGGTTTCTACCATTATCAGTGATGATCCTTTCTGGGATACCGTATCGGCAAATGAGATTCTGCTTGATGAAGCGGGAAACAACATTCTTAGTAACGAATGCGAAGGAAGCTGCTTTGACCCACTTTGTAAAATAGTCGATGGCCACTAGAATGAAGCGGTGTCCATTGGAGGCTGTAGGCTTGATCTCCCCAATCATATTGATTCCCCACATAGCAAAGGGCCAAGGAGCCATCAAGACATTCAGAGGAACCGGAGGTACGTGCACCTTGTCAGCATAAATTTGACACTTATGACAGGTCCGAGAGTGTTGGTAGCAGTCTGCTTCCATGGTAGACCAATAATAGCCTGCTCGTAGGATTTTCTTCTCCATCGTATGCCCACTGGAGTGAGTGCCAAAGGTACCTTCATGTAATTAAGCCATGATCTTTTCTACCTCAATCTTATCCATACATCAGAGCAGAATGGAGTCATGATTGCGTTTGTACAGGATGCCATTACTCAGGGAGAATTTAGCAGAGAATCTCCTTAAGAACTTTTTATCATTGATTGAGGCTCCTCTTGGATATTCTTGAGCCTCGAGATACCTCTTGACTTCATGAAACCAAGGCTGGTCCACTACTTCTTCAGCATTAATCTCGTGACAGTGTGCTGGTTCATCCATTCGTTCAACGGTGATATGGGGAGCCTCGTTATCCTAATTAAGTTTAAACATAGATGACATTGTGGCTAGAGCATCTGCTAACTTATTTTCTTCTTGCGGGAAATGCTCAAAGGTAATCTGCACAAAATGTGGTAGCAATGTCAAAACATGTTCTTTGTAAGGGATAAGGTTTGGGTGCTTAGTGTCCCATTCTCCTTTGATCTGACTGATGACCAAAGCTGAATCTCCGAACACATCTAAGGATTTGATTCCCAAATCTATGGCAGCTCTGAGACCAAAGATGCATGCTTCGTATTCTGCCATGTTGTTCGTACAATTGAAGCAAAGTCTGGAAGTAAAGGGAGTATGACACCCTTCCGGAGAGATGAGCACAACGCCGATACCATTACCAAGTGCATTGGATGCCCCGTCAAAGAACAGGGTCCATCGGGATCCTTGTTCAGGTCCGTCATATGGCCTGATTTCTTCATAGTTGTCTAATGTCATGATGTCTTCATCCGGGAATTCAAACTTCATGGATTGATAATCTTCTAAAGCTTTATGAGCATGGTGATCATCTATCACACTGCCCTTTATAGCTTTCTGGGTAGTGTACTGTATGTCATATTCCGTTAGGATCATCTGCTATCTAGCTATTCTCCCAGACATAGCAGGCTTTTCGAAGATGTATTTTATCGGATCCATCTTAGATATCAACAAGGTAGTATGAGTCAACATATACTGTCTTAGCCGGAGAGCAACCCATTCCAGAGCGCAGCAAGTTTTCTCGAGCAGAGAATATCTGGTTTCACAGTCGGTAAACTTTTTTCTCAGGTAGTAAATAGCGTGCTCTTTTCGACCAGACTCATCATGCTGCCCCAATACACACCCCATTGAGTTCTCTAAAACGGTTAGATACATGATCAGTGGTCTTCCCTCGACTGGTGGCATCAAAACAGGAGGCTCTTGTAAGTACTCTTTGATTTTATCGAAAGCAGTTTGGCATTCATCATTCCATCTGACTACTTGATATTTCTTCAATAGCTTGAAGATTGGCTCACAAGTAGCTGTTAGGTGAGAAATGAATCTGGCAATATAGTTTAGGCTTCCCAAGAATCCTCTGACTTCCATCTTAGTACGAGGAGCAGGCATTTCTTGTATCGCTTTAACCTTGGCAGGATCAACCTCAATGCCTTTGTTGCTGATAACGAAACCTAAGAGTTTACCGGACCAGACTCCAAATGTACACTTGTTTGGATTCAACCTTAACTTGTACTCCTTCAATCTCACAAACAACTTTTGCAAATGATCAAGGTGCTCCTCTTCAGTTTGTGATCAGGCTATCATGTCATTTACATAGACCTCTATCTCATGATGTATCATATCATGAAACAAGGCTACCATGGTGCGTTGATAGGTGGCCCCAACAATATTCAGTTCGAATGGCATCACTTTGTAGCAGAACGTGCCCCATTGTGTGACAAATGTAGTTTTCTCCATGTCCTCAGGTGCCATTTTAATTTGGTTATATCCTGAGAATCCGTCCATGAAGGAAAACACTTTGTGTTGGGCTATATTGTCAACCAGGATATCGATGTGGGGAAGTGGAAAATCATCTTTAGGGATGGCCTTATTTAAATCTCTATAATCCACGCACATCCGTACATTGTCGTCCTTTTTAGGCACGGGAACAATGTTGGAAACCCATTGAGGTTAGGAAGTGACAGCCAAGAATCCAGCATTGAATTGTTTCATGACTTCCGCTTTGATCTTCTCTGACATGTCAGGTCTCATGCGACAGACTTTTTGTTTCACCGGTGGACAGTCTTCTCTTGTGGGTAGACGATGTACCACGGTGTATGTATCAAGTCCTGACATGTCTTCGTATGACCAGGCAAAGATCTCAACATAATCATGCAATAGCTGAATTAGACGCTCCTTGACACTTGGCTCTAGATTGGCACCCACCCTGATTTCCTTTTTATCTTCCTCGGCACCCAAGTTGATTGTATCCAACGGTTCCTCATGAGGTTAAATAGCTCTTTCCTCTTGTTGTAGTAATCTGGCGAATTCCCCTGGTACTTCACAATCTTCCTCACCTTCGTATTCGGCTTGGTAGATTAGATCTTCAGAGTCACTAAAGGCCATAGCAGTATCGTTACCCATGGGATTCGGAATGGAGGGGTACCTACATTTGTGAGTGTGGGTGTATGTAAGGGTATAGCCATCTTTAAACAATGAAATGTAAAAGAAAGACAATGAGCACAAAAGGTTTGTAGGTGAAAAACGTCCATGATTCATTGAATGTCATATGAAGATGAAATTAAAAACCCTTACAAATTGACCATTGTGCCTCGGGTAAGACACAAGGTTTTTAATATGCGAATTGTTTGTGAATATTACAAGCCCAACATAAATGTAAAAGATAAATTACTGAGAGATGAAAGTTATTGGGACAAAGTCTTTGGCTTCCCAATTGCGAAGTCCTCCATTGACAGTAGGAAATATCCAATCCTACAAGATGCCATCTTCTTCACCATCTTCCACTGCATTGACCTCTCGATTGCTAATCTTCAGAGGTGGCCCTCCAGCACGAGCACGACGCACAGTCTTCTGAGTATCTGAAGTAAACCCTAAGCCAAACTTGTCAGATTTATATGGAATGTCTGGAAGCTGTCCCCAGATGGTGCATCCACCCTCCTCTATTACTGCCTTGGCTTCCTTTAGAGATGACATCCGAAACGGAGGTCTTGTGATCTTGGGGATCTGGGACACCGCCTTGGTTACTGCTACCTCTTGAGAGACTTCTTGGAAATGTTGAAAAGGAGTTTCAATGAACTCGCCATCTAACTCCACATACCAGAAAGAATTTAGGTGGCTAATCATGTACTCTTCCTATCTGTGGACAGTGATAATCTTTCCATGGACCGGGTACTTCAGCATCTGGTATAGTGTAGAGGTGACAGCACCAGCATTATGGATCCAGGGCCTTCCTAACAGACAAGAGTAAGAGGGGTGGATGTCCATTACATAGAAGGTTGAGTTGAAAGTCCGAGTTCCCACCTTTATGGGGATGTCCACCTCCTCGTGGACCATCCTCTTTGAGCAATCAAATGCTCTCACAACTATGTTACTGGGTTTCAAAGTCAACCCTTCGCAATCTAATCTGTCAAGAGCTTTCTTCAGTAAAACGTTCAAAGATGAGCCCGTGTCCACCAAGACATGGGCCAGAGTCGTTCCTATACACTCCATAGAGACATGTAATGCCTTCTTGTGCTTTCTCCCTCTTGGTGTCAAGTCAGCATTAGAGAAGCCTAGGCCGTTATCAGCTGTCAAACTGGCCACACAATCTTGGAATTGGTCAGCAGACGTCTCTTGTGGCACATGGGCTGTCTTCAGGAACTTCACCAGAGCTTTCGCATGTGCCTCAGAACACAACAGCAATGCTAGCATGGAGATCTTGGAGGGAGTTTGCCCCAACTGTTCAACCACGTCATAGTCACTCTTCTTTATTATCCTCAGGATCTCCTCCATTTCCTTCTTAGAGGTTTCGGGGATAGCTAGGGGTTGAGCCTTCATCCGGACAGGCTCTTCTAGAATACTTTTTCCTCGATTTTCAGCAATAGAAGTGTTGTTAGGGATAACAACAGGGATCGTGTCGTCTTTGTCGTTAGGAGCACTTGCAGGTATGATTATTGGTACAGAGGTAATCTTCAGAACAGCCACGGGTCCAAAAACTACCTTTGGAGGGGCAATCTCTGGAGATAAGATTCTACCGCTACGGGTAATCTTACTGGTTCCGACAATATTGCTAATGTCGGAATATTCTTCTTCGGAGCTCACTTCTTCAGTGGTCAACCCATCTTGTTTGATACCATGGTAGTAGATTTCTCCACCGTATTTCCACGGTACTATTTTGTCTGATTCGTACGGGACCGGCCTGGGCATTGTAATTATAAGAGGAGTAGTCTTTAGAACAGATGTAATCCTAACAGATCTTTTGGGGATCCTAGAAGGATTGGTGGAGATGGTTATGATTGAAACGTTTTCAACAGGAACAGGTGAAACAAGAGCATTTTCAAACAGAATCTCTTGGTTGTCTATTAAGCGTTGAATGCCTGTCTTTAACAAAGGGCAAACATTTGGTGAGGATAAGCAAAGATGGCAGTCTTCATTACAACCTGGGAATACACCAGCTTTCAACAAGTTTATCTTAACGATTGGGAGCGGAGTCAAGAGTTCATCCACTGTGGTAACAAACAAATCTTCTTCGATAGCATTGGTGTTGTGACCATGCCTAGGCATAGGAGCAGAAATGACGTTTGGTTTCTCGGGTGCATCAAACTCAATCTCTTTTGCATCTATAAGGTCTTGAATTTTGTTTTTCAAGGCCCAACAATTGTTAGTGTCGTAACCCGGACTTTTAGAATGATATGCGCATCTGGCATTTGGGTGATAATGAGGGGACGCCGTGTTGGAATTCTTTGGAGCTTCTTTTAAAGTTGCCAGATTAGATTTCAGAAGATGTGGTAAGACCTGGGCTAGAGTCATATTAATTCTGGTGAATTGTCAGACTGGCCTTTCCACCCTCGGTTGGTTACTTCTTGGTTGATCAGATGTAGGCTTTGGGATCATAACGGCCCCTACCATTGGTCGGCGCTTAGCTCTCCCGTTATTCCTTTGTGAATAAATAGCAGATACCTCCCTCTTCCCGGTAAAAGGCTTTCTCACAGCTGTAGAGGCAGATGAATCCTTCTGAATTTTTCCACTTTTTATGCCAGCTTCCACCCTCTCTTCGGTTAGTATTAACTTAGTAAATCCAGCAGATGAGCTCACAATCAAATGGTTGAAGAACGGGCCCGATAGAGTGCCTAAGAACATATCGACCAACTCCCTTTCAGACAGAGGGGGTTGCACTCTCCCAGCTAGATCTCTCCATTTCTGCGCGTAATCTTTGAAACCCTCATTTGAAGCCATAGCCATACTCTGAAGTTGAGTACAGGTAGGCGCCAAATCTGCATTATACTGGTATTGTTTATAGAAAGCTGCGACAAGGTCTTCCCAGTTGTGGATGTAGGCCCTTTCTAATTGGTAAAACCAATCGAGTTGTGTTCCGAATAAAATATCTTGGAAAAAATGCACCCACAGGTCTTTATCGGTAGAGTGCGGCTGAATCTTTCTCACGTATGATCGGAGGTGCATTTTAGGACATGACACCCCATCATATTTTGCAAAGAACGACACTTTGAACTTTGGTGGGATCACAATTCCCGATACTAGCCCCAATTCTTCAAAGTCTAGACCTGGTACCCTTTGTATTTCCATAGCGCTTAAACGCTCTTCAAGATGTCTGTACTTATCATCAGTCGGAGGATACTGTTCCTCAGAGTAGTCTTCCTCTTCTTCCTCCTCTTCAGATTCTGACGGAACTACTGTTTCTTTTCCTTTCCCTTCTCCTTCCTCGGAAGTGGTTTCAAAATTCAAGGTTCTTCTAGTTTTTCCCTGAAACCTTCACCCCATGTTCAAAACCCTAGTGGCTTTATTTGCTTTCTTCTTTCTTTCTTCAGCTAACAGAGTCTTCAACTTATCTTGCCCTTTGGCTAGGGTCATGAGTAACTGTTGAAACTGCGTGTTTTGAGCTTGAAGATCTTTGACCGTCTGTTCGAGATCCATCTTACTGAAATAAACAGTAGAGAGATGAGGAAACTCGTTATAAAAGACTTGTTTATGTTATGATGAATGATATGTATTCATGCAATGCTTTCAAAGATTTAAAAAATTCAAATTTGTTTTAAACAAAAAGAAACATAGGTTATATTAATAAAACAGAGTTTGAGTACATCAATGCTCCTTGGGCAAAATAATACAACACTCTAAGATAAAAAAGTAGTGCGCATCCTCTTTGGTGCTATGTAGGCATTTAGAGTCTGCTCCTTATGAAGTAGCCTAGTGAGTTCCAAAACCTTCTTCTCGCTTGCGTAGAATTGGGCTTTGAAAGTATCTAAATCTCCTTTGATTTGTATCCAATCCCTTTGTAGGTCTTCAAGAGACGTGGGCATGTCAGGATGTAGGATAGTGTATGGAACTTCTCCCTCCTTAACAGGCTCAATGATCACCGGGAGAATGGAAGGATAAGGCATCATAAGAATTTGAGCGCGGGTTCGTACCCACTTGAGGTAAGGCTCAAGAGGGATGGAATTCTTGTGTCCCAAAGTCTTGCTATCCACCTTGTTTAGCATCCTCCAAGCTCGGATGAATCTCTGGCGAAGTCCTTGATCGTCATTGTCGTAGTCGAATACCAAGCCTTGAATTAGCATCTCATGTGGGCCATCCCTTCGGGCATAACCAAACCGTCTTAGAGCTAAAAATGGATTGTAGGTGATGCCTCCCATAATGCCAAGTAGAGGGACATTAGGGAATTCCCTACAACGGTCAACAATGATAACATTCTCTTTGGATCGAGAGCACTAATGAATATCTGAATGTTTGAGCGTCATTACCCTTTGTGACCACCTTAATCCTTGCTCATTCTTTAAGACTGGTTGGGGAAGATGGGAAATAAACCATCTTTCCAGGAGGGGAGTGCAACACATAAGGACACCTCTTTTCCTCATTGTACTAGTGTGAAAAGAGTGTAGGATATCCCCTAGTAATGTAGGCACCGAATTGCGTGACATGAAGATTTTGACGGCACTCACATCTATGAGTTGGTCAGGATTGGGGAACAAGACCATCCTATAGATAAGAAGAGCCACAATTTCCTCAAATGCTTGCAATTCTAAGGAATTTCAACAGCTTTGAGCCTTCTCAAATAGAAACTTTGATAAGAAGCCATTGACACCACTTCTAGTTTCCCAATGAGTTGTGACATCAGGTGAGTACAAGTGCAGGGCTTGAGCAATCTCTTATGGCTTTGGATCTCTTTCTGTGCCGTTGAAAGGTAGTTGATTGAGAACAGGAATCCTCAAGAGTTGAGAGAATTCTTCCAAAGTGGGCACAAGCTGACAGTCGGGAAATGTGAAGCAATGATGCAAAGGGTCAAAGAACTGGAAGAGCACTTTCATCATATCCTCCTCTGTGTTGGAGGTGACCAAGTTGAGTAGACGACCATGCCTCTTGGTGAATGGAGAGTTCTCAGGGATCCTTGAAGCTAGCTCCTTGAGTTGTGGAGGAATTCTTACAAGGTTGATTGGATAGTTTTCCTGCGAAGTGAATCCATATCCTACAAAACAAGAACAAAGATGAATCTCCAAAATCCTTGAAATGGTTAGTGGATGCATATGATTTTCATGATGTCCATGATGTTATGTATAAGTATGCATATACAAGCAAATCAAACGAGTTCTTAGTTTAGGCTTGCATGGGGTTTTATAGGTAAGTACCCTCTTGAAGTTTAGTTGGCTCAACCTGTCCTAATAATAGTAACCGGGTTCTAAGGAGCTCAATATCACTGGATTGTTTCCTTGGTCATTGTTTCAGCTCAAACCTCTTTAATGGCGACTGAAATATCCCAAGAAACCAAACCTCAATGAGTGTAGTATCGAGTATCTACCAACTTCGGGCTGCACCAAAGCCGGTCATCTCACTACGTCCTAAAGGCCAAGTTTGTCAAGTAAAGGGTTCTAGAAGTTCATTAGTGCTTCATGACATTACTCAGCGGCCCCGTATTCTCTTTGATTAACTCAAAAGCTACCGGTACCCACAAATATGTCGCACTAACATAGCTATTGCTTAGACCAAGTCGGTATACCCCGCACAGTTTCCACAATATATTTCTATTTACCTATAATGTTTCCCAAATCCAGGTGGAGGATTCAAACCCAAACAAAGAACCATAATGTAAATCAAACAAGTCAAACAATGTAAGCAAATAAATGTGATCTAGCCCTAAGGTAACCCCACTTTTATAAAATTTCCCCAGCAGAGTCGCCAGTTCTGTGATACGGTGGGAGAACTGACTTGGGTGTTTTGCGTTTTATCGCAAATGTTGCGGTTAGCAAGAGTCTCC
This sequence comes from Vicia faba, assembly GCA_948472305.1. Classification (NCBI taxonomy): domain Eukaryota; kingdom Viridiplantae; phylum Streptophyta; class Magnoliopsida; order Fabales; family Fabaceae; genus Vicia; species Vicia faba. Next base: position 1,407,374,530 of record OX451739.1, read on the forward strand.
ACCGACTTTTCTTTTATCCAAAAGGAAAGGTGAAAAAGCACAGGAAAGACCTTTTGATATGTTTTCTTGAGTTTGGGGGGTAGATTATGAAAAGGGAAGGTATTATCACCCTTTTGTTTGTTTAGATCACTTGGACTCTTAGTTACTTGCTTAGATCACTTGCTTTTGTTTGTTTGAAAATGTGATTGGTGTGGTTTTGAAAGTATTTTCTAAAAGAGGCCATTCGTTTAGGCAATCTTTGTAATGATTCTCATTCATAAGAATGTATACAAAGATGCAAACCTTTCAGGTAAGAACATGTTAATTCCTTTCTACGACAATTGCATGAATCTCCAAAGATCGAGCTGCAGTAGAATGTGAAATTAGAATTGTTCATAAAAAACCTACAACAAACCAAACCTTTTTAGGTGAACTACAAGTTCCCTGATCACCCTTTAGATTAGACAACAAGAGTGGATCCCATGGAGTACCACAGACGTGAGGGGTGCTAATACCTCCCCCTTGCGTAATCGACTCCTGTACTTGTTCTCTTGGTCACGATGAGCTTGATTTCTCCCTTCTCATGTTTTCTTTGATATTTTCCTTTCCCTTATGTGGGATAAATAAATATTCGATGGCGACTTCATTGTATGATTTTCCTAGTTGCTTCAATAACCAAATGTTGACTTTCTTGTATCTACACAATCAGGAAAATTTGAATATAAATATCCAATCACCTCAAAATTATTTTTTTCTATAAGTAACCATGTGATCCTTCGTTCCTTGTAAATATCTAAATACTTTCTTTGCACCTTTCCAATGGTCCATCCCTGGATCACTATGGTATTTTCCTTGCACACCAACTGCAAAACCGATATCTGGTCTTGTACATATTTGAGCATACTTCAAAATCATAATAAAAATGTATAATAAATACCTTTAATTTGTTTCCTTTCCAATTCATTCTTTGGACATTGTATGAGACTAAATTTGTTTCTTCCTGTATTGAAACAGGAGACGTTGGACATTTATCTATTCTAAATATTTCTAAAACTTTAATAATATACACTTTTTGAGGCAATCCTAACAATCCTTGTGATCTATCATGAAATATTTCTATTCCAATCACATAATTTTCCTCACCCATACCTTTCATTTCAAAATTATTAGAGATAAACTTCCTAGTCTCATGTAATAAACCAAGATCATTAGTTGCAAGCAAAATATAATCCACATAAAAGGTCTAAAGAATATAATACTATTTGAAATACCATTGATGAGAAGCTTGCTTAAGTCCATATATTGACTTCTTAAGTTTATACATCATGTGTTCATTTTATTTTTCAACAAACTCCATTGGTTGTTCCATATAAACATCTTCCTCTTAATTCTCATTCAAAAGAGAAGTATTTACATCCATTTGATGTAACTCAAGATCATAATGATCTACAAGTTCCATAATAATTTTAAGTGAGTCTTTCTTAGAAATTGGTGAAAAGGTTTACTTATATTCAATGTCATATTTCTGAGTAAAACCTTTGGCAACAAGTCGAGCCTTGTAATGTTAAATATTTCCATGATAGTCAAGCTTAGTCTTAAAGACCCATTTACATACAACTCTTTTGCATCCTTAAGGCAATTCCACAAGATCCCATACATAATTTTGTTTAATCAATTTAAGCTCTTATTTCATAGCATATAAGCATTCATCAAAATTATTGATATTAATGATTTCTGAGAATGATACAGGATTATTATCAATTCTTAAGTCATTTTCTAACTCATGTACATATACTATATAATCTCCTGGAACATTAAATCATTGTTCTAACTGGACCTCCTTAATGTTATTTCTTACGGTTGTTCTACTACAAGTTCATTGTCTCCTTCATGGTCATTAACTTGTTGTTCAATTTGATCATTATGCATTTTAGTACAAGGAAAAATAGTTGTTGAAGTAGAAGCACTGGTTAAAGGAACTTGTACTCTAATTTCCTTCATTTCCACATCATGTAGATCTTTGCTTCCACTACCTTCACGATTTTGAATAAATCAAACATTCTCAGTTTCAACAAATCTTGTATTGTGAGTAAGACAATGTGATACAGTGGGAGAACTGACTTGAGGTTTTGTGTTTGTGTTTGCAAATGTTGTGGTTTAGCAAGAGTCTCCACCGACTTTTCTTTTATCCAATAAGGAAAGGTGAAAAAGCATAGGAAAGACCTTTTGAGATGTTTTTCTTGAGTTCGGGGGGTATATTATGAAAAGGGAAGGTATTAGCACCCTTTCCATCCATGGTTTTCCATGGGCTCTTAGTTACTTGTTAGATCCCTTGCTTTTGTTTGAAAATTGTGCTTTTGTATGGTTTTGAAAGTATTTTGAAAAGATGCCATTGTTTAGGCAAACTTTGCAATGATCCCCGTTCGTAAGAATGTATGCAAAGTGTTGAGCTTTTGAAAATATTTCAAGTTTGGAAAGTGTTTTGAAAGTGTGTGTGATTGTTTTGAAAAGTAGCAAGGATGTTTTGTTTTGAAATTGAGCAAATAACTAAAAGCAATCTACCTACTCAAAAGGTTTTAGATGTGTTTTTCCTCTTCCTTTAGATGTTGATATCTTACCATTGATTTGATAAGAAGCCCTATCGTTGGATGTAAAGGGACGAGCGTTGGGTCATCGTATGACCATGATAGCAATGTTGTGAAATGACTTAGCACTTTTTCTGTAGGGACTAAGATCATTTTGAAAGGCAACTTTGATAGCGTCATTGAGGGACTATGATCTTTTTCGATTTGTTTGTGCTAAGACATCCCACATGCATAACATGGCCATTTTCGTAAGGCAACAAGTGGAATTTCCTTAAGGGTGTATGTGTGCAAGTGTGTTTGATTGCATGCATTTTGTCTTTGATTTTTGGGTTGTCTACTTGTTGATTTAATCTTGCCATACATACCTAATTACTAACATTAATATGAAGGTAAAAAGAGTGCAAAAGATAAATCCTACACTATTACAACCATATTGAATTGCATGAAAATATAAAGGTAAAAGCAAGAAAAAGGATCTTTCGACTTAGGGCAGTAGCCCTTCGACTTTTCCATTTTTGGCCCTCTTCGACCTTACCAGAAAATGGGGTGAAAGAATGAGTTTCGACTGGGGCAGGGATCCAGCATATTGTGCCTTTCGACTGCATCTTTCATTTGACCTGAAGGTTAGTATGGAAGCCAGAGGCTTCGTTTCTAACTTTTTTTTGTCTCCTGTTTCTTTCATTTGAGTTTGAATAGCAACATGGCCCAAGGCCATGTCAATATCACCTTAAGGCTAGATTAGTTCTTTAAAGCGCATTTAAATGTACCAAGGGCAAAAGCCAAGAAGATTTGTTAACCATGACACATATTAAGAGAGTGAAAACAAAACAAAAAGAAGAAAATAGTATGTACATGTTTTAAATGAAAAAGAAAACTTATTTACATGCTATGCTAGAAACGAAAAGCCAAAGGTTAGAAATAACTTACCTTGCTGGAGGTTGGAGCGTGTTCTGGACCTTGAAGTGGTTGTTTTAAATGCCTTTGGATTCGAAGGAAAAAGACCCTGGGTAGTCCTTTGACACTGGGTTTGAAAGAACCAAACGAGTGAACTAACCTTCTTTGTTAGATTCAAAGGAGAGAACAAATGGGATGTTCCTTGAGTCGAAGGAAACTGGAATGTATTGTTTGAAGGAGGTAACAATGATTCTGGTTTTTTGTGATTTCTCAAGTGTTAATGAACTTGAGAGTTTTTGTGTTTGAGAGAATTTGGGGAATCCGTTCCTCTGGTCCAAAGATCCTCTTTTTCTTTGTGAAAATGAACTCTCTATTTATAGAGAAAGCTTTTGGGAAGCTTGGTGAGCAAGAATAATAAAATAAGGCTTAGTCTGGAAAGTGAGTGCCCACTTGTGTCATAAAGCAAAATGAATGGTTCAGATGGGGTTGCTTCCTTCTGAAGGAAAATAGGCGCAGGGCTCAAGAGAACTTTTCTAAAAGGTAGTGTTATGCTGTTAAGTGCAAGCGGTCTTGGACAAACAACTGGGTAAAGGCCTAAAAAGGGAAAACACGTAGCCTAGCCTATGGGTCTAAATGTTCAACTTGATCTTTTGAGTTGAATCCTCCATCTTTCTACACCTTTCGACCAGATTAGAACAACTCAGCATTAGTTTTCACCAGTTGTGTGTCATAACGCAGGACTATGGCGTGTCGAAGGATTTACAGATGGATTCGAAAGTGATATGAAGGCGCATTCGAATCGTGCATGAAGATGAATTTAAAAGTCACAGGAAGGTATCCATTCATCCAATCGAAAACTTATGAATCCAAGGTCAACAGGAGAGGGGCAAACGGTGCCGTCGAAAGACACTTTTCAGAAGGCTATTAACTTCTGAATTGAAGGAAGCTTTCAGAAGATTATTGACTTTGAATTGAAGAAGACCAAAAGGAGGTCTTTACTTCGTGAGTCGAAGTACGTTCTTGAGTCGAAATACATCCCTGAAGCTCATTTCCCTCTGAGTCGAAGGAGACCTATTTGAAGTCACATGCTCAGACGAAAGAGGCACGCTAGTATCAACTTTTGAGCAGTCAAAGGAGGTGCAAAGTCCAATCGAAGGGGACTAAATCGAAGGAGACCTTTTTCCTCTAAATTTGTCAAAATGTTATTTTTATCTGTTTTCTCCCTTTTTGACGAACTCTTCTTGATTCTGGTGCTGGAAAATCCCAATGTACTTGTGCAAGCTTGAATTTTGAGAATCATTGTGAGAGATGCCTTGAGAATTGAGAGGGAAAATTTTTGGGTACAACAGCTGCCCCTGTTCAAACTTCTTGAACCTGAAGAGTTAGGTTGGCGGATCCGGCATCCGTGACTTGATGGTGAAAGATGTTTGAACACTTAAGTGCCCAGAAATTTGCACTCGAAGATGGATGCTGAATGGGCTTATAGATTCCATTTGGAGGAATGTTGATAAACTCTGGAAGAAGTATCAGCACAAATCTCCTGTTGATCCATATTAGACTTGCTGTTTTACCTGTGAGAAAGGGGTTAGGAAAATGCAGATGCTTGCATGATGCTTACCAGATGTGGTATCATGCTAAATGCATTGTTATGTACATGCTATGACGTATGAATGCGAAATGCGTTTTTGTCCGGGAAAATAAATCCCTGACTACTGCTGAGGAAATCTTCGGAGGTGGAATCCTTGACTGCCTGCTGAAAATGAAGAATATGCATATCTTCAAATTCTATTGAAGAGATGCTTCTGCTGGGGAGCATTACTCAAGAATCAGCTGTTATCTGGTCGGATCCAGGCTTCACAATTGCTAAGGATGAAGTAATCGGTTTCTATCTGGTCGGGTCCAGGGTTCATGGCAACTTACTGGGGGAAGGGATGAATTAACGGTTATCTGGTCAGATCAAGGCTTCACAGTAACTTGTTGGGGATAAGGGTGAATTAACCGTTATTTGGTCGGATCCAGGCTTCACAGTAAATTCTTGAAGACTGTTATCTGGTTGAGTCCAAGCTTTATGGTCTTTGGGAAAGTTGTACTATCGTCTGGTCAAATCCAGGTTTCATAGTGTCTTTTTAGGGATCATGGCTAATTGTTATCTGGTCGGGTCCAGACTTCACAATATGCCGTTTGAAAACTGTTATCTGGTCGGGTCCAGGCTTCACAATAAATTGGTTGAGAACTTGTTATCTGGTCGGGTCCAGGCTTCAGAAGAAATATAAATTGTTATCCGGTCGCCTCCGAGCTTCAACTTGAATTTAAGGCACACTAATATCCGGTCGATTCCGGGCTTCTTAGTAATTAGCCAAGTAAACTTCTATTTGGTCAAAATCCAAGCTTCACAGTGTACTTTACTGTTATCTGGTCAAAATCCATGCTTCACAGTCTTGTATTGCTATCTGGTCAAAATCCAGGCTTCACAGTAGTGTATTGCTATCTGGTCAAAATACAGGCTTCACGATACCTTACTTCCTATCTGGTCAACATCCAGGCTTCAGAAGGAAATCAAATGGTTATCTGGTCGCCTCCGGGCTTCCCATTGATTTTGGGGCCTACTAATATCCGGTTGAATCCAGGCTTCAAAGTAATTGGCTTAGTAAACTACTATTTGGTCAAAATCCAAGCTTCACAGTGTATCTTACTATTATCTGGTCAAAATCCAGGCTTCACAGTCCTGTATTGCTATCTGGTCAAAATCCAGGCTTCACAATAACTCGTTGGGGATTCAACTATTTTCCGGTTGATCTCCGGGCTTCAGTATAATCAAGGTATTATCCGGTCGAATCCGGGCTTCATAACTTGAACTGGAGCAGGAATCTGAGCATTGATTTGAATCAACAAATAGAATAGCATCCGTGTCTGGAGCATCTCGAAGCTGTTTTCTGAGCTTTGAACATCTGTTAAAGATAACTGTTAATTTTATCCTGAAAAGGGTAAAATGTTAGCTGAAACATAAAGTTATGTTGCATGGAATGTATGATGCAATAAATATGCTTTTATCAATGTTTATGATATGTGAATGTAAGGTATACGCATGTAAGCTGATTAGCTGTCTTGCTGAAGAAAATAAATCCTTGACCGCTGGAGATAATAAAATCTTTGACTGCTGCCGGGGAAAATAAATCCTTGACCGCCGCTGGAGATTCAAAACCTTTGATTGCTGAGGAAGAGAAACCCTTGGACCACTGTTGGGGATGGGAAATCCTTGGCAGCTTGCGGGGATTATCAAAAACTTTGACAACTTATATGGGGATGTGAGAATCCTTTACGACTTTCCTGGGGACATAGGGATCCTTCAAGTCTTCGGAGTTATAGTATTGACAAAAATCCTGCTTGGGGAATCCCGAGAACCTTGATGACCATGGCTGGGGATTACACAAAAGGGAATCCTTACTCAACTGGGGAATAAGGAAACTCTAGTGATCTCTACCTGGGATTGAACAAAGGAAAACCTTAATCTGTTGGAGAATAAGGAAAACTCTGATGGCTTCTGCGAGGAACCGAGAATGAGAATCTTCAATCTACTAGGGGAATTTGAATCCTTGGGGACTTCATGTTGAGAAGTTAAGAATGAGAATCTTTGATCTACAGGGGATTAAAAATTCTGACAAATTCATGCTGGGGAGTAGTGAAGACTTCGGCAACTTCAATGGGGAACCAAGAATGAGAATCTTCATTCGGTTGGGGGAGTAAAAACTTTGTGGGGGATAACTATACTGCTGGAGATTAAGCTATTATGGGAAAAGCTTATTCCTGTTTGGAAAAAATTCAGGAGTTCGGGTTGTGTGCCAATCTACTGGGGGAATTACCCTAGGTTAGGGATAAAAGTTAACTGTTATTTGGTTGATTCTCATACTTTAAGACAACTTGCTGGGGAATCTGGAGAAACTGGATGGTTTCTGCTGTAGATTGACAGTCTCAGCTCCACTGGGGATCTTAATGACATGCTGATTCGATCGTGTATGGAAAATTTGACTCCGTTGGGGAAGACAACTTTTTCCTTTGCTGAGGGTTTGTAGTTCAAAGTTTTGCTCCGCTGGGGATTGGGAGTTTGAAGTTTCGACTCTAGCGAGGATTTTGAAATTTAATTCCACTGGGAATATGTTTTTCAAGGTTTATCTCCGCTAGGGATCCAGATGATGTACTGCAGGGGATCTCTCTTGGAATAGCCTAAAGACGTTTTCCTATCCTTTCAACCTGTCAATAATTATTCTTTCACATTTCGTTTATTTGTAAACAATGATTATATTCAAATGCATATGCTCATTTAATAAACCATTGGACGTTTTCAAATAAAACACAAGTGTAAAGAAAGGAAAAGGCAAATAATTTTCTGCACTTTGAAGTATCTTTGTATTAACTTTGTGTAATAATTTTGTACAAAGGAGACAAACATCCTAGTAAGAGAACATTGTCATAAAAATTGAGAAACATTTATACAAAGAAAGATGGCTATGTGTAAAAATTCCATGGGGTTTCCATTCTGCTATAGCCTTCATAACTCTGGATATCTTATCCATTCTTTGCTTCGTACGAAGATGACTGGATTGATCAGAAGCCAGGAGCTTGTCTGGTGAAGAGATTGTCCTTAAAGTGATCTTACGAGACATACTCATACGCTTTAATTCCCTAACTTTTGCCTGGACCGCCCTTTCGGGTTTTCGATCCATCGGGAAACCCTTTTTTGCCCAAGTTGCCCTTTCGGGTTTTCAACTTGCCGGGTGTACATAGTTTTTTTTATTTATCCCTAATTTTTGCCTGAACCGCCCTTTCGGGTTTCCCGTTCGCCGAGATGCCCATTTTTTTCCCAAGTCGCCCTTTCGGGTTTTCAACTTGTCGGGTCGTTTATGCGTAGTATCTTTTGACTATGTCTGCGTTCGCAGGGTGCGGCAGGTCGTCGCCGTCCATGGTGGTCAGGATCATAGCCCCACAAGAAAAGATGTTTTTGATCACAAATGGTCCTTCGTAGGTAGGAGTCCATTTGCCTTGGGATCACTTTGCGGAAAGATGACCCGCTTGATTACAAGATCTCCGACTTGATATACCTGGCGTCTGAATTTCTTGTTGAAATTCTTGATCATCCGTTTTTGATACGTCTGACCATGGCAAACAGCAGTAAGTCGCTTCTCGTCAATCAAGTTAAGTTGATCAAGTCGGGTCTGAATCCAATCGTCTTCACTCAAACCAGCATCCTTCATGATTCTCAAGGAGGGAATCTGAACCTCGATAGGTAAAACAGCTTCCATTCCGTATACCAAAGAAAAGGGTGTTGCCCTAGTTGATGTGCGTGCCGTGGTACGGTACCCGTGCAGAGCAAACGGTAACATCTCATGCCAGTCCTTGTAGGTGACTGTCATCTTTTGAATGATCTTCTTGATATTTTTGTTCACAACTTCGACAACACCATTCATCTTTGGCCGATAGGGAGATGAATTGTGATGTTGAATCTTGAACTGCTCGCACTGAGCGGTGATCATAGTGTTGTTCAAATTTGTACCATTGTCAGTGATAATCCTGTCGGGGATATCATACCGGCAAATGAGGTTCTGTTTGATGAAGCGGGCAACAACATTCTTTGTAACGGATGCGAAGGACGCTACTTCGACCCACTTGGTAAAGTAATCAATGGCCACCAGGATGAAACGATGTCCATTGGATGCTGTAGGCTTGATCTCTCCAATCATGTCGATTCCCCACATCGCGAATGGCCAAGGAGCTGTTAAGACATTGAGAGGAATTGGAGGTATATGTACCTTGTCAGCATAGATTTGACATTTGTGACAAGTACGAGAATGTTGATGGCAATCAACTTCCATGGTAGACCAGTAATATCCTGCCCGCAGAATCTTCTTAGCCATCGTATGTCCGCTAGAATGGGTGCCAAAGGTACCATTGTGCAATTCAGCCATGATTTTCTCAACTTCAACCTTGTCCACACAACGGAGTAGAATGCAATCATGATTGCGCTTGTATAGGATATCATTGCTTAGGAAGAACTTGGCAGAGAATCTCCTTAAGAATTTTTTGTCGTTGACTGAAACTCCTTCAGGGTATTCTTGTGCTTTGAGATACCTTTTAACGTCATGAAACCAAGGTCGGTCCACTACTTCTTCGGTATTAATCTCGTGACAATGTGGAGGTTCGTACATCTACTCAATGGTGATTTGGGGAGCCTCATTATCCCAGTTAAGTTTAAACACGGATGACATTGTAGCTAGCGCATCTGCTAGCTGATTCTCTTCTCGCGGGAAGTGCTCGAAGGTGATCTGCTCGAAATGTGGTAACAATGTCAGGACATGTTCTTTGTAAGGTATGAGGTTCAGATGTTTAGTATCCCACTCTCCTTTGATTTGACTGATAACCAAAGCTGAGTCTCCAAATACAATCAAAGATTTGATTCCCAAGTCAATGGCAGCCTTGAGACCAAAGATACAAGCTTCATACTCGGCCATGTTGTTGGTGCAACTGAAGCAGAGTCTAGTGGTGAAAGGTGTATGGCAACCTTCGGGAGAGATAAGTACAACGCCGATACTGTTTCCAAGTGCGTTGGAGGCACCATCAAAGTACAAGGTCCATCGGGATCCTTTTCCAGGTCCGTCATACAGTCTGTTTTCTTCAATGTTGCCCAAAGTCATGATATCCTCGTCTGGGAAATCGAACCTCATAGATTGGTAATCTTCGACAGCTTGATGGGCCAGATGATCGGCTAGTACACTCCCCTTTATAGCTTTCTGGGTCATGTACTGTATATCATATTCAGTGAGGATCATCTGCCATCTGGCGATTCTTCCAGATAGAGCAGGCTTCTCGAAGATGTACTTGATCAGATCCATCTTAGAGATCAACAAAGTGGTATGAGTCAACATATACTGTCTTAGCCGGCGAGCAGCTCATACCAAAGCACAACATGTTTTCTCGAGCAGTGAGTATCGGGTCTCACAGTCAGTAAACTTTTTGCCAAGGTAATAAATGGCATGTTCTTTTCGGCCAGACTCGCCATGTTGGCCCAGTACGCACCCCATTGAACTCTCTAGGACAGTCAGATACATGATTAAAGGCCTTCCTTTGACGGGTGGCATCAAGATAGAAGGATCCAGCAAGTATTCCTTGATTCTATCGAAAGCAACTTGACAATCATCATTCCATTTAACCACCTGATCTTTCTTCAACAGCTTGAAGATTGGCTCACAGGTAGATGTAAGGTGAGAAACGAACCTTGCAATGTAGTTTCGGCGTCCCAAGAAACCTCTAACCTCCTTCTCAGTGCAAGGGACAGGAATTTATTGTATAGCTTTGACTTTGGCAGGATCAACCTCAATGCCTTTGTTACTGACGATGAATCCCAAGAGTTTACCGGGCCTGACTCCGAAAGTGCACTTGTTAGGGTTCAGTCTGAGCTTGTACTCTTTCAACCTGACAAATAGCTTTTGCAGATGGTCGAGGTGTTCTTCTTCTGTTTGTGAACTGGCTATCATGTCGTCTATGCAGACCTCTATCTCATGATGTATCATGTCATGAAACAAGGCCACCATGGCGCGTTGATAGGTTGCCCCGACATTCTTCAGTCTGAATGGCATCACTTTATAACAGAACGTACCCCACTGTGTAACAAAGGTAGTTTTCTCCATGTCTTCAGGGGCCATTTTAATCTGGTTGTACCCTGAAAATCCATCCATGAAAGAAAATACCTTATGTTGAGCTGTATTGTCAACCAAGATGTCAATGTGCGGTAGTGGAAAGTCATCTTTAGGGCTAGCCCTGTTTAAGTCTCTGTAATCCATGCACATCCTGACTTTGCCGTCCTTCTTAGGCACAGACACAATGTTAGCAACCCATTGAGGATAGGAAGTAACAACAAGAAAGCCAGCATTGAACTGCTTCATCACTTCAGCTTTGATCTTTTCAGACATATCGGGCCTCATTCGGCGGACTTTCTATTTAATTGGTGGACAGTCTTCTCTCATAGGGAGACGATGAACCACAATATCTGTATCCAGTCCCAGCATGTCCTCACAGGACCAGGAAAAGATTTCAACATACTCGTTCAACAGCTGAACTAAGCGCTCCTTGACACTTGGCTCTAGGTTGGCACCCACTTTAATTTCTTTTCGATCTTCTTCTGTACCCAAGTTGATAGTCTCTAACAACTCCTCGTGAGGTAGAATAGCCCTTTCTTCCTGTTGTAGCAGTCTAGCCAATTCTCCAGGCACTTCACAGTCTTCATCACCTTCGTATTCGGCATGATTGACCAGATCTTCAGAGTCACTGAAGGCCATAGCAGAATTGTTACCCATGGAATCCAGAGTGGATGGGTACCTGCATTGGTGAGTGTGGGTGTGTGTAAGGGATATCCACCTTTAAACAAATAAAATGCAAAAAGAAAGAAAATGAACACAAAATTTTATATATGAAAACGTCCATGATTCATTAAAATGGCATATGAAGATGAAAAATCAAACCCTTACAAATGGACCTATATGCCTCGGGTAAGGCATAAGGTAAAAATTGTACGAATTGTTTAGGAATTATTACAAACCAACAGAAATGTTCGAAAGATAAATTACTGATTGATGAAAGTGATGGGAATAAAGTCCTTTGCCTCCCAATTGCACAAGCCTCCTTCAACGGTAGGGAAAATCCAGTCTTCAAGGTTGCTCTCCTCTTCACCATCCTCTAAAGCACTGACCCCATGATGAGTGATTTTCACTAGTGGTCCTCCAGCCCGGGAGCGACGCACAACCTTCTGACTAGCAGCAGTGAAACCCAAGCCGAATTTATCATACTTGTAAGGAAAATCTGGAAATTGACCCCATACTGTGCTTCCTCCTTCCTCAATCACAACCTTCGCATCTTTGAGGGATGACATTCGAGACACAGGTTTGGTAATGATGGGTACAGAAGGAACTGCTGCAATTTTCTGAGCTACCTCCTCAAAATGCTGAAAGGGGGTTTCGATGAATTCACCATCCAATTCCACATAGCGTAAAGAATTAAGATGGCTTATCATGTATTCCTCCTTACCGTGAACTGTCACAATTTTCCCCTGAACAGGGTATTTGAGCTTCTGGTGCAAAGTTGAAGTAACAGCTCCAACATGATGAATCCAGGGTCTTCCCAACAAACATGAGTAGGAGGGACGGATGTCCATGACATAAAATGTGGAATTGAAAGTTTCAGTACCCACTTTGATCGGGATGTCCAACTCCCAGTGGACCATCCGTTTAGAACCATCAAAGGCTCTGACAATGATGTTGCTGGGCTTCAAAGTTAGACCTTCACAATCTAGCCTATCCAATGCCTTCTTTGGTAAGACGTTCAACGATGAACCAGTGTCTACCAGAACATGTGCCAGAGTAGTCCCTCTGCATTCCACCGAGACATGCAGGGCGTCATTATGTTTTCTCCCTTTGATTGTTAGATCAGCATCAGAGAATCCTCGACCGTTGTCTGCAGTTAGGCTAGCTACACATTCCTGAAACTGGTCCGCGGAGGTTTCTTGAGGCACGTGGGCCGTCTTCAAGAATCTGATCAAGGCTTTGGCATGAGCTTCTGAACAAAGGAGCGAGGCCAACATAGAGATATTTGAGGGGGTTTTCCCCAGTTGCTCCACAACATTATAATCGCTCTTCTTGATTATTTTCAAAATCTCTTCCATTTCTTTCTGAGTGGTTTCTGGGATGATCAACGGCTGAGCCCTCGTCATGACAGGCTCTTCTTGGATCCCTTTTCCTCGATCATTAGCAACAGCAGAGGGGACAACCACATCAGTCAAAACTTCTTCAATAACTGGAGTTCTCGCAGATATGTTGATCGGTGCAGGAGTAACCTTAGGAGCGGCTGAGGGTCCGAAGATTGCCTTTGGTGGAGCAATCTCCGGAGAGAAAATTCTTCCGCTGCGGGTGATTTTACTCGCCCCAGCAATATTTCCTATGTCAGAAGTCTCTTCATTGGAACTTTCTTCAACTGATTCAATCTGCTTAATACCGTGGTATGAGATCTCTCCCCCATAGTTCCACGGAATTGATTTGTTGGACTTGTATGGGATAGGCCCCGGCATAGTTATCTTCAGCGGTACAATCTTTGGATCGGATGTAATCTTAACAGGTCTTTTGGAGACCTTGGAAAGATTGGTGGAAATGGTAATTATAGCGACATCTTTGATATAAGTCGGAGTAACAGGAGTTTTCTCAAAGAGGATTTCTTGATTATCCATTAGGCGTTGGATGCCTAACTTCAACAACGGACAATCGGTTGGTAAGGATGAACAAAGGTAGCAATCTTTTTCACAGCCTGGGAAAATCCCGGCCTTCAGCAGATCTAACTTGATTATCGGTAGCGGAGTCATCAAATCATCAAGAGTAGCAACATACAGATCTTCTTCAACAACATGGAAATTGTGACCATGTTTTGGCATTGGAGCAGAAATCACATTAGGCTTTTCGGGGGTGTCGAATTCAACCTCCTTAGCATCTATTAAGTCCTGAATATTATTTTTGAGGGCCCAACAATTGTTGGTGTCATGCCCTATACTGTTTGAATGATAATCACACTTCGCATTAGCATGGTAGTAAGGAGATGCTGTATTCGGATTCTGTGGTGCCTCTCTCAAGGTTGTAAGGTTTAACTTTAAGAGATGGGGGAGAACCTGAGCAGGAGTCATGTTTATTTTGGTGAATTGCCTAACAGGCCTTTCCACCCTTGCTTGGTTGGTTCTAGGTTGAACATTTCTGGGCTGATCAACCACAGACTTTTGAATCATTACAGCCCCCACCGCTGGCCGACGCTCAACTCCTCCTTGACTTCTCTGAGAGTAGACAATTGAGACTTCTTTCTTGGCTAGAAAGGTCTTCTTGATGGCAGCGGAAGCAGATGCATCCTTTTGAATTTTTCCGCTCTTGATTCCTGCTTCAACCCTCTCACCAGTCAGAATTAACTCGGTGAACCCCGCAGACGAACTTCCTATCAGGTGATTGAAGAATGGACCTGACAGAGTCCCCAAAAACATATCCACAAGCTCTCTTTCAGACAATGGTGGCTGCACCCTTCCAGCCAAGTCCCTCCATTTCTGAGCATACTCTTTGAAACCTTCATTTGATACCATACCCATACTCTGTAATTGAGTACGGGTTGGTGCTAAATCTGCATTATATTGATATTGTCTGTAGAAGCACTACTAAAAAATGACATTTGAGAAAACGTCCTTACATCAGGTATAAAAATAACTGATGTAAAAAATAAAATTTAAAAGTTATTACATCAGGTATTAATTTCCAATGAAATAAAAAATATTCTTTTTTATTAGAAAATAAAACACGGTGGCATTTTTGTAATTATGGAGAAAAAAATTTCGCTGGCCTATTACTTCGGATATTCTATCAACCGATGTAATAAAGTGATTAAATTTAATAAAATAAATGGAATTTATTACATCGGGCCACGTCATACCCGATGTAAAAACCCTGCCACGTCAATACCTTTGCATCGGTCCACGTCATACCCGATGTAAAAGATACCATATAAATTTTTAAAACCCCTGACACTGTTCATTTCCCTTTTCTCAGAAAAACCCTCTACACGCTCTAAACCACAAAACGACTCCCTCCCTTCGCCGTCACTGTTCTTCGCCCACGAACCCGCCGTCTCTCCACACCATCTCCGCCGTCTCTCCACAAACTGCTTCCTCCCTTCGCCGCCCACAAACCCGCGTCACTGTTCAGCCCACAAACCTGCCGTCTCCGTCGTCTTCTCCACACCTCCGCCGGTTCGTCTTCCTCCGCCGGTTCGTCTACCTCCGCCGGATCGTCTTCCTTCGCCGGTGCGTCTTCCTCCGCCGATTCGTCTTCCTCCGCCGGTTCATCTTCCTCCTTCCGGTAAATCGCCTTCTTTTTCAACTTTTATCATTTTTTTTCCTGGTATTTTCTTTCTTTGTTATTGAAAATTTGATAGTTTATGAAAATTTTACAGTAAAATTCAAATGAAAACTTATCCCAAATAACTCATTGATTAATATATTCCCAAGAATTTAGAGTAATTAAGTTTTCGCATATTCGACCTGTTAATTAAGAAACAAAAGCGTTTCTTTATTATATTATCTTGTTTAAAAAGTACCTGTGGTATATCGACTGAATATGTCTTGTATCAAAGGTGAGGAAAAATAATTCCAATCTTCCTGTTATATTTACTATCCATTACAGATCGCTTCTTCCTGGACAACGACCAAATGGATATATCACCCAGGAGTTCTTTACTTCTTTTTTATATAAAATCCTGCTTAAAAAAATTATGTGTCTTTGTTTTATCTATTGGGGTGTACTATTTGCAAAGTGAATAGACATCTTCCGATACACTTTTCATGTCATTGATTCTATTTTTCTTTCTCCGCGAAGCAGCGCAACTTGCGATCTCGGAATCTCCGTGAAGTAGCACAGCCGCAGGCACACCTTTCGTCAGACCTTCCTCTGTGCGAACATAGGTATGGATCGTAGTTGGATGAGAGCTAATCGATTAAGTGACGAATACGAACATGGAGTGATGGAATTTCTACAGTTTTCTGAAAGTAATGCTGAACAAAGTCTTCCTGCGCTTTTTCTCTGTCCATGTGTTCGTTGTGCAAATAAAGAACCAAAACGTAGTAAGAAAGAAATCATGGATTATCTAATTTGTCTAGGGATTTGTCAAAGTTATACAGAATGGATATGGCACGGTGAAGTAGTAGCAAAGTCAAATGTGTCTCAAAGAGATGATGTTAGTGTAGAAATGGATGATCGTCTAGAAGACATGATGCGTGATATTGGACAAGATTCGTTTAAGAGGGCACATGCGTATGATACTCTATGCAGTGACAAGGATAAACCATTGTACCCAGGATGCAAAAATTTTACACGTCTGTCAGCAGTGTTAAAGTTATTTAATCTGAAGGCAAAGAACGGGTGGACTGACAAAAGTTTTACCGAGTTGCTTGAATTGTTGACTGAAATGCTTCCAGAAGGTAACATAATGCCAAGTAGTTATTACGAGGCGAAGAAAATATTGTGTCTGATGGGTTTGGAGTATGAAAAGATGCATGCATGCCCTAATGATTGCATATTATACAGAAAAGAGTATGTAAACTATATTCATTGTCCGAAGTGCAAGGCGTCACGCTACAAGAAGAAAGATGGTGAATCAATTGATGATGAGGTGGTCAAAAAGGGCCCTCCTGCGAAAGTGGTATGGTACCTACCAATAATTCCAAGGTTCAAGAGATTATTCGCCAATGCAGATGACGCAAAGAATCTTAGATGGCATGCAGATGAAAGAAAATGTGATGGACAAATTCACCATGTAGCTGATTCTTTGCAATGGAAGAAAATAGATTCTTTGTTTCCAAATTTTGGCAAAGATTCGAGAAACCTTAGACTTGGACTTGCTACTGATGGAATGAATCTGTTTGGTAACCTAAGTACTAACTATAGTTCTTGGCCGGTTCTCCTGATGATTTACAACCTATCTCATATGTTGTGAATGAAGCGTAAATATATTATGTTATCGATGATGATATCGGGCCCAAAACAACCCGAAAATGACATAGACGTTTATCTAAGTCCAATGATTGATGATTTAAGAGTGTTGTGGGAGGAAGGGGTGGATGTTTTTGATGCGTATTCTGGCGAACAGTTCAATATGCGTGCCATGTTGTTTTGCACCATCAACGATTTTCCGGCATATGGTAATTTGTCTGGGTATAAAGTTAAAGGGCATAAGGCGTGTCCTATATGTGAAAAAGACACATGTTACCATCAGTTTGAAAAAGGAAAGAAGACTGTTTATCTCGGGCATCGAAAATTTCTAAAACGTCATCATCCATAACGTAGATTGCGGAAAGCTTTCAATGGGGAACAAGAGCATGGTGTTGCTCCTAAGCCCTTGTCTGGAGAGGAATTTTATCAGCGACAACAGGGACTTGATGTAGTCTTTGGAAAGTACCAAAAACGATCTACTGTGAAAAATGTATGGAAAAAGAGATCGATTTTCTTCGATCTTCCATATTGGTCTAGTCTCGATGTAAGACATTGTATCAATGTGATGCACGTGGAGAAAATTGTATGCGATAGTGTAATAGGAACACTTCTCAACATTCAAGGCAAGACAAAAGATGGTATTAATGCTCGTCTCGATTTGGGTTTGATGGGTATACGAGAAGAGTTAACTCCACAATATATAGGTAACAAGACATATTTGCCTCCTGCCTGCTACACTTTGTCTAAAAAAGAGAAAACAAGTTTTTGTGAGTGTTTATAGAGTATCAAAGTGCCGCATGGTTACTTATCAAATGTCAAGAGGCTTGTATTAGTTACAGATCTTAAATTAGTTGGCTTAAAATCTCATGACTGTCATGTCTTAATGCAACAACTACTACCATTGGCTATTCGTGGGATATTACCTAACAACGTTAGGAAGACTATAACTAGGTTGTGCTTATTTTTCAACGTCTGAGCATGGAGGTCGTGTTCGTGGTGTTGGACAACGCCATAAACAAAGCACTTATTTTAGAAGGTCACGTCAACAACATCATATTGACGTAAATGAACAACTTGCAACAATGGAAGCAAAACTTAGAACTGAATTTGAAGAAAAGTTTGCTGAAGAACGTAAGATGTATCATCAATCTTTAATGGAGACACTTAAGTCTATGGGTTTATCAAAAAGCACAGAAAATATTAAATGCATTAAAGAGATGGAATATGTCAATGGAAGCGGAAGAGGAAGTTGTTCAGCTGCAAAAGGAAGCGCAAAAGACGTGGAAGTTGATGATGCTCAGAGATTGTTACTCATGGTTTTGAAAATGAATGACAACCATTTGGAAGTACAACTAAGTCATTGTCCGAATGTCTCTAATTTTCTTATGTCAGCTAAGTGTATCAGAGAGTTATTGGTGGATTTAGGTCATTGGCTTGACGTGTCTGTTCTGCAAATTTGGTGCACGTAAGTACATTTTATTGTTTTATTAAAGTCAATCTCTATTAATATGTTATATCTCTCATCACTTTGATTCTAATGTTTATTTTAAAATTATTCATGTATATTCATCGTGTATGTCTTGAGAATTCCCTTTCAGAATTATATGGATTTATGGATCCTGCGAGGTGTATTTATAATGATAATGTACCGAAATCTCAAGTGGATGTTAAGAATTACGTACTACAAAAGTTACATGATGAAAATAGAGTGTGCCACTTACTACCATTGATTCATGGGTAAGAGTTTTTATGAAATTGTGTTTTATATTATTTAATTTTGATAACATCTATATTTTATGTGGCTTCTCTATTTCCATACACACGTACAGGAATCATTGGCAATTAATAGTCATGTGTCCAAGAGACAATTTAGTGGTCGTATTTTGTTCACTTCATCGGGAAATTGATCAGAACACGAATAAAATTATTACAAAGTAAGTTTATCGTGTATGTCTTGAATTGGTGATTAATAGTTATGTGATTTTTCATTGGCAAATAAATTTAATTATGTGATGTTTGTATTAGTTCTTTTCGTGTTCATCAAATGGCAAATGGAAATAGAAAAAAAGCTACATGGCTTCATCCCAATGTAAGTGTGATGTAAATTATAATTTTATAGTTAAATTTATGATAAATATTCACTAATCGTGTCATTCAATTGTAGACAAGACAACAACATAACTCTAATGATTGTGGGTATTATGTGATGAAAAATATGTTGGATATTGTCTCTGCCAATATAACCGAGAATTGGATGCAGGTAATAACAATAACTTTACTTTGTTATTTACTTTGTGTTTTGCAACTTATTTATATTAAATTTTAAAGAATAACTCTATTGTTATATTTATGTATTATAGGTATTTGATGACCCAACAGAATTAACACAAGATGATTTGTATGATTTACGACTTCGTTGGTCAAAATGTTTCTTTGAGTTATATAAAGATTAACCTTTATCTGGTGAGTTTTATAGAAAGATTAACCTTTATATGGTTTTTGCAAATGCATTGAGTTTCTTGATAATTTTTGCTGATGTTAATTGTTATTATTTATTGTCAAGCAATGTGATTTTGGTGTTGTCTACAGAAGCTACAACTCATCTACTTATGAATTTTATATTCGTAATTCAAGTTTGTAAAAAGACTTGTAAAAGGTTGAATATTTTTGTATGTTTTGTGGTATTTGTAAAATTGATGTGAGTTTCTTTGTTGTGATACAATTCAAGTTTGCAATATAATTGTTCATTTTGTAAATTTTGTTGTGAAAATATCGACCCAGATATGGTCTATTTTATGTTGGAAAGCTATGATATATATAGCGACCTAAATGGTCTGTGTGATATTGGAAAAATATGAAAAAATTGGTACCAATTTTTTCTTACAGGGAATCATCCAGAAAATAAATGTTTTATTCAATTTTTTTTTAACTTTTTACATCGGTCATTCTGTCAACCGATGTAAAAACCTTCAACGTGTGTTTTCTACATCGGGCACAATGTAACAACCGATGTAAAAACCTCATCTATTACATCGGTCATGACTTCCACCGATGTAATATGTTGCGTCAGTTTTCAAAAAAAAAATATTGTATTTATTTTTCACATCAGGTATATATTATAACCGATGTAAAAGGTGTCCTTTTCACATCGAACCCAAAACCGATGTAAAAGGTCTCTTATTTACTACTTCGCCTGACTTTACATCGGACCAAGAACCGATGTAAAAGGTCAATTTCGCCCGATGTAAAAAGTCATTTCTGCACTAGTGAAGGCAGCAGCCAAGTCCTCCCAGTTGTGCACATCAGACCTCTCTAGCTGATAAAACCAATCCAACTGTGTCCCCGAAAGACTGTCTTGGAAGAAATGGACCCACAAATCCTTATCAGAAGAATGCGGTTGGATTTTTCTAACATAAGACCGCAGATGCATCTTTGGACATGACAAACCATCGTACTTAGCAAATATAGGCGCCTTGAACTTAGGGGGAATGACAATCCCAGAAACCAACCCTATATCTTCAAAGTCCAGCCCAGGCACCCTCTGCACTTCCATGGCAGCCAGACGCTCCTCCAGATTCTTGTACTTGTTATCTGCAGGTGGATACTGCTGCTTAAAATAGTCTTCATCCTCTTCTTCTTCTTCTTCCTCAGACTCAGGTGGTACTGCAGCTCCTTTACCTTTTCCCACCCCTTCATCAGATGTTGAGGGGAAGTCCAGGACCCTTCTAGTTTGACCTTCAAATCTTCTACCCAAAGTATCCACACCGACTCTTTTCTTTTTATTTTTCTCCTTTTCCTTTTCTAACAGTTCTTTAAGATCGTCTTGACCCTTTGCCAAGGTCATGAGGAGTTGTTAGAACTGTGAATTATGTGCTTGTAAGTCCTTAACCGTCTGCTCTATATCCATCTTGCTAGAATAAACAGCAGAGAGATAAGGAAACCTGGTATGATGACATGCTTATGCATATGATGAATGATATGTATTCATGTAATGCATTCAAGGATTCAGAATTTCAAATTTGTTATAGACAAAAAGAAAACACATCATATTAATAAGAAGAATTTATTAGTACATCAAGTGCCCCATGGGCAAAATAATACAAAATTCTAATGTAAAAAGACGCTGCGCATCCTTTTCGGTGCAATGTAGGTGTTGAGAGTCTGCTCTTCGTGAAGTTGACGAGTAAGTTCCAAAACCTTCTTCTCGCTGGCATATAATTGGGCTTCGAACGTATCACGCTCTCCCTTGATCTGTATCCAACTCCTTTGAAAATCTTCAAGTGATGTTGGCATGTCAGGATGTAGGAGGGTGTATGGAACCTCTCCTTCCGTAACAGGCTCTTTGATCACAGGCAGAATGTAGGGGTAAGGCATCATAAGACTTTGGGCGCGGGTCTGTACCCACTTGAGGTAAGGCTCAAGGGGGATGGAATTCTTGTGTCCCAAGTTCTTACTGTCCACTTTGTTGGGCATCCTCCAAGCTCGGATAAACCTTTGTCGAAGTCCTTGATCGTCGTTGTCGAAGTCAAAAACCAAATCTGGAATCAACATGTCACGTGGGCCATCCCTTCAGGCATACCCAAACTGTCTCAGAGCCAAGCAAGGGTTGTAGGTAATGCCTCCCCTAATTCCAAGTAGAGGGACATTAGGGAATTCCCCACAGCGATCAATGATGATAACATTTTCTCGGGATCGAGAACACCAATAGATATCTGAATGTGTAAGGGTCATCAATCGTTATGACCACCTCAAACCTTGCTCATTCTTCAAAACTGATTGGGGAAGGTGAGAAATAAACCACCTTGATAGAAGAGGAGTACATCACATGAGAACACCTCTTTTCCTCATTGTTCGTGTGTGAAATGAGTGTAGGATGTCCCCTAGCAATGTAGGCACAGGATTCCGAGATATGAAAATCTTGACAGCATTCCCATCTATAAGCTGATCAGGGTTTGGGAACAAGACCAACCCATAGATGAGAAGAGCTACAATCTCCTCAAAAGCTTGTAAATCCAATGAATTCCAGCATTCTTGAGCTTTCTCAAACAGAAACTTTGCCAAGAAACCCTTGACACCACTTCTGGTTTCCCAATGACCTTTGACATCAGACGGTTACAAGTGTAGGGCTTGAGCAACGTCTTCAGGCTTTGGATCTCTTTTCGTACCGTTGTAGGGTAGTTGATGGAGAATAGGAATGAAGGAAAATTGCGAACAAAACGCAGCGGAATATAAAAATTTTCCTTTAGCGATCCTTACGAATGAGCATGGTCAGTGATAGAAATATTTACCTCTTGTGGCGATTCAGAACTTTGATGTTGTGATCACGAGCGTTGATGAAGAACAACGCCTCTACTCAGTCCACACGAACAGATCGCTTCCGGTCACAGTGCTAGCTGATCACGAACGGAAACCTTGAGTGAGAGAGAGAGTCAAAAACGAAAATGCATCAAGTGAAATTGCTTCATCACAAGGGATCTATTTATAGAATCACTCGTGTGGGCTACAAGCTAAAAGCCCAATTAAGGCTATAAGCTAAAAGCCCAATTAAGCTTATGGACATCATACCTTATGATGTACCATATATCACTTATCCACGTGGTACCTTACCATTTTCCGTATTACACTTAAGTGCACCGTACCTTACGGTGTTCCTTATTTATTCTATCTCTCATCAACCTGTCCTTATGTGTGTGACCCTATAGGTTTTCGCGACGTTGGCAATTATATTAAATCACACATTTAATATAATAAACAGTGAGCGGTATCTAGCAACACATCACTGTTACCCAAGTCACGAAAATGTCATGTGATCTGACCAAACCTTTTCCGTGATAATATTTGTGTTGTACAATTACCCTTTTGCCCTCATGTCTATATTGAACACAAGGCATACACTGTGTCACACTTGTCCAGTTCAATATTGGGCCCTTAGACATTTATCCTGTTATGCAGGATGAGCAAATTCCATCTAGGTCACTCATGTCCCTTAACATGCTTTGTGAAGTACCCATCAACCATCTTTATAGTCATCCAGTTACGGATGACGTTTGATCAACAATAAAGTACTTGACTCTACATCTAGGGTCCATAGTGGTTTCAGGTCGAAGGGTGGTATACACCATTATCATCATGAGAATAACTTATGACACTTTGCATAACATTCTATGTAGTATTCTCATAACGGGTCAATCTAGTATAAATATTACTCCTAATATTCATACCTATGTCAAGACTTGATAACTCCTTATCTATGATCCATGAGATGTGATCATCAATCTATCTTCATAATAATCTTAATGCTTTAATGTTATCCCACTTCACATTAAAGCTTGACTACGGATACTTTAAGAATAGTTTCTTATGTTTAATGGGATCTCATGATTAAGTCACACTTAACGTTTCATTAAACCAATAAACCATTCTAGGGACTTTATTATTTTGGAAAGCAAACATAATAAATAAATGCCTTTTATTATTAATAAATAATTCGATACAAGTACCAAAAGTATTGGCCTCTAGGGCTTACACCAACAAGGAATCCTTAGGAGTTGAGAAAATTCCTCCAAAGTAGGCACAAGCTAGTAATCAGGAAATGTGAAACAGTGGTGTAGGCGGTCAAAGAACTGGAAGAGAACTTTCACCATGTCTTCCTCTATGTTGGAGTTGACTAAGTTGAGAAGATGACCATGCCTCTCGGTGAATGGAGAATTCTCTGGAATCTTTGAGGCTAGCTCTTTGAGTTGAGGAGGAATTCTCACAAGGTTGACCTGGATAGTTTTCCTGCGGAGTGAATCCATTACCTACAAAACAGGAACAAAGATGAAGATCCAAACCCTTGAAATGGTTAGTGGATGCACATGATGCTTTATGATGCTCATGATGTTTATGCACAAGTATATGTACAAGAAAATCACACAAGATCATAGTTTCAGGCTTGCATGGGGTTTCATAGGTAAGTACCCTCTTGAAGTTTAGTTGGCTCAACCTGTCCTATAAATAGTAATCGGGTTCTAAGGAGCTCAATATCACTGGATTGTTTTCTGTGTTCATTGTTTCAATTTAGCCACTTAACTGGTGACTGAAATATTCCAAGAAAACAACCCTCAATGAGTGTAGTATCGAGTATCTACCAACTTCGGATTGCACCAAAGCCGATCATCTCACTACCCCTAAAAATGCCAAGATGGTCAAGTAAAGGTTCTAAAAGTCCATTAGTGCTTCATGACATCACTCAGCGGCCCCGTATTCTCTTTGATTAACTCAAAGGCTACCGGTACCCACAAATATGTCGCACTAATATAGCTATTTCTTCAACCATGTCGGTATACCCCGCACAGTTTCCACAATGTATTGCTATTTTCCTATGCATGTTTCCCAAATCCGGGTAGAGGATTCAAACCCAAACAATAGAATCGAATGTAAAGCAATCAAGTTAAGCAAAATAAGCATGTAAAGGTGATCTAAAACCCTAAGGTAACCCCACATTTTAGATACTCCCCAGCAGAGTCTCCAGTTCTGTAATGCGGTGGGAGAACTGACTTGAGGTTTTGCGTTTGTGTTTGCAAATGTTGCGGTTTAGCAAGAGTCGCCACCAATTTTTCTTTTATCCAATAAGGAAAGGTGAAAAAGCACAGGAAAGACCTTTTGAGATGTTTTTCTTGAGTTCGGGAGGTAGATTATGAAAAGGGAAGGTATTAGCACCCTTTTCATCCATGGTTTTCCATGGGCTCTTAGTTACTTGTTAGATCACTTGCTTTTGTTTGGAAATTGTGCTTTTGTATGGTTTTGAAAGTATTTTGAAAAGATGCCATTGTTTAGGCAAACTTTGCAATGATTCCCGTTCGTAAGAATGTATGCAAAGTGTTGAGCTTTTGAAAATATTTCAAGTTTGGAAAGTGTTTTGAAAGTGTGTGTGATTGTTTTGAAAAGTAGCAAGGATGTTTCGTTTTGAAATTGAGCAAGTAACTAAAAGCAATCTACCTACTCAAAAGGTTTTAGATGTGTTTTTCCTCTTCCTTTAGATGTTACTATCTTACCATTGATTTGATAAGAAGCCCCATCGTTGTATGTAAAGGGACGAGCATTGGGTCATCGTATGACCATGATAGAAATGTTGTGAAATGACTTAGCACTTTTTCTGTAGGGACTAAGATCATTTTGAAAGGCAACTTTGATAGCGTCATCGAGAGACTATGATCTTTTTCGATTTGTTTGTGCTAAGACATCCCACATGCATAATATGGCCATTTTCATAAGGCAACAAGTGGAATTTCCTTAAGGGTGTATGTGTGCAAGTGTATTTGATTGCATGCATTTTGTCTTTGATTTTTGGGTTGTCTACTTGTTGATTTAATCTTGCCATACATACCTAATTACTAACATTAATATGAAGGTAAAAAGAGTGCAAAAGATAAATCCTACACTATTACAACCATATTGAATTGCATGAAAATATAAAGATAAAAGCAAGAAAAAGGATCTTTCGACTTAGGGCAGCAGCCCTTCGACTCTGCCATTTTTGGCCCTCTCCGACCTTACCTGAAAATGGGGTGAAAGAATGAGTTTTGACTGGGGCAGTGAGCCAGCATATTGTGCCTTTCGACTGCATCTTTCATTTGACTTGAAGGTTAGTATGGAAGCCAGAGGCTTCGTTTCTAACTTTTATTTGTCTCCTGTTTCTTTCATTTGAGTTTGAATAGCAACATGGCCCAAGGCCATGTCAATATCACCTTAAGGCTAGATTAATTCTTTAAAGCACATTTAAATGTACCAAGGGCAAAAGCCAAGAAGATTTGTTAACCATGACACATATTAAGAGAGTGAAAACAAAACAAAAAGAAGAAAATAGTATGTACATGTTTTAAATGAAATAGAAAACTTATTTACATGCTATGCTGGAAACGAAAAGCCAAAGGTTAGAAATAACTTACCTTGCTGGAGGTTGGAGCGTGTTCTGGACCTTGAAGTGGTTGTTTTAAATGCCTCTGGATTCGAAGGAAAAAGACCCTGGGTAGTCCTTTGACACTGGGTTTGAAAGAACCAAACGAGTGAACTAACCTTCTTTGTTGGATTCAAGGGAGAGAACAAATGGGATGTTCCTTGAGTCGAAGGAAACTGGAATGTATTGTTTGAAGGAGGTAACGATGATTCTGGTTTTTTGTGATTTCTCAAGTGTTGATGAACTTGAGAGTTTTTGTGTTTGAGAGAATTTGGTGAATTCGTTCCTCTGGTCCAAAGATCCTCTTTTTCTTTGTGCAAATAAACTCTCTATTTATAGAGAAAGCTTTTGAGAAGCTTGGTGAGCAAGAATAATAAAATAAGGCTTAGTCTGGAAAGTGAGTGCCCACTTGTGTCATAAAGCAAAATGAATGGTTCAGATGGGGTTGCTTCCTTCTGAAGGAAAATAGGCGCAAGGCTCAAGAGAACTTTTCTAAAAGGTAGTGTTATGCTGTTAAGTGCAAGTGGTCGTGGACAAACAACTGGGTAAAGGCCTAAAAAGGGAAAACACGTACCCTAGCCTATGGGTCTAAATGTTCAACTTGATCTTTTGAGTCGAACTCTCCATCTTTCTACACCTTTCAACCAGATTAGAACAACTCAGCATTAGTTTTCACCAGTTGTGTGTCATAACGCAGGACTATGGCGTGTCGAAGGATTTACAGATGGATTCGAAAGTGATATGAAGGCGCATTCGAATCATGCATGAAGATGAATTTAAAGGTCACAAGAAGGTAGCCATTCATCCAATCAAAAACTTATGAATCCAAGGTCAACAGGTGAGGGGCGAACGGTGCCGTCGAAAGACACTTTTCAGAAGGCTATTAACTTCTGAATCGAAGGAAGCTTTCAGAAGATTATTGACTTTGAATTAAAGAAGACCAAAAGGAGGTCTTTACTTCGTGAGTCGAAGGACGTTCTTGAGTTGAAAGACATTCCTGAAGCTCATTTCCCTCTGAGTCGAAGGAGACCTATTTGAAGTCACATGCTCAGACGAAAGAGGCACGCTAGTAGAAACTTTTGAGCAGTCGAAGGAGGTGCAAAGTCCAGTCGAAGGGGACTAAATCGAAGGAGACCTTTTTCCTCTAAATTTGTCAAAATGTTATTTTTATCTGTTTTCTCCCTTTTTGACGAACTCTTCTTGATTCTGGTGCTGGAAAATCCCAATGTACTTGTGCAAGCTTGAATTTTGAGAATCATTGTGAGAGATGCCTTGAGAATTGAGAGGACAAATTTTGGGGTACAACAGACAGTAAATCCATACCCTTTTGACTTTTCTGAATAACCAAGGAAGTATGCCATGACTATTCTTGCATCCAATTTTTGTTCATGTGGGTTGCATACACTTATTTCTGATTGACAACATCAAACATACATGTGTCTTAAACTAGGTTTCCTTCCAGTCCAAAATTCAAAAGATGTTTTTTGTTTTGCCATACTAGAAACCCTATGGAACAAATACATGTAAATTTTTAAGACATACATCACAAAAATTTGGGTCAAGATGAAATACATAACATACTCCTAACCATTTCCATTAAGGTACGATTACGTCTTTCAGATACACCATTTTTTATGGTGTACCTGGCATAATGTATTGAGCACAAATACCACGATGTTCAAGGAACTTAGAAAATGGACTGGGGTGTTGTCCAAATTCATCATATCTTCCATAATACTCAATACCCCTATCTGATATTACAATTTTCACCTTTGTGTCTAATCGCCTTTCAACTTCATTAATGAAAATCT
This sequence comes from Vicia faba, assembly GCA_948472305.1. Classification (NCBI taxonomy): domain Eukaryota; kingdom Viridiplantae; phylum Streptophyta; class Magnoliopsida; order Fabales; family Fabaceae; genus Vicia; species Vicia faba. The sequence continues at coordinate 1,407,402,287 of OX451739.1, forward strand.
CTAAAGCATCAACCTCTAAAGATTTCTCATGTAGCAAATATATATAACCGTAACACAAAAAATCACTAATAAAGGTAATGAAGTACTTTTCTTTATTGAATGAAATAATATCAAAAGGTTCACATGTATCAGCCTGTATCATTTAAAGAAGTAGGGTACTTCTTGTAGCTCATTTTTGTGTGGTTTTTAGTTTGTTCTTCTTTAATACATTCAACACATACATTTAGATCGACAAAATCTAAATCCAGAAGGATTTCATTATTTACTAATCTTTTCATTCTTTCTTGGGAAATATGCCCCAAATGTTTACGCTACAAGTAAGAAGAACATTTGTTCACTAAATTTTGTTTATTGCCAATATTATGATGCACTGTCATAAGTGTCTTAAGCGTATAAGTTATCAAGATTCAATTTATATAAACCATCACAAATTATACTAGATCCAATCATAAATGTATTCTTATACAACTGAAACAACCATTACAAAAAAAAGAAAATTCAGCAACATCATGTTTAGAAACAAAAACTAAATTTCTTGATATACTATGTACATACACATAAACTTTATTACTACTATCATCAGTAATAGCAAAGTATTTCTCTTCTAAAAGGGCCAAGTCAAGATTCAACACACCAAAGTGAAATTCTACTTTTTCTTTTCATTCAGAAAAATTTAACCCATTAAAGAGTGGAACAAATATATCTTTAGTGTACAAAGTGATGAGACAAATATTGAAATTAATCCATATTAACATTAAAGCTTTGAGTTGTAAAACATACATTCAAATTTTAATTAATCATTATATGTATACTAATGTTCCTCTTTGGATGATCCACCAATACACAATAATAAATATAATGATGCTATTAATTTAATATTTATTTGGCATGATATATGCATCAATAAAAATATTCATTATCTCTGGATATATAAATAAAATAAATAATGTATATACATTAAAAACATTCATGTTCATTAGTTATAACGTTAATTAATCAACCTTTGAGCGATCCAAAAATGTTTTATATTAATAAACTTTCAATTAATCCAAAAATTAATCATAAAATTTTAGCATCCATTTTTTATAATTTAAATAAATTATTTTAAAAAATTAAATAAACTTACAAGTTTGTCCGCTTTGGTTATTAATAAAATTTCATAACATTTAATTTATCCCTACAACAAAAAATGTCTTTTACCTTGGTTGAAAAATAGTTTTTATCTCGGTTTCTCAAGCGAGGTAAGGAATGACGTCATGAAAAGTCTCGGGGTCTTACCTCGGTTTTGAAACAACCGAAGGGTAATGTGTAAAATTCATGGGTTCATTTTCAGGTAGATCCATTTTGGAATTCTGAATGGCAAAAATATCTTTCCCCTCGGTTTTGACTTTCCACCGACGGGTGTAACACTTTTCACTTTGGTTTTGACATAAAACTGACAGGTAAAAGACGATTGAGTTTATTAAATATAATGTGGATTCTTTTTTTACTAAACCCTAAATTAACATATAAATTATCAAAGTTGTTTAAGAAAATAATTATATGAACAATTGTGTTATATTTGAAGGACAACTTACACTGATGAATGTTTTTCAAGCATTCTACAATTCATCATTCATCTTAAGTTCTTTAATGGTTAAAATATATTCAATATTTCAATTTATTTATTCAAAACTTACTTTTCTACTAATTCATTCTTGAAAGCATAAATTCATGCTTTGAAAAATGAACAAGTATAGAAGAAAGTTAAACGAAAACTAGTAGTATTGGAGAAATTTTAATTATAAAAGAACACAAGATGAATCATGAGATGCAGAATGCTATAAAAACATTCATGAGTGTAAGATATGTTTCAAATACAACATAATTTTTCATATGATTATTTCCAAAATTTAATTTAATAGGTTATATGTTCAAAGAGGAGTTAGTGAAACAAACAATCGATATTAGATATAATAAACACAACTTGATAGAACAAGATGAGAAATGCACAAAGAGTCACAAAAAACATCAACTCAACATATAAATTTTCATAACTATGTGTAGTATAACAACTAAACAACAACAATAACATTAGCATCAACAACAACATCAACAACAACAACATAACCAACAACATCAACAATTCTCAACAACAACAACATAAATCTTTTTGGGTCTCAACAACGAGTCTCAATAACAAAAACAACAATAACAACAAGATAAAATCTATAACAACATATGTTTAAACAACAACAAGGTAAATAAACCTATAACAACATATGTTTAAACAACAACAATAACAACAAGATAAATAAACCTATAACATAAATCTATTTAAATAACAACAATAACAACAAGATAAAACCTCTAGAGTTTCGTACCTCAACGATGACAACAACAACAACAATATGAGTAGTGATATTTGATATACCAAATATTTGAAGAAGAAGTGAAAGAAAATAATTTGGATCTCTAAAGAAGAAACGAGAGTCCTAAACATATGTTCTTTCGTATTAAAGATGATATGTGTTTATGGCTTTCGTTGTTTAGGGATCTCTTGTTGGATCTCTTGTTAAGGGTTCTTCGTTAGGGTACTGTTTGTTTTTCTTAGCAAAATGAAACTTAAATCTACAAGCTGAAGCTATATAAATCGGAGAAACAAATTGACCTCGGTTAAAAAAAAATTCAAGGTGTAAAGTGGTATATTTTTTTATTAAAAATAAACTATTCAAGAAGACGCCATTTTTAATGGAATAAAAACATAATATGAAGTTTCTGGGATTTGAAGCATGTACATTGAAATAGTTTATCCCTTGATTTTCATAAAAAATCGATATAATAGGTTGTATTGTTTCTAAAAGAAAAAAAATATGGCGTGTCAAGAGATTATACCTCAGTTTTTGATATATGAGGTGTAATCATTGTCATGAAAAGTAGTTTTTTTAGTAATGTATATACCAAATAAAAACACATGATACATAAAATACATAATTGTCATTGAAAATTAAATAATGTATACATACGACATGCATTACATAAAAGTGAATAAATGTCACATAATGCATTAATCGAAAGGTAATCACAACATACACGATGAAATAAAATTTTAGAATTCAAAATTCAATTATTAAAATTCATAATAAATTTTGAGAGGAAAACACTTTTATAATGAATCACATAGTTCTGCAACCATAATAATGTACCACATGCAGTACTACGAACAATCTATTTTACCTCGGTTTGGAAAGGGTTATTATCTCTATTGTATAGATGACGTAACAAAGGGTGTCATGGTACCACGTAATTGTTCCCCTCAATGTACATGCTACCTCGGGTGAAAGGTTAAACTTATAGTAGATCTAATCCTAAACAACTCCATATTCATTTTTTGAAATAACCAATACTATGAAAAACCCAATTAACAACGGTTGGGAAAGATATATAACAACGTGGGTTCAGACTTTGTTATGTATAGTACCATTGAATATATGATACTTACAATCACGGCTCAGTAGCCATTGTAATAAACTTGAAAGTGCGCTCTTTATCACAACGGTTTTCCAAAAGACCATTGTGATAAATTTAATGGTCCTGATAATTTCATCATATGAGATAGGAACTTGTGTTGTGTAAGAAGGCATGGACGAAATATCAAGACTTTCATCACTAAGAGAAATGTGTTTTCCTTAGAGAACGATTGACCATTTCCCTGATATGTCCGATGAGTTGGTAACATAGAAAACTTGTTTTGCTTGAGAAGGCATGATGAATGGTTCGGTCATAAAAGATGCCTTGCCAAGGTCGACCCGAGTGAATCCTAAGTTATCAATGTGTACACCATTACTATTATTGGGAACCCACTTGTATTTAAATAAATCCACTTTAAAAATAACATAATCAATCTCCCAAATCTCATCAATGACACCATAAAACACGATAGTTGCCAATACAAGATTCTTATCTTTCGAACTAGAGAAATACATCGACCCGGCTTCAACCATAAACCCATTATTTTGTATTACTACGACCATCTTTTGATTTTCTATAAAAGGTATAATGAATAATGACGTATGCAGTCCAATTAATGACACAAATTTTTGGCTCGTACACCACAACCATTTAAGTATCTTGGATGCACTATGATCATTAGATACACTTTTATTAAACCAATCTATGAATCTCTTGCTATGCTCTATCAACAATAAACTGTCATTCATTTGGGGATATTTTTTCCTCAAAAGTCTTTTGTGAGTATCTATCAAAGGTTGAACTTCATTTATATTATTCAATATATAGAAATGTGCATGAATAACTACATCCCGAGCCATTCACTTAATATTTAGACCTTGAATACCTCTTTTGTTTGTGTGATCATTGTGACGAGACTTTGGAATGCCTATAGAATATGCTTCCGACAAATAGTTTGTACAATACTCAACAACTTCTTCAGTGATGTACCTTTCAACAATCGAAGCTTCCAGTCGGTGATGATTCTTTGTATATCCTTTAAATATCTTCATATATTGCTCTACTGGATACATCCACCTTAAATAAATTGGACCATAAAATCTGATTTCTCTGACTGGATGAACAAGTGAACCATAATGTCAGATGGAGGAAAATACATCTCTAATTGACACAAGATTATGGTAGCCTCATCTTTTAATTCATCTATTTTTTTTGAAATCAAAAACTTTATTTCATATGGCATTTAAAAATAAGCACAATATTGTTATATTTACTCTCAGATTCTTTGGTAGGATCCCACAGATAGCCACTGGTAAAAGTTGTTGCATTTATACATGACAATCATGAGATTTTAAACCAATTAACTTGAGATCTTTCATTGATACAAGTTTCTTGATGTTTGATGAGTAACCTTGCAGAACTTTAATACCTTGCAAACACTCGCAGAAAAATTTCTTTTCCTTTTTAGATAGAGTGTGACATGATGGAGGAAGATAAGTTCTTTTTCCTTTCTCTATTGGAGCCAACTGTTTTCGTATACCCATCTCCTCCAAATCAAGATGGTAAGCCTTACCATCTTTAGTCTTTCCTGGAATATTTAAAGTGTGCCAATCAAACAATCACACACATTTTTCTCCACCTTCATCACATTAAGACAATGTCTAACATCAAGACTTGACCAATATGGAAGATCAAAGAAGATGGATCTCTTTTTCCATATATTTTTTGCAACTGCCCCTTTTTCTTTTTCTCTCTTTCTGAAGGTAACATTAATATGTTCTTGCCGTTGATAAACTTCATCCCCAGTTAAAGGTTCAAGAGCCTCATCAAACTCTTGCTCTCCATTAAAATCCTTTTGCAATCTACGATAAGAATGACTGAGTTTTAGAAATTTTCAATACCCAAGGTAAACAATCTTTTTTCCAAACTCAAGTTGGTGCTAACAAGTATTATCTTCACAAATAGGACACACTTTATGTCCTTTGACACTATATTCAACCAAATTACCGTAAGAAGGAAAGTCGTTGATTGTGCAAAATAACATTGCACGCATATTAAACTTTTCACCAGAAGATGCATCATCAACATCAATGCCTTCATTCCACAAGAGTCGTAAATCATCAATTGATGGGCTTAGATAAACATCTATGTTGTTACCAGGTTGTCGTGGTCCAGAAATCATCATACTTAACAATGTATACTTGCGCTTCATGCACAACCAAGGAGATAGGTTGTAAATACTGAGAAGAACAGGCCATGAAGAATGATTAGTGTTCAGATTACCAAAGGGGTTCATTCCATCAGTGGCAAGCCAAAGCCTAAAGTTTCTTGGCTCAACTCCAAAATCTAGAAATAACAAATCAATTTTCTTTTGTTACAACGAACCAACTACATGGCGAATGTTTCTATCATGAGTCCTTTCATCTGCATGCCATCTAAGATTCTTTGCGTCATTTGAATTAGCAAAAATTCTCTTAAATCGTGAGATTATTGGCAAGTACCATAACACTTTATCAGGAGGATGCATATTCTCATAGTCATTGTCATCACCATTGTTGGCCTTCAGTTTGTAATGCGACACACCATATTTCAGACATTGATACAAGTCTTCATACTTTTTCCTGAATAATATGCAATCATTAGGGAAAGCATGTATTTTGATATACTCCAGAGCCATTGGACACAATATATTTTTGGCCTCATAGCAACGATCCGAAAATTTGTTATCTTTTGATAACATTCGCTTTAGCAATTCAAGTAATTTCGTGAAACTTTTATCCGACCATCCATTCTTTGCCTTCAGATTAAACAACTTTAACAACACCGACAAACATGTAAAATTTATGCATACCTTATATAAAGGGGTGTCTTTATCACTACATATAGTATCATAAATACGAGCATTCTTAAAAGAATATTCCCTAACATCACAAAACATATCCTCTAGTTGATCTTCCATATATTCATCTTCATCTACTATTTGACTTTATGACTCCCGACTTTACTCTTTATCCACCTCGCCATGCCACGTCCATATTATATAATTTTGACATATACCATCACAATAAAGATGCTTGAATATTTCTTCCTTTGTACCCTTATTGATATTCGTGCAAACAACACAAGGACAATAAAAGATATCATCATTGTCAGGAAGATGTTTATCAACATATTCAAGGAATTAAATAACTCCTTTCTCATAAACAATACCTAATCTATTGACTTTCATCCAACTACGATCTATAACAACTTCTGAAATTTATACATGTTTAATAATGTGAAATTCACACCAAAGTCTAATCCAAAAACTAACTTGAGCATATACAAATGTAAACCTAAATCATACAAAAAATGTACTCTCATACTGACTTGAGAATATATACAAAATAAACAAAGAAAAAAGGAATGAATATTATAGCATTAGAAATGTTTAAGACTAAGCCATTGGGTTGACTAGAATTATACAGATCAAAATAAAAATCACCATCGTACTTTATTGTTTCCAAAGGAATGAGAAAAGATTGAATAACCCAAAAAGAGGAGGAAAGATTCAAGGTAAGGGGGTTGGTTATGAAAAGGGAAGGTATTAGCACCCTAAAGATCTATGGTACTCCGCAGGCACCTCTTTGTAAAAATCTATATATTTTGGCTATAAAATGTTGTGTGTAGAATAGATGGTGGAGGTGAGAAAAGAAATATATTTTTTATGATTTTTGCACTCGCTGCAGTTGCGAACCTTTAGTGCCTATGTACCACCTTTCATGTAATAGGGGATCAGGGTACACATAGTTCACCTTTTAAAAATTTTAAAACACAAGTGTGTTGGTTAACTTTATGAGATAAGACATCATCGTCATTGTCCGTGTGGAAAACATGTTTACTACCCACAATCATGAGAAAGGAGAATTTGCATCATCTCAAAGTGGAGGATATGACTTGGATTTTTAAAATCACCAATACCTCACTCAACACCCAAGTGGAAAATATCTATCTTCACTACATATTGTAGAAGTATAGTTGTTTGCATCACTATAAGGATTGACAAGAGTCTAATCTTTTCAGAAAGGTTTTAAGCCAAAATGGAAAAATGGTTTGAAATGAGATTGGTTGACTTTTAGTCTTCTCACAAAAAATGTCAAGGTATTATTAAATTGATTGAGGTTTATTTATGAAAATGATTTTGAAAATGCATGGACCTAAGTCCAAGTTTATTGTGAAAGTGGTTCAAATTTAGAAACAAGAAGGGTTTTCAAAAGGAGGGAGAAGATATTTGAAATTAAAGAAGATGGGAGGAGAAGAAGGGACTATCCTAAAGCATAAGGTAAAAGTCAGGGATAAGAACCATCTAACCAACAAAAAGCCAATACTTGACATTATGAGTCAAGATAGAATTCCAATTCCTTGGATTGAAATCAAGCAGCAAAGATACTAGACCTCTTGAGAGAACTAAACTTCAAATATATTAAGTCTTCCCAAAAATTTGGCAGAGTAACGGATGTATACAGGTGGGTTCCAGATTACAAACAAATAAAGTAATCACAATAACCTGCACACAAAACAAACAAACAACCTAATTTCTTGAGTTAAACCTCAAGAACTCCAGACAAAATATCAATTAAGGTCACAAGGTCTCCATCATAGGCCAAAGACTCTAATCCTAAGTCCAAGAAGTCCAATACTCCATAATGCTAAGGATAGTAACCAAATAGTCCAAGTATCATTAAAGCTTATTATGGTTCATGTTTAATATTAGGTGTCTTAAAAAAAGCTCAAGTGAGCAAAATAAAAATAACAAGAATATAAATGCTCAAGTGAGCAAAATAAAAATGGCATAAAATGTAATGCTTAAAGTAAATGGTTCATAAAGCATAAAAATAAAAGCATAAAGTAAAAACAATTTAATAATTAGTGGTTAGTTGGATGACCATCTTGAAACTTGCATTTGGAACTCATTAGAGGATTGGTAGAACCAAAGCCTCCACACAACAAGTTGCATTTGCTTTTTGTCAAGTATATCATCCATTTGAAATCCTCAAAAGTACCATTTAATGATCAACAATGTTTAAGTCATCCGCATTGACCAAAAGTGTTTTAGATCCATTAGAGGATTGGTAGAACCAAAGCCTCCACACAATGAATCTCAAGGTTATTGGATCAAAGAGATCAAATCAACATACTTGGGCTTGCAAACATAGGTTTGGGCCACGAATGATCATTTATTTGAATCGGGACAAAATTTAGTGCTATATTAAGTAATCGTAAGTGCACTTGTATAGAAGTTACACCTATTTTGAGGTCGGTCAATAGCAATCTATGCACCATTTGTTTTGAGACATGATATAGAGATCATGCTCCAATAAAACTTAGTGCAATAAGAAAGGGATAAGATGAAGAGGGGTGAGAAAGAATATACAAGCCACATTTGAATTAAAATTTAATCAAACTATTATTAAAATCATTCATGTATTTTTGTGGAGTTAGACTCAAACCCATTGATCCAATGATGTTAATAAAGTTCATGATCAAAAATTCAACCCAAGATCAGCCAAAAAATAATCACAAAATAATATTGCATTTAATATATATATTAAAAAGGGTTTTAAAATGTTTTAAAATAAAAACAAAAGAGAAAAAATATCAACCATTTTCAAATAATCAAGAAATATTAAGTAAGACCATAGAAAAAAACAGAATTGAACTCAAGTATTTTTATAAAATTTTTGGTGATTTTTTAAAGTCAGGAACTATTTTTAAAATTAAAAGAAATGAGTAAAATAAACCAAAAATGATAAAAAATATCAAAGTCAGAAATAAAAAATAAGTGAGGTCACCAATATTTGTTACAATATCATTGAATCATTTTGTATTTTTTTTCCAGAATTTAAAAATGTATAAAAGTATTTTTAAACATTTAAAATAATTCAAATAATGTGAAAACTTATAAAAAATATCAAAACATAAAATTAAATTGTGAAAAAATAAAAATCAGAAAGAGAAAAATCAAAAATATTTTTCATAATTTTTTCAGATTTTTTGGACTTAAAATGAATTTTCTATGATTTTTTGAAATTTAAATCAATTAAAATAAAAATCAGAAAATAAAATATCAAACCAAAAAAAAATATGGGCCATCTGATCATTGTCAAAGCGCGTTAGTAAACAAATCAAGTGGACCTGGCGCGCTGTGCATGTTATGGACTTTAGTGAATAAAGCACTAAATCATTAATTAAATCAGATTTAAAAAAAAAACAGATAGCACGCCATCATTGGCTGGAAGATGACACATTGGTAATCTTCAACCTTCATCTAGTCCCAAAACCAGGTTGCTCAATCTGTAAAATTAGAGCACGATACCTATGCCATTTGCTTCGTCTCTCCAAGACGAAGACAACCACACATTCGCGACAAATTTATATAAACCGTAGCTCAAGCAATTTGGTAGAAAAGTTTTGAAAAGGGATTTGAAATTTCATGGTCAAATCATGCGTCCAGATAAAAAGAAGTGTTACAACTAGAACTAGGGCAATGAGAGCTTCACAATGATATCAAAGTTTTGAAGAATTGATGAATAAATCTACCTATTGAAGTTGAGTTGCAGAGCTATGAAACTGGACTTCTATGGATCAATATAGGTCACGATTCTTAAAGGTAATTGTATGGTTAGCTTCAAGGAAGATCAAGAAAGGTGAATTGAGAGAAAAAATGGATTGAAAAAGGCTTGAACACTGATTTCGATATTGCAGAAAAATGAGTTATGGAGCAAGTTTGGCAGGGTAATTCTGGCTGTTCAAACTTGAGGAAATGAATGAGGGACGACCCTCTATTTATAGGGAATCAAATGGAATGTTCAAGCGTGTGAAATGATGAAGTTTGGAGGGAAATCGTGTGAAGTTACCAACAAGAAAAATGTGACTTCTATATTGATCAAAACTCATCCAAAACGCGCGTTTTGATATGCTAATCACTTCTGGAAGTTCACTAAACATGTTTAGAAGCAAGAACGCACATAATAAATGTGTTTAGAAGCTAAATCAAGGATTTCAAATTCTGACTTTTGAAGAAACTTCAGTTTCAAGTTACCAAGTTCAAATCAATGGCATTCTCAGCTCAAGGGGTTTTAGGGCATGATTCTTGAAGCTTTATAAAGATGAGGTTACAAGATTTGCAATGGGAAAAGAATGAAATCAAATGGATGTTTGAGCTGAAAGTTACAATGAGTCAAAGTTGGGAAAAAGAAGTTGACTTTCCATACTTTGAAATATTTCAAGTTTTTTTTTCAAACGTGACCTATAATGTTTTGCATCCAAACATATCCTTCCACTTGGAATTTGCTCTTGACCAAAAAATATGACATGAAATAGACCTATTGAATGATATTTTGAGACTTAAACCATTCAAAATCTCCAAAAATTGAGAGAGTTATGAATTGTTGAAGTTGGAAAAAATCATGAAATGACCTATAATCTTTTGTATACTTAGGGCATCTTCCATCCATTTTCTAACTTTGCACATAAAAGAAGGAATACAGTTCACATCCTGAAGATCGTTGTGGAAAAAGAGTGGGCTCATGGTGATAAAAATTGACCAAGTTATGATCATTTGAAGTCACATAATGGAAATTGGGGGTTCATCTGGAGAACTTGTAATCTTTCTTCATCATTAAGTTTCTTCCACATGAAAACTCCTTGAAATTTTTGAAGTGATTTGTTAATAACCCTTTGAAGAGAAAGATGTATTTGGAATAACTCAAAAATACCAAAAGATGAGCAAGATATACTTCTTTGAAGTTCAAAACCCTAACTCCTAGATCAAGAAAATACTTTGAGGAACTTTGACAATTTTAAACAACCTTCTTGTACCAACACTTTTTCTTTGTAAATATAAGTTGTTGAGGATGATAATGAGAACTCATAGCAACCAAAACCACTTCCATATCTTGAGAATTGAGAGAAATATGCACTTGTGACCAATGAGAACAAAGCCTTGTCAAAACATGACAACTTCTTCAATCAACCCCTTGTACTTTTTAATCAATCTTGATAACTTTGAAATGTAGTGATCCAAAATAAACCTTTCCATTCCATTTCTTCCAAAACAACTTCAATGGTGATGTTTGAACTTCTCAAGCTTTATTGACTAGGGCATGGAAATAAACTCATGAACCCATGGATCAAATTGCCAAGCCACATTGCTTTTACCTACATTATTAACAAGTGAGACAAACCAACATTTAATTTTAATAATTAAAAGGAAATTCAAAACAAAACATGAATGATCAAAAAAGAAAAACAAGTCAAGGTGCTTAGTGATTCCTCAAAGAGCAAAACTAAAGATGGGGAGGAGAACCAAAAGCCCTAATGTGATCTTGTTGTGATTGAATCAATATGGTATGATGAGGGATCGGGGGGAACATTGGGGTACAACAGCTGCCCTTATTTAAGTTTCTTCTATCCGGAGATACGAAGGTTAAAAATCTTCGTATCGACGCGATCGAAGATACTTAAATATAAAACAAACCCTATTTTTGGCCCTAGGATGCCATGCTATGCTTATGAGTATAAATGCATATGAACAACTTCAAAGGGACGCAAAACACCACTGAGGATGTAGCGAAGGAAATAAGGATCAAAAGAGAAACCCAACCGGGAAAATAAATCACTGGTGAATCAAAAAAACTCGACTCATAGAGGATGGTAAAAGGTCAAAAGATACACCAACTTTTACTGAAGGCGAGACTACCAACGTTCACTGAAGGTAGAAATAGAAAAGAATAACAACACCAACATTTATTGACGGTGAGCTACCAAAGTTCACTAAAGGTAGAGAGAAAATATATCATAGCACAGCCGTTCACTAATAGTGAACTACCAAAATTCACTGAAGGTAGCAAAAAGATAACAATTATCAACGTTCACTGTCGATGGACTACCAACTTTCACTGAAGGTAGAATGGAAAATATCATAGCACCGCCATTCACTGACAATGAACTACCAACATTCACTGAAGGTAGCAAAAATATAACAATCACCAACTTTCACTGATGGTGAACTACCAACTTTCACTGAAGGTAGAAGGAAAATATCATAGCATCACCATTCACTGACAATGAACTACCAAAGTTCACTGGGGGTAGCAAAAAGATAACAAGTTTACCCCAAAATTCCGGCGTTTCACGTAGTACGGGTATCAACTTCTTCTTTAACCAAGACATTCCGCCTGGAAAGGGTAATACATAAGCTGTCTCAAATAAAGAGACTGCCACTTACGAAAAATTCACAACGAAATGTCTCTGATATTGAAAGACTTGCCATCCAATGGAGTAATTTGACAACGAGCTGTAAACTATCCACTCCTAAATATGATAGAAAAAAAGTAACGTCGACCTTTACGGGGAAGTACAAGTTTCTCAAATTAAGAGACTTGCCACTTGCAGTTATGTGAAGGATTGTAAAAAATAACTTTTTGGGGAGAACAATATGGCTTCCTGGGGAAATAAAAATTCACATTCTTAAACCAAGGCTCGAATCCTGCAGATATCATAAGTAATAATAATGTTGAGGATCAAAGATTCAAACCAGAAATAAACTGGGATGGAACAGTCAACCATAATACCTCCTTTGAGAAATAAACTTAAGAGAGGGAAACCCAATCTATCCAGACAAAGAGTTGTGCAAGAAGGTTAAAGCAAAAATCTTCCACGAGGGATAACTCAATGGGGAAATTGAAAAATATACACTCTCAGCTTAAGGCCGTCACTTTATTGGAGAGAGGACAACACAACTCTGTAAAATCGGGTAATATGCCAATAAAATATTAATGAATGTGAATGAACAATGATTTTATAAATTTAACTATGCTTGATGTATGTATGAATATATGAGTGTTATCATGTATATGCTGACAAAACAGACATATAACACTGGGAGTAACCAGGCAAAACCAATTCGGGCACAAACAACACTCGGCTAAATCATATCCAAGATGAACATTCCATAAGAAAATAAGCACCAACTGAGGAGACAGATTCCAATTTCACGGCTTAACTTCAATGGGAAGGAACATAACCCGGAAGTAATTAAAACATAGAGACACAACAATACAGATACAGGGATACAACATCCTTCTCCGGGCTTCACCGGGGAATAACACTCAAATTTCAATGGGAAAACAAATTCTTTCATGATACACACTTCTACTGGGGATTGCAAAACTGATCTCAATAAGGCAGATGAAAACCATATCGGCAAAACATCAATTGAAAATTTCGTACTAACTTCATTGGGGAAATATCATACAGACGTCAATAGGGGAGATAATGCCACATCATCGAGACATCAACTGGGGACCTCGTGCTGACTCCATTGGGGAGGTCAACACCGCATCGAAGAGAGGAAACCAAGATACGTTCTTCACTGGGGAAATCAGAGATACGTTCTTCAATATTGAGAGTAAGTATTGCACCAACTTCTCTTGGAAAATTGTATGAAACCTCATGGGGACAACAACTTAAGAAGTCAAATATAACAGCAAAAAATCAATCTTATGGGGATTTTAAATCAAACCCAACACTTGGCGAGTGAAAACCCAAAAAGTTAATAACCATTTCAACACTTCATAAATAAAACACTTCCCTTGCCTGATTATCGGGCAATCAAACAGAATGCAAGAACTACCGAAAGGGAGATGCTTCGTAAATGAGTTCGACTCAGCATGCATGGGGAGAAAAGACTTTTATCAAATAGCGAGGCCTTCACTGGGGAACCCTGGATTGAACCTTCATATCATGTAAACTTATTCCAACAAAAGATGCTCTGGGATAGCCTTCCTGGGGAATTAAGAAATAAACATTATAGAAAGAGGTCAAACCCCTGGGGATTTTAAATCAAACCCAGCACTTGGTGAGTGAAAACCCAAAGGATTGACAACTATCTCAACACTTCTTAGAAAATATACCGCCCTGGTTTAGCTGCCTGGGAAATAAATACCAACAATAATGCCAATACCGTAGAAAGAACGACATTTTGCAAATAGTTCCATCTCAGCACATCAAGGGAAAAATAACTTTCGTCATATGAGGGAAGACTTCGTCGGGGAATCTGGAATAGAGACCTCAGACCATAAAATCCTAAAAATCAGAAAATGAACCAACACTTGACTGGGGACATTGGGATTACAAACCCAATATTGCATCTTACATCAACTTGTATCGTCATTAATATACGAAAATCACGCAAACTAGCAAAAACAAACTGAGAAAACCTTCCCGGGGAAACAACACTTCCCAAAATTTACTATAGTTCGTCCATTCCTAGGATCACCACTTTTGTTTTCCTCTTGAATCACAAAGTCTAAAGTAAAAGTAAGTTGTAAATTCTTTTTGAAAAATAATTTTGTTATTTAATCTTTTTTGCTTTGAAAATTATTATCAATAATAAATGAATTTTTTGTAAGCTGAATAAAAATAAGAACTACAAAGAATTGGGTAAAAGCTCAAATTTTATTGATAGAATGGTAGTCTGCAAATGGAGAGACTCCATGGATAATTACAAAGTTTGGAAAATGGTAATATATAATGGAAAAGATACATTGAGATACAATGACCACTATTCCCTCTAACAACTTTGAAATCCTGAGCAGCAGCTTCTGTTGAAGTATGGTGAGGACCCAAGAAGATTGTTGCTTTAATGATCAAGTCTTGTCTGATGTAGTTACTTGCCAAGAAAGTCCTTAACTTTTACCTAAGCTTACCTTGCGGGTTTTCAACTTAGCGGGAAATTTTATTCTGTTTATGTCTCTAATTTTTGCCTAGACCGCCCTTTTGGGTTTTTGGCCTACGGAGACACTCTTTTTTGCCTAAGCCTCCCTTTCGGGTTTTAAACTTAGCGAGTTGTTCTTTTATTTCTTTAGGCGAAGTATTTCTTGACTACATCAGCATTCATGGGACGTGGGAACTCCTCACCATCCATAGTTTCAAGAATTAATGCACCGCTAGAGAAGGCTTTCCTGACAACATACGGGCCTTTAAAATTGGGAGTCCATTTGCCCCTAGAATCAGCGTTAAAAGACATGATCTTCCTGAGCACGAGGTCGCCTTCTCTGAATTCACGAGGTTTGACCTTCTTATCAAAAGCTTTCTTCATTCTCTTCTGATATAAATTCCCATGACACAAAGCTGTCATTATCTTCTCTTCGATCAAATTCAATTGGTCAAACCTATTCTGGACCCATTCAACATCTGACAACTTGGTTTCCATTATCACACGCAAAGAGGGAATCTGAACCTCGATTGGGAGCATTGCTTCCATTCCATACACAAAGGAGAACGGGGTTGCTCCTGTTGAAGTGCGGACAAATGTCCGATATCCATGTAAAGCAAAAGGGAGCATTTCATGCAAATATTTATAAGTAACAACCATCTTCTGGATGATCTTCTTGATATTCTTATTAGTAGCTTCAACAACCCCATTCATCTTCTGCCTGTACGGAGATGAATTGTGATGGACAATCTTGAATTCTTCACACAGTTCTGTCATCATCTTGTTGTTCAGATTCGAGCCATTGTCGGTGATGATTCTGCTCGGCACACCATACCAACATATGAGATTATTTTTAATGAAGCACACTACCACCTTCTTAGTAACATTAGCATATGAAGCAGCTTCCACCCATTTGTTTAAGTAATCAATTGCTACCAAGATAAAACAGTGTCAATTCGAAGCCTTGGGTTCTATCATTCCAATCATGTCAATACCCCATATAGAGAAAGGCCACGGGAAAGAAATAACATTGAGAAGTGTCGGAGGAACATGAATCTTGTCCGCATAAATCTGGCATTTATGGAACTTCTTTGCAAATTTGTAACAGTAAGATTCCATTGTCAGCCAATAGTAACCCGTCTTTAGCATCTTTTTAGCCATCAAATGTCCATTGGCATGAGTGCCAAATAAACCTTCATGAATCTCATGCATCAACATGTCTGCTTCGTGTCTATCCATGCATCTGAGCAAGACCATGTCATAATTTCTCTTGTACAACACATTTTCACTGAGGAAGAAGCTGCCAACCAATCTTCTCAATGTCTTTCTGTCTTTATTCGAAGCACCAATCGGGTATTACTGAGTCTGGAGAAAATGTTTGATATCATAATACCAAGGTTTCTCATCTGCTACCTCTTCTATTGTAAACACATGAGTGGGATTATCCAGTCGCCGAACTATAATTCGAGGTATATCATTCCAAGTATTCACTTGATACATAGAAGCCAGAGTTTCCAGAGCATCCGCCATTTGATTTTCGTCTCTGGGGATGTGATGGAATTCTACTTTATTAAAGGATGGTATCAATCTTCTAGCATAATCTTTGTAAGGGATCAAGTCAGGGTGACGAGTATCCCATTCTCCTTTAATCTGATTTATTACCAAAGCTGAATCACCATACACATCTAAAATTTTAATTCTGAGATCAATAGCTTCCTCGAGGCCCATGATGCAAGCCTCATATTCTTCCATATTATTAGTACAATCAAATGCCAACCTTGCAGTAAAAGGAATGTGTTATCCTTGTGGAGTAACAATCACAACACCAATTACTTTACCATAAGCATTCACAGCTCCATCAAATGTCATTCCCCAGCAAGATTCAGGATTAAGACCTTCCTCAGGCAATGGTTCATCATAATCTTTCACTTTCAGAAACATCACATCCTCATGGGGGAAATCATACTTCACGACTGATAATTATCAACTGGTTGGCGAGCAAGATAATCTGCCAACACGCTACTTTTAATAGTTTTTTGAGTGCGATACTCGATGTCATATTCATATAACAGCATTTGTCAGCGGGCAATTCTCCCAGTAAGAGCAGGCTTTTCAAAAATGTACTTGATTGGATCCATTTTGGAGACAACCAAGTAGTGTGATTCAACATATACTGCCGCAAACATTTTTCCGCCCAGGATAGAGCACAACATGTATTTTCCAACATGGAATACCGCGACTCACAATCAGTAAACTTTTTACTGAGATAATAAATGGCATACTCTTTCTTCCCCATTTCATCTTGTTGTCCCAGAATACAACCCATGGAATTATCTAACACTGTCAGATACATAATTAATGGTCTTCCTTCAACAGGAGGGAGCAAGATAGGAGGTTCAAGCAGATATTCTTTAATACTTTAAAATGCCCTTTGGAAGTCATCTGTCCACACACAACCTTGATCTTTCTTTAACAACTTAAAGACCGGTTCACACATTGCAGTCATGTGGGAAATGAATCTGAAGATATAATTCAATCGCCCGAGGAACCCCCTGACTTGCTTTTCAGTTCTCGGTGCTGGAATTTCTTGAATTGCTTTAACTTTATCAGGGTAAAATTCAATCCCTCTCTGGCTAACAATGAAACCCAACAATTTCCATGACCGAACACCGAAGGTACATTTATTTGGATTTAAGCGGAGACGATACTTCCTCAAATGCTGAAACAACTTCAACAAATATTCTACATGCCCTTCTTCTGTCTGGGATTTTGCAATCATAACATCAACATATACCTCAATTTCTTTGTGAATCAGATCATGAAATAGGGTTGTCATAGCCCTCTGATACATTGCACCAACGTTCTTCAATTTGAAGGGCATCACTCTGTAACAGAATGTTCCCCAGGGTGTGATAAACGTTGTTTTTTCCTTGTCCTCAGGAGCCATCCTTACTTGATTATACCCGGAAAATCCGTCCATGAACGAGAAAACTTTGAATTTTGTTGTGCTATCCACTAACATATCAATTTGTGGCAATGGAAAATCATCTTTTGGACTAACTTTTATTTAGATCTCTGTAATCTACGCACATGCAAACTTTTCCGTCTTTCTTAGGTAATGGGACAATATTGGCAATCCATTGAGTACACTGATGTCACGAGAAAATCGGAATTAATCTGCTTTAGCACTTCCTCTTTGATCTTCACTACCATATCAGGGTGAGTTCTTCGCAACTTCTGTTTGATTGGCGGACACTCTGGCTTTAACGATAAATGGTGCTCTACAATATTTGTATCTAGACCAGGCATATCTTGGTAATACCAAGCAAAAATATCCATATTCTTTCAACATCTCAATCAAACCGCTCTTCACATCAGGATGCAATAATGCTCCAATCTTGACTTCTTTCGGATCGTCTTTTGAACCCAAATTGATTACTTATAATGGCTCTTTATATGGCTGAATGGCATTATCCTCGCGCTCAAGAAACCGTGAGACCTCTTCTGGAATCTCATCATAGTCTTCTTCTTCGGCCCCACACACATGACATTCAAAGTTGGGAGAGGGTGCAGGGTCATTGTATTCAACGAGTTTTTTAATTAATATGCACATATGATTTATGATTGCTTTTAGAAACTGACACATATAACAAGTGATCATGCAGATTGAATTTCAGTTATTATTTATTTTGAAAGGTTTTTTTATTACCATTTTCCAATAAAAAGCAAAAAATAAAGACACAATTTGGGAAACAAAGACAACTTTTATTGTTGATTTTAAAAATCACAGCAAACAGATAAGCCCATACAATATTAATACTTTCACCTTTGGCAGAGTGAAAGCTTTTCAAAAGGATTAACAAAACACAAATTACTTTGAAACATGTATGCAAGAGGGAACATCAATGGTGATCCAGTTCTAAACCCTAACTCCGTACGTCACATAATTTGGCATTTATGGCTCTGCTTCATCTTCCACAATGGTATTAATCCCGAAAATAGTTGGATGCAGATAATCCATGCTACGAAAGACGTCTTGCTACTTGCCTGCATCAGACTTTGGCTTCATTCTCTTACCTTTATCATTCTTCACAGAGAACCCCAAGCCAGCTCTATTCTTGCTTACAAGTGGATCAACAATCACCCCCCATACATCACTATGGCCTTTACGCACAACCTGCTGCGCATCCTTGAACGAGGATATAGAATTATCATTTCCTCTTATGTTATAAATGGATAAAGCTTGGAACGAGGTTCCAACAACAGCTTCACCCGCCTCCACAATGCTGAAAGAGGAGAAATGAGATATCAATAATGCATGTTCTCCATTTATAATTACCACTTTTCCTTCACGTACAAACTTCAGCTTCTGGTGTAAAGTCGAAGTGACAGCCCCTGCCTCATGTATCCATGACCGTCCAAGCAAGCAACTATAAGCGGGTACAATATCCATGACCTGGAAAGTAATCTGAAACAAATGTGGGCCATATGAATAGGCAAGTCCACTTCACCAATAACAGATTTCCTTGATCCATCAAATGCTTTCACAATAATGCCACTCGGGCGCATGGGCGTTCCTTGATATTTCAACTTTATAAGCGTGCTTCTTGGTATAACATTCAATGCGGATCCATTATTAATCAGCACATTGGATAATGAATCATTCTTGAAGTTCATAGAGATGTGGAGGGACAAGTTGTGATTCCTTCCTTCATCGGACAGTTCATCGTCGTAGAAACTCAGGTTATTACATGATGTAATGTTCCTTACTACACTGCTGAGTTGGTCTACAGGAATATCATTTTCCACGAAAGGTTGGTCCAATACCCTCATAAAATATTGTCTATGAGCGAAGGAGTTCATCAATAAAGCCAAGATAGATATTTTTGAAGGAGTCTGCAGTAGCTGATCTATAATTCTGTAGTCGCTCATCTTGATTATATTTAAAATATCATCCACCTCATTTTCTAGCATAGCTCCTCTAGATTCACCCGTAGCCTTCTTGGGTTCAACATTTTCCACAAATTTCTTTCCAGTACTAACATCTCCACGAATAAATGGTGCAAATACACGACCACTGCGGGTCACTCTGCTAGTCTCAGCAATATTTCCAACATTAGGCATTGGCTGGATGGGAACTTCCACACCATCCTCTAAGATTGTAGCATTATATTTATAGGGTACCGCCTTGTCTGACTTGTAGGGGATAGGACCCGACAAACTAATCACCAATGGAGTAATAACTGGCTTGCTATGATATTCAACTTCAAAATGGGCGGGTGCACCAAAACAAGGCACAATAAAACTTACTCCCTCTTCAATACATTCAGTTAACACAAAGTCATCTCTAGAAAACATATCTTCATCTAAGGAGAAGAACTCATATGCAGAGGCATACTCATCATCTGACTCTTCTTCAGCCAAACAAACCTCAATCACATCAACTTTGTGGTAATCATCCCTTTGGCCTGTAACCTTGATGGTTCCATTATCTAATAACAACTGCGCCTTTCCTTACAATTGAGCATCCTCGGCAGTCCCGACAACAAATTCGGCAAGATCCATACTGATGTTCTACTTAACCAGTCATGTGGCAGAAAGTAGCATGCAATTGTACAAGATCATCGTTCATATATTCCATATCAAAGATTCTGAAATCCCCAGGACATCCAGAAACCATATTTACTTCCTCTTCATACTCTACCGTAGGCCTGACTATGTGGATGAGGCCTTCATCCATCATCTCCTGCAAATCAACCTTTATCTTGTTACAACCCTATATATCTGTACTGCAAATAGCACAACCGGCATGGTCATGCCTATAGTAGCTAAATTCACAGAGGTCCACATGAATTTTCACCAAATCTCCTCTAACCAAATAAACATCAAAAATCTGAAAGTCGCCTGGATAACCGGCCACCATGTTCACAACATTTGCTCCTCCATGCTTTGGTAGAGGATTATCTTTCACATTAGGGCCAACATCCTTGAAGGATAAGATACCAGACTTCACCAATTTCTGTACTTTAGTTTTCAAAGGATAGCAGTTCTCAACATTGTGCCCTGGTGCTCCCTGGTGAAAAGCACATGTTTGATCTTCCTTGTAATACCAAGGCAATGGTGATGGTACAACGAGAGGTTGTCTGGTATGAACCAACTTCTTCTGAATTAATGCTAGGAGTAACTTTGTATAGCTCAAAGGGATAGGATCATAACTCTCCCTTCTCTGATTATACCCTTGATTCCCCTGATGGGATGGTCTCTGATAAGAAACGGTGGTTGGAGCTACACCAACAACTGGAGTAACTGAGGCGACTTGCTGATGGCGCTGATAATTTCTTCTAGGAGGATTAACCCTCCTTTCTTGCATGACAGTGTTTGTGTCTCCTTCCTTATTTTCGGAAAACCCATAAGATGACTTCTTCGTACTTCCGGAACTTTCACTTTTTGTTAAACAACCCTCTCTTACAGCCTCTTCTAAGCGGATACCCATGCCTACCATTTTAGTAAAGTCACATGGCGCACTCGCTACCATCCTTTCATAGAAGAAAGCACCCAAAGTCTTCAAGAAAATCTTAGTCATCTCCTTCTCTTCCATGGGAAGAATCACTTGGGCGGCTACCTCACGCCATCTCTGTGCATATTCTTTGAACGATTCCCTGTCCTTCTAGACCATGGCCCTGAGTTGATCACGGTCAGGCGCCATGTCCATGTTGTATTTGTATTGTCGGATAAATTCTTCTCCCAAGTCATTGAAAGTATGGATATTAACATTGTCCAAACTCATATACCACTTCAGTATAGCACCAGTCAAACTATCCTGAAAAAGTGAATCAGCAGACGTTGATCATCAGTATGGGTAGACATTCTTCTTACATACATCACAAGATGAACACGAGGATAAGTGTTGCCCTTGTACTTCTCAAATTCGGGGACTTTAAACTTCACAGGTATCTTGACATTCAGGACCAAGCATAAATCATTCACATTCTTCCCGAACAATTCCTTTCCCCTGAGGGCCTTCATCTCCCTTTGCATCTTGTCAAACTAGTCTTGAAAATCATCCATTCTATCATAGAGACCCAAGTATTCACTTGGTGGAAGAAAAGGATGACACATGTCATCATTAGCAAAAGGAACCATATTCACCGAAGGAGGTGCAGCAGGAGCAACATGCACCACAGGAGGCACAGGAGTAACAATAGTCTGAACAACTAGAGTATCTTGATGACCAAGATTGAAACCTTCAGGCACACAATTCTCTGGCATTCCCCATGGATAACCTTGAGGCATGCGATTATAAACAACAACTAGAGTAGCAGACACAGGAAAAGTCAGAGCTTCAGTAGTACCCTTGTTTGTTGAGGTTGAACACTCAGTGGTTGATTCTGTGCAGCCGCCAGAGATTCCACCCGAGTAGTAAGATTGGCCATGCCGGCCTTCAAAGCATAAACTTCCTCGCGCAACTCGCGATTATCTTGTTCTAAGCTTTCCATCTTCCTTATGAAATTAGCTCGAGTGTTGTAGTGGTGAGACAGGTTTCTATACGAAGTAAAGAAGCTTGGTAAGACACCTGGATATGCATAAAAAATCCAAGAAATATGCGTAATATGATGCATGATATGCAATGCACATGATTTATTTTATTATTAATATTTCAAGGGACTTAAAGATTTATAGACATATCTCAAATATCAAAGTAATAATACATTTGAAATACTGAAATTTTTTATTACAATAACTTCAAAACAGATTACAAGTTTTAACAATCCCAAGTACAAGATGAAAATAAAGTCTAAAACCCTAAGAAGTAAAGCTGATGGAGATCACTTTATTTGCTGGCGCTTCCCTGTAAGCCTGGAAATATGATCCTTCAATGGTTTTCTTTCGCATATCTGGCGGCAACCTCCTTCCAATATCCTGAATCATGAAGTGAGTAACTAGCATCTGGCTGAGGCTTAGAGGAAAATAAATCCCCTTTCTTCTCCATGGTCTCTACAGTTGGACTCTCCAGAATCTCAATCAAGTCGCCTTTCTCCTTCAAGTCTGCTCTATAGGAAATCTCTAAAGTTTGGCACTTATTCTTCCAAGCATCCTTTTCCTGCCGCATCCTGACCAAAGCAAGTTGTAGCTCTTCTATATCATCCAATAAGGGAGGAGTGGTCTTCACAAACAAATCAGGCATAGGTGTTTCCCGGGAATACGACATCTTCAACTGAATAGCTCTCGTTTGGACCCACTGAAGATAAGGCTCCAAAGAAACAACCCACCTAGGTCCCAGGTCTTTTCTACTATTCCTATGAATGTGACACCAGGCCTTCACAATCTTCTCCCTAGCTTCCTTATGGTCTTCTCCCTCCTTCAGGAAGAAACTACTCAAATGAATACTATTTGATTTATCCCTCATCGAATAATCAAGTTGTCGTCGTGCAAGAACAGGGTTGTAGTTAATTCCTCCCTTTGTACCAAGAAAAGGTACATTGGGGAAACTACCACAACTGTCAACAATCTCTACATCATGGTAAGCCCGATGATACCAATCAATATCCGAGTGAGTAAGTGCCATAATCTTAGGAGCCCAACGGGGTTCCTTCCCGATGTTCCAGAAAGCATCAGACCGAGACATATGAGAAGTAAACCACCGGTACAATAGAGGCACGCAACAAATAATCATCCCCCCATGATAAGAATTCTGAAGATGAATAGAGTAATAAGCATCACCTAACAATGTGGGAACTGGGTGTCCAATCTTGAAGATCCTGATAGCATTAATGTCAACAAACTTGTCCACATTAGGAAATAAAAACAAACTGTAAGTAAGTAGAGCAAAGATGGCCTCAAAAGCGACTGTATTCTTTATCTTGGCAAAATAATGAGCTTTTTCTAATAAGAACTAAGTTGGTAATCCTCTAATCCCTCCTTTAGTACTCATATGGGCTTCACCCTCAATCTTCCCCAGATGGATCAAAGCAGCGATCTCATATGGTTTTGGCTCACCCTCTAAACCAGTAAAAGGAACACAATTAGTAATCGGTAAATCCAATAGATAAGAATACTCTTCCAGTGTAGGCATCAACTGATAGTCAGGGAAAGTAAAGCAATGATACATCAGATCATAGAACTGGACCAAGGTCGAGAGAATACCCTCCTTCATCCTAAGCTTAATGAGAGGAATGATGGATCCATACTTCTTCCGAAAATCTGTAGAACACTCAATCTATATTTTCTGGTCTTTCTTTTTCCAGAATCCATGGTCAAAAGGTACCTGAGATATTCACAAATGGTTAACTTTCAAGTCCCTTGAAATAGAATTTCTTCAAAAGATGCTTATAGGGTTCATAGGTTCAACATCACGAGCATGAGGTCGAAGGTACTACCCATAAGGTATGGTCTAAAAGTTATCACCTGCTGAACAAGGATCTAGAGGTTCCCAGAGTCTACATCCTTCCTTCGGATATTACCAACTTCCCGATTAACTCGGTAATTAGTAATATTCTCAAGAAAAACTCGTCCGAGCATAGTATCGCGTGACAACTATTTCCAGATTACTCCGTCATAGCTTCCACACTACACCTAAAAGGCCAAGATG
This sequence comes from Vicia faba, assembly GCA_948472305.1. Taxonomy (NCBI): domain Eukaryota; kingdom Viridiplantae; phylum Streptophyta; class Magnoliopsida; order Fabales; family Fabaceae; genus Vicia; species Vicia faba. The sequence goes on from OX451739.1 coordinate 1,407,427,084, forward strand.
GGTTAGGTGTTCTATGGTTCTCAGCTTCAACAGGCTCCCAGGTCAAAAGAAGTACGTCTTCTCGATTACTCGGTAAACAAAACTACAGTCAAAGGAGCCTCCACTGAGTAGGGGATCTCATGCCTCCTTTTTTGGGATTACTCCCTAAAAGTTAACATGACTATACAGCCCGTCCGATCTTAATGTTTTACCAAGTCCGGGTATAAGACTTATAAGTAATCACCAAGCACCCTGAAAACCAGGAAAATCCAGACAAACAGATATGCAACATATAATATATATAACAAACAATAGCACATATACAAATATAGACAAAGATAGGCTCAACCCACTTAGGGATGGACCAACAAAAGGTCAATCTTTCCCCAGTAAAGTCGCCATTTTTTCTGTAGCGGTAGAAATGTTGAAGACTAAGCCATTGGATTGACTAGACTTATACAAATCAAAATAAAAATCACCATCGTGCTTTATTGTTTCCAAAGGAATGGGAAAAGAGCGAATAACCCAAAAAGAGAGGGAAAGATTCAAGGTAAGGGGGTTGGTTATGAAAAGGGAAGGTATTAGCACCCTAAACATCTACGGTACTCCACAGGAACCTCTTTGTAAAAATCTGTATATTTTGGCTATAAAATGTTGTGTGTAAAATAGATGGTGGAGGTGAGAAAAGAAATATATTTTTTTATGATTTTTGCACCCGCCGCGGTTGCGAATATTTAGTGCCTACCACCTTTCGTGAAATAGGGGATCAGGGTACACGTAGTTCACCTTTTAAAAATTTTAAAACACAAGTGTGTTGGTCAATTTTATGAGATAAGACATCATGGTCATTGTCCGTGTGGAAAACATACTTACTACCCATAATCATGACAAAGGAGAATTTGCATCATCTCAAAGTGGAGGATATGGCTTGGATTTTTAAAATAAAAAATGCCTCACTCAACTCCCAAGTGGAAAATATCTCTCTTCACTATATATTGTAGAATTATAGTTGTTTGCATCACTACAAAGATTGACAAGAGTCTAATCTTTTGAGAAAGGTTTTAAGCCAAAATGGAAAAATGGTTTGAAATGAGATTGGTTGAATTTTAGTCTTCTCACAAAAAATGTCAAGGTATTATTAAATTTATTGAGGTTTATTTATGAAAATCATTTTGAAAATGCATGGACCTAAGTCCGAGTTTATTATGAAAATGGTTCGAATTTAGAAACAAGAAGTGTTTTCAAAAGGAGAGAGAAGATTTTTGAAATTAAAGAAGATGAGAGGAGAAGAAAGGACTATCCTAAAGCATAAGGTAAATGTCAGGGATAAGAACCATATAACTAACAAGAAGTCAATACTTGACATTATAAGTCAAGATAGAATTCCCATTCATTGGATTGAAACCAAACAAAGATACTAGACCTCTTGAGAGAATAAAACTTCAAATGTATTAAGTCTTCACAAAAATTAAGCAGAGTAACGGCTGTATATGGGTGGATTCCAGATTACAAACAAAGAAATTAATCACAATAAGCTGCACACAAAACAAACAAACAACCCAATGTCTTGAGGTAAACCTCAAGAACTCCAGACAAAATATCTGTTAAGATCACAAGGTCTCCATCATAGGCCAAGGTCTCTAATCCTAAGTCTAAGAAGCCCAATACTCCATAATGCGAAGGATAGTAACCAAGTAGTACAAGTATCATTAAAGCTTTTTATGATTCAAGTTGATTATTAGGTGTCTTAAAAAAGAAAAGAAAAGCTCAAGTGAGCAAAATAAAAATAACAAGAATATGAATGCTCAAGTGAGCAAAATAAAATTGGCATGAAATGTAATGCTTAAAGTAAGTGGTTCATAAAGCATAAAAATAAAAGCATAAAGTAAAAATAATTTAATAATTAGTGGTTAGTTGGATGACCATCTTGAAACTTGCATTTGGAACTCACTAGAGGATTGGTAGAACCAAAGCCTCCACACAACAAGTTGTATTTGCTTTTTGTCAAGTATATCATCCATTTGGAATACTCAAAAGTACCATTTAATGATCAACGATGTTTAAGTGATCCGCATTGATCAAAAGTTTTGTAGATCCATTAGAGGATTGGTAGAACCAAAGCCTCTACACAATGAATCTCAAGGTTATTGGATCAAAGAGATCAAATCAACATACTTGGGCTTGCAAACATAGGTTTGAGCCACAAATGATCATTTATTCGAATCAGGACAAAATTTAGCGCTATGTTAAGCAATCGTAAGTGGACATGTATAGAAGTCGCACCTATTTTGAGACCGGTCAATAGCAATCTATGCACCATTTGTTTTGAGACATGATATAGAGATCATGCTTCAATAACACTTAGTGCAATAAGAAAGGGATAAGATGAAGAGGGGTGGGAACGAATATACAAACCACATTTGAAGTAAAATTTAATCAAACTATTATTAAAATCATTCATCCATTTTTGTGGAGTTAGACTCAACATCATGGATTCAATGATGTTAATAAAGTTCATGATAAAAAATTCAACCTAAGATCAGTCAGAAAATAATCACAAAATAATATTGCATTTAATATATATATATATATATATATATATATATATATATATATATATATATATATATATATATATATATATATATATATATATATATATATATATATATATATATATATATATATATATATATATATATATATATATATATATATATATATATATATATATATATATATATATCAAAAAGGGTTTCAAAATGTTTTAAAATAGAAACAAAAGAGAAAAAATATCAAACATGTTCAAACTAATCAAGAAATATTAAGTAAGACCATAGAAAAAACAGAATTGAACTCAAGCATTTTTATAAAAATTTTGGTAATTTTTTAAGTTTAGAAAGTATTTTTAAAATTAAAAAAAATGAGTAAAATAAACCAAAAATGATAAAAAATAACAAAGGCAGAAATAAAAAATAAGTGAGGTCACCAATATTTGTCACAATATCATTGGATCATTCTATTTTTTTTTCCAGAATTTAAAAATGTACAAAATTATTTTTAAACATGTAAAACAATTCAAATAATGTGAAAATTTATAAGAAATATCAAAACACAAGATAAAATTGTGAAAAAATAAAAATCAGAAAGAGAAAAATCAAAAATATTTTTCATAATTGTTTCAGATTTTTTGGACTTAAAATGAATTTTCTATAATTTTTCTGAAATTTAAATCAATTAAAATAAAAATAAGAAAATAAAATATCAAACCAAAAAAAATATGGGCCATCTGATCATTGTCAACACGCGTTAGTAAGCAGATCAAGTGGACCTGGTGCGCTGTGCATGTTATGGACTTTAGTGAATAAAGCACTGAATCATTAATAAAATCAGATTTCAAAAAAAAAAAACAGATGGCACGCCATCATTGGTTGGAAGATGAAACGTTGGTCATCTTTAACCTCCAGCCAGTCCCAAAACCAGGTTGCTCAATCTGTAAAATTAGAGCACGGGACCTATGCCATTCGCTTGGTCTCTTCAAGATGAAGACAACCACACCTTCGCGACAAATTTATATAAACTGTAGCTCAAGCAATTTGGAAGAAATTTTTTGAAAAGGGATTTGAAATTTCATTTTCAAAACGTACTTCCAGATAAAAACAAGTGCTGCGACTAGAACCAGGGCAATGAGAGCTTCACAATGATATCAAAGTTTTGAAGAATTGATGAAGAAATTTACCTATTGAAGTTGAGTTGCAGAACTCTGAAACTGGACTTCTATGGATCAATATAGGTCACAATTCTTGAAGGTAATTGTATGGTTAGTGTTGTACCCCAAAATTTGCCCTTTCGTATTTCTCAAAACATTGCAAGAAAAATCTCCAAGTGGCTCAAGATTGCTCAAGAGTTGGACAATCAAGCTATCTCCTAAGGTCGTCAACCTCAAATTAGGGTTTTGTGTTGCATTAAGGTCCTTGCATCCAAATGACCTAAAGTGCTCCCCAATGTCCTAATATGTTCTCAAGTTCATCCATGTCAAGTTTCAAGCCTTGCAGAGGAAGTTTGGTCAGTCAATTGTTCAAAGGGTCCAAAAATCGACTGTGCTAGGGCAAAAGTCAACTGTGACCCAAATATAGTCAAACTTCAAGATTTTTTGTCAACATTCTCATTTTGAAGGATATTTTATTATTTTATCAAGGTTTGATCATGATTCATCAAGGATTGCTCAAAATTCATCAAGACTCAAAAGTTGCTAAATTAGGGTTTTGTAGGAAAAATCAACTCAACTTTGACCAAGCATAACTTTCTCATACTTTAAGAGAAATTACCCATCCAAAGATCATTTTGAAGAGGATGAAATTTCCTACAATCCATCTTCATACCCCAATATCAGAAAATTCACTAACAAAAAGTTACAAATTTGGACATTATAGGTCATTTTTGAAAGTCAACAAAACACCTTTTTTTCCAAAGCTTATAACTTGAGCATGGAATATCAAAATGAGGTGAGACCAAAAGGGTAGGTTATAGGACATCTCAAGAATTCTAAAAAGTTCAAGAACACTTCCAAAAGTTCAAAATTGAAGAAGTTATGCATTGTTGAAGTTGGGCATTTTTGCAAAATTGCCAAAAGTCAACTATCCCCAAAACTTCAAATTTTGTCAAATGGGCCCATTATTTTCCACTTGATTTGATCTTGTCACACTACACATGTGTCCTAGCTCCATCCTTGTGTCCATTTATCAATTTTTCTATTTTATTTGGTTTTTATTTTAATTATTTCATTTTTAATCAATTTAAATCAAATAAAATCACAAAACTTGATTACATGAGATCTTTTTCTATTTTCAGGACCTAATCATCATCAATATCATGATAAAATTCGTATCAATCATTACATGAGCAAAAAGATTGGATTTTTGGCAAATTAAGAAAGTTTTCAATGGAGGATCAAATCAAATCTCGAAGCATTGATGTACAAGGATTCAGTCCACAAAAGTTGACCTAATGCATTGCTCATTACATATACAAGCCAAAGGACACGAATTCAAGGGTTGGAGGCTGCAGAATCATCAAAAGCAAAAATTGAAAAAAGGTGAAAAAGTGTGAAACTGAAATCATCTTTGGAGGCGTTTTCAAGGGCAAATCTCAACACCACTCCATTGCTGGACGGTCACTAAACCTGCTGCAATCAAAAGCAATCTCTCACATGCTCTCAAACACACTGTAAGCCTCACATTTTACCGCCCTGCATTCCAAATCGTAACTCCATGTTCTTGCATTTTCTTGGCAAATCTTTGGTATATTCATGATGCTTATTCAATTTCTGAACTTTTGGCATTGTTTGATTGCATTTATATGAGCTGTAACCCTGTAACCGAACCTAGGGTTTTGTAGTTGTGTTTTTGAGCATTTCTTCTACAGGCAAAATTGGAGCCATTGATGGACAGGGATGTAACCAGGGGAGAGAGACGAGCATGACCATGTGCTTGGAATCAATTTCCATGGCCTAAAATGGATTTTAGGATCAACCTACGAATCCGGCTGCGGATACGAATCCGCAGGAAAAATGTACAGGGCTGGAGGTTAGGGATGAAAACGTGGCCCTCCCCCATTGGTTGATTCATAATTCGCACGCTTTATTTTTTATTTTCTAGAATTTTTACGCGTTTTATATATTATGTTTTATTTGTATTTAGTTAACAATTGAAGCATAATGGTCCAATGGTCAAGGGGAGCGCTCTCAAGGCATTGTTGGCTGGAGGTCAGGGGTTCGATCCCTGCCTCCAGCGCTTTACATTTTCCCTTATTTTATCATGCTATCAGGTACAAACCAAGTGCTGGAAGCCTATAATGTACCCTCAAATCTCAAAGCGCCAGATGGCCCCAGGCCAGATCTGGTGGTCCAGATGTGATGTCCATCATATGCCCTAGTTAAAGTGCCACGCTGGAATCAGAAAGTCCTCCAGGATTGCATGTTAATGGGCCATGGAAATTGCTAATCTCACCTCCTTTCAGGCCCATAACCTCCTAACCCTTTCTCTTTTTTTATTTATTTCTTTTAATTATATATTGTTATTTTTTTTATTTAATCATTAACCAATCAAACTTTTTTCTTAATAAAATTAAAAACCAAAAAAACATTTCTTTAATAAATTAAATTTCAGTATTTTTTTTTGTTAATAATATCAATTCAATTAATTTAGTTTAATTAGGAATAACTTTAATATTTTTGCAATAATTAAAATTAACTTAGATAATTAGGTTTTATTAACATTGATCAAATTATTTTTATTTCTTTAAATATCGAAAATCCAAAAATATCATTTTTCTTAATTAATTAATTAGTTTATTAATTTAATAATTAACTTAGATGTAATTTCCTTTTAATTCAAAATAACCAAAAAAAATCTTTTCTTTAATAACAGAAAAAATCTTTTCTTTAATCAAAGGGTCAAAACCCTAGAACTCGCCCGATTTAATTTCCTGCACGCGCGTCATTTTTATTCAATATTGTATCTGTTTCCCAGAATATAATAGTTTAATAAGACTTTAAATATTTTTACCGCTTTATTTATTTTCCGCATTTTAATTTCAGGGGTTGCTTTTGGCGATGTAAATACCCGACGCCTTGTAATAGTTAGTTTAATTTCCGCAATTTAATTTCCGCAACTTATATAACTGTTAGATGTTTGGTAATAGGGAATGCAAGACAAGATTGAACATTTAAACCTAAAATCAACATAGATAACCATTAACATGTACAAAGACAAATTAACTAAAAACAACACACTCGCACATGCGCACTCTTAGGGTACACCTCACTTGGTTGCCTTCGAACGCGGTCATTGAGTATAGGAAGTTTTATAGGTCGCCATCTTATTTAAAGATCATAGTTGCCTCGAAACGGCTGCCTTGGAAAAATGATCTAAAATATTAGGGTTACCGCTAAGGCGTCCTAACGTTGCTTTAGTGACCGCACGTCCCTTAATCGAATTGACCCTAAAACTCCAATGGCGATGCTACCTACTCATCAATAGTAGGGATAGAATTGTCTAAAGGATATTAGCACATATTGATTCCTTTTTCAAGTGGGTAGATGGTTCTTAAGTACTTGCTCTTTCAAACAAAAACTTTTCGCACTTACACCTTTCAAACAAAAACTTCTTTCAAACCCACAAACACAAAGAAAGCAAATTTTTGAAAACACTATGAGCAAGTACCTAAGAGCCCGTGGATAACCACAAATAGAAAGGGTTATAACACCTTCCCTTTCTATAATCTACCCCCCGGTCCCGAGAAACATCTCAAAAAAGGAATTTTTCTGTGCTTTTTTCCTTTCCTTGTTGGATAAAATAAAAGACGGTGGCGACTCTTGCTTACCGCAACATTTTGCGAAAAAAAAACGCAAAACACAAACCAGCATTCCAAAAACAGTCAGTTCTCTCCCAACGTATCACAGTTAGCTTCAGGGAAGATCAAGGAAGGTGAATTAAGAGAAAAATTGGATTGAAAAAGGCTTGAACACTGATTTCGAAGTTGCAGAAAAATGAGTTATGAAGCAAGTTTGGCAGGGTGATTCTGGTTGTTCAAGCTTGAGGAAAAGAATGAGGGATGACACTTTATTTATAGGGAATCAAATGGAATATTCAAGCGTGTGAATGATGAAGTTTGGAGGGAAATCGTGTGAAGTTACAAACAAGAAAAGTGTGACTTCTATATTGATCAAAACTCTGAAGTTCATTAAACATGTTTAGAAGCAAAAATGTGGCGAACAAATGTGTTTAGAAGCTAAATCAAGGATTTCAAATTCTGAATTTTGAAGATACTTCAGTTTTAAGTTACCAAGTTCAAATCCATGGCATTCTCAACTCAAGGGGTCTTAGGGCATGATTCTTGAAGATTTAGAAAGATGAGGTTACGAGCTTTGCAATGGGAAAAGAATGGAATTCAATGGATGTTTGAGCTGAAAGTTACAATGAGTCAAAGTTGGGAAAAAGAAGTTGACTTTCCATACTTAGAAATATTTCAAGTTTTTCTTCAAAAGTGACCTATAATATTTTGCATCCTAACATGGCCTTCCACTTGGAATTTTCTCTTGACCAAAAATGATGGCATGAAATAGACCTCTTGAATGACATTTTGAGACTTGAACCATTCAAAATCTCTAAAAATTGAGAGAGTTATGAATTGTTGAAGTTGGCAAAAAATCATGAAAAAACCTATAATCTTTTGTGTCCTTAGGGCATATTCCATCCATTTTCTCACTTTGCACATAAAATAAGGATTAAATTTCACATCTTCAAGATCATTATGGAAAAAGAGTGGGCTCAAGGTGATAAAAATTGACCAAGTTATGATCATTTGAAGTCACACATGGGAAATTGGGGATTCATCTGTAGGACTTGTAATCTTTCATCATCAAGTTTCTTCCACATGAAAACTCCTTGAAACTTTTGAAGTTAATTGTTAATAACCCTTTGAAGAGAAGGATGTCTTTGGAATCACTCAAAAATACCAAAAGATGAGAAAGATATACTTCTTTGAAGTTCAAAACCCTAGCTCGTAGACCAAGAAAATACTTTGAGGAGCTTTGACAATTTTAAACAACCTTCTTGTACCAACACTTTTCCTTTGTAAATAAAAGTTGTTGAGGATGATAATTAGAACTCATAGAAATAAAAGACACTTCCATATCTCCAGAATTGAGAGAAATATGCACTTGTGACCAATGGGAATAAAGCCTTGTCCAAACATGACAACTTCTTCAATCAACCCCTTGTACTTTTGAATAAATCTTGATAACTTTGAAATGTAGTGACCCAAAATAAACCTTTCCATGCCATTTCTTCCAAAACATCTTCAATGGTGAGGTTTGAACTTCTCAAGCTTTATTGACTAGGGCATGAAAATAAACTCATGAACCCATGGATCAAATTGCCAAGCCACATTGCTTTTACTTACATTATTAACAAGTGAGAAAAACCAACATTATATTTTATTAATTAAAAGGAAAGTCAAAACAAAACATGAATGATCCCAAAAGAAAAACAAGTCAAGGTGCTTGGTGATTCCTCAAAGATCAAAGCTAAAGTTAGGGTGGAGAACCAAAAGCCCTAATGTGATCTTGTTGTGATTGAATCAATATGGTATGATGAAGGGATCTTAGGGGCAAAAGTAGGGGTACAACAAAGATCTTGAAGAGTGACGTACTTCAAAGTTGAAGAATCAAATGAACAAAGAGGGTGAAGATTTGAGCATATACAACATAAACCAAGAAAAATGAATGAAGATGTTGAAGAGTATTGTACTGCAAAGATGAAGAATTAAATGAACAAAGAGAGTGAAGATTTGAGCATATATACAACATAAATAAATAAAAAAGGAATGAAGATGTTGAAGTGTACCGTACTCCGAAGCTAAAGAATCAAATGAACAAAGAGGGTGAAGATTTGAGCCACCGCTACCATCTCTGGCTCGCTTGTTCACTTAGGGCGTCTTATGAAAGAAATATGAAATAAGTTTTGTTTTAATTTATTAGTAAACCCTCTAATCACGATTGGACAAAGAAATTGTAGTGGAAACTTAAGTCCTCTAACAACGGTTGGCGTATTCACTGTTGTTAAATAATTTACAATTTATTTTTTAAAGAATGGAGATAGGTGACACACGCTTAATGTACTCTAAAAAATGGAAAAAAATATGGTTGTTGGGAATCGAAGCGTGCTACACATCATTTTTTACTATGCTGTTTAAAACCGATCGTCATTAATAAATCCAGCAACTCACTAGGCACGGAAATTGTAACCTATTACTACGAAATATATGGATACGTCGTAAACATGGCATTGTTGTTTGTGCATTTTGTAGTAGTGAATGCTACTTTACCTCTTGGTTCTTAGAGTACCCGAGGGGATATATATATATATATATATATATATATATATATATATATATATATATATATATATATATATATATATATATATATATATATATATATATATATATATATATATATATATATATATATATAGGGAGAGAGAGAGAGAGAGAGAGTTTTATTAAAATTCAATTTTTCTTATTGTATGTTTTTTGTTTTCAATCTACACGTACAATTTTTTTGATAAAGTCAATTCATCATCTTCACTACCAATCTTAAAGAAGAACAAATGATGGTTTTGTTACATACCCATTGATTGTCAAGTTCTATGGTTTTTTCATTGATATATTTTCATTGGATTTTGTATGCATTTGGTTTTGAAATAAAAAAATGTTAGATAAATAAAATAAATATTTAGTTACAGGATAAGAACTTAGGTAAGAACATCAACCTTGAACCATTTTTTTCTACACTCGCAATCCATCCCAAAGTTTTTTTTTCAAACTTAAGTTTCACTATTTTCTTGAAAAATGCTTTCTTTTTCTACACTACTTTATGATTGTACAACTAATATTTGTCGTAGACAATACCGAGTTACTTTCCCCAAGGTTCTTATATATAACCAAGATAAAAAGTTATTTCTTTTTTAATTAAAAAAGAAATAAAATAGGGACTTTTCCTATCTATTTCTAAATGCAACAAGATGATAGATTACTTCTATTACAAAAAATGGTGAACGATAAAAAACTGAAAGTAACATGTATTGTTTCCTTTTTCAAATTTTTATTATTCACCAATTTTTTTGTGTTGCAATATTCTACAAATTTTTCAAAACAAAATTTTCAAAACAAACTTTTCAAGATATTTGTGTTTACATGTTACAATTCAAAATCTCGTTTGAAAAATAATCAATTTTCACTTTAAAAACTTTTTTTTGTAAGAAAATAATTTAAAGGTATCGCCCCCTTTTGCATGACCGGTACTAGATTTTAAGCATATGAACGCTCACTTTCGTGTATCTTCTTATAATATTAAAACCGTCTTTTTGAAAATTAAATTTTCCTAAATTAATTTGAAAAGCGCTATCGTTGTATTTTAAAATTAGTTTATGATTTTTCTACAATCAGATACAAGTTTCATTCTTTCAAGTTGAAAGTAATATCATCCTATTTCTACTTTCACAGTAAATTTTTAGCATTAAAAACATAATTTCTAGACTTTAAAATAATCCTTGTTTTAATCATTACTTATATGATTTATTAGAGTGTTGTCGGTACGACAATCCTCACATTCTAGACTGAGTTGATGTAAGATGACATACAAAAAAACGGTAAAGATACAACATGTATTGTTCATGTTCATATTGAAAATAATAAACATTAAATAAAACATGTGTACAGTAGTAGTGAACGTAAAGTAGGAGAATATGGAACCTGAAAGCAATAAATCTTGAATATAATAAGAAGTTGCTCCAAATGAAGACTTTAATCTCGTATAAACGCTGGAAATAATATGCTGGAAAATAATGTCTGCAGGATTACTCAATGTGAGCAATTACTACTTTTTACATGTGACTTTTTTGCTCTAAAAAAAGTTTGGATGCCTAAAAATGACTTCTATAGACCTATTTATAAGCTATGACTCATACGTAAAGTTATTATAGTCGTGCTAAACTGATGGAGAAAGTGGTGAAGGCGGAGAAACAAAATTCTCAATCGTGGGCGAAAAAGATGGAATATAGTGTATTGACGAGCATCACGCTGCTGACGCTGCGTCTATCATGACCATGACGATCGTCTTCTAGCTGATGAACCAACCGTCATTTGGCTCAAACATTTGTTCCTTATTTTCTTTACTTTTTTCTGACGAGTTGACTCCTCCGGAGGTTGACGATCGTCATGATAGTTGAGTACCTATCATGACATAAAAAATCTTGTACTTTCTTCCCATTTTCGCTATTTTTCATGGCTTTATCGCCCATAAGCCTCCAACATCTAAGTACCTTGTTTTTACGTGGAACAAATATTTGGTCGGCTTCCTCTCTGAAGGTGAGGAAAGCCACGAAAGTAGGTTTGTAGGATTATAGGGGATTTTGGAGCTATGTCTATAGTGTGTGTTGTCCCAAGAATGGATGTCTTGTTTATCCCTATGTCGGGAGCCCCTTTATATAGTGTTCCTCTTTGCACCATCAAGAGCCTCACTTAATGTATGACTCTTGAGTTCCATAACCATATAACTTCCGTTGTCTCCATGAATGGAGGTGATTAAAGTTGTGTAACATTGTAGTAAATACGCCGTCAGAGGTTACAAGCATTAATGAGTTGTGTTGAAGAACGGCTACAGGCAGGTGAGTCTCGACTACCAACCTTATTCGGGTCCTGGGTATATACGGGCGGTTACCTAGAGGAGTGATAGTCGTCTGATACTCTTTGACAGAGTTGCACCCCTGGGCACCTTCACCATTGATCTGACTACCAGCTTTGCCATCTCTTCTGCCGATTATATTATCTAAATTGAAGCCCCCCAAATTTAAATCCTTTCCACAAGGATGCAGTGTTCGGTCATGAAGACACAGAAGGTATCGAAGGAGCCACCGGGTTGCATCTTGTTCCTCTATCGTTGCATACACGGCACAGGGTGAAGAGTCGTCACTTTCTCTTTCCTAGAGTAATGATGACTTCCACCTAAACCTATTTTCATTAGGTGACGCTTCTTTCCCCTAGTGCACTATTTACGGGGCTCTATTAAAGCTCTATTTTCCTTCTTTCCTTTTTTATCACTGGCATTCATACAGGTGCCACATCAAGATAGTATATAATCTTCCTCAAGTGTTCTTCGATTTTCTAGGTATTTCTCCCTTACCCTTTCGTTTTTGTTTTTTCCTTTTAGATTATGGTTAGCATAAGGGAGTGTGATGATAAAGGGAATATTGTGAAACCCTCTAATTCTAAAGTGAGTAAAGAGTTACGGGACCAATGCATGCGAGAGGTGAAGGGCGTTTTAGGTTAGGAGTTTAATGAGATCACAAGGGAAGTTTATTGTTTCACCTTCACTTCTTTGAGTGATTTTGACCATAATTCTTCCTACTCAGGTTTTGTAGAATTTCTAATTGAAGTATCTGCCTATTTCGACCTTGAAGTCATGGGTTACAAGAATAATATGCTCGAAGATATGGAGATTTCTAAACTTTGGTCCTTGATAAGTGTCTCCTCGACTGGGGAGGAAAGCAACGTTATCCTAGAGTCATGTGCCTCAGGGGAACGTGTGTGTATACTTCATCGGAAGAACACATATGAAGATTTCTTTTACTTCTATGATGAGGTTCTAGAGGACTTTAGAATCCACATACCTTTTTTCTGAGTTTAAGACGGACGTACTGAGGGCCACGAATGCCGTGCCTTCGCAACTTTGCCATAACAGTATGGGCTTTATAAAGGCCTTTGATATAGTTTGTGAGGCAATGTGCATTGTTCCCACAGTGGCTCTACTACTCTCCTTTTATGAGGTAAAAGGGGCCGAGAAGCTTTCCTGGATCTAAGTAAATGGTATTCCTCACATGAGTTTTCTCCAAGTGTATACCTCCAACTACAAGGATTTCAAGGAACAATTCATGAAGGTAAAATGTAGACCGAGATGCCCCGAGATTTTATACACCTTGGGCGAGTGTGATACGGTGGGAGAACTGACTTCGGTGTTTTGCGTTTTATCGCAATTGTTGCGGATATCAAGAATCTCCATCAACTTTTCTTTTATCCAATAAAGGAAAGGGTGAAAAGAACATGAAAGACCTTTTGAGAATTCCCTTGAGTTCGGCGGGTAGGTTATGAAAAGGGAAAGTGATAGCACCCTTTTGATCCATAGTTATCTACAAGATCTTAGTTGCTAGCTCACTTTTGAAATGCTTTGAAAAATTTGTTTGTGTTTGTTTGAAAGTATTTTTGAAAAGTGCCTTTGTTTAGGCGAACTTTGTAATGATTATTGTGATACGGTGGCAGAACCGACTGTTTAATACTGGTTTGCGTTTTGCGTTAATTGTTTGCAAAATGTCGTGGTAAGCAAGAGTCGTCACTGACTTTTATTTCATCCAATCAGGAAAAGGAGAAAGAACAGAAAAAAACTTTTTCGAGAATATTTCTGAGTACGGGGTGTACATTATAGAAAGGGAAGGTGTTAACACCCTTTCTATCCATGGTTTTCCATGGGCTCTTAGGTACTTGCTCATTTTAAAATTTCTTGTGTGTGTTTGTTTTGAAAAAGTTTTACTTCGTGATAACCCTTGTATAGATCCTCAAGGATGTGACGAAGGTGTCTTGAAAATTGTTTGAAAGGTGTTGGTGTGAAAATTTTGTTTGAGCAAGTACTTAAAAGTTAATCTACCTACTCGAAAAAGACTGTTCGTTTTCCTTTAGACAACGCTATCCCATTATTAAGGAATAAGTAGCACCATCGTTGGAGTTTTAAGAGACGTTCGAAGGGACATATACGGTCACAAAAGAAATGTTAGGAGGTGTTAGTAATCATCCTAGAGCCTTAAAGATCTATTTTTGAGGCAACATATGAATGGGACATTTGAGATCTTTCGGGGCTAGAGGACGACCACTAACAAACCCTATACTTCATGACCGCTTAACCGAAGGCAACCGAGCTTTTTTCATGGATGGAGTAAACCCTAGTAGTGAGCATGTGCAAGTGAGCTTTTTTCAGTTAATTTGTCTTTGCACATTTAGGTTATCTATCATTTTAATTTTCAAATATTCTTGCCATACAATCCTATTAGCATACATCTAACAATTAATAATTGCGGAAATTTAAAGTGCGAAAATAGAAATCCTAACTATTACATGGCTTTCGCAGATACAGAATTATTTAACTGAAAATAAAATGCGGATATTAAAACCCTAATTAAAATCTATTACAACCCCGAAACAGTTACAAAAATAACAATCAAAACGATAATTAAAACACGCGCGGCGAGTTAAATGTGAAGAATTAATTGAGACCTAAAATCTAATTAAAAAATAATTTGGTTATTTTTTGGAGAAAAATTAATTATTTACAACCCTAATTTCTAATTAGTTTTAATTATGAAAAGGCATTAAATTAACCTAATTTAAACTAAATTAATTAATTAAAGAAAATAACTATTTTATGAAAAAAATGATTTTTGGGTGTTTTTTTTGTGATTTTATGTTTTTTTTTGTAGTTGATAAAAAGAATTAATTTGTGAAACAAATAATTAAATAGAACAAGATAAATAAAAGAAGTAAAAAAATAAATTAGGCCTGTTTGCTGAAGAAATTAGGGGGGGTGCGTTGCTGAATTGTTAGGCCCAACAAGCTGAAGCGCAATCCCACGTTTGAGATCTTATATTGCTCCTTGTTATTGATGCACCATGGTCTTTCATTTGATGGGCGTTGGATCTAGACATGAGACGCATCCATTGGTTGGATGGTGATGGCCTATGGTGGGCGTTTGGATGAGAGCAGCACCAGATCTGTAAAGGAAAATTAAAACAAAGAAAGTGCTGGGACCTGGGATCAAACCCAGGTCCTCACACTTACCACCAATGCGCTTTTCCATCTGAGCTGTTGTTCCTATTTGTTCATATAATAACAAAAAAACATAATATGTGAAACCAAGTAACTGACTCAAAAATACGTGCAAAATTCAAATCATCCAGTGAGGTGGTGACAAGTCACCGTCTCCATCGTTGAGACCGTCGTCTTAGCCCCTTGTACTTTTACCTACAAACAAGTGTTCATAGCTACCACCTGCGTGCTTTAAACATTAATTAATACACATGATAAATGAATTCAAAGACCAGGATTCAATTGGTCTTGATGCCACGATCATCCCAGTACCTTGTTCTTGGTCTAATTTTACTTGTATCAACAAACCCTAAGTTACGACCTCAAACCCTAGCAATGGCAACTATCAATATATGCGCTAAAACATCAATTAAACCAATCCAATACGTTGTAAACATGATAACAAACACATACATACCATTAAAACATGTTTATGATGCAAAAATTATAGTAATTGAATTTTGAAAGAGAAGCAAACTGTGACGGTCGTTTAGCGTGTTTCTGGGCTTGTGGAGGCTTGGTGATGCTTGCAATCGCTTCAGAGGATGTCCAAGAGTGGATTGGTGGCTTTGAATCACCTTGAATCGTCCTCTAAATTGAAATTCGATCCACACTTTTTCTTTAAAAATTTGAGTTTTCTTGATGACTTTCACGACCTCAATCCTTGTTCTCTTGCCTTGGCTGCGTTATGTATTTGTACTAGAGTGAATTAGGGTTATAAAAAACAACTTGTATCTTGAAATTTATGGAGATTGGATTTGGTTTTCATATTGTATGATCTTCTTCCAAATTTGGCCTAATCATTCCATTCTTGTGCCAATTTGCTTTGATTTGATTTGATTTGATTTTGATATGCCAGCATAATGAGCTTGTGACTTTGTCCAAAAATCCAATCAAAACAAATCTTTGCTATTATTTACCAATCACCCGATTTAATTCAATTTTTAATAAATAAAAAATCAAAATAAAATAAATAATGGAGCAAAAAACATGTGAGTGAATATTTGGGTCGTGGACCATGTTATAAGTGAGGTGCAAGCATAAAAAGTTAGGCCCATTTGGCAAAAATGCATTTTTGAACACATTTGACTTTTGGCAATTTTGCAAAAAGGGTCAATTTTGACAAGGCATATCTTTTCCGATTTTAACACTAGAAATGTTTTCTTGGACTTTTTAGAAAGCTTAGTATGTCCCCAAAGCAACCCTTTTAGTCTCATCTCAATTGGGTCTTCCATGTTCATGTAAGAAGCTTTGACCCAAAAAGTGTTTTTTTGACTTTTCAAAAGGACCTATAATATGGAAATTCATATCTTTTTGTGAGTGCATATTTTGAACTGGATGGCTGAAGATTAATTGTAGGGAATTGTATTATATTCAAAATGAGCCTTGGATGGAAACTTTCTGATAAAGTATGAGGAAGTTATGCTTGGTCAAAGTTTGGTTGACTTTTCCTAAGAAACCCTAATTTAGAAACTTTTGGGTTTTGATGAATTTAGGGCATTCCTTGAGGAATCATGATAAACCCTTGATAAAATGATGTATATAACTTAAAAATGTTGATGTTGACCAAAAATATTGAAGTTTGACTGTATGTGGGTCACAGTTGACTTTTGACCTAATATAGTCGATTCTCAAGCATCTGAGCAGTTGACTGAGCAAACTTCTTGTGGAAGGCTTGAAATTTGACATGGAAGGTCTTGGGAACATATTAGGACCATGGAAAGTATATGAAGTCTTTGTAGTTCACCCATCTTGATGAAAATGGAAACCCTAGTTTAAGATACATTGCCTTAGGAGAGAGTGTGTCTGCTCAACTCTTGGGCAACCTTGAGCAAATGGAGGATCTCTATGGGTATGTTTTGAGTAAAATGAGAGGGAAAATTTTGGGGTACAACAACTGCCCCTGTTCAATCTTCTTAAACCTGAGGATGTAGATTGGCTTGTCAGCCTTTCGTGATCTGAAGGTGGAAGATGATTGAACACTAAAGTGCCCAGAAATTTGCACTCAATTGAAGTGACACTTAATTTGATGATGTCGGGAATGGGCCTACATATTCCATTTGAAGAAGATGACAAAAGATAGTCGTGGACGGGCTTAAAGATGCCATCTAGGATGTGACGGAGAATCGTGGAATCGTCGGAGATGGGCTTAAAGATGCCATCTAGAGGATGTTGATTTCCTGAGATATTCCTTTGATGAGAATTCTTGTTCTTGTCGCTGAGGAGGAATCTGCTGAGGAATGTTGGTATTTGTATTGGGAGAAATAGAATTTTAGGAGCTTCAGTTGTCCGTTACTCTACTGGGGAATAAATTCTGCTTGCGGAAGCGGAAGTGAACTGCATATCGGGTCAGGGTACAGGCTGCACTGTGACTTACTGGGGAAATGCGAAATCGATCGTGTTTGATCAGGTCCAGGTCTTGCAATGTTGTGAGTTGTTGTCTGGAGATAAGAGAGAAGAAACCTGGATGGTAAGGTTATGAGAAGGAACCTGGATAGTAGGGTTACTTCAAAATGAAAGCCTGGATAGTAGTGTTGTGAGAAGGAACATGGATAGTAGGGTTACTTCGAAATAATAACCTAGATAGTAGGGCTATGAGAAGGAACCTGGGTAGTAGGGTTACTTCGAAATGAAAGCCTGGATAATAGGGCTATGAGAAGGAACTTGGGTAATAGGGTTACTTCGAAATGAAAGCCTGGATAGTAGGGCTGTGAGAAGGAACCTGGGTAGTAGGGTTAGTTCGAAATGAAAGCCTGGATAGTAGGGTTGTGAGAAGGAACTTGGGTAGTAGGGTTACTTCGAAATGAAATCATGGATAGTAGGGATGTGAGAAGGAACCTAGATAGTAGGGTTACTTCGAAATGAAAGCATGGATAGTAGGGCTGTGAGAAGGAACCTGGGTAGTAAGGTTACTTTGAAATGAAAGCCTGGATAGTAGGGCTGTGAGAAGGAACCTGGGTAGTAGGGTTACTTCGAAATGAAAGTGTTGATTAGTTGACCCGTTGGGTTTAGGGAACAAAGTTTTCGTTAGTTGTCTGCAGACGTGACTTGTATAACTGCTGGATTTGTTGAAAGCTAATTGTCTTTCCTGAAAAGATAACAGGGTTAATCATGTGCGATGCATGAAATGTATGGTGGAATGATGTTCTCAAAATAAGTGAAATTATGTTGTATATGATATGTATGCGTGTGTCATGATGTATGTTCACGAAATGCTGTCAGGGTATGCCCGCGCCTGGGAAAATAAATCCCTGACGGTTGCTGGAGATTTGTAAATATTTTGTTGGGAAGAGATGCTGCTTGAGAATAAACTCTGCAGGGAATGAACTTAGGAAGTGAATTCTTGTAGCTGAAGTGATGAATTATGTCAGGGATTGAGCCTCTATGTCCAGAGAAATAAACTTTGCTTGGGGGATGAATTTTACTGACTCGCCCACGGTTATGAACTTCAGCTGGGGTGGTTACGTCTTGTTTCGGGAAAGCTAACACCAATTCTTTTGAATGCTTTCACTTTGTGAGGAGTGTATGTATTGATGATTGTGCTCCAAAGCTGACTCTATCTCGATACCTGCTGGGCAGAGTAACCGTCAGATTTGGAACTTCTTGTTTTTTCCCTATTTCTGGAATTACAAGTAATTGTCTTTTGTTTCTTATGTAAATGTTTATGAGCAACAATCATTTTCAAATACATATATCAAAAATAAGTCATTGGACGTTTTTGTAAAACAAAACAAAAAATAAAAACAAACTCGAAGTGAAAATAATTTTGTATTGATTTTTGAAGTCGGCCTGTAATAGGCGTTTTGTACAAAGAGGTTGACGCTCTAGTAAGAGAACGCCGCTATAAAAATAGAAGCTATACAAAATTATATAAAAGAAAAACAACAATGTGAAACAACCCCACTGGGTCCCAACTCTTCTATTGCCTTTATATCTTCAAACGTCTCATCACTTTGCTTCTTGGGAGAAAGTTGATCAGATTGATTGGTGTCGTCTGAGCTTGATAGTCGATACCGAAGTCTGGTCGCAAGATGATCTAACGAGACATAGTGGTACGCTTTATATCCCTAATTTTTGCCTGGACCGCCCTTTCGGGTTTTCAGTCCACTGGGATACCCTTTTTTTCCCAAGACGCCCTTTTGGGTTTTCGAGTTGCCGGGTGTATAGATTTTTTTCCATTTTCATCCCTTACTTTTTCCCGAACCCTTTTGGTTCCCCGGGAAGCCCTTATTTTTTCTTAGGCTTGTCAACCTAGCGGGTCTTTGATTAGGCGTAGTATCTTTTCACTATGTCTGCATTGACAGGGTGAGGAAGGTCGTCACCATCCATGGTGGTTAGAATCATAGCTCCTCCCGAGAAAATGTTCTTAACCACAAATGACCCTTCGTACGTAGGGGTCCATTTGCCCCTGGGATCACCTTACGACAGTATGATGCGTATGATTACTAGATCCCTGACTTAATATTCTTGGCATCTGAATTTCTTGTTAAAAGCCTTGATCATTCGCTTTTGATACGTTTGACCGTGACAGATAGCAGTAAGTCTCTTTTCATCAATTAAAATTAACTGATCAAGTCGGGTTCGGATTCGGTCGTCTTCGTTCAAACCCGCATCCTTCATGATCCTGAGAGAAGGTGTCTGGACTTTGATGGGTAGGACTGCCTCCATGCCATACACCAGAGAGTAGGGTGTTTCCCCTGTCAATGTCTGGGCTGAGGTACAGTACCCATGAAGAGCAAATGGCAACATCTCATGCTAGTCTTTATATGTCACTGTCATCTTCTGTACAATCTTCTTGATGTTCTTGTTAGCTGCTTCAACAATGCCATTCATCTTCGGCTGGTAGGGAGAAGAATTATGATGTTGTATCTTGAACTGTTTATAGAGCTCGGTGATCATTGTGTTGTTGAGATTCGTACCATTGTCAATAATAATTCTCTCTGGCACCCTATATCGATAGATCAGATTATGTCGGATAAACCGCACACGACGTTCTTAGTTACTGTAGCAAAAGAGGCTGCCTCAACCCATTTTGTGAAATAATCAATGGCTACTAGGATGAAGCGATGTCCATTGGAAGCGATGGGCCTGATTTCTCCGATCATGTCGATGCCCCACATTGCAAAGGGCAACGGAGATGTCAAGACGTTTAAGGGGACCGGAGGCACATGCACCTTATCACTGTAGATTTGGCACTTATGACAAGTTCGAGAGTGTTGATAACAATCGACTTCCATAGTGGACCAGTAGTATTATTCCCGTAGGATCTTCTTTGCCATGGTATGTCCACTAGAATGGGTTCCGAAGGTGCCTTCATGTAAATCTGTCATGATCCTCTTTGCTTCGCTCTTGTCTACACACCGTAGTAGTGTGGAGTCATGGATGCGTTTATAGAGAATTCCATTACTGAGGAAGAACTTTGCAGTGAACCTTCTCAGAAACTTCTTATCGTTGACAGATGCCCCTTCGGGATACTCTTGAGCCTCTAGATACCTTTTCACCTCATGAAACCAAGGTTTGTCTGCCACTTCTTCGGTATCGATTTCACAGCAGTGTGCTGGCTCATCTAACCTCTCAATGGTGATTTGGGGAGCTTCATTGTCCCACCTAACCTTGAACATAGAAGACATAGTAGCTAGCGCGTCCGCTAACTCGTTCTCCTCTCGTGGGAAATGTTCAAAGGTTACCTCCTCAAAGTGTGGGATCAATGTCAGTACGTACTCTTTGTACAAGATGAGATTCAGGTGCTTTGTATCCTATTCTCCTTTGATCTGACTTATCACCAAATAGGAATCCCCGAATATACTCAAGAACTTGATCCTTAGGTCGATTACAGCCCTAAGACCCATGATGCACGCTTCATACTCCACCATTTTGTTGGTACAGTTGAAACATAATAGGGCGGTGAATGGAGTATGACAGCCCTTGGGAGATATGATTACAACACCGATGCCATTACCCAGTGCTTTCTAGGCTCCATCAAAATACATAGACCATCAGGATCCTTCCTCAAGTCCTTCATCTGGTCCAGGTTCTTCATAGTTAATTACCAACATGATATTCTCATCCGGGAACTCAAAATTCATGGACTGGTAGTCATCCACAACTTGATGAGCTAAATGATCAGCCAATACACTTCCCTTGATTGCTTTTCGGGTTGTGTATTGGATGTCGTATTCCATTAATATCATCTGCCATCTTGCTATCCTTCTGGAGAGAGCGGGCTTCTAAAAAATATACTTGATCAGATCCATCTTCGATATCAACAAGGTAGTGTGAGTCAGCATATACTGTCTCAGTCGGCGAGCAGCCCATGCCAAAGTACACCAAGTTTTCTCAAGCAATGAGTATCGTGTCTCACAGTCGGTAAATTTTTTGCTAAGGTAGTATATTGCGTGCTCTTTTCGACCAGACTCGTCATGCTTTCCCAGCACACACCCTATTGAATTGTCTAGCACTGTCAAGTATAATATCAAAGGTCTTCCTTCAACTGGAGGCATCATAATTGGTGGTTCTTGAAGATATTCCTTGACTCTTTCGAAAGCGGTCTGGCATTCATCATTCCACTTTACCACTTGATCTTTTTTAGAAGCTTGAAGATTGGCTCACAAGTAGCAGTCAGGTGTGAAATGAACTTGGAGATATAATTCAGGCGTCCCAAGAAACCTCTAACTTCCTTCTCTGTACGGGGAGCTGGCATTTCTTGTATAGCTTTTACCTTTGCAGGATCTACTTGGATGCCTTTGTCGCTGACAATGAAACCCAAAAGTTTACGAGACCATACCCCGACGGTGCACTTGTTCGGATTCAACCTCAGCTTATATATCTTCAATCTGTCGAACAACTTTTGTAGATGGTCTAGGTGATCTTCCTCCGTTTAAGACCTGGCTATCATGTCATCAACATAGACTTCAATCTCGTGGTGAATCATATCATGGAACAAAGCGACCATGGCGCGCTGATAAGTTGCCCCAACATTCTTCAAGCCAAAAGGAATCACCTTGTAGCATAAGGTTCCCCATTGTGTGATGAAGGTTGTCTTCTCCATGTATTTAGGGGCCATCTTGATATGGTTGTAGCCAGAGAAACCGTCCATGAAGGAGAAAATTTTCTGCTGCGCGGTGTTGTCGACCAGAACATCAATGTGAGGAAGTGGGAAGTCATCCTTGGGGCTTGCCCTGTTCAGATCTCTGTAATCCACACACATCCGTACCTTACCGTCCTTCTTAGGTACCGGAACGATGTTAGCAACCCACTGTGGATAAGAAGTGACAACTAAGAATCCTGCGTCGAACTGTTTCATGACCCCTGCCTTGATCTTCTCTGACATTTTGGGACGCATACAACGGATCTTCTGTTTAATCGGAGGACATTCTTCTTTAGTCGGCAGGCGATGTACCACAATATCAGTGTCCAAACCAGGTATGTCTCCATAGGACCAAGCGAAGATCTCAACATAGTCATGCAACATCTGTATCAACCTCTGTTTGACGCTAAGCTCCATATTTTTACCTATTTTAACCTCTTTTCTGTCTTCCCCGGTATCCAAATTCACTGTCTCGACCGACTCCTCATGAGGTTGTATAGCCGTTTCTTCCTATTGTAATAGTCTAGCAAGTTCTCCAGGCACCTCGTAATCATCCTCACCTTCGTCTTCGACTTGTTTGATCGGATTTTTGAAGTCATAATTGGTAATAGCAGAGCTGTTATCAATGAGATCCAGAGTGGATATGGATCTTATGATATGTGAGTGTGTGTAAGAGAATAGCTGTTTTGATAAAGTGAAAACATAAAAGAAAAACAGATAGTGCAAAAAATTTTATGCAAGAAACGTCCAATGCTTTATTAATGATATATGAAATGACAAATACTAGCCCTCACAAACAAAACCCATGTGCCTTGGGCAAGGCACAAGGCCGTAAAGTTTTAAATTGTTTATTACAAATATCAAAACAAGTAAGTCAATTACTGCAGAATAAAAGAAACTGGTATAAAGTCCCTAGCCGTCCAGTTACTCGGTCCACCGTTGGTAGTTGGGTAGATCCAGTTGTCAATTTCTGAGTCCTCATTGATGTCTTCAATGGCATTAACCCCACGATTACTGATGTGCAGGGGAGGTCCTCCATCCCGAGCGCGTCGAACATCCCTTTGAGCCCCTGTAGTAAAGCCCAAACCAAATTTGTCAGTTTTGTGAGTGAAATCAGGGAGCTGACCCCAATTGGCACACCCACCTTCTTCAACCACGACCCTGGTGTCCTTGAGGGAAGCCATCTTCAGAGGAGGTTTACTGCTGGTAGTAGTTTCAGTTGATGCCAAGATCTGAGGGACCTCTTCAAAGTTCTGACAAGGAGTTTCTATGAATTCCCTGTCCATCTCTATGTACCGGAAGGAATTGAGGTGGCTCTCCATATACTCCTCTTCACCCTGCACAATGACAATCTTCCCTTTTACCGAATACTTCAACATTTGGTGTAATGTGGAAGTAACTGCCCCAGCCTCATGGATCCAAGGGCGGCCCAACAAACAAGAATACGACGGCCTGATGTCCATCACATAGAAGGTGGACCCAAAAGTATGAGAACCCACTTTGACAGGGATGTCCACCTCCCCATGTATCATTCTCTTCGACCCATCAAAAGCCCTTACCACAATGTTACTAGGCTTTAGAGTCAAACCCTCGCAATCCAATCGGTCCAATGCCTTTTTCGGCAGAACATTCAACGAAGACCCCATATATACTAACACATGAGCCATAGTGGTTCCCCTGCATTCAATCGAGACATGCAGAGCATCATTATGCTTTCTTCCCTTCGGTCTCAAGTCTGCATCTGAAAAACCCAGCCCATTGTCAGCAGCCAGGCTAGCCATGCAATCTTTAAATTGATCAGCTGAAGTCTCTTGCGGCACATGTGCAGTCTTGAGGAATGCAATCAAATCCTTCGCATGGGCTTAAAAACACAACAACAAAGACAACATGGATATCTTTGAGGGGGTCTGCCCCAGCTGCTCGACCACATTGTAGTCACTCTTTTTAATTAGCTTCAGTATTTCCTCTATCTCTTGCTTAGAGGCTTCCACAATAATTTTTCTAGGTGCCTCCGTCCGGGAAGGCTCACCTATAAATTCTTTTCCGCGGGTATCAGACGATTCGCCGTTAGGGGTAATAACTGGAGTAAGAACAAGAGCAGTAGTTGATGTACTAGCAGGAACAACAGATGGAATGACAATAGGCTTGTTGACAGTATTCGAGGAAATATCGGGAGAGAAGACCCTTCCACTTCTGGTAACTTTGCTGGTTCCGACAATGTTATCAATATCAGGATCATCCTCTTCATTTTTCAAATCTTGTTTGATGCCATGATAGTACACATCGGCACCATAATGCCAGGGGACAGCTTTGTCCGAGACATACGGGACAGGACCAGGAACAATGATTATCAGAGGAGTGATTCTTAGAGCAAATGTAATCCTAACAGGTCTTCCCAAGGAGACCTTGAAAGGATTTCCAGAAATGGTTATAATGGCAATGTCTTCAGATGGAACAATGGGAACCAAAGTTTTCTCGAACAAAATATATTTGATGTCCATCAAGCGTTGAACACTTAACTTCAGCAAATGGCAACCAGAAGGTAGAAATGACTACATGTGGAAACCTTCACCATAACCTGGAAATAAACCAGCCAACAACAAGTTCTTCTTCACAGTCATGAGAGGAGTAGAAACTTCATCAACCAAGGTCACAAACAAGTCAGTACCAACAGCATTAACTCACCGACCGTGCTTAGGCATGGGAGCAGTTATGACATCGGGTTTCTCCGGAGCATCGAACTCAATTTCCTTGGCTTCAATCAGATCTTGTACCTTATTTCTTAGAGCCCAACAGTCATTGGTATCTTGGCCAGGACTCTCAGAATGATAGGCACACCGAGCATTTGGATTATATCATGGAGATGTGGTATTTGGATTCTTGGGAGCCTCTTTCAAGGTAGAACTTCAACCAATGTCATGTTGATTTGGGTAAACTGTCGTTGTGGTCTTTCCACCGTTTGTTGATTGTTGCGTTATGGAGTAACCGCAGGCCTAGGTATCATTACGACACTTACTGTCTGACGATGTTCAGCCCTGTTTTGGCCCTTCGGGCTATAGATGGCGTTGGCTTCCTTCTTACCAGCAAAAGGCTTCTTTACTGAACTCAAAGAGGCATCCTTCTTTATCTTTCCGCTTCGAATCCCATCTTCTACTCTTTCTCCAGTTAAAATCAGCTCGTTGAAACTAGCTAACGAGCTTCCGATCAAATGATTAAAGAATGGACGAGATAGCGTTCCTAGAAACATATCAACCAACTCCCTATCAGACAACGGGGGTTGAACTCTTCCAGCCAAGTCTCTCCATTTCTGTGCATAGTCCTTAAAGCCTTCACTTGCACCCATGGACATACTCTGGAGTCGAGTACGAGTAGGAGCAAGGTCGGCGTTTTATTGATACTGCTTATAGAATGCAGCAACCAGATCTTCCTAATTTTGGACATTTGCTCCCTCCAGTTGGTAGAACCATTCAAGCTGAGTCCTTGATAGACTATCTTGAAAGAAATGAACCCACAAATTTCTATCAGCGGTGTGGGGCTGGATCTTTCTGACATAAGAGTGAAGATGGAGTTTTGGGCAGGACACCCCATCATACTTAGCAAAAACTGGAGCTTTGAACTTCTGCGGGATGACCACTCTTGAAACCAATCCCAATTCTTCGAAATCCAGCCCAGGTATCCTCTGAACTTCCATGGCACTCAAACGATCTTCCAACTGCTTGTATCTATCCTCAACAGGAGGATACTGCTCATCATTGTAGTCGGTATCATTGTCAGAAACTGTAGGACTGTGATCCTTCTCTTCTTCTTGATTCTCCCCTTCCTTGGATGAAGAGGTCAAATCGACTTGTCGCTTCAACCTCTCTCCAAACCTTCTGCCCATATTCAGAATATCGGCAGCCTTCTTCTTTTTCTTTTTCTCTTTCAGGATGAGGGCTTTCAGATCCTCCTGCCCTTTTGCTAGACTTATGAACATTTGTTGTAACTGGGCGTTCTGTGCCTGAAGGTCCTTGATGCTTTGTTTAGAAGACATTTATGCTGGAATAAACAGCGAAGGAGATGAGAAACCTGTAATGGAACATGTACATGCAATGCTATAAATGGGATGCGCATGCAATGATTTCAAAGACTTTGGGAAATTTAAGTTTTCAAACCAAAATAAACAAATATTTTATTAGCTGAATTCAAAGTTCAAATTCCTTTTAGGCGTTACAATTAAAAATAAATCTAAAACTAGAAAAGAAATAAAAAATCCCATGGATGCTTCCTCTTCGTGCCGAGATAGACATTGAGTCCTTTTTCCTCGTGGAGCTGCTTCATAAGCTCTAAAACCTTCCTCTCCTGAGCATGGAACTGATCCCTGTAAGTATCTCGCTCCTTCTTCAACTGAATCAAATACCTTTGTAACTCTCCAAGATCAATGGGGATATAATGATAGAGAACTGTGTAAGGAATACCCCATTCAGTAGTGGGTTCCACAATCACTGGTAAAACGACCACATAGGGCATCATAAGCTTCTGGGCGGGAGCTCGTACCCATTGGAGGTAAGGTTCCACAGGAATGGAAGCCTTTGGCCCCAAAGCCCTGGCACCAGATCGGTTTACTATGCCCCAAGCTCGTATGAACCTCCGAAGATACTCGTGAACATTATCCTCATAGTTGAATACAATGCCATCAATAAGTAAATCATGGGGACCATCTCTTAGAGCGTAACCAAATTGTCGCAAAGCTAAACAAGGATTATAGGTTATACCCCCTCTGATTCCAAGTAGAGGGACATTAGGGTACTCCCCACAGCAGTCAATAATAGCAGTGTTTTCCATAGCTCAGGAACACCAGAGAATATCCATGTGAGCGAGTGACATTATCCTTTGTGACTAACACAAACCTTCTTCATTCTTCAGTATGGACTTAGGGAGGTGAGAAATAAACCACCACGACAGAAATGGCATGAAACACACAAGAACCCCTCTTCTCTTCATGGTACGAGTATGGAGAGTGTGCAAAATATCTCCGAGCAAGGTAGGCACAGGGTTGCAAGAGAGGAAGATCTTGATAGCATTCATATCTATGAATGAGTCTGGATTAGGGAATAGGACTAACCCATAGATTAGGAGAGCCAAGACTCCTCAAAAGCCTGAAAATCCATATCATCCCAAAAATAGATGGGCCTTGTCTATCATAAACTTGGCTAGAAAACCCTTGACTCCGCTTCTTGTTTCCCAATTGGATATCCCATCGGCCTGTTTCAGATGCAAAGCTGAGGCAATGACTTCTGGCTTAGGAACTTCTTCCAGACCTGTGAAGGGAAACTGTTCAAGAATGGGTATATCCAACAACTGAGAGAATTCTTCCATGGTAGGCACTAACTGATAGTCTGGAAAGTTGAAGCAGTGGTGCTTGGGGTCAAAGAACTGAAAGATCACACTCATCATCTGTTCATCAATGTTTGAAGTAACCAGGTTGAGAAGTCGACCATGTCTCTTAGCAAACGCAGAAGTTTCAGAAACCTTTGATACTAGCTCTTTGAGTTGGGAAGGTATCTTCATAAAGCTGATTCAGATAGTGTTTCTACAAACGAACGCCATGATCTGCAAAACTGAACAAAGATAAATTCCCTTGGTCTTTGAAATGGTTAGTGCAATAAGAATGGATGTTATGTTATGATGCATGATGTCATGATAAACCATAGGTATAGCAAATACAGACAAATCACACTAAGTCCTTAGGTTTAAGGCCTGCATGAAGTTAGAGGTCATACCCTCTTGAAGTTTAGTTGGTTTCAAACCTGTCTTAAAAAGTAACTGGGTTCTAAGGGATCTCAATATCACTGACCATCCTTTATCGGGCATTGTCTCAGCTCAAGCAATCTTTTCTTGCGGCTGAAATATCCCAAAAGTTTGATCTCAATGAGTGTAGCATCGAGTATCAACCAATCCTCAACTCTATACTGAGGTCGGCTATCTCACTACTTTCTAATGGCCAAGTTTGTTCAACTAAGGTTCTAAGGTCCCTTAGTGCTTCATGACACCACGCGGTGACCCCGTATTCTCCTTGTTTCCCCACGAAGGATATTGGTACCAACCAAAGTGCCACACCAACACAACCATCGCTTAAACCATATCGGTCTACACCGTACAGTCTCCACGATCTATTGCTGTTTACCTAAAAAGTGCCCCCAGATCTGGGTGTAGGATCTATAGTAACCCAAGCAAAACCCTTTAAGAATAAAGCAAACAAACAAGAAAGAAAATTTGAAATGACCTAGATCCTAAGGTAAACCCCAATATATTTCCATCCCCCAGCAGAGTCGCCAGTTCTGTGATACGGTGGC
Organism: Vicia faba; assembly: GCA_948472305.1. Classification (NCBI taxonomy): domain Eukaryota; kingdom Viridiplantae; phylum Streptophyta; class Magnoliopsida; order Fabales; family Fabaceae; genus Vicia; species Vicia faba. The sequence goes on from OX451739.1 coordinate 1,407,455,953, forward strand.
AAAACCGACTGATTAATACTGGTTTACGTTTTGCGTTTTTTGTTTGCAAAATGTCGTGGTAAGCAAGAGTTGCCACCGACTTTTATTTCATCTAATCACGAAAAGGAAAAAGAACAGAAAAAACCTTTTTCGAGAATATTTCTGAGTACGGGGGGTAGATTATAAAAAGGGAAGGTGTTAGCACCCTTTCTATCCATGGTTTTCCATGGGCTCTTAGGTACTTGCTCATTTTAAAATTGCTTGTGTGTGTTTATTTTGAAAAAAATTTACTTCGTGATAACCCTTGTATCTGTCCTCAAGGATGTGACGAATGTGTTTTGAAAATTGTTTGAAAGGCATTGGTGTGAAAAGTTTGTTTGAGCAAGTACTTAAAAGTTAATCTACCTACTCGAAAAAGATTGTTCGTTTTCCTTTAGATAGCGTTATCCCATTATTAAGGAACAGGTAGCATCGTCGTTGGAGTTTTAAGGGACGTTCGAAGGGACAAATACGATCACAAAAGAAATGTTAGGAGGTGTTAGTAATCATCCTAGAGCCTTTAAGATCTATTTCTGAGGCAACATCCGAATGGGTCATTTGAGATCTTTCGGGGCTAGAGGACAACCACTAACAAACCCTATACTTCATGACCGCTTAACCGAAGGCAACCGAAGGAGAGTAAACCCTAGGAGTGAGCATGTGCGAGTGAGATTTTTTCAGTTAATTTGTCTTTGCACATTTAGGTTATCTACCGTTTTAATTTTCAAATATTCTTGCCATACAATCCTATTAGCATACATCTAACAATTAATAATTGCGGAAATTTAAAGTGCGAAAATAGAAATCCTAACTATTACATGGCTTTCGCAGATACAAAATTATTTAACTGAAAATAAAATGCGGATATTAAAACCCTAATTAAAATCTATTACAACCTCGAAACAATTACAAAAATAACAATTAAAACGGTAATTAAAACACGTGCGACGAATTAAATGCGAAGAATTAATTGAGACCTAAAATCTAATTAAAAAATAATTTGGTTATTTTTTGGAGAAAAATTAATTATTTACAACCCTAATTTCTAATTAGTTATAATTATGAAAAGGCATTAAATTAACCTAATTTAAACTAAATTAATTAATTAAAGAAAATAACTATTTTATGAAAAAAAATTAATTTTTGGGTGTTTTTTTGTGATTTTATGTTTTTTTTGTAGTTGATAAAAAGAATTAATTTGTGAAACAAATAATTAAATAGAACAAGATAAATAAAAGAAGTAAAAAAAAATTGGGCATGTTTGCTGAAGAAATTAGGGGGGGGGGGGTGTTGCTGAATTGTTAGGCCCAGCAAGCTAAAGCCCAATCCCACGTTTGAGATCCTGTATTGCTCCTTGTTATTGATGCACCATGGTCTTTCATTTGATGGGAGTTGGATCTGGACATGAGACGCATCTATTGGTGGGATGGTGATGGCCTTGGTGGGCGTTTGGATGAGAGCAGCTCCATATCTGTAAAGGAAAATTAAAACAAAGAAAGCGCTTGGACCTGGGTTCTAACCCAGGTCCTCACACTTACCACCAACACGCTTTTCCATCTGAGCTGTTGTTCCTATTTGTTCATATAATAACAACAAAACATAATATGTGAAACCAAGTAACTGACTCAAAAATACGCGCAAAATTCAAATCATCCAGTAAGGTGGTGACAAGTCACCGTCTCCTTCATTGAGACTGTCGTCTTAGCCCCTTGTACTTTTACCTACGGAAAAGTGTTCATAGCTACAATCTGCGTGCTTCAAAGATTAAGCAATACACATGATAAATGAATTCAAAGACCAAGATTCAGTTGGTCTTGATGCCACGATCATCCCAGTACCCTGTTCTTGGTCTAATTTTACTTGTATCAAGAAACCCTAAAATACGACCTCAAACCCTAGCAATGGAAACTATCAATATATGCGCTAAAACATTAATTAAACCAATCCAGTATGTTGCAAACATGATAACAAACACATACATACCATTAAAACATGTTTATGATGCAAGAATTATAGTAATCAAATTTTGAAAGAGAAGCAAACCGTGATGGTCGTGTAGCGTGTTTCTGGGCTTCTGGGGGCTTGGTGATGCTTGCAATCGCTTCAGAGGATGTCTAGGAGTGGATTGGTGGCTTTGAATCACCTTGAATCGTCCTCTAAATTGAAATCCGATCCACACTTTTTCTTTAAAAATTTGAGTTTGCTTGATGACTTTCACGACCTCAATCCTTGTTCTCTTGCCTTGGTTGCGTTATGTATTTGTACTAGAGTGAATTAGGGTTGTAAAAAACAACTTGTATCTTAAAATTTATGGAGATTGGATTTGGTTTTCATATGGTATGATCTTCTTCCAAATTTGGCCTAATCATTTCATTCTTGTGCCAATTTGCTTTGATTTGATTTGATTATGATATGCCAACATATTGAGCTTATGATTATGTCCAATAATCCAATCAAAACAAATCTTTGCTATTATTTACCAATTATTTGATTTAATTCAACTTTTTAATAAATAAAAAATCAAAATAAAATGAATAATGAAGCAAAAAACATGTGAGTGAATATTTGGGTCGTGGACCATGTTATAAGTGAGGTGCAAGCATAAAAAGTTAGGCCCATTTGGCAAAAAATGCATTTTTAGCACATTTGACTTTTGGCAATTTTGCAAAAAGGGTCAATTTTGACAAGGCATATCTCTTCCAATTTTAACCCTAGAAACGTGTTCTCTGACTTTTTAGAAATATTAGGATATCCCCTAAGCAACCCTTTTGGTCTCATCTCAATTGGGTCTTCCATGTTCATGTAATATGCTTTGACCCAAAAAGTATTTTTGTTGAATTTTCAAAAGGACCTATAATATGGAAATTCATATCTTTTTGTGAGTGCATATTTTGAACTTGATGGATGAAGATGAATTGTAGGGAATCGTATTATCTTCAAAATGATCCTTGGATGGAAAATTTCTGATAAAGTATGAGGAAGTTATGCTTTGTCAAAGTTTGGTTGACTTTTCTTAAGAAACCCTAATTTAGCAACTTTTGGGTTTTGATGAATTTAGGGCATTCCTTGAGGAATCATGATAAACCCTTGATAAAATGATGTATATAACTTCAAAATGTTGATGTTGACCAAAAATATTGAAGTTTGACTGTATGTGGGTCACAGTTGACTTTTGACCTAATATAGTCGATTCTCAAGCATCTGAGCAGTTGACTGAGCAAACTTCTTGTGGAAGGCTTGAAATTTGACATGGAAGGTCTCGGGAACATATTAGGACCATGGAAAGTATATGAAGTCTTTGTAGTTCACCCATCTTGATGAAAATGGAAACCCTAGTTTAAGATACATTGCCTTAGGAGAGAGTGTGTCTGCTCAACTCTTGGGCAACCTTGAGCAAATAGAGGATCTCTATGGGTATGTTTTGAGTAAAATGAGAGGGGAAATTTTGGGGTACAACAATTATGATCTCTATAAGAATGTATACAAAGTGTTTACTTTTGAAAATATTTCAAGAAAGTGTTGGTGTGTTGAAAGATGTTTTATTTTGAAGTGTTTATGAGTAAGCAACTACGAGCGTTCTACCTATTCAAAAGAAAGTCTTTATTATTTTACTACTTTTTTAGATAGTGTTGTCTTACCATTAGTTAGTAAGAAACCATATCATTGGATGTCAAGGGACGGCCGTGGGTCATCGTACAATCATAAAATGTAACATTGTAGGATACCTTATAAATTATTGTAAGGGACTAAGATCGTTTACCAAAGGCAATATCGAAGGGTCATCGAGGGACTACGATCTTGTAATTGAGGGTCTTTGCTAAAGTATCCCACGTTCGAGGAACATGATTGTTTTTATCTGAAAGCAACAAGTGTGGGTTACCCTAGAGGTGCATGTGTGCAAGGTATTTTTGTTTTCATATATTTGTTTGATTTTAAGTCTTGCCATACAAACCCTAATTACTAGCAATAATATGGAAAGCGATAAATTGCGGAATTTAAAAGTCTTACGCTATTACATCACTTTAGGGGATGGGGGTACAAATTACAAATTAGGATGACAAGTAAAGTAAACCCTAATTACTATTACAAGGCTTTGACAATTACATTACAATGTGAAATAATAAAATGTACAAAGAAATGTAAAGAGAAGAGAATTTGAAAAGAAAATTGTTTTTATGGTTTTTCGTGTGAAAAAGAGTTTTTAATTAATCTAATTAATTTGAAAAAAAGTTAATTAATTAGAAACCTAAAGTCTAAGTTAACTTAATTAAAAGAGAAAATTAAAATAAAACTTAAGTCTAAATTAATTTTTAAAAAAAGAAATTAATTCGTTAAGAAAATATTTTTTAGCTCTTTTATTTAAAGGAAATAAAATAAAGTGAAAATAAAATAATAATTTTTATTTTAAGTATTTTAATAAAATATATTTTTTTGTATAAAAATAATAATAATAAAAGAAAATAAAAGAAAACAAAATAATATTAAAAATAAAAAATGAAGTCATGGGGTTTGAAAAGAAAATGGGTGGTTAGAAAGTAAAAGAGTTTGGTGTTAGGCCCAAACAGATTTTTTTTTTAATTTGAAATCAGAAAAGAAACAAAAAATAAAAAGAAGTGGGATGGGCCTGCGTGTTGTGAAGGAGCAAGGGGGTGATGGTGAGTAAAATGAAGTAAGCCCAATGCTGGAAGGCTCAAGCGTGTTGACAAACAAAAAAGAACAAGGAAAATGTTAGGAAAAAATAACAAAAGGTGTCGCTGGTGCTCAAACCCAGGACCCTTAACATTAATTCCTTACGCGCGTGCTTTCTACCATTGGGGTGGCTGTTTCATCCGTTTATAAAACAACTTGTAATAAATATAAAATAAACTAAGTTCTAAAGGTAACTTCATCTTCTGTCTCGCACCATAACCAGAACTCTGTAACTTTCTCATCTCTCAACTATTTCAGAAATTGTAAACATCAAACTTGTTAGAAATTTCATCATGATTTTAAATATGTAAATAACTTAAAGAATGGATGAAAGATGAGCACGAATTTTAACTGGTACCAAATGTGACCTAATTTTTTCAGAAAGTTCCAACTTAAAATTCACATCACTCGGGCAATATAAATGAATTCTAAGGACATAGTTAGTTTCAGGGCTATGATGTATACATTTTATCTTTGAAAATCAAACTCAAATGATGCTTGTATGAAGAGTTAGAATTTCAGAAAACTCACCTTGTAGATGGAGGTCGTGTTTTGAGTTTGAGCGCACTTTAAGGTGCTGTAATGATCTGGTTAGCTTCAGTGGACTCCTAGGAAGCTAATGCATTGCTTAGCCTGAGCTGAGAGTGCTTGAGTAGTTCTGGAGAAGTCAATATGAACACCCTGTTTTTGGTTATGGAGGATGATGATGGAGGTGTTACAGTTCCAAAACAGGGATGAGGATGAGTTATATTTTATGTAAGGAAGTTTTAGGATTGATTTGGAGAAGAAACGCACGAGTGAATTATGAGATGGAAGTTTGTGGGCAGAAAATGACAAGTTATGGAAGTTTGAATGCAATTCTGGTTTGAGAGCGTTTGAGGGAGGTTTTAGGCTTTCCAATTCTTCCGTTAGCCTGCAAAGATGACCTCTATTTATAGGCAAGAGGTTTGGAGGTTTGAAATGATCAAAAAATATAAATCACATGTTATGGATTTTTAACTTGTTTTTGAAGCAAGTGTAAAGAACATGGTTTCAAGGTGAATTACCATGCCCTCTAGGGTGGCTAGACACTTTAAACATGTTTCTTCTGATTGTTTTTGTTAAGTGTGATCAGAACAAACAATTTAGAGGCTCAAGAAATTGACTTTGTGATTAAAGTGAACTTTTCCAAAATAGAAGTGTGACCTTTCTTCCCTAAATGGCTAGTCAACTTGGACAAAGCTTGAATCACTTGGAAAATTGATCAATCAGCTGTATAAAAATTAAATTAAGGAGTGATTTTCAAGTTAGAAGCCTGAAAAGCAAGATTTATGCAACATGGTTGGAGATTTGGTCAGGTGTTCATCATGAAAATGACTTGTAGTGCAAGAATGAATGCTTAACTTCTTGTGTTCCATTCTCTTAGCTCAAGCATGATCTCTTCAAGTTCTTAGACATTTTGGAAATCTTGAAACATTATATACAACCTTCATGTTTACCATTTTGGATAAATCATCTTGGATCTAGGTGAAAATTGGCCAAAAAGTTAGGTCAAAAAGCTGCCTAAACTTGTCAAAATTTTCACCAAGTGTTTTATGAAAAATGTCATGACTTCATGGGCTTATATCTTCAAATCTAAGAATTTTTTGAACATCAATCCTCTAATACAAAGTTGTATAATTCATCAAGATCTAGAACTTGCATGTTGAAATTTTTCTTTGAATCATCTTGCATCTTGGTGAAAAAATGTCATGAAGTAGTGAAATTATCAAGGTTTAAAACACTTAGAAATATTTCTCTGTCATGAAAAGTTTGACTTTTTTATGGATTTTTTATATTTTCTTGATTCTTGATGATCAAACTTCATATTTTTGAATGTATTGATGGATATTGATCTTTGAAACTCAATGTTGACCAAAAAGTCAAAGTTTGACTTTTGGTGTAACAATTGACTTTTTTCATCAGTTGATCAAATTTCAAATATCAACTGTTTGATCTTGAGAAATGAATTGAGTCATGCAATTAGGTAAAAGTGATGTGTTTGAGCCCTTAAGATTATGCTTCAAGTCATTAGATCATGTATTAGGTCAAAAGTCAAAAATCAGTCATTCTCAGTTAAAACCCTAATTTTGACCATTTTGCCCCTTTGATAATTTAAGCACTTTTCTTGAGGAATTGTGATCAAAGCTTGATAAATCGATAAATATGACTTTAAAATGTTGATATTGGCCAAAAATCTTGAAGTTTGACTGTAAAATGACCACAATTGACTTTTTACCCAATACAACTGATTTTTAGTCATCTCATCAATTGACTGAGCAAAATTGTGATCCAAGACTTAAAACTTGGCATGAGTATTCTTAGAGGTATATAATGAACTATGAAAGTAATTTGGGGCTTTATAAGTCCAATTGTCCTTGTGGAAGTCAAAACCCTAATTTGGGGTCCCAATGCTTAAGAGGTGATTTGACATAGTCAACATTTGTGCAAACTTGAGCTATTGAAGATCTTTGTGAGAAATGTCTTGAGGAAAGAGAGCGAAAATTTTGGGGTACAACAGCTGCCCATGTTCAATATTTTTAAACCTGAAGAGTTAGATTAGCGTCTCCTTCATTCGTGACTTAAAGGTAGAAGATGATTGAACACTAAAATGCCCAAAAATTTGCACTCGTTTGTGCATGAAGTAACATTGTTGGTTGATTATCAAGAATGGGCTTAAAGATGCCATTTAGAGAGATGGTGGAGAATTTTCGGAGATGGGCTTATAGATTCCATCCAAAGTAACTGTTGATAGATTTTAGAATAAATCTAAATTTGACTTCTACTGGAAAAAGAATCAGAGCAAACCTGGTGGCGATTTAAACTAAAACAACAGATGTCATTTACATGTTTTTAACTAGAATATATAAATCTAAACCAGAAGAGGTCCTTAGTTTGCCTATCTTTAAAGGGAAGAAGGAAATCTAACACTAGAAGAGGTCCTTCGTTTTCCTGTCTTTAACTGGAAGAAGTAAACCTAAACCAGAAGAGGTCTTTCGTTCGCCTGTCTTTAATTGGAAGAAGTAAATCTAAACTAGAAGAGGTATTTTGCTTGTTTGTATTTAAATGGAAAAATTAAATCTAAACCATAAGAGGTCTTTCATTTGCATATCTTTAACTGGAAGAAGTAAATCTAAACAAGAAGAGGTCTTTCATTCTCCTGTCTTTAATTAGAAGAAGTAAATATAAACCAGAAGAGGTCCTTCATTCGCCTGTCTTTAACTGGAAGAAGTAAATCTAAACTAGAAGAGGTCTTTTGTTCGCCTTTCTTTAACTGGAAGAAGTAAATCTAAACCAGAAGAGGTTTTTTGTTCGCCTGTCTTTAACTGGAATAAATAAATCTAAACCAGAAGAGGTCTTTAATTCGTCTGTCTTTAACTGGAAGAAGTAAATCTAGACCAGAAGAGGTCCTTTATTCGCATGTCTTTAACTGGAAGAAGTAAATCTAAACCAAAAGAGGTATTTTGTTCGTCTGTCTTTAACTTGAAGAAGTAAATATAAACCAGAAGAGTTCTTTGGTTCACCTGTCTTTAACTGGAAGAAGTAAATCTAAATCAGGAGAGGTCTTTTGTCCGCCTGTCTTTAACTGGAAGAAGTAAATCTAAACCAGAAGAGGTATTTCATTCGTTCATTGATTTTTCCTGTAAAGGAAAAGGGTTAACTGTGTGCGATATCATGATGTATGAAATGCATTACGTAATGATGTTCTCAAAATAAATGAGATTGTGGCATATGTATTTCGTATGCATATGTTATGATGTATGAATGTGAAATGTTTGTCTAGGAAAAATAACTCCTTAACTGTTGCTAAGGATGAAGAGTAAGTGTATCTTCAATTTTGTCTAGAAGGATTCCGCTGGGGATTCCTGTGGATTTGTTTGAAGAAACTCCGTTAGGGATGTACTGATTTCTGCTTGGGGAGTAAAGTTTAGGAACATTAGTTGTTCGTTGCTCTACTGGGGAACTTAGTTCTTATATGCCTTGACTGGGGATAAAAGAGATGTTTAAACTTCTGATTTGTCTGGGGAAGATAGTTAATTGGTATCTGGTCAAAATCCAGGCTTTGCAGGAACTTTCTAGGGATAGTGACAACTCTATTGGTGAAGAGGAATTTTGTCAGTGATTTGTTGTAGTCTAAGGAATAGACTCAGGATTGGGAGATTGAAATCTGTTGGGGAAATAAATCTTGTTGAAGAAGGTATTCTAGTGACCTTATTAGGGAAATGAATTCGTTTATGGAAGAACATTTGCAAGGTTTCTTTCCCAGTTTTAGAAAGCCAAACTCGGCTGGGGAAGAGAATTTCTAACTTTTGCCCGATGTACAATCTTTTATTTATATCCCTAACTTTTGCCCGAACCCTTTTGGTTCGCCGAGATGCCCTTATTTTGCCTAGGTATGTCAACCTAGCGGGTCATTCTCTATGCATAGTATTTTTTTACTATGTCCGGGTTCACAGGGTGCAGGAAATATTCGATGTCCATAGTGGTCAACATTATAGCACCGTGTAGCGGTAGAAATGTTGAGACAAAGCCATTAGATTTACTTAACTCGCACAAATCAAAATAAAAATTGCCACCGCGCTTTATTGTTTCTAAAGGAATGGGAAAAGAGTGAATAACCCAAAAAGGTGGGAGAAAATCTAAGTTCGGGGGTTGGTTATGCAAAGGGAAGGTATTAGCACCTTAAACATCTATTGTACTCCGCATAAACCTCTTTGAAAATTTGTATATTTTGGCTATAAAATGTTGTATAAAAATATATGGTGGAGATAAGGAAAGAAATTTTTTTTTTATAATTTTTGCATCTGCCGCGTTTGCGAACCTTCAGTGCCTATGTACCACCTTCCGTGCAATAGGGGATCAGGGTACACGTAGTTCACCATTTAAATTTTTTTAAAACAAACACAAGTGTGTTGGTTAATTTTAAGAGACGAGACATCATCATCATTGTCCGAGTGGAAAACATACTTACTACCCACAATTATGAGAAATGATAATTTGTGTCATCTCAAAGTGGAGGATATGGCTTGGATTTTAAAATCAACAAAAGCCTCAGTCGACACCCAAGTGGAAAATATCTCACTTCACTACATATCGTAGAAGTATATTTGTTTCCATCACTACAAGGATTAATAAGAGTCTAATCCTTTTGAGAAAAAAATTTAAAGATAAAAGCTAAAATGGCAAAATAGTTTGAATGAGATTGATTGACTTTTAGTCTTCTCACAAAAATGTCCAAGTATTATTAAATTGATTAAAGTTTGATTAAGAAAATATTTTTGAAAATGCATGGACCTAAGTCCAAGTTTATGATGAAAGTCGTTCAATTTTTAAAACAAGGAGAATTTTCAAAAGGAGGGATAAGAATTTGAAATTAAAGAAGATGGGAGAAGATGAAGGGACTATCCTAAAGCATAAGGTAAAATCTAGGGAAAAGAACCGTCTAACCAATAAGAAGCTAACACTTGACACAACGAGTCAATGTAGAATTCCCATCATTTGGATTTGAAAACAAACAAACAATTACAAAAAGGACCTCTTAAGAAAACCAAACTCCATTTGTATTGAGTCTTCACAAAAATTGGGCAGAGTAACAGCTGTATACAGATGAATTCCGTATCACATATAAACCATGTAATCACAACAACCTGCATACAAATCAAACAAACAACTCAATGTCTTGGGATAAATCCTAGGAACTCCAGACAAAATAACAGTTGAGGTCACAAGGTCTCCAAGATAGGTTAAGGCCCCCAATCCTAAGTCCAAGAAGTCCATGTCACAAAAATGCAAAGGATAGTAACCAAGCAGTCCAAGTAACATTAAAGTTTTTTAGAGTTCAAGTTTATTATTAAGTATCTTCAAAAAGAAATGAAAAGCTCAAATGAGCAAAATAAAAATGACATAAAAGTAAATGATCAAGTGAGCAAAGATGAAAATAACATGAAATGTAAATTCTAAAATAAATGTGTTTAAAGTAAATGCATAAAGTAAAAGCATAAAATAAAGTTAATTGTTAGGAATTATTGGTTAGTTGAATGACCATCTTGAAACTTGCATTTGGAACTTGTTGTACCCCAAAATTTTCCCTCTCATTTCTCAAAGGATCACCCTGGACCCGCAGTTTTGTTCCCATCCAATTTCAAGCCTTGAATTACAAATTTTCTAAGAAAGTCATTCACAAGGGCAAAATGGTCATTTGCACACTAAAAAGTCAAACTTTGACTTTTGGATCAAAATCAAGTTTCAAGAATCATATTCCATCAAGACATGTTGGAATGTGAGATTTGTTTCATCAAGATATTCAAAAGTCAAAATTACTTTGGAAAAGTCAAATTTCTAAATACTTAGAATTTTTCTAAGTGTTTAAGAAATATGACAAGCTCAGAACTTCTGATCAGATTATCACCATGATGCAAGCTGATTCTGGAAGAACTTCTGACACAAAAGTTATATATTTCAATGAGATCTAAAACATTGCAGAACAAAACTTCTTTTAGAAATGTTGGGATTTCAAGTTATACATCCTCAAAGGCACGTCTCTGAAGCTTAGGTATTTAGCAAGTTCTGAGCATTTTCAAGTTAGAAGTTGTCTACATCTTCTGGGCCAATTTTCACGTAGGCTCAGTCAGAAGTTGCAAGAGCAATTCAAAGAGGATTTACAAAGTGTGTTACAAGCTTTTGGGAAATTCTAAGAACTCGCTCAGAACATGCTAAAGCAAAGGGGTTCAAGGATCAAAAGTTGGATATTGGTTCTAAGTTACGCTGATGTTGAACTTCTGACCTAGACTTAGGCTATGATGCCCAATCTCATAGCGCATAATTTCTGGTTTGATAAATCTCATCATCATTTAATGCTCACAATCACTTTTGAGTCTTTATCCAAAGGATTTCCCCACGTGTGACATAGAAGTACATTGTTTTCCTTGAAAAGGCAAACTTTTGTACAATAGTATGTTGGGTCCATGCTTTGTTTTTGCTTCTGAAGGTACTTTTCCTTAATTCCTGCTGACAAGTCCGGCTTAGGCACGGCTAAAAGTTGTCAACCCTCATACTTGCTTCAAGAACAAGGCAGCACCCTAGCATATGATGGTTGTACCACTGATCTCTCCAAGCTACAAAATCCTTGCCTATAAATTGTACTTCATTTTGCAACTGTGAAAGGGGGCCGGTCAAAAAAATTTAAAGGAAAAGCTTTGAAACCTTGCTAAAAATTCCAGAAATCCGAAACTGCAAACACAAAATACAAAACCTGCTAGTTTTTCTTTCTTGCATTCAAACTCCAATTTCCCTCAAGTGTTTCTTGATCAAATCGTCCATACAGTTTCTGGCATACATTTAGAAACCATCCTAACTTCTGTTTTCAGACTGTAACATGTTCCCCATCAATTTCCACCATAAAAGGTCAGAACTTTACTTCTTGACTGTTCCAGAATTTTCCAGCCATTCATAGCCCAAGTTAAAGGTTGTCCCAGTCTGCTGAGCACGTGAGGAAGTTGATCAGAACATTACAAGCAGTCAGAACCAGACATCAGTTCATAGAACATTTTCCAGCTGCAAGGTAAGCTTCTGCTAACCCTCATCATATTACTTAGTGTTGTACCCCAAAATTTGCCCTCTCAATTATCAAGGCCTTTCTCACAAGGATTCTCAAGGTTCAAGCTTGAACAAGTGCATTTGGATTTTCCAATACCAAAATTAAAAGGAAACTGTCAAAAATGGAGAAAATAGATAAAAATATTATTTTGACAAAAATTGGAGAAATACAAGTGTTCTTCGTTTCAGCTCTTTCGATTGGCCTTTTGGCCTCTTTCGAAACAAGCTTGGCTTGCATCTTTCGATTGGCCTTTTGACCTCTTTCGACACAAGCTTGGCTTGCATCTTTCGATTGGCCTTTTGGCCTCTTTCGACACAAGCTTGGCTTGCATCTTTCGATTGGCCTTTTGACTTCTTTCGACACAAGCTTGGCTTGCATCCTTCGACTGGGCATGGTTCTCTGACACAGTTTGGTTTGGATTCACAAGGAAAAGAGCCTCTTGTAATCTATTTCATTTATAAGGCAAAAACCCTCTTGATGATGTCCTTCGATCCAGGAGGAAAAAGCCTCTCTTTTGCCCTCTTTCGATCACACATCCTGCCCTTGCACGCCTTTTTCGTTTGGGGGAGTGACTTCTCCAACGTTGCAAGCTTCGATTGAGCCTTCCATCCCAAGAGCATTAATTTGGCCCATTCAAAGGATTGTCTAGGGAAGTCATTCGAACGTCGCTTCGATTGAAAAAAGGAGATGGTTACTGAAAGTCTGGTCGAAAGGTGAGTCTAGGGAGTCAAGACAAAAGGACGAGAGGCCAAAGGCATTTGTCGACCAAGTCACATGCGCTGCCAGGCTCGGGCCTGATTCACTGGCCATAAAACTCCAAAACTGCTGCAAAGCAGTCCTGCACTGCTGCCCAATTCCTTGCACCAAAATGGCAATAAAGCACTGTCACTCGAAGGCTGCAAAGAGCAATTTACCTAAATTATGCAAATTATTTTGTTTTCCCTCCAAAAGCTTCAGCCAACTTTTCCTATAAATAAGAGGCTCCAACACATGTTTAAGGAGGATTTTTTTGGCCAGGCGAACGAATCTTCAGAAAATTCTCAAAAACACCAAATTTTCTCAAACACTTAAACACTCATCAAATACATACCCAGAATCCAAACACTTATCCCCTTAGAATCTGAAACATCCCTATACCTTGTTACCCTTCGAATCCAGTAGGAAGAACCTCACACTTGTTCTTCTCTTTTGAATCCAGTATCAAAGATATAACCCCTGGTTCCTCCCTTCGAATCCAGAAGCATTCAAGGAAACCACTTAAAGGCCCAACAAACGTTCCAGCCTCAAGCAAGGTAAGTCATTCTTAACCTTGAACCCTTCATTTCTAGCATAACATGTAAATAAGCTTCCTTTTCGTTTCAAACATGTACAAAGTGTTTGTTACCTTTTCGTTTGTTTTTATTGCCTCTCCTTTTGGTTTTGCTCTTTGGTTTATTACAAATGCTTTAAGAACTAACCTGGCCCTGAGGTAATGATAGCATGGCCTTAGGCCATGTTGCTATTTAATATCTAAAATGAAATAGCAGGAAACAGGAATATGAAAAGAAGCCTCAGGCTTCCTCACTGACTCCAGGCCCAATCGAAGGAGGCAGAAAGGCAGATTGCATCTTATACTGGTTCCAGGCCCAGTCGAAAGGCACAACATGCTGTCCTGCTGGTCCCAATCGAAAGGCACAACATGCTGACCGTGAGGCCTCAGTCGAAAGTCATGCCTTCACCCTTTTCAGGCCAAATCGAAGAGAGCCAGAAAGTGCAGAATCGAAGAGTGCTGCTTCCTGGGTCGAAAGACCCTCATTTTTCTTGCTTTTATTTTATTTTTGCCTTTATATTTCCATGCAATTCAATAAGGTTGTAATAGCGTAGGATTTTATCTTTATGCGCTTTATTACTTTTATATTCTTGCTAGTAAATAGGGTGTGTATGGAAAGATAAAACCAACAAGTAGACAACCCCTAATCAAAGATAAATGCATGCAATAAAACACACTTTGCACACACGCACCCTTAGGGTAATCTCGCTTGTTGCCTCGGAAAATGCAATCATGTCCCTCGAGTATGAGACACTCTAGAAAATGTCCCTTCGATAAACAAAGATCGTTAGTCCCTCGATGACCCTCGATGTTACCTTCGATGAAACGATCTCGTCCCTTACAAAATTGCTAGAGCGTCTCACAAGTTGCCTTCAATGATTGCATACGATGACCCGCTCCCGTTCCGTTCAACATCCTAACACAAGGTTGTTCACCAAATACAATGGTGAAACAACACTGTTAAAAGGGTTAAAAACATAAGAAAGATCTTTTGAGTAAAATAGGGTAGATAGTTCTTAGTTACTTGATCAAACTTGCAAAACATCCTTGCCATTTTTCAACACACACATCACAACATAACTTCCAAACAACTTTCAAAAACGTTGAAACATCTTTTCAAAAAGACAAACACCTTTGTAAAACATTCAAACAAGAATTATTACAAAGGTTGCCTAGACAAGGCATCTTTTTCAAAACATTATCAAAACACACATACAAAGCACCATTTCAAACAATTGAAAAGAAAGGCAAGTGATCTAAAACAAGTAACTAAGAGCCCATGAATAACCATGAATGAAAAGGGTGCTAGAACCTTCCCTTTTCATAATCTACCACCCAAACCCACGAAAACATCTCAAAGGTCTTTCCTGTGCTTTTTGACCTTTCCTTAGGATAAATAAAAAGTCGGTGGCGACTCTTGCTAAACCGAACATTTGCGCACACAAACGCAAATCCCAAGTCAGTTCTCCCACCGTATCACACTTAGGCATTGTTAGATTTGCATGTTCAAAATACAATGTAGACATCCTGATTCTGATGTTGTACATATTCTGAAGTTTCATGTATTTGTCTGCCTAAGTAGAGAGAACATCAATTCAGAACTTCTTAAGGAAACTGGGTTTAGCAGATACATGTTTGTTTCTGATTTACAGTCTTGACATTTTTTATGTTTCTGAAACCATAATGGAAACCTACCATAATTGCTATGTTTGTGTTTTATGTTCTATTGAGAAATGACCAAGTTGCAGATGTTCTAATTAGCATGATGAAAGAGGTGGAGTTTATCATCAGAACTTCCAAACACTCTCAACAACCACAAACTCCTGCCCTTTCAGCAACATTAGCATTTCTAGGCTGCCAGTGGCATCAAAACTTCTAGAATCTCTTTTGTTCCTAGCGGATCCAGAACTTCTGACTCTCCCGTTTTCTGCTAACATGTTATTCCTGTTTTTACAGCATGCCAGAGTCAGAACTTCTGATCTCTTTTATTTCAGCAGTGCGCTGACTCTATTTTCTTTCTCCTTACTATTTTTTCCATCACTTTCATTTTCATTAATCAAAAACACCAAAAACATTTTACATTTTACATGCCTTATTTTATTTCTTAAATCAAAAAGACTAAAAATATTTTCTTAAACTAATTCATTTAACACAAATAAAACAAGTTAATTTTACATACATCATTCAATATGTTTGTAATAGATAATTAGGAATTTAATTTCTTGCAATCCCCATTTGTAAATTTATACACCCCATCCCCTTAATGATGTAATAGTGTAGGACTTTACTTTTCCACACTTTTATTCACTTTTATATATAAATGCTAGTAATTAGAGTTTGTATGGAAAGACTAAAACCAATGCTTAGAAAACCCTATTCAAGGACAAAATCAAGCACGAAAACAATACACTTGCACACAAGCACCCTTAGGGTAAATCCACTTGGTTTCCTTTACAAAATGGCCATATTACGCATGTGAGGTATCTTAGCAAAAAGCAAGCAAAATACAAGATCATAGTCCCTCGATGACGCTATCTAAGTTGCCTTTCAAATGATCTTGGTCCCTAAAAGAGAATGCTAAGATACCTTGCAACATTGCTAATCATGGTTATACGATGACCCACACCCATCCCGTCTTCATCCAAAGATAGGGTTACTTACCAAATCAACGGTAAGATAACAATGTCAAAGGAAGAGAAAATGAACAAGAAAGACTTTTTGAGTAGGTAGAATGCTCCTAATTACTTGCTCCATTTCTAAACAAACATCCTTGCTATTTTCAAAACAAACACTTACACTTTCAAAACTTGAAAACATTTTCAAAAGATCAACATCTTTGTATACATTCTTACGAATGAGAATCATTACAAAGATTTCCTAAACAATGGCCTCTTTACAAAATACTTTCAAAAACCACACAAAGCACAATTTCAAACAAAATCATGTGAGTTAGCAAGTAACTAAGAGCCCATGGAAAACCATGGATGAAAAGGGTTCTAATACCTTCCCTTTTCATAATCGACCCACCGAACTCAAGAAATAATCCCAAAGGTCTTTCCTGTGCTTTTTCACCTTTCCTTTTGGATAAAAGAAAAGTCGGTGACGACTCTTGCTAACCGCAACATTTGCAATCAAACAAAAAACATCCAAGTCAGTTCACCCACCGTATCATAGAATTGGCGACTCTGCTGGAGAAAATTATAAAAGTGTGGTTACCTTAGGGTTAGATCACATTTACTTGCTTTCATTGTTTGACTTGTATGCTTTACATTATGGTTCTTTGTTTGGGTTTGAATCCTCTACCCGAATTTGGGATACCTTATAGGTAAGTTGCAATACATTGTGGAAACTATGCGGGGTATACCGACATGGTCTAAGAAATAGCTACGTTAGTGAGACATATTTGTGGGTATCGGTAGCCCTTGAGTTAATCAAGGAGAATACGGGGCCGCTGAGTGATGTCATGAAGCACTAATTAACTTTTAGAACCTTTACTTGACCAACTTGGCCTTTAGGACGTATTGAGATGACCGGCTTTGGTGGAGTCCGAAGTTGGTAGATACTCGATACTATACTCATTGAGGTTTGGTTTTTTGGGATATTTCGGTCGCCATTAAAGAGGCTTGTGCTGAAACAATGACCAAGGAAACAAACCAGTGATATTGAGCTCCTTAGAACCCGGTTACTATTGCTAGGACAGGTTGAGCCAACTAAACTTCAAAAGGGTACTTACCTATGAGACTCCATGCACTAACCCGATAACTGTTTTCTTTGTTTGTATATACATACTTGTACATAACATCATAAACATCATAACATCATACTCATTCACTAACCATTTCAAGGATCTTGAAATTTATCTTTGTTCTGTTTTGTAGGACATGGATTCTATTCGCAGGAAAACTATTCAAGTCAATCTTGTAAGGATCCCTCCTCAACTTAAGGAGCTAGCATCAAGGATTCCTGAAAATTCTCCTTTCAATGAAAGACATGGTTTCCTACTAAACTTGGTCAACTCCAACACTGATGAAGACATGATGAAGGTGCTCTTTAAGTTCTTTGATCCTTTACATTATTGCTTCACATTTCCCGATTATCAACTTGTGCCAACTTTGGAAGAATTCTCCCAACTCTTGAGGATTCCCATTCTCAATCAACTACCTTTCAACGGTACGGAAAGAAATCTAAAGCCATAAGATATTGCTCAAGCTCTACACTTGCAATCATCTGATGTCACAACCAATTGGGAAACAATGAGTGGTGTCAAGGGTTTCCTAGCAAAGTTCTTGTTTGAGAAAGCCCAAAACTGTTGGAACTCTTTGGATTTGCAAGATTTTGAGAAAATTGTGGCTCTCCTCATCTATGGAATGGTTTTGTTTCTAAATTCTGACCAACTCATAGATGTGAACACCGTCAAAATATTCATGTCTCGTAACTCGGTGCCTACTTTTCTAGGGGACATCCGACATTCTTTTCACACTCGCACTATGAGGAAACGAGGTATCCTTATGTGTTGTACTCCTCTCTTGGCAAGATGGTTTATTTCGCATATTCCCTAATCTGTATTAAAGAACAAGCAAGGTTCAAGGTGGTCGCAAAGGTTGATGGCGCTCAAACATTTAGACATCTATTGGTGTTCCTGATCCATAGAGAATGTTACTATTGTCGACCGTTGTGGAGAATTCCCTAATTCCCCTTTACTTGGCATTATGGGAGGTATCACCTACAACCCCTGCTTAGCCTTAAGAAAGTTTGGTTACGCTCGAAGGGATGGCCCTCATGAGATGATCATCTAAGGTTTGGTATTTGACTACGAGAATGACGAGAAAGGTCTTCAACAGAGATTTATCCGAGCTTGGAGCATGTTGAACAAAGTGGATAGCAAGACATTGGGGCGCAAGAATTCCATCCCTCTTGAGCCTTACCTCAAATGGGTATGAACTCGTGCTCAGAGTCTTATGATGCCTTATCCCTCCATTCTCCTGGTAATCATTGAGCCTGTTATGGAAGGAGATGTTCCATACACTATTCTACATCCTGACATGCCCACCTCTCTTGAAGACTTACAAAGAGATTGGATACAACACAAGGGGGAGCGAGATACTTTCGAAGCCCAATTTTATGCTAGCGAGAAGAAGGTTTTGGAGCTCACTAAGAAACTCCATGAGGAGCGGAACCTGAATGCCTACATCGCACAAAAGTGGATGCATACTACCTTTTTATCTTAGAGTTTTTGTTTTGTTTTTCCCAAAGAGGCATTGATGTACTCAAGCTTTAATTTATTAATATAATGTGTGTTTCTATTTTGTCTAAAACAATTTTGAATCTTTAAAATCCTTGAAATCATCACATATGAATTTACCATTCATCATAACATAAACAAGTTTCTTGCAACAAGTCTCCTCATCTTTCTACTGTTTATTTCAGTAAGATAGATCTCGAGCAAACGGTGAAGGGCCTCCAAGCACAAAATGCTCAGTTTCAACAGATGTTCTTAACTCTAGCCAAAGGATAAGAAGAGCTGAAGACTTTTCTGGTAGAAGAGAAAAAGAAGAAAAAGAAAATAACCGGAGTTCTAAATATGGGAAGAAGATTCCAAGGAAAAGCAAGAAGGACCCTAGACTTTGCAACGTCATCTGGTGAGAAAGAAAATCAAGATGGGAAAGGCAAGGAAGCAGTTGTCCAGCCAGATTCGAAAGAGGAAAAGGAAGAGGAAGATTATTCTGAAGAACAATACCCTCCGGCGGACGACAAGTATAAGCATTTGGAAGAACGGTTAAGTGCAATGGAAATCCAAAAAGTTCATGGGTTGTACTTTGAGGAGTTGAGGTTAGTATCATGGATTGTCATCCCTCCAAAATTAAAAGCACCGGTGTTCACCAAATATGATGGAGTTTCATGTCCCAAAATACATCTCCGGTCCTATGTGAGGAAAATTCATCCTCATAATGCTGACAAGGATTTATGGGTACACTTCTTCCAAGACAGTCTGTTCGGAACTCAACTTGATTGGTTTTATCAGTTAGAAAGATCCAATGTTCATAACTGGGAAGATCTGGCCGCTGCCTTTTACAAATAATACCAATACAACACTGATCTTGCGCCCACCCGTACTCAACTCCAGAGTATAGCCATGGTCTCAAAAATGGAGGGACTTAAAGACTGCGCAAAAATGGGGGGACTTAGCAGGAAGAGTCCAGCCTCCACTATCTGAAAGAGAGTTGGTAGACATGTTTTTGGGCACCTTGTCTGGTCCCTTCTTTAATCACTTAATTGGGAGTTCATCGGCAGGCTTTACTGAGTTGATATTGACCGGAGAAAGGGTGGAAGACGGGATAAATAATGGGAAAATTCAAAAAGATGCATCCTCTACTGCTGTAAGAAAACCATTCATTGGAAAGAAAGAAGTTGTTGTTTTATATCCTCAGAGAAATCAAGATAGGGCTGAACGCCATCCAATGGTGGGGGCTATCATGATCCCTAAACTAGCGCCTGCTCAGGAAAGAAGCAACCATCCAAGAATGGAAAGACCAGTCAGACAGTTCACCCGAATTAATGTAAAACTATCTCAAGTATTACCACATTTGTTAAGATCTAATCTAGTGACTTTGAAAGAAGATCCAAAGAATCCTAATACAACTTCTCCTCACTATTACCCTAATGCCCGTTGTGCATACCATTCCGAGAGTCCCGTCCATGACACTAATAACTGTTGGGCTCTGAAGAACAAAATAAAAGACCTTCTTGAAGCCAAAGAGATTGAATTCGATGCGCCAGAAATTCCCAATGTCATTACTGCCCCTATGCCCAAGCACGGTCGTGATGTCAATGTCGTTGAAGAAGATATGTTTGTTACTTTAGTTAATGAACTTGTGACCCAACTCCTCACAATAAAAAAGAACTTGTTGAACCCCGGTGTATTCCCAGGCGGTGATGAAAGTTATCATTTCTGTTTATCCTCACCAACTAGCTGACCGTTGTTAAAAGCAGTCGTTCAATGCCTAATAGATAACAAGGAGATTTTGTTCGAAAAGACTTAAATTCCAACTGTTTCTTAAAATGATGTTTCCATCGTGACCATTTCCGATAATTCTTCCAGGGTCTCCACCAAAAGACACGTTAGAATTACATCAGTTCCTAAAGCAGCTCCGTTGATAATTAGAATTCCTGGACCAATCCCATATTCGTCAGACAAAACCGTCCCATGGAATTATGGAGGTGATGTCTACTACCACGGTATCAAGCAAGATTGGCCAACTGCTGAAAATTCAAGTTCTGAGAAAGTTGACTCCGACGTCAGTAATATCGCAGGGACTAGTAAGATAACCAGAAGTGGAACGGTTTTCTCTCCAGAAATTGCTCCTCCAAAAGCTGTTTCTGGACCCGTAATCATTCATGTTGTTGTTGCTCCTCCAAAGGCTATTCCTAGTCCTGCAATAATCTCTGATAATACTCCTGTTGACAAAACTATTACAATCCATGTTATCACCCCTACTGACATTCCTGTTGTCGAGTCAACTGAGACTTGAGGTAAAGGTATTCTGGTTGAGCCTGTCCGAACAAAGGCACCATCAGTAGCTATCCCTGAGACCTCCCGAAAAGAGATGGATGAAATTCTAAAGATCATAAAAAGAAGCGACTACAATGTAGTCGAGAAACTGGGGAAAACTCCATCAAATATTTCCATGCTGGCTTTATTACTATGTTCCGAGACTCATGCAAAGGCCTTGGTAAAATTCCTGAAAATTGCTGATGTACCCCAAGAAACATCTGTCGATCAGTTCCAAGACTGCGTAACCAGCTTGACTGCAGATAATGGCTTAGGTTTTTTGGATGCTGATTTAACACCAAGGGGGAGGAAGCATAACGAGGCACTACATGTCTCAGTCGAATGCAGGGGCACGAATCTGGCTCATGTCTTGGTTGACACCGGTTCGTCTCTGAATGTGTTGCCTAAAAAGGCTCTTGATAGGCTTGACTGTGAAGGAATGACATTGAAACTGAGCAACATAGTAGTGAGAGCCTTCGACAGCTCAAAAAGGATGGTACATGGGGAAGTGGACATCCCCATAAAAGTTGGAACCCAAACATTTGATTCAACTTTTTATGTAATGGATATTCTCCTTTCATATTCCTGCTTGCTAGGCCGACCATGGATTCACAATGTTGGTGCTATTACCTCTATGTTGCATCAAATGCTGAAATATCCAATTCAAGGGAAAATCATCACCGTTCATGGAGAAGAAGAATATATGGTCAGCCATTTAAATTCCTTCAGATATGTGGAATTAGATGGTGAATTTATTAAAACTCCATTCTAGCACTTTGAAGAAGTCTCGCAGACTGTGGCAGTAAATAAAGTTGTGTCTCAAGTCCCTAAGATTGCAAGGCCTCCGCTCAAGATGTAATCTTTGAAGGATGCCAAGGCAGTGATAGAAGAAGGTGGGTGCACTATTTGGGGTCAACTCCCAGATATCCCATATAAATCTGAGAAATTCAGTTTGGGTTTCACTTCAGGAGCCCAGAAAGTTGTACGTCGTGCTCGTGCCGGAGGACCACCTTTGAAGATCGGCAACCACCAAGTCAGCGCCATGGAGGATGATGAAGATAGCTATAACCTGGAGGATTGGATTTTCCCAACTGTCAGTGGAGGGCTCAGCAACTGGGAAGCTAGAGATTTCATCCCAATCACTTTTATCCCACAATAATTTGACTTTAAATTTTGTCGGATCTGTAATATTAAAACAATTATGACTCTTAAAACCTTGTGTCTTACCCGAGGCACAATGGTCCATTTGTAAGGGTTATTATCTCATTTCCATATGACATCAATAAATCATGGACATTTTTGCATACAAACTTTATGCTCATTGTTTTTCTTTTTTACATTTTCATTTCTTTCAAAGATAGTTATACTCTTACATACACTCACATTTAAAATGCAGGTCTACATCCACTCAGGATCCCATGGGTAACAGTTTTGCTATGGCCTTCTATGATTCTGAAAATCTAATCTACCAAGCCGAAGACGAAGGTGATGAAGATTGTGAAGTTCCAGGGGAACTCGCCAGGTTACTACAAAAAGAAGAGAGGACCATTCAGCCCCACAAGGAACCAGTAGACAAAATTAACCTAGGTACCGAAGAAGACAAAAGAGAAGTCAAGGTGGGTGCCAATCTAGAACCCAGTGTCAAAGAGCGTCTGATTCAGTTGTTGCATGATTATGTTGAGGTCTTTGCCTGGTCGTACAAAGACATGCCAGGACTTGATGCAGATATCGTAGTACATCGTCTACCTACAAAAGAAGATTGTCCACTGGTAAAACAAAAGGTCCTCCGCATACGACCATACATGTCAGAGAAAATCAAAGCGGAAGTCATGAAACAATTCAATTCCGGATTCTTGGCAGTCACTTCCTATCCGTAATGGGTTGCCAATATTGTTCCCGTGCCTAAAAAGGACGGAAAGGTACGTATGTGCGTGGACTACAGAGATTTGAATAGGGCAAGCCCTAAGGATGATTTCCAACTTCCCCACATTGATATTCTAGTTGAAAATACGGCATAGCACAAAGTGTTTTCCTTCATGGACGGTTTCTCAGACTACAACCAAATCAAAATGGCGCCTGAGGACTTGGAGAAAACAACCTTTGTCACACAGTGGGGCACATTCTGCTACAAGGTTATGCCATTCGGGCTTAAGAACGCTAGGGAAACCTATCAACGTGCCATGGTAGCTCTATTTCACGACATGATACATCACAAAATAGAGATCTATGTGGACGACATGATAGCTAGATCTCAGACAGAAGAATAGCATATTGACCATTTACAGAAAATCTTTGAGAGACTAAAGGAGTACAAGTTGAGGTTAAACCCAAATAAGTGCACATTTGGGGTAAGGTCTTGTAAACTCCTAGGCTTTGTTGTCAGCAATAAAGATATTGAAGTCGATCCAGCCAAGGTGAAAGTAATACAAGAGATGCTTGCTCCTCGTATTGAGAAGGAAGTCATAGGATTATTGGGATGTTTGAACTACATTTCCAGATTCATTTCTCACCTGACAGCTACTTGTGAACCAATCTTCAAATTACTGAAGAAAGATCAAGTAGTCAAATGGAATGATGAGTGCTAAACTGCCTTCGACAAGATCAAAGAGTACCCACAAGAGCCTCCTGTTTTGATGCCACCAGTCGAAGGAAGACCATTGATCATGTATCTGACTGTTTTGGAAAATTCAATGGGGTGTGTGCTGGGGCAGCATGACGAGTCTGACCGAAAAATCTAAGCAAAAAGTTTACCGAATGTGAAACAAGATATTCGCTGCTCGAGAAAACTTGCTGCGCTCTGGCATGGGCTGCTCGCTGGTTAAGACAGTATATGTTAACCCATACTACCTTATTGATATCTAAAATGGATCCAATAAAATACATCATCGAGAAACCTGTACTCTCTGGGAGAATAGCGAGATGGCAGATAATCCTGATAGAATATGACATAAAGTATACTACCCAGAAAGCAATAAAGGGCAGCGTATTAGCATATCACCTTGCTCACCAAGCTGTGGAAGAATACCAGTCCATGAAGTTCGAATTCCCAGATGAAGACATCATGATGGTGAATAACTGTGAAGAATTCAGACCATATGACGGACCTGGACAAGAATCCCGATGGACCTTGGTTTTTGATGGGGCATCCAACGCACTCGACAATGGTATATGTGATGTACTCATATCTCCTAAAGGGTGTCATACTCCCTTTACTGCAAGACTCTGCTTCAACTGTACAAATAACATGGCAGAATACAAAGCGTGCATTTTTGGTCTCAAAGCTTCCATAGATTTGGGATCAAATCCTTAAATGTATTCGGAGATTTAGCTTTGGCCATCATCCAGATCAAAGGGGAATGGGACACCAAACAACCTAACCTTATCCCCTACAAAGAACATGTGCTGACATTGATCCCACATTTTGAGAAGATTACCTTCGAGCATTTCCCGCGAGAAGAAAATCAGCTAGCAGATGCACTAGCCACAATGTCATCCATATTTAAACTTAAATGGGATAACGAAGCTCCCCAGATCACCATTGAACGAATGGATGAACCAGCTCACTGTCACGAGATTAATACTGAAGAAGTAGTAGACCAGCCTTGGTTTCACGAAGTCAAGAGATATCTCGGGCTCAAGAATATCCAGAAGGAGCTTCAGTCAATGATAAGAAGTTCTTAAAGAGATTCTCTGCTAAATTCTTCCATAGTAATGGCATTCTCTACAAATGCAACCATGACTCGATGTTACTTCGGTGCATATATAAGGTTGAAGTGGAAAAGATTATGGTTGATCTACATGAAGGCACTTTTGGCACCCATTCCAGTGGGCATACGATGGCAAATAAAATCCTAAGGGCAAGCTATTACTAGTCTACCATGGAAGCAGATCGCTATCAACACTCTCGAACCTGCCACAAGTGTCAGATCTATGCTGACAAGGTGCACGTGCCTTAGGTTCCTTTAAATGTCCTGGCGGCTCCTTGGCCTTTTTCTATGTGGGGCATCGATATGATTGGGGAAATAAAACCAACAGCCTCCAATGGAAACCGCTTCATCCTAGTGGCCATTGACTATTTTACAAAGTGGGTTGAGGCAGCCTCTTTCACTTCCGTTACCAAAAATATTGTAGCCTGGTTCATTAAACAGAATCTCATCTATCAGTATGGTATCCCAGAGAGGATCATTACAGACAATGGTACGAATCTAAACAATACTATGATCACCGCCCTGTGTGAACAATGCAAGATCCAGCATCACAATTCTTCTCCTTACCAGCCAAAGATAAATGGTGATGTCGAGGCTGCAAATAAGAACATTAAAAAGATCATATAGAAAATGACAGTCACATACAAAGACTGGCATGATATACTACCATTCGCTCTCCACGGGTATCGTACCACGGCTCGCACATCAACCGGGGCAACACCCTACTCTATGGTTTACGGCATGGAGGTTGTCTTGCCTATTGAGGTCCAGATCCCCTCTTTGAGAATTATGAAGGATGTAGGGCTGAATGAAGAAGATTGGATCCAAACTCGTCTTGATCAACTGAACTTGATTGATGAAAAAAGGCTTACTGCTGTCTGTCATGGTCAAATGTATCAAAAACGGATAATCAAGGCTTTCAACAAAAAGGCCAGACGCCAAGTATATCAAGTCGGGGATCTGGTGATCAAACGCATCATACTACCGTAAGATGACCCAAGGGGCAAATGGACTCCTACATACGAAGGACCATTTGTAATCAAAAGCATATTCTCTGGTGGATCAATGATCTTGACCACCATGTATGGCGACGACCTGCCGCACCCTGTGAACACGAACATAGTCAAAAGATACTACGCATAAGAGACCCGCTAGGTTGACACACCTAGGAAAAATAAGGGCATCCCGACAAACCAAAAAGGTTCGGGAAAAAATTAGGGATAAAACAAAAAAATATGTACACCCGGCAAGCTGAAAACCCGAAAGGGCGGCTTGGTAAAAAAGGGTATCCCGGTTGACTGAAAACCCGAAAGGGTAGTGCAGGAAAAAGTTAGGGATTTAAAGCATATGACTATGTCCCGTTGGATCACCTTATGGATAACCTGCAAACTCGACGGTACTGATCAATCCAATCAGCTTCGGACAAGGCAACATATATATAATATGCTCAAAGACACGGAGGCTATAGCAGAATGGGAACCCCATGGGATTATTGCACATAGCTATCTTTTCTTTGTATCAAAATTTTCATTTTTTACGACGGAATTCTCTTACTAGAATGTTTGTCTCATTGTACAAAAATACTTACTCAAAGTCAATACAAAGATATCCCTTTGAAAGTGCAAAACTATCTATTTTTCTTTACTCTTGTGTTTTGTTTACATAAACCTCCAATGATTTATTTTTGAACATATGCATTTGAACATAATTATTGTTTACAAATGAACAAAAAAAAAGACAATCACTGATGGATTTAAGATAAGGGAAATCTCTCTAAGCTATTTCCATAAATCCCCCACAGTGTGCAGATTAATCCCCAGCGCAACAGAGCTTCCAGTTAACAATCTCCAGTAGAAGTCACCAAATTTCTCAGGATACCCCAACGGGATTTTACAAGCAGTACACGATGTTTCCCTTACAACAGATTTTATTTATCTAAGAAGAAATTCATCAACACTTTAACTTCACAACATGAAGACTTGCACTTTGTATCCTCAGTAGTAGTCGGGGATTTATTTTTCCCAATCTAACAAGCAGTCCAACAAATTAGCTCACATACGCATACATCGCATCCATATATCATAAACATCAATAAAAAAATGCATTATCCCTTGCATTTCATACAACATGACATTGCATATCAGCTAACATTTTACTCTTTTTAGGAAAAGGTTAATCAATAGCTACCATTAACAATGTTCAAAGGATTTTCAGATAGAGTTAAGATACGCTCTAGACATGGATGCCATTTTGATATTCATTTATATTTGGCTCTCAGATACAGTTCAGATAAGCTCCAGACACGAATGCCATTCTGATACTCATTCAGATTCAGCTCTCAGATACAGTTCAGATACGCTCCAGACACGGACGCTATTCTGATACTCATTCAGATTCAGCTCTCAGATACAGTTCAGATACGCCCCAGACACAGATTCCATTCTGATACCCGTTCAGATTCAATCTTCAGATACAATTTAGATACGCTCCAGACACGGACGTCATTCTGATACTTATTCAGTTTCAGCTTACAGATACAGTTCAACAATCATTTCTGGATGGCATCTGCAAGCCCATCTCCAACAAATTTCCGTCATCCCTCCGAATGGAATCTTTAAGCCCATTCCCTATACCATCAACCTTCACATCATCGAGTGCAAATTTCTGGGCACTCTAGTGTCCAATCATCTTCCACCTTTGAGTCACGAATGGAAAAACTAGCCAATCTCATTCTTCAGGCTTAAGAAGATTGAACAGGGGCAGCTGTTGTACCCCAAAATTTGCCCTCTCATTTCTCAAAGGATCACCCTGGACCCTCACTTTTTTTCCCATCCAATTCCAAGCCTTGAATTACAAATTTTCCAAGAAAGTCATTCACAAGGGAAAAATGGTCATTTGCATACTGAAAAGTCAAACTTTGACTTTTGGATCAAAATCAAGTTTCAAGAATCATATTTCATCAAGACATGTTGGAATGTGAGATTTGTTTCATCAAGATATTCAAAAGTCAAAATTACTTTGGAAAAGTCAAATTTCTAAATACTTATAATTTTTCTAAGTGTTTAAGAAATATGACAAGCTCAGAACTTCTGATCAGATTATCACCATGATGCAAGCTGATCCTGGAAGAACTTCTGACATAAAAGTTATAGATTTCAATGAGATCTAAAATATTTCAGAACAAAACTTCTTTTAGAAATGTTGGGATTTCAAGTTATACATCCTCAAAGGCACGTCTCTGAAGCTTAGGCATTTAGCAAATTCTGAGCATTTTCAAGTCAGAAGTTGTCTACAACTTTTGGGCCAGTTTTCACATAGGCTCGGTCAGAAGTTGCAACAACTATTCAAATAGGATTTACAAAGTGTGTTACAAGCTTTTGGGAAAGTCTGAGAACTCGCTCAGAACATGCTGGAGCAAAGGGGTTCAAGGATCATAAGTTTGATATTGGTTCTAATTTACACTGATGTTGAACTTTTGACCCAGACTTAGGCTATGATGCACAATCTCATAGCACATGATTTCTGGTTTGATAAATCTTATCATCATTTAATGCTCACAATCACTTTTGAGTCTTTATCCAAAGGATTTTCCCACGTGTGACATAGAAGTACATTGTTGTCCTTGAAAAAGAAATTTTTTGTACAATAGTATGTTGGGCCCATGCTTTGTTTTTACTTCTGAAGGTACTTTTCCTTAATTCCTTCTGACAAGTTCGGCTTAGGCACGGATAAAAGTTACCAACCACCATATTTTCTTCAAGAACAAGGCAGCACCCTAGCAAATGATGTATGTACCACTGATCTCTCCAAGCTACAAAATCCTTTCCTATAAATTGAACTTCATTTTGCAACTGTGAAAGGGTGCCGGTCAGAAAAATTGAAAGGAAAAGCTTTGAAACCTTGCGAAAAATTCAAGAAATCCGAAACTGCAAACATAAAATACAAAACATGCTAGTTTTTTATTCTTGCATTCAAACTCCAATTTTCCTCAAGTGTTTCTTGACCAAATCGTCCATATAGTTTCTAGCATACATTTAGAAACCATCCTAACTTCTGTTTTCAGACTGTAACATGTTCCCCATTAATTTCCACCACAAAAGGTCAGAACTTTACTTCTTGACTGTTCCATAATTTTCCAGCCATTCATAGCCCAAGTTAAAGGTTGTTCCAGTCTGTTGAGCACGTGAGGAAGTTGATCAGAACATTACAAGCAGTCAGAACCAGACATCAGTTCATAGAACATTTTTCAGCTGCAAGGTAAGCTTCTGCTGACCCTCATTATATTACTCAGTAATTGTTAGATTTGCATGTTCAAAATACAATGTAGACATCCTGATTCTAATGTTGTATATATTATGAAGTTTCATGTATTTGTCTGCCTAAGTAGAGAGAACATCAGTTCAGAACTTCTTAAGGAAACTGGGTTTAGCAGATACATGTTTGTTTCTGATTTACAGTCTTGACATTTTTTATGTTTCTGAAACCATGATGGAAACCTACCATAATTGTTATGTTTGTGTTTTTTGTTCTGTTGAGAAATGACCAAGTTGCAGATTTTCTGATTAGCATGATGAAAGAGGTGGAGTTTATCATCAGAACTTCTAAACTCTCTCAACAACCAGAAACTCTTGCCGTTTCAGCAACATTAGAATTTCTAGGCTGCCAGCAGCATCAGAACTTCTAGAATTTCTTTTGTTCCTAGCGGATCCAGAACTTCTGACCCTCCCTTTTTCTGCTAACATGTTATTTCTGTTTTTGCAGCACGCCAGAGTTAGAACTTCTGATCTCTTTTATTTCAGCAGTGCGCTGACTCTATTTTCTTTCTCCTTACTATTTTTTCCATCACTTTCATTTTCATTAATCAAAAACACAAAAACATTTTACATTTTACATGCCTTATTTTATTTCTTAAATAAAAAAGACTAAAAATATTTTCTTAAACTAATTCATTTAACACAAATAAAACAAGTTCATTTTACATACATCATTCAATATGGTTGTAATAGATAATTAGGACTTTAATTTCTTGCAATCCCCATTTGTAAATTTATACACCCCATCCCCTTAATGATGTAATAGTGTAGGACTTTACTTTTCCTCACTTTTATTCGCTTTTATATACAAATTCTAGTAATTAGGGTTTGTATGGAAAGACTAAAACCAATGCTCCGAAAACCCTACTCAAGGACAAAATCAAGCACGAAACTAATACACTTGCACACAAGCACCCCTAGGGTAAATCCACTTGGTTGCCTTTACAAAATGGCCATATTACGCATGTGAGGTATCTTATAAAAAAGCAAGCAAAATACAAGATCATAGTCCCTCGATGATGCTATCTAAGTTTCCTTTCAAATGATCTTGGTCCCTAAAAGAGAATGCTAAGATACCTTGCAACATTGCTAATCATGGTTATACGATGACCCACGCTTGTCCCGTCTACATCCAAAGATAGGGTTACTTACCAAATTAATGGTAAGATAACAATGTCAAAGGGAGAGAAAATGAACAAGAAAGACTTTTTGAGTAGGTATAATGCTCCTAATTACTTTCTCCATTTCAAAACAAACATCATTGCTATTTTTAAAACAAACACTTACACTTTAAAAACATGAAAAAAATTTCAAAAGATCAATATCTTTGTATACATTCTTACGAACGAGAATCATTACAAAGATTGCTTAAACAATGGCCTCTTTACAAAATACTTTCCAAAACCACACAAAGGACAATTTCAAACAAAATCAAGTGATCTAGCAAGTAACTAAGAGCCCATGGAAAACCATGGATGAAAAGGGTGTTAATACCTTCCCTTTTCATAATCTACGCCCCGAACTCAAGAAATAATCTCAAAGGTCTTTCCTGTGCTTTTTCACCTTTCCTTTTGGATAAAATAAAAGTCAGTGACGACTCTTGCTATCCGCAACATTTATGATCAAACGCAAAACATCCAAGTTAGTTCTCCCACTGTATCACAAAACTGGCGACTATGTTGGGGAAAATTCTAAAAGTGGGGTTACCTTAGGGTTAGATCACATTTAATTACTTTCATTGTTTTACTTGTATGCTTTACATTATGGTTCTTTGTTTGGGTTTGAATCCTCTACCCGGATTTGGGATACCTTATAGGTAAGTAGCAATACATTGTGGAAACTGTGCGGGGTATACCGACATGGTCTAAGCAATAGCTACGTTAGTGAGACATATTTGTGGGTACCGGTAGCCCTTGAGTTAATCAAGGTGAATACGGGGCCGCTGATTGATGTCATGAAGCACTAATGAACTTTTAGAACCTTTACTTGACCAACTTGGCCTTTAGGATGTAGTGAGATGACCGACTTTGGTCCAGTCCGAAGTTGGTAGATACTCGATACTATACTCATTGAGGTTTGGTTTTTTGGGATATTTCGGTGGCCATTAAAGAGGCTTGTGCTGAAACAATGACCAAGGAAACAAACCACTGATATTGAGCTCCTTAGAACCCGATTACTATTGCTAGGACAAGTTGAGCCAACTAAACTTCAAGAGCGTACTTACCTATGAGACTCCATGCACTAACCCGGTTACTGTTTGCTTTGTTTGTATATACATACTTGTACATAAAATCATAAACATCAAAACATCATACTCATTCACTAACCATTTCAAGAATCTTAAGATTTATCTTTGTTCTGTTTTGTAGGACATGGATTCTATTCGCAGGAAAAATATTCAAGTCAATCTTGTAAGGATCCCTCCTCAACTTAAGGAGCTAGCATCAAGGATTCTTGGAAATTCTACTTTCACCGAAAGACATGGTCGCCTACTAAATTTGGTCACCTCCAACACTTATGAAGACATGATGAAGGTGCTCTTTCGGTTCTTTGATCCTTTACACCATTGCTTCACATTTCCCGATTATCAACTTGTGCCAACTTTGGAAGAATTCTCCCAACTCTTGAGGAT
The DNA here is from genome assembly GCA_948472305.1 of Vicia faba. Classification (NCBI taxonomy): domain Eukaryota; kingdom Viridiplantae; phylum Streptophyta; class Magnoliopsida; order Fabales; family Fabaceae; genus Vicia; species Vicia faba. The sequence continues at coordinate 1,407,487,785 of OX451739.1, forward strand.
TCCCATTCTCAATCAACTACCTTTCAACGGTACAGAAAGAAATCCAAAGCCAGAAGATATTTCTCAAGCTCTGCACTTGCAATCATCTGATGTCACAACCAATTAGGAAACAAGGAGTGGTGTCAAAGGTTTCCTACAAAGTTCTTGTTTGAGAAAGCTCGAAACTGTTGGAACTCTTTGGATTTGTAAGCTTTTGAGGAAATTGTAGTTCTCCTCATCTATGGGTTTCCTGTGCTTTTTCACCTTTCCTTTTGGATAAAATAAAAGTCGGTGGCGACTATTGCTAACCGCAACATTTGCGATCAAACGCAAAACATTCAAGTCAGTTCTCCCACCGTACCACAGAACTCATTAGAGGATTGGTAGAACCAAAGCCTCTCAACAATAAGTTGCATTTGCTTTTTGTCAAGTATATCATCCATTTAAGAATTCTTAAGGTAACATTAAATGATCAATGATGTTTAAGTGATCCACTTTGACCAAAATTGATGAAGATTCATTAGAGGATTGGTAGAACCAAAGCATCCTAACAATGAATCTCAAGGTTATTAGATCAAAGGGTTCAAATAAATATACTTGGGCTTGCAAACATGGGTTTGGGCCACGAATGATCATTTCTTGAATCGGGACAAAATTTAGCGCTATGTTAAGCAATCATAAGTGGACTTATATAGAAGTCGCACCTATTTTGAGGTCGATCAATAGCAATCTATGTACCATATGTTTTGAGACATGATATAGGAATCATGCTCCAATAACATTTAGTACAATAAGAATGGGATAAGATGAAAAGGAATGGGGTGAGAAATAAACCACCTTTGAACTAAAAATTTAATCAAATTATTATTAAAATCATTCATCCATTTTTATGGAGTTAGACTTAACACCATGGATCCAGTGATGTTAATAAAGTTCATGATCTAAATTTCATAGTCCAGATCAACCAGAATATATATAGAATAAAATAAAATTATATTTAAAATAAGAAAATAAGATTTTAAAAATGATTTAAAAAATGAAATAACGAGGAAAAATAGCAATTATATTCAAAATAATATAAAAAATAAAACAAGACCATGGAAAAATCAGAAATGAGCTCAAATATTTATATAAAGTTTTTGGTAATTTATCAAAAGGTCACCAATATTTATCAAAAGGTCATTGGATCCTTCTCTAATTTTTTTCAGAATTTAAAAATGAAGAAAAAGTATTTTTTAACAATTAAAACAATTCAAATAAAGTGAAAATTTATAAAAAAATATCAAAACACAAAATAAAATTGTGAAAAAATAAAAATAAAAAAGAGAAAAATCAAAAGTATTTTTCTTAATTTTTTCAGTATTTTTGAAGTTGTAATGGATTTTTTATGATTTTTTGAACTTTAAAACAATTTAAATATAAAAATCAAAAAATAAAATAAAATCAAAAAATGTGGACCAGTGGATGAGAGTCAAAACGTGTTAGTAAGCTAATCCAATGGATCATACGCGTTGTGCATATCATGGTCATTTAAATAAAGAATTGAATCAAATATTAAATAAAATATTTTAAAATTCCAAATGGCACGCTTTCATTGGTTGAAGGATGACAAGATGGTCATCTTCAACCTCCAACCAGTCTCGAAACCAGGTTTCTCAAATTATAAAATTAGAGCTCGAGACCGGTACCATTCGCTTCGTCTGATCAAGACGAAGACAACCACACCTTCGCGAACAATTTATATAAATTGTAGCTCAGTCATTTTGGAATAGAAGTTTTGAAAAGGGATTTGAAATTTCATGGTCAAAATGTGTTTCCAGTTGAAAACAAATGTTGCGACTAGAATCAGGATGATGAGAGCTTCACAATAGTATCAAAGTTTGAGAGAATTGGTGAAGGAATCTACATATTGAAGTTATGTTGCAGAGCTCTGAAAATGGACTTGGCTAGCATGATTCAAGGAGTTTTAGAGCTTAATTCTTCTTCTGTTAGCTTCAGTGAGGATCAAGGAAGGTGAATTGACAAAGAAATGATTGAGAAAGATTGTAAGAGCAAATTCGAAGTTGCAGAAAATTGTGTTCAATAGAGAGTTTGGCAGCGTGATCCTGGATTTCCAAGCTTGAGAAAATGAATGAGGGATGATCCTCTATTTATAGGGAAGTGAATGGAATGCTCAAGCATGTGAAATGATGAAGTTTGGAGGGAAATCATGTGAAGTTGCAAATAATAAAAGTGTGACTTGTAATTTGATCAAAACTCATCCAATCCTTGCTATTTATCATGCTAATCACTTCTGGAGGTTCACTAAACGTGATTAGAAGCAAAAATGTGCAGCAATTTTGTGTTTAGAAGCCAAAACAAGGATTTCAAATTTTGACCTTTGGAGAAACGTCAGTTTCAAGTTACCAAATTCAAATCAATGGCATTCTCAACTCAAGGGGTCTTAAGATATGATTCTTGAAGCTTTAGAAAGATGTGGTTACAAGCTTTATAATGTGCAAAGAATGGGATCAAGTGGATGCCTGAGCTAAAAGTTGCAATGAGTCAAAGTTGAGAAAAAGATGTTGACTGTCTATACTTAGAAAGTTTCTAAGTTTTTCTTAAAAAATGACTTATAATCTCTTGCATCTAAACATGGTCTTCCACTTGAAATTTGCTCTTGACTAAAAAAGATGGCATGAAGTAGATCTCTTGAATGACATTTTGAGACTTGAACCATTCAAAATCTATAAAAATTGAGAATGTTATGTTGAAGTTGGCAAAATTCATGAAATGACCTATAATACTTTGCATCCTTAAGGCATCTTCCATCCATTTTTACACTTTTCACTTAAAAGATGGGTTAAAGTTCACATCTTTAAGATCATTTTGGAAAAATAATGGGCTCAAAGTGATAAAAATTGACCAGGTTATGATCATTTGAAATCACCTAATGGGATTTGAGGGTTCATCTAGAGGACTTGTAATCTTTCTTCATCATCAAGTTTCTTCCACACAAAATTTCCTTGAAAATTTTGAAGTGATTTTTTAATAACCCTTTGAAGAGAAGCTTGTCTTTGTAATCATTAAAAAATACCAAGGATTTGCGTAGTTGAACCATCTTTGACAACTTAAAGTATGATGAATCATAATAGACTTTGTCATGATATTGCTTCAAAGTATCTTCAATGTTGAAGATTGAGTCCCAGTGAAGCTTTGCTGAGAAAAGCATAGAAATGAGCTCATGAATCTATAGATCAATCTTGATGGAATGTGTTTTGCTTTCTCCTACAATCATCATCAATTGGGGCAAACACTTATTTTATTCATTAGTTAAAGGATAATGAAAACATAGATGATCACAAAATACAAGTCAAAGTGCTTGGTGATTCCCCATAGAGCAAAAATAAAGATAGGGAGAAGAACCAAAACCCTAGTGTGTGATATTGTTGTGATTAAATTGATATAATGTGATAGAAGGATCTTAGGGTCAAAAATTGGGGTACAACAAATACCCGTATTTAAGTGTCTTCTATCTCAAGATGCGAAGGTTAAAAATCTTCGTGTCAACACGATTGAAGATACTTAAATATAAAACAAGCCCTATTTTTGGCCCTAAGATGCCATGCAATGCTTATGATTATGGATGCAAATGAACAAATCTAAAAAGGGCACAAAACTCTACTCAGGATGTAGCACATAAAACAAGGATCAAAAGAGAAACCCGACAAGGAAAAATATCACTGGTAAACTAAAGAAAAAACATTGTTGGGGTAGAGCCCCAAGAGGAGATAAAGCATCGTCAACTAAAAAAATTGAGGAGAGAGTAATGGATAATGGTGACCAATAGATGACTATAAACCATCCACTCACTAAGGAGATAGCAAAAATGTAACGTCAACCCACCGTGGAAAGAAATTGTAGGAAAACACCAGTAAATTTCAATAAGCAGTCAATACTCATAACTGAAAACAAATAAACTTCTTTAGAGCAATAGAATCTCAACGACGAACTACCTTCCATAATGACAAGGCTACCATTCATCAGAAAAAGATATCAACAATGAACTAACTTCCATAATGACAAGGCTACCATTCATTGAAGTAATAAATCTCAATAACAAACTACCTTCCATAATGACAAGGCTACCATTCATTGGAGTAACAAATATAAACAACAAACTACCTTCCATAATGACAAGGCTACCATTCATTGGAGTAACAAATCTCAACAACAAACTACCTTGCATAATGACAAGGCTACCATTCATTGGAGTAACAAATCTCAACAACAAACGACCTTCCATAATGACAAGGCTACCATTAATTGGAGTAAAAAATCTCAATAACAAACTATCTTCCATAATGACAAGGCTACCATTCATTGGAGTAACAAATCTCAACAAAAAACTACCTTCCATAATGACAAGGCTACCATTCATTGGAGTAACAAATCTGAATCTTCTCTGGGGGCTATCAGATTCACTGGGGAAATACAGGTTGCTCAAATAAAGAGACCTACTATTTGCTGTTATGAGTAGGAATTGCAATAATGATTCCTTGGGGAAAGAAATATGGCTTCCAGGGGAAATGCCAATATATTCCTGTTGAGGAAATAAAATCTACTTATGAAAAATAAATGCACATTCTCAAACTAGGGCTTAAAGCATGCAGAAATCAAAATAATAATATTGAAGGCGACCGCCCATTCAAACCAGAAATAAACCGGAGTGAAACAGTCAATCAAAATAAATCCTCATGAGAAATAAACTCAAGAGGGAAACACGTTCTATCCAGACAAAAGCTGAACGGGGAGGCTAAAGCAGAATTCTTCCATGAGAGCCAAACTCAATTGGGAAATTGAAAGGATATACACTTTCTGCTTAATGTTGACACTATATTGGAGAGAGGATAACACAATTCCTCAAAACAGGGTAATATGCCAACAAGATATTAATGAATGCGAATGCGAGATGATTTACTAAATTCAAATAGGCATGATGTATGTATGAATTCATAAATGTTATTATGTATATGCTGAAAAAACAAACATATAACACTGGGGACAAACGGGCAAAAAATAGTAGGTACATTCCGTACTCGGCTAAATCACATCCAAGATGGAATTTCCATAAGAAAGTAAGCACCAACTGAGGACATAATTTCCTACTTCATGGCTTAACTTCACTGGAAAGGAACATAATCCAAAAATAATCCAATCATAACAATAAATCAGTACCTATACAGGGATATAACATCCTCCTGCAGGCTTCACCGGGGAATATCACACAGACTTCATTGGGGAAAATAAATGTTTCAACGTCTGTACTTCTACTGGGGATTGCAATGCTTATTTCAACAGGGTAGATGGAAACCACATTGTCGAGATATCAACTGGGGATTTTTCACTGACTTTATCGGGGAGGGAAACACCACATCATCGTGGAGAACCCAAGATACATTCTTCAATACTGAGAGTGGGGATTGCACCAACTTCTCTGGGGAGAAATTATGAAACCTTATGGGGATGATAATTTTCAGAAAGACACAGTATCTCGGCCTTACTTGGGGATTTAAAAAAGTCAAACATTAAAGCAAGAAATCAAACTTATGCAAATTTTAAATCAAACCCAGCATTGTGTGGGAGAAAACCCAAAAAAGTTGACAATTGTTTCAACACTTCTTAGAAAAGATATTTCCCTTGTCTGGTTGCCTGGGAAACAAACAACAACAATAATTCTGAAACTACAAAGGGAGTTATTTTGCAAATGATTCCACTTCAGCACGCAAAGGGGTAGAGACTTTTCGTCATGTAAGTGAAGACCTTACTGGGGAATTTGGGATATAGAATTCATATCATGCAAACCCGAAATCAAAATGAAACAAGACTTGACTGGGGAAGATGGCATCGCAAACCCAACATCAGAGTATACACCAATTGGTCATGTCTTCAACTAACTTGGCAAACCATGATGATCATACTCATTCCAGCAGAGGTGCCTTGGGAGAATTTTCTTGGGGAAATCAGACTTTCAAAAATTTCTAAATTTTGCCGTCACTGGAGTCACTATTTTTGTTCTCCTTGATTCACAAAATCTAAAGCAATAAGTAATTTGTAAATTCTTTTCAAAAAATAATTTTGTTATTTAATCTGTTTTCTTTGATCATTACTATCAAAAATAAATAAACTCTTTGTAAGCTAAATAAAATAAGAATTGCAAAGCATTGGATAAAGGCTCAAACTTTATTAATAGGATGGTAGTCTGTGAATGGCAAGACTCCATAGATGATTACAAAGTTTGGAAATGGTAACATATATTGGAAAAGATACATTGAAATACAATGACCACTATTCTCCCTAACAACTTTGAATTTCTGAGCAGCACTTCGGTTAAAGAGTGGTAAGGATTCAAGAAGATTGTTGCTTCAATGATCAAGTTTTGTCTAATGCAGTTACTTTCCAAGAAATCCCTAACTTTTGCCTAGGTTTCCCTTGTGGGTTTTCAACCTACCAGGAAAATTTATTCTGTTTATGTCTCTAATTTTTTCCTAGACCACCCTTTCGGGTTTTCAGCCTACCGAGACGCTCCTTTTTTGACTAAGCCACCATTTCAGGTTTTCGACTTAGTGAGTTGTTCTTTTATTTCTTTAGGTAAGGTATTTCTTGACTGCATCAGCATTCACAGGACAATGGAACTCCTCTCCTTCCATAGTTTCATGAATCAATGCACCACCAGAGAAGGCTTTATTGACAACATATGGGCCTACAAAATTAGGAGTCCACTTGCCCCTAGAATCGGAGTTAAAAGACATGATCTTCCTGAGCACGAGGTCGCCTTCTCTGAATTCACGAGGTTTGACCTTCTTATCAAAAGCTTTCTTCATTCTCTTCTGCTATAACTGACCATAACACAAAGCCATCATTCTTTTCTCTTTAATTAGATTCATCTGGTCAAACCTGTTTTGGACCCATTCAGCCTCTGACAACTTAGCTTCCATTATCACACGCAAAGAGGGGATCTCAACCTCAATGGGGAGCACTGCTTCCATGCCATACACAAGAGAGAACAGGGTCGCCCCTGCTGAAGTGCGTACAGATGTTTGATACCCATGCAAAGCAAAAGGGAGCATCTCATGTCAGTCTTTATAAGTGACAACCATTTTCTGGATGATCTTCTTGATGTTCTTATTAGCAGCTTCAACATTCTCATTCATCTTTGGCCTGACGGGAGATGAATTATGATGGATAATCTTGAATTCTTTGCAAAGTTTCGTCATCATCTTGTTATTCAAGTTTGCATCGTTGTCGGTGACAATCTTGTTGGGCACACCATACCGACAGATTAAATTATTTTTGATAAAGCGCACCACCACTTGCTTAGTGACATTAGCATATGAAGTTGCTTCCACCCATTTGGTGAAGTAGTCAATTGCCACCAAAGTAAAATGATGTCTATTTGACGCCTTTGGTTCAATCATTACAATCATGTTAATACCCCACATAGAGAAAGGCCATGGGGAAGATATAAATTTGAGAAGCGTAGGAGGCACATGAATTTTGTCAGTATAAATCTGACATTTATTGAACTTCTTTGCAAATTTGTAACAGTTAGATTCCATTGTCAGCCAATAGTAACCTTCCCTAAGCATCTTCTTCGCCATCGAATGTCCATTGGAATGAGTACCAAAAGAACCTTCACGGACTTCATGCATCAACATGTCTGCTTCGCGTCTATCTACGCATATGAGAAAGACCACATAATTTCTTTTATACAACACATCTTCATTGAGGAAAAAGTTGTCTGGCAACCTTCTTAATGTCTTTCTATCTTTATTTGATGCTCCAACAGGGCATTCCTGTATCTGGAGGAAGTGCTTGATATCATAATACCAAGGATTTTCATCAGTTATTTCCTCCGGTGCAAACACATGAGCCGGTCTATCCAAACTCTGCACTGTGATACGAGGCACATCATTTCAAGTATTCACTTGATACATAGAGGCAAGAGTCGCCAAAGTATCTGCCATCTGATTTTCATCTCTGGGAATATGATAGAATTCAACTTTGTTAAAAAAGGGTAATAGTCTTCTAGCATAATCTTTGTAAGGGATCAAGCCAGGGTGACGAGTATCCCATTCTACTTTAATCTGATTCACTACCAAAGATTAATCACCATAAACATCTAGAACTTTAATTCTGAGATCAATGGCTTCCTCGAGACCCATGATACAAGCCTCATACTTTGCCATATTATTGGTACAATCAAATGTCAGCCTTGTAGTAAAAGGGATGTGTGATCCATGGGGAATGATAATCACATCTCCAATTCCTTTTCCATAAGCATTCACAACTCCATCAAATATCATGCCCCAACGAGATTCAGGATCTGAGCCTTCCTCGGGAAAAGGTTAATCACAATCATTCCCTTTCAAGAACATCACATCCTCATCAGGGAAATCAAACTTGACATATTAACAATCATCTACCGGTTGGTGAGCAAGATAATCCGCTAGCACACTGCTTTTTATGGCCTTTTGAGTGCGGTACTCAATATCATATTCAGACAGTAACATCTGCCAAAGGGAAATTATTCCAGTAAGGGAAGGCTTTTCAAATATATATTTAATTGGATCCATTTTGGAAATCACCCAAGTAGTATGATTCAACATATATTGCCACAACCGCTTTTCCGCCCAGGCCAGAGCATAACATGTCTTTTCCAACATAAAATATCGTTGTTGTACCCTAATTTTTCCCCCAAAGATTCCCCTATCATATCATATCAACTCGATCATAACAAGATCCCATTAGGGTTGGTTCTTCCTCTTTTTATATCTTATATCTTTAAGGTTGCTCTTGAGGGATCTCCAGGCACCTTAGTTGTGTATTTTGTATATGTGTTGTTGACTAACTTCTAATATAAATACAAAAAAATATATATATTTGTCTTTGTCTTTGTATATTTGTGTTTTATAGGTATCAAGTAAAAGCATCTGACAAATAAGGTTTTCCGGTATTATTTCCCTAAAATCTCCATTTTCAAAGAAAAAATCATTAAAAATTTTCATTTTTTTCACTGTACAATCGATTGCTCTTAGAGTGCAATCGATTGCATAAAGTGCATTTTGTGTAATTTTTGAAAAAAGAACAGGGTGCAATCGGTTGCTCCCAGAGCGCAATCGATTACACTAAGTGAAATTTTGAAAAAAAATCAGCAATTTCAAGCTTGTCATTTTTTTGGCTCCAATTTTTCTTCATTTTTGAAAGATATATCATTAATTCAAATTTTGGCTTCAATTTTTCTTTTTTTTGAAAGATATATCATTACTTCAAATTTTGGCTCCAAGAATTAATTACCAAGCCTAATTGCAATTCCCAAACCAAACTCCAAACCACCACTAATCCCAAGCCTAATATCTATAAATAGAGCATTCATTTCATTCAAATCTCAATCTTTTTATAGCCAAATTCACCTTGCTAAAAACTCTCTCAATTCCCTCCATGTACCAAATTCACTCAAAGCTCCATTTTCAAAAAAAATTAGTAAGCTTTGCATTGAAGCTTACTAATCTTTGAGCTAAACCTTCATCCAAACACTTTTTTTCTATCAATTCCCTACATCCAAGCTTGGGAAATTTATTCCTGGGGATTAATTGAAGCAAATTCTTGAAGTTGTTTTGATAATTCTCTAGATCTACCTTTGGTAAGTTGGATTCTTCATCTTTCACAATGTGATCTCTTGTTGACCTTTGGGCTTGATTCATTAAGCATTATTTTGTGATTCCATTGGTGCTATTTTCTCATAATTTGATGGAATTTTCATGCTCAATTAAATCCATGATCATACGGTGTTTGATGGAAATTTTGAACAAGAATCTGGCCTTTGGAAATGCTGATTTTTTGTTTTGCACAGGGTACTTACCTATGAGACTCCATGCACTAACCCGGTTAATGTTTACTTTGTTTGTATATACATAATTGTACATAACATCATAAACATCAAAACATCATACTCATTCACTAACCATTTCAAGAATCTTGAGATTTATCTTTGTTCTGTTTTGTAGGACATGGATTCTATTCGCAGGAAAAATATTCAAGTCAATCTTGTAAGGATCCCTCCTCAACTTAAGGAGCTAGCATCAAGGATTCCTGGAAATTCTCCTTTCACCGAAAGACATGGTAGCCTACTAAATTTGGTCACCTCCAACACTTATGAAGACATGATGAAGGTGCTCTTTCGGTTCTTTGATCCTTTACACTATTGCTTCACATTTCCCGATTATCAACTTGTGCCAACTTTGGAAGAATTATCCCAACTCTTGAGGATTCCCATTCTCAATCAACTACCTTTCAACGGTACAGAAAGAAATCCAAAGCCAGAAGATATTTCTCAAGCTCTGCACTTGCAATCATCTCATGTCACAACCAATTGGGAAACAAGGAGTGGTGTCAATAGTTTCCTAGCAAAGTTCTTGTTTGAGAAAGCCCGAAACTATTGGAACTCTTTGGATTTGCAAGCTTTTGAGGAAATTGTGGTTCTCCTCATCTATGGGTTTCCTGTGCTTTTTCACCTTTCCTTTTGGATAAAATAAAAGCCGGTGGCGACTCTTGCTAAGCGCAACATTTGCGATTAAACGCAGAACATTCAAGTCAGTTCTCCCACCGTATCACATAACTTATTAGAGGATTGGTAGAACCAAATCCTCTCAATAATAAGTTGCATTTGCTTTTTGTCAAGTATATGATCCATTTAAGAATTCTTAAGGCAACGTTAAATGATCAATGATGTTTAAGTGATCCACTTTGACCAAAATTGATGAAGATTCATTAAAGGATTTGTAGAACCAAAGCATCCTACCAATGAATCTCAAGGTTATTAGATCAAAGGGTTCAAATCAATATACTTGGGCATTCAAACATGGGTTTGAGCCACGAATGATCATTTCTTGAATCGGGACAAAATTTAGCGCTATGCTAAGCAATCATAAGTGGACTTATATAAAAGTCGCACCTATTTTGAGGTCGGTCAATAGCAATCTATGTACCTTATGTTTTGAGACATGATATAGGAATCATGCTCCAATAACATTTAGTACAATAAGAATGGGATAAGATGAAAAGGAATGTGGTGAGAAATAAACCACATTTGAACTAAAAATTTAATCAAATTATTATTAAAATCATTCATCCATTTTTATGGAGTTAGACTCAACACCATGGATCCAATGATGTTAATAAAGTTCATGATCTAAATTTCATAGTCCAAGATCAACCATAATATATATAGAATAAAATAAAATTGTATTTAAAATAAGAAAATAAGATTTTAAAAATGATTTAAAAAATGAAATAACGAGGAAAAATAGCAATTACATTCAAAATAATATAAAAAAATTAAACAAGACCATAGAAAAATCAGAAATGAGCTCAAATATTTATATAAATTTTTTGGTAATTTATCAAAAGGTCACCAATATTTGTCAAAAGGTCATTGGATCTTTCTCTAATTTTTTCAGAATTTAAAAATGAAGAAAAAGTATTTTTTAAAAAATTAAAACAATTCAAATAAAGTGAAAATTCATAAAAAAATATCAAAACACAAAATAAAATTCTTAAAAAATAAAAATAAAAAAGAGAAAAATCAAAAGTATTTTTCTTAATTTTTTCAGTATTTTTGAAGTTGAAATGGATTTTTTATGATTTTTTGAAATTTAAAACAATTTAAATATAAAAATTAGAAGAAAAAAAATATGGACCAGTGGATGAGAGTCAAAACGCGTTAGTAAGCTAATCCAATGGATCATACGCGTTTTGCATATCATGGTCATTATTGAATAAAGAATTGAATCAAATATTAAATAAAATATTTTAAAATTCCAAATGGCACACTTTCATTGGTTGAAGGATGAGACGTTGGTCATCTTCAACCTCCAACCAGTCTCGAAACCATGTTCCTCAAATTATAAAATTAGAGCTCGAGACCAGTACCATTCGCTTCGTCTGATCAAGACGAAGACAACCACACCTTCGCGAACAATTTATATAAATTGTAGCTCATTCATTTTGGAATAGAAGTTTTGAAAAGGGATTTGAAATTTCAAGGTTAAAACGTGTTTCCAGTTGAAAACAAATGTTGCGACTAGAATCAGGATGATGAGAGCTTCACAATAGTATCAAAGTTTGAGAGAATTGGTGAAGGAATCTACCTATTGAAGTTATGTTGCAGAGCTCTGAAAATGGACTTGGCTAGCATGATTCAAGGAGTTTTAGAGCTTAATTCTTCTTCTGTTAGCTTCAGTGAGGATCAAGGAAGGTGAATTGACAAAGAAATGATTGAGAAAGACTGTAAGAGAAAATTCGAAGTTGTAGAAAATTATGTTCAATAGAGAGTCTGGCAGCGTGATCCTGGATTTCCAAGCTTGAGAAAATGAATGAGGGATGATCCTCTATTTATAGGGAAGTGAATGGAATGCTCAAGCATGTGAAATGATGAAGTTTGGAGGGAAATCATGTGAACTTGCAAATAATAAAAGTGTGACTTGTAATTTGATCAAAACTCATCCAATTCTTGCTATTTATCATGCTAATCACTTCTAGAGGTTCACTAAACATGATTAGAAGCAAAAACACACGGAAACTTTGTGTTTAGAAGCCAAAACAAGCATTTCAAATTCTGACTTTTGGAGAAATTTCAGTTTCAAGTTACCAAATTCAAATCAATGGCATTCTCAACTCAAGGGGTCTTAGGACATGATTCTTGAAGCTTTAGAAAGATGAGTTTACAAGCTTTATAATGTGAAAAGAATTGGATCAAATGGATGCTTGTGCTGAAAGTTGCAATGAGTCAAAGTTGAGAAAAAGATGTTGACTTTCTATACTTAGAAATTTCTATGTTTTTCTTTAAAAATGACTTATAATCTCTTGCATCCAAACACGGCCTTCCACTTGAAATTTTCTCTTGACTAAAAAAGATGGCATGAATAAGATCTCTTGAATAACATTTTAAGACTTACACCATTCAAAATATCCAAAAATTGAGAAAGTTATGACTTGTTGAAGTTGGCAAAAATTCATGAAATGACCTATAATCTTTTGTATCCTTAGGGCATCTTTCATTAATTTTCACACTTTTCACTTACAAGATGGGTTGAAGTTAACACCTTTAATATCATTTTGGAAAAAGAATTGGCTTAAAGTGATAAAAGTTGACCAAGTTATGATTATTTGAAATCACCTAATGGAATTTGAGGGTTCATCTGGAGGACTTGTAATCTTTCTTCATCATCAAGTTTCTTTCACACAAAATTTCCTTGAAAATTTTGAAGTTATTTTTTAATAACCCTTTGAAGAGAAGCATGTCTTTGGAATCATTCAAAAATACCAAAATATGAGTAAGATATGCCCTTTTGAAGTTCAAAACCCTAGCTCATAGAGCAAGAAAATGCCTTGGGAAAGCTTTGGAATTTTGACCTACCTCTTTAGACAAATACTTTTGTAATGTGAATATGATTTGTTGAGTATGATAATTAGAAACCATATCAACCAAAACCACTTTCAAATCTTGAGAATTGAAGTAGGTATGCACTTGTGATAAATGAATCAAGGATTTGCACAGTTGAACCATCTTTGACAACTTAATGTATGATGAATCATAGTAGACTTTGTCATGATTTGCTTAAAAGTATCTTCAATGTTGAGGCTTGAGTCCCAATGAAGATTTGTTGAGGAAAGCATAGAAATGAGCTCATGAATCTATAAATCAATCTTGATGGAATGGGTTGTGCTTTCTCCTACAATCATCATCAATTGGGGAAAACATTTATTGTATTCATTAGTTATAGGATAATAAAAACATAGATGATCAAAAAATACAAGTCAAAATGCTTCGTGATTCCCCATAGAGCAAAGCTAAAGATAGGGAGAAGAACCAAAACCCTAGTGTGTGACCTTTTTGTGATTAAATTGATATGATGTGATAGAGGGATATTAGGGTCAAAAATTGGGGTACAACACACCGCCAGAGAATACTTTCTTGACAACAAATGGCCCTTCGTAGGTGGGAGTCCATTTCACCATGTAATCGCCTTGTGGTAGAATGATGCGTTTTATCACCAAATCACCAGCTTGGTATACTCGGTGTTTAATCTTCTTGTTGAATGCCTTGATCATACACTTTTGGTACATTTGACCATGACAGACAGTAGCCAGCCTCTTTTCATCAATTAATTTCAACTAATCCAATCTAGTCTGAATCCATTCATTTTTGCCTAAGTCAGCTTCTTTCATAATCCTTAGAGAAGGAATTTGAACTTCGACAAGCAGGACAACTTCCATGCCATAGACTAAAGAGAATGGGGTTTCCCCAATTGATGTTTGTGCCGAGGTACGATAGCCATGAAGAGAAAATGGTAGCATCTCATACCAGTCTTTATAGGTCACAACCATCTTTTGCACAATCTTCTTTATGTTCTTGTTGGCAGCCTCTACTGCACCATTCATCTTAGGTCTGTATGGAGAAGAATTATGATGCTTGATCTTGAACTGCATGCAGAGTTCAATAATCATATCATTGTTGAGGTTGGTTTCATTGGCAGTGATGATCCTTTCAGGGATGTTGTACCGACAGATGAGGTTATGCTTGATAAATCGGGCTACAATATTCTTGATAACTGAGGAAAATGAAGTCGCTTCAACCCATTTGGTGAAGTAATCAATGGCAACGAGGATGAAACGATTTCCATTAGATGCAATGGGCTTAATTTCTCTGATCATATCAATGTCCCACATTGTGAATGTCCAAGGAGCAGTCATGACATTTAAAGGTATTCTAGGTACATGAACCTTATCAACATAGATCTGGCACTTATGGCAAGTCCTCGAATGGTGGTGACAATCGGTTTCCATAGTCGACCAATAGTAACCAGCCCTCAGAATCTCCATGGCCATAGTGTATCCACTAGAGTGAATTCCGAATATACATTCATGCATATCCTCCATGATCTTCTCTGCTTCCTTCTTGTCCATACAACGGAGAAGAGTCGAATCATGGTTGCGCTTGTATAAAATCCCATTGCTTAGGAAGAACTTGAATGAGAACCTCCGCATGAATTTCTTATTGTTGATTGAAGCTCCCTCAGGATATTTTTGTGCTTTAAGATGCCTTTTCACTTCATGGTACCAAGGCTTCTCTTTATCAGGGTCAATCTCACAATAGTGTGTCGGTTCATCAAATCTTTCGATAGTAATTCTGGGAGCTTTGTTGTCCCAATTGACCTTGAACATAGATGACATAGTTTCTAAAGCATCTGCCAATTGATTTTCTTCCCTTAGAATATGCTAAAAGGATACCTTTTCAAAGTATGGGATCAGGATTAGCACCAGCTCTTTATAAGGAATCAAATTTGGATGTTTGGTATCCCACTCTCCTTTAACTTTATTAATTACCATGGCCGAATCTCCGTATACACTTAATAATTTGATTCTTAGGTCAATGGAAGCCTTAAGACCCAAGATGCATGCTTCATACTCATCCATGTTGTTGGTACAGTTGAAGCAAAGTATGGCAGTGAATGGTGTATGGAAACCTTCAGGAGAAATGATCACAACACCAATTCAGTTACCCAATGCATTGGAAGCTCCATCAAAAACCATAGTCCATCGGGATCCTTGTTCAGGTCCTTTATACAGTCCAAGCTTTGCACAACCGGTTATCAGTATGATATTCTCGTCCGGGAATTCGAAGTTCATTGATTGGTAGTCATTAAATGATTGAGGGTCCAAATGATCCGCCATTACACTTATTTTGATTGCTTTTTGTGTAGTATACTGGTGTTATACCCTAAAGAATTTGGCTAGTTTAAAGAATTCAAAGAACAATATCAGACTTTAGAGAAGAGACTCCGAGCTATGGAAGGTAATGATGCCTTTGGTATTGCTACTGAAAATATGTGCCTAGTTTCTGATCTGGTTATGCCTGCAAAGTTCAAGACTCCCGAGTTTGAGAAATATTAGGGGCATACTTGTCCAAGAAGCCACTTGGTGATGCAATTTGAAATATGTTTGCTTACACAAAGAATGACAAGCTGCTTATCCATTGTTTCCAAGATAGTATGAGTGGAGCTTCATTGAAATAGTATATGGGACTTGAGAAAGGTCGTATCCAATGCTTCCAAGATCTTGTTGATTCTTTCATAAAGAAATACAAATAAAACCTTGACATGGAACCTTATCGTCGCCAACTACAAAATATGTTTCAGAATAAGAAAGAACCTTTCAAGGAATATGCTCAACGATGGAGAGAATTGGCATCTCAAGTTGAACCACCTCTGGCAGAGAAAGAGTTAACTGGTTTGTTCATGGACACTTTGTCCCCTTTATTTTGGGAGAAGATGATTTGTAGTGTGTCCTCCAACTTCACGGACCTGGTGACTATCGGACAAAGATTAGAAGAAGGAATAAAAAATGGTAAAGTGTCTAAAGTTGTTGAATCTTCTAATGGTGCAAAGAAATACCTTGGGAACTTTCAGAAGAAGAAAGAGGTAGAAGCCAGTGTTGTCTCGACTGAGAGAAGAGGACCTCTTCGTAGGACTCAATACACTGATCAACCACAAGTAGTGGTTGCTACTCCTGTGGTCAATGCTCAACCATTTCATATCCCTCAACGAAAGAATATTACGCAGAATCAAAATCGGAATAGGGCTCAGTTTGATCCCATCCCTGTGAAATAAACTGAATTATATCCTGCATTGGTGCAGAAGGGCTTGATTACTATTAGACCTCTGATTCCTCGAAATCCTCCTCCAGTCGAGTTCAGATCTGACCTTCACTGTGAATTTCATCAAGGAGCTTCCGTTCATGATTTAGAAAGCTGTTATGCATTGAAAAATAGAGTTCAAGAATTGGTGAAAGAAAATATTCTCATTTTTAAAGTGGCGGGTCCTAATGTTATCAACAATCCTTTGCCAAAACAAAGTGGATGAATACTGAGTCGGGGTACCCTCAAGTCACTTCCTAAATCCAGTGTTTCAGATAGGACAACTCATCCTTGTTACTGATTAGTCACTAGGCCATCTTTCTTTCTGTTTGCATTTTTCCCTTGTTTATGTTAAAATTGTTGCTTTCAAATTTTGTTTGTAGTTTTATGTTAAGTTTAATGAAATGAGCATTGTAATGTTTTGATTCAAATCATTTTCATTTACTTCTTTCAAATATATTTCTCTTGTTTACTCCCTTTATCAAGCTTTTTTTTATGCAAAGATTTGATTGAGGATGATGAAAACGAAATACCAATAATTATTGCTGGTATGCTTTCGAATAAAACTTTGCTGAAGATATACAAGCATTTTTTCAACTCCCAAACACCAGAGCAATAAGGATGTTAATCCCTCGTTCACCCCTTTGAGCCTAGAAGTTGGAGTTTCTTTTTATACGAAAAAAACCCGCAATCTTAACCTGGGGATGGGTAGTTATCAAATAATTTGGTTGTGCATTCAATTACAAGATAAATCGTTCAAGACACCTTTCAGTAAAGGTCGCGATCAAGCTTTCCTTTGCACACAACAAGAAGTGTCAAAGATGCTCTTAAACAAAAAATGACAAAGATGGTTCCCCGTAATCATTGAGCAAGGCAGTCATTATCATTCCAAAAAGAAAAATGAAATGAAAAGAAAAATCAAAAGAAAAATCCCGCTAATTCAAAACCACTGAAGGAGACTTAGGCAAAAAAACTAGGATATCCCGCTGACTGTAATTCCAAATGAAACAATTCAGGAAAAAGTTGGGAATAATAAATTCAATCAGAAGAGGTTTTCAAATACTCAAAATTCTCCACCAGAGTTGACAAAAGTTCACAAAACAACAAAAGGATATAAGAAGAAGTGACTTCCATCTCAAAAATTCCTTAGCTTATGAATCATCGTCATTGCTACCATCACTGCAATTCCAAAATCTCTTGGAACCTTAATGCATATTCTGAATTAACTGGACTTAGGACTGAAGAACATCATAAAGATTGGATTGGGTACAAATAAACTTTGAGCCTTTATGCTTTATTTCTTAAACTATGAACCAGACCATGTTACAACCCTTAAAAGACCTAATTAAAACCAGGTTTCTTTTGAAAGCATACTACATCAAGGTTGCGTAAACTGACTCCTAAGATCCTTTGCAAATCATTTGTCTTGGTATGTTCATTCCTTTGCTTTCTCTTTCACTTTAAAAGTATAAACCACTGTGTTTTAACCAGTGATGCATTTCCTATACACCAATAACATCATTCCAAAAATGACTTTGGATTCAAAACTTTTGCATGAACTTGGCATTAAAATTACCATGTTTGAATAAAAAATTTTGCTTGCAAACAAGATTTCCTCGTCAAGGAATTTAAAATAGTTGAGAAACTTGGTCAATGACTATATCAGGGGCAAGTATCTTCCAGGTCCAATTGCGAATCAATTCAAGTTTTGTTGCTCAGTGCGAGTTTTCTCAGAATTGGTTAGCCAGAAGATCATTTTCAAGATTAATACTGGGAAACTGAAGCCATGATCAGTTTATTTCGAACAATCATCTCAGAGCTGAAGTCGTGATCAGCTTATTTCCAACAACTTCCGTATGAAGCAATAATTAATTTATTCTCAACAGTCTGCTAATATGGGACAAATCCCCAAGCAGCTTTCCATGTCCTTCCTCAGAAAATCATCAGTTCAATAAAGCTTACAAGTATGAAAAATTTGGGCTCAAGACATTTTCTTTCCAATCAAATTTGGCAGAGGTCTCCTTGTTGAGGAATCAAACTTTCAATCTTACCTCCACAAAAGAGTCAAACTCCATTGTCATAAACGTCTGCATTACATGCATAAATCATTCACATATCATGAATAACAAAATGCATACATAATTCATAACAAGAGTGTTTCATCCTCATTTTCATTTCCCGAGGTCTTGTTGCAGTTGACATGTCACCTTGAGATCAAAGTCCAACTTACTTGGCGCCTACCAAAGCAGATGTCAGTTCAACTGTCTCTCTTTCTTCCAATGCTAATCTTGGATAAGCTATCTTTCTTTCCATCCAATGCTAATCTTGGATATGTTGTCTCTCTTTTTCCGTCCAAAGCTAATATTAGATGTTGTTATCTTTGCTGTCGTCCAAAGCCAATATTGGATGTTGCTATCTTTTGTCTCACCTCATTAAAATCCAATATTGGATGTTGTGATCTTTTCTATCGTCTAAAGCCATTATTAAACGTTGAGCTTTTATTTCATTCAAAGCCAGTATTGAATTTCAGGATCTTTTGTTTCCATCCAAAGCCATTGTTGGATGTTGTGATTTTCTCTCGTCTAAAGCCATTATTAGACGTTGAGTTTTCCCTTCATCCAAAGCCAATATTGGATGTCGTGTTTCTTTTATGTCCAGCATCTTTCCTGAACGACTCTGATGTGGCTTCAGATTTGGTCTCATCCCATATCTAATGTTCTTCTAGATGCTACTGATTGTCTTTTCCAGAGAGTTGCTCGCTTCACTCAATGCCATTCTTGGATGTCGCTGCTTGCCTTCTCGGGTTTTACCCTTTTTTTCAAGTATTGCTGGTTACTCCTTGTCACTCTGACAGATATCCATAAATATCTTGTTATTTCCCTAGCGTGTCTTTCCATGTCATTTCATCTGAACTACCACAATTTTTTAGTTTCGAGTCTTTCCATATTCCCAAAGTCCATCTCATCTCATACATCATTCAAAAATATATGTGCACTCATTCAAAACATATGTTATCATCTCATCGCATCAGGGACGAAATTTAGGTATGTTTGTATTTAATTACTTTCCGCCTATCTGGAAAAAAGATGATTAAATAGGGGCAGTTGTTGTACCCTAAATTTCTCCCCTAACTTTTTCAGTCGCGCTTTCATATCATATTTTTTCATTTGGTCACAATCATTAATAAATAGCTTCATTCATCACATTTGCATCCTATCTTTAAGTTTTCTCTTGTGTTGTTCGCTAACTTGTAATCAAAATACAAAAAAAAAGATTTTATCTTTGACTTTGCATATTTGTGTTTTGTAGGTACCGAGTCAAAGCATATGGCAAATAAGGTTTTCCGATAATATTTCCATAACATCTCTATTTGCAAAGAAAAAGAACTAAAAAAATTTCATTTTTTTCACTGTACAATCGATTTCTCCTAGAGTGCAATCGATTGCACAAAGTGCATTCTGCATAATTTTTGAAAAAGATACACTGTGTAAATCGATTTACATTGTAGTGCAATCGATTTGTACAGAGTGAAAATTTAAATTAAAAAAATCAGCAATTTCAAGCTTGTCAAATTTTGGCTCCAATTTTTTCTCTAAATTTTTAAAGAATTATCATTAATTCAAATTTTGGCTCCAAGAATCAATTACCAAATATCCACTAATCCCAATCCTAAACTCTATAAATAGAGCCCTCATTTCATTAAAATTTCAAGCTTTTGATAGCCAAAATCACTTTGCTAAAAAATCTCTCAATTCTCTCCATCTTCCAAATTCACTTAAAGCTTCATTTTCAAGAAAAGTTAGTAAGCTTTGCATTGAAGCTTACTAATCTTTGAGCTAAAACTTCATGCAAACACTTTTTATTCATTAATTCTCTACATCCAAGCTTGGACAATTGATTCTTGTGGTTGAATTGAAGCAAATTCTTGAAGTTGTGTTGATAATTCTCTAGATCTACCTTTGGTAAGTTGGATAATTCATTTTTCACAATGTGATCTCTTGTTGATCTTTGGGATTGATTCATTGAGCATTATTTTTTGATTCCAATTATGCTATTTTCTGATAATTTAATAGAATTTCCGTGCTCAATTGGATCCATGATCATAAGGCATTTGATGGAAAGTTTGAACAAGAATTTTGCCTTTTAAAATGCCATTTTTCTATCTGTAACAGCGTGCAATCGATTGATGTAACAGTGCAACCGATTGCACTAAGTGAATTTCAAGCAGATTTAAAAAAAAACATTGTGCAAATCGATTTACACTATAGTGCAATCAATTTTCATATAGAGAGAATACATTTTTGCCTTGTTTTGGGGCTGTTTTGATCCATAAATGTTTTTCTACTCACTCCTTTTGATTGTTGATTTAGATTACAATTTTAAATGTCCAATTTCTCTTTAAATTCAATGGACTTTAGGTGTAGATAAAGTTGGATAAATGTTCATTAATTCAAATCTACCTAAGAGTAACTTATTTAATTCATTTTTAGTACTTTGAATTATTGATATGTTTAGTACTTTAATCCACCAAGATGAGTGATTGAATTTAAGGATGAAAGAGTTTTGAAGTGGTGATCCAAATTAGCTTATCATTCCCCTTCCTCTTCATCTTATCCCTTTCTTTTTTAATTGCGCTACATGTTAAGGAATGATGATCTCTATATCATTTATCCAAATATTAAGTACATAGATTGCTATTGACTGGCCTCAAAATAGGTGCGACTTCTATATAAGTCCACTTACGATTGCTTAACATAGCGCTAAATTTTGTCTCGATTCGAATAAATGATTATTTGTGTCCCAAACCTATGTTTGCAAGACCAAGTATGTTAATTTGATCTCTTTGATCCAATAAGCTTGAGATTCATTGTATGGAGGATTTGGTTTTACCAATCCTCTAATGGATCTTCATCAATTTTAGTCAACGCGGATCACTTAAACATCGTTGATTATTAAATGTTGCCTTGAGACTTCTAAAATGGATGATATACTTGACAAAAAGAAAATGCACCTTGTTGTTGAGAGGCTTTGGTTCTACCAATCCTCTAATGAGTTCAAAAGGCAAGTTTCAAGATGGTCATCCAACTAATCACTAATTTCTAATAATTGACTTTATTTTATGCTTTTATTTTTATGCTTTATGTACCATTTACTTTAAGCATTTAGATTTCATGCCATTTTTATTTTACTCACTTGAGCATTTATTCTTATGCCATTTTTATTTTGCTCACTTGAGCATTTACTTTTATGTCATTTTTATTTTGCTCACTTGAGCTTTTCTATTCCTTTTAAAGACACTTAATAATCAACATGAACCATAAAAAACATTAATGACACTTGGACTACTTTGTTACTATCCTTGGCGTTATGGAGTGATAGACTTCTTGGACTTAGGATTAGAGACCTTGGCCTACAATCGAGACCTTGTGACCTTAATTGATATTTTGTCTGAAGTTCTTGAGGTTTACCTGAAGACATTGGGTTGTTTGTTTGTTTTGTGTGCAGGTTATTGTGATTATATACTTTGTTTGTAATCTGGAATTCACCCGTTACTCTGCCTAATTTTTGTAAAGACTTAATACATTTACAGTTTGGTCCTTCTCAATAGGTCTAGTATCTTTGCTTGCTTGGTTTCACTCCAAAGAATTGGAATTCTATCTTGACACATAATGTCAAGTGTTGTCTTCTTGTTGAATAGATGGTTCTCTTCCTTAGCTTTTACCTTATGCTTTAGGATAGTCCCTTCATCTCCTCCCATCTTCTTTAATTTTCAAAACCTTCTCATCTTTTTCAAAACCTTTGTTTATAAAATCAAACCTCTTTCATAATAAACCTCGACCTTGTCGAGTGCCTTTTCTTTTAAAACTTATTTTCTTTAAACAAACCTCAATTCACTTAATCATATTTTTGACATTTTTCAAAATTAACAAAACAATTCAACTTATTCAAACTCTTATGTGCGTCCGCGCACTTTTACCCTTCAAAACTTTTTTCAAGATGAGACATGATTCATTGATAGTCGAGCAACATTCTTATATCCCCATGGTTATAAAGGTGTCGACTTTTCCACTTGAGTGCTAGAGGCGTTCTCAAACCCTCACTCTTGCTTGTAGCGGTAGAAATGTTCAAGACTAAGCCATTGGATTGACTAGACTTTATACAAATCAAAATAAAAATCGCCACCGTGCTTTATTGTTTCCAAAGGAATGGGAAAAGAGTGAATAACCCAAAAGAGGGGGAAATATTCAAGGTAAGGGGGTTGGTTAGGCAAAAGGGAGGTATTAGCACCCTAAACATATATGGTACTCCGTAGGAACCTATTTGTAAAATCTGTATATTTTGGCTGTAAAAATGTGTTGTATATAAAATGGATGGTGGAGGTGAGAAAAGAAATATATTTTTTATGATTTTTTCACCCGCCGCGGTTGCGAACCTTTAGTGCCTACGTACCACCTTTTTATGCAATAGGGGATCAGGGTACACGTAGTTCCTCTTTTAAAAAGTTGAAACACAAGTGTGTTGGTTAACTTTATGAGATAAGACATCATTGTCATTGTCCGTGTGGAAAACATACTTACTACCCACAATCATGAGATAGGAGAATTTGCATCAACTCAAAGTGGAGGATATGGCTTCGATTTTAAAATCAACAATGCCTCACTCAATACCCAAGTGGAAAATATCTCTCTTCAATACATGTTGTAGAAGTATAGTTATTTGCATCACTACAAGGATTGACAACACTCTAATCTTTTTTGAGAAAAGTTTAAAGATAAAAAGCCAAAGTGGCAAAATGGTTTGAAATGAGATTGGTTGACTTTTAGTCTTCTTACAAAAAGTGTTAAGGTATTGTTAAGTTGATTGAAATTTATTGATGAAAGTGTTTTGAAAATGCATGGACCTAAGTCCAAGTTTATTATGAAAATGTTTCAAGTTTAGAAATAATAATAATTTTCAAAAAGGGGGGGGGGGAGATTTTTGAAATTAAAGAAGATGGGAGGAGAAGAAGAGACTATCCTAAAGCATAAGGTAAAAGCTAAGGATAAGAACCATCTAACCAACAATAAGCCAAAACTTGACATTATGAGCCAAGATAGAATTCCAATTCTTTGGATTGAAACCAAGCAAGCAAAGATACTAGACCTCTTCAAGTGTATTAAGTCTTCACAAAAATTGGGCAGAGTAACGGCTGTACACGGGTGAATTCCAGATTACAAATAAAGAATGTAATCACAAAAACCTGCTCAAAAAAAAAACAAGCAACCCAATGTCTTGAGGTAAACCTCAAGAGCTCCAGACAAAATAATCAGATAATATCACAAGGTCTCAAAGATAGGCCAAGGCTTCTAATCCTAAGTTCAAGAAATAGTCCCATGCTCCATAATTCCAAGGATAGAAACCAAATAGTCCAAGTATCATTAAGAGTTTTTTCAGGGTTTAAGTTGATTATTAAGTATCTTATGAAAAGAAAAAGAAAAGCTCAAGTGAGCAAATTAAAAATGACAATAATATAAATGCTCAGATGAGCAAAGATGAAAAATGGAATGAAATAAAAAATGCTAAAAATAAGTAGTGAATAAAGCATAAAAGAATAAAAGCCTAAAATAAAACAAGTCAATAATTAGTGTTAGTTGGATGACCATCTTGAAACTTGCATTTGGAACTCATTAGAGGATTGGTAGAATCAAAGCCTACACATAACAAGTTGCATTTACTTTTTGTCAAGTATATCATCCATTTGGAATTCTCATAAGTACCATTTAATGATCAACAATGTTTAAGTGATCCGCGTTGACCAAAGGTGTTGTAGATCCATTAGAGGATTGGTAGAACCAAAGCCTCCACACAATGAATCTCAAGGTTATTGGATCAAAGAGATCAAATTAACATACTTGGGCTTGCAATCATAAGTTTGGGCCACGAATGATCATTTATTCGAATCCGGACAAAATTTAACGCTATGTTAAGCAATCGTAAGTGGACTTATATAGAAGTCGCACCTATTTTGAGGCCGGTTAATAGCAATCTATGCACCATTTATTTTGAGACATGATATAGAGATCATGCTCCAACAACATTTAGTGCAATGAGAAGGGAATGAGATGAAGAGGAATTAGGGTAAAAAGAGAAACCACATTTGAATTAATATTTAATCAAACTATTATTAAAATCATTCATCCATTTTTTGTGGAGTTAAACTCAACACCATGGATTCAATGATGTTAATAAAGCCATGACCAAAAAATTAACCCAAGAAAGCCAGAAAATATTCACAAAATAATAATATAATTAATATATACATTAAAGGGTTTAAAAATGTTTTAAAAATGGAAAATAATGAAGAAAATGCCAATTATATTCAAATTAATCAAGAAATGAAAAATAAGACCATAGAAAAATCAGAAAAGAGGCCAAGTGATTTTATAAATTTTTTGGGAATTTTTAAAGGTCATAAACTATTTTTTTAAAATTAAAATAAATGGGTAAAATAAACAAAAATAGTAAAAAATAGTAAAGTCAAAAACAAAAATAAAATAAGGTCACCAATATTTGTCACAATATCATTAGATCATTCCATAATTTTTTCAGAATTTAAAAATGTGTAAAAGTATTTTTAAATATTTTAAACAAATCAAATAAGTGTAAAATTCATAAAAAATACCAAAACACAAAGTTAAATTGTGAAAAAATAAAAATCAGAAAGAGAATAATCAAAAATATTTTTCATAATTTTTTCAGATTTTTTGGACTAAAAATGAATTTTCTATGATTTTTTGAAATTTAAAACAATTAAAATATAAAAATCAGAAAAAGAAAATAAAAGAAAAAGATGTGGACCATTGGATGAGAGTCAATACGCGTTAGTAGTCAAATCCAAGGGATCTGGCGCGTTGTGCATATCATGGTCTTTAATGAATAATGTATAGAATCATTAATAAAATCAGAATTTGAAAATAACAAATGCCACGCTTTCATTGGTTAGAAGATGACACATTGGTCATCTTCAACCTCCAGCCCTCACGAATTGCAGGTCTCTCAAACTATAAAATCAGAAGCTCGAAATATGTCATTCGTTTCGTCTCTTTAAGACGAAGACAACCACACCCTCGCGCCAAATTTATATAAATTGTAGCTCAAGCAATTTGGAAAGAAAAATTTGAAAAGGGATTTGAAAATTCATGGTCAAAACGTGCTTCCAGATGAAAGTAAATGTTGCGACTAGAACCAGGGCAATGAGAGCAACACAATGATACCAAAGTTTTGAAGAATTGATGAAGGAATCTACCTATTGAAGTTCAGTTGCAGAGCTCTGAAACTAGACTTTTATGGAGTAAGATAGGGCACGATTCTTGAATGTAATTATATGGTTAGATTCAGGGAAGATCAAGGAAGGTGAATTAATGGAAAAAATGGAATGAAAAAGGCTTGAGAATAGGATTCGAAGTAGATGAATTATGAGTTGTAAGGCAAGTTTGGCAGGGTGATTCTGGCTATATAAGCATGGGAAATTGAATGGGGGATGACCCTCTATTTAAAGGGAATAAAATGGAATGTTCAAGCGTGTGAAATGATGAAGTTTGGAGGGAAATCGTGTGAACCTGATGCACGAGCAAAGTGTGATCTGATTTGCATCAAAACGCATCTAATCATTGTGTTTCAAGGCTCTAATCCACTTTGGCAACTTGGTTAAACATGTTTATATCACAAACGCGTTCTAATTTGATGTTTAAAGGCCAAAACATGAATTTCAAATTCTGACTTATGGGGAAACTTCAGTTACCAAGTTACCAAGTTCAATCCAATGGAATTTCCACCTCAAGGGGTCTTAGGGCAAAATTCTTGATGCTTTGGAAAAATGAGGTAACAAGCTTTGCAATGGAAAAAGAATGGAATCAAATGGATGCTTGAGGTGAAAGTTATATGGAGTCAAAGTTGAAGAAAAAGAGTTGAATTTCCATTCTTAGGAATATTTCAAATTCTTCTTTAAAAATGACCTATAATCTCTTGCATCCAAACATGGCCTTCCACTTAGAATTTGATCTTCACCAAAAAATATGAAATGAAGTAGATCTATTGAATGACATTTTGCAATTTGAACCACTAAAAATCTCCAAAAATTGTGCAAGTTATGACTTGTTGAAGTTGGCCAAAAATTATGAAATGACCTATAATCTTTTGCATTCTTAAGGCAACTTCCATCCATTTTTTTACTTTGCACATAAAAGAAGGCATGAATTACACATCTTTAAGATAATCATGAAAAAATAATGGGCTCAAGGTGATAAAAATTGACCAAGTTATGACCATTTGAAGTCACATATGGAGAATTGGTGATTCATCTGGGTGACTTGTAATCTTTCCTCTTCACCAATTTCCTTCCACATGAAAACTCCTTGGATCTTTTGAAGTGATTTGTTGGTAACTCATTGAAGAGAAGAATTTTTTTAGAATCACTAAAAAATACCAAAAGATGAGCAAGATATGCCCCTTTGAAGTCCAAAACCCTAGCCTCTAGATCAAGAGAATACTTGGTGGAACTTTGCCAAGTTTGAACAAACGTTTTGTGCCAATATTCTTCCTTTGTGAATAAAAATTGTTGAGGATGATGATGAGGATTCATGGCCACCAAAGCCACTTCCATGCCAACTTCAAAACAACTCCAATGGTGAGATTTGAATTTCTCAAGCTATTGACTAGGGCATGGAAATAAACTCACGAACCCATGAAGCAACTTGCTAAACCTCATTGCCTTTACCTACATTATTAACAAGTAAGACAAACCAATATTGTATTTTGTTAATTATAGAGAAAATCAAATCAAAATATCCATGATCACAAAAGAAAACAAGTTAAGGTGCTTGGTAATTCCTCAGAAGAGCAAGGCTAAAGATAGGGAGAAGAACCAAAAGCTCTAATGTGATTTTGTTGTGATTGAAACAATAGGGTATGATGAAGAGATCTTAGGGGGGGGGGGGAAATTGGGGTACAACATTGCTGACGCAAGGTCCTTCTTTCTCATACCTTGTGGGCGTTACTCGAGATTTCTCTCCTAACATTCACGACTTGTCTCTTCATTTAAAATCCATCAACAGACAAGTCTTTTCTAGCCAAACTACGGTGTTCTGACTTTCCCACTACACGAGGGAGTACATAGGCACTAAGTCTTACGACCCAAGGCGAGCAACAAAAATAATAAAAAAACATTTCATTTTCTTTTGTTTACAAATACTCACTCATTATTTTCCTTTAGCAAGTAAACCTTCACATGACATTCCTTTTAAAAGAAACCAAACAAAGTGGACCCTACGGAGTACTGTAGATGCTTAGGGTGCTAACACCTTCCCTTTGCATAACTGACCCCCGTACCTCGATCTCTGATCTTTTATTTCATTGTGGGTTTTGTTCACTTTTTTCCCATTTCCCTTTGGAACCAATAGAGTGCGGTGGCTACTTCATTGTGTTGAGATACGTCAATTGATGGCTTAATCTCAAATCTTTACTGCTACATTTCTTTTCCTATCATCACTGTCACAATTTCGTTCTCTCTTAGTTCTGATTTACGCGTGTGACGGAAAGTGGCGACTTCACTGGGGACAGATTGACCTATTGCTGGTCCATTCATAAGTGAGTCAATCCTAGCTTTGCTTGTTTCTTTCCTATGAGTGTTTATATACTATTTTACTTGTTGTTTATTACTTCCCATTATGATGTATATATGTTTGTCTATATTTTCCTGGTTTTTAGGGGCTTGGTGATTTCTTATAAGTATTCTACCTGGACTTTGGGCAAACCTAAGATAGGACGGGCGATATAGTCATGTTGACTTTGAGGGACTAATCCCAAAAAAGGAGACATAAGATCCCCCACTCAGTGGAGGCCCTTTTGAATGTAGTGTCGTTTACAGAGTAATCGGGAAGACATACTTCTTTCGACCTGGGAGCCTGCTGAAGCTGAGGACCGTAGAAAACCTAACCCATCTTGGCCTTTTAGGTGTAGTGCGGAAGCTATGACAGAGTAATCCAGAAATAGTTGTCACGCGATACTACGCTCGAACGAGTTTTTCCTGAGAATATTTCTAATTACCGAGTTAATCGAGATATTGGTAATATTTGAAGGAAGTATGTAGACTCCGGGAACCTGTTAGAACCTTGTTCGGCAGGTGATAACCGTTAGTCCATACCTTATGGTTTGTACCTTTGACTCCAGGCTCGTGACTCTAAATCATGTGATCCTGTTACTTTATAGTGAATTGCATAGCATTGCATATCATTTGCCTCCTCTGCATCATTCTACATACATCCAGGTTGTTCAGGATCTTATTACCAATTTCTTCTTTCTTCTAGTTAGTCGTCTACCATCAAGCTGATTCCTCAACACAACTACGGGACTAGAGCTGCTGTCAGATTGAGAATGGAAAACCAAGAACAATACAACATGGAAGTCAGAATGTAAGTCGATGAGTTGATGTCAGGCATGGCCAAACTTACTGAGAGGATGCAAGTCCTGATTTCCAGAGGAGAGGCACCTCAAAGGACTGTGATATCTGAAATCCCAATTGCTGCTGTTGACACTCAACCTATCCAGCATACATCTACTACATGGCTAGAGTTTGGTTTACCTCATAACTACACTCTGCCTGTTGCAATTACTTCAATGGTTGACCAATCTTTAAGGCTCTAGTTTTCACTGAACCTCAGCCAATCGTTCATACTGCTTCTCATCAACTTTCTACACAAGTTGCTTTTAGGAATCCTCTCTTTGAGTACCATGCTTCCATTCCTCAAAGTATGAGTCAGGGAGACTTTGGTGAGTTTAAAGAATTAAAATAACAATATCAGACTTTAGAGAAGAGACTCTGAGCTATGGAAGGTAATGATGCCTTCGGTATTGCTACTAAAAATATGTGCGTAGTTTCTGATCTGGTTATGGCTGCAAAGTTCAAGACTCCCCAGTTTGAGAAATAATAGGGGCATACTTGTCCAAGAAGCCACTTGGTGATGTACTTTCAAAAGATGTCTGCTTACACAAAGAATGACAAGCTGCTTATCCATTGTTTCCAAGATAGTCTGAGTGGAGCTTCATTGAAATGGTATATGGGACTTGAGAAAGGTTGTATCCAATGCTTCCAAGATCTTGTTGATGCTTTCATAAAGAAATACAAATACAACCTTGACATGGCACCTGATCGTCGCCAACTGCAAAATATGTTTCAGAATGAGAAAAAATATTTCAAGGAATATGCTCAACGATGGACAGAATTGGCATCTCAAGTTGAACCACCTCTGGCAGAGAAAGAGTTAACTGGTTTGTTCATGGATACTTTTTCCCCTTTATTTTGGGAGAAGATGATTGGTAGTGTGTCCTCCAGCTTCACAGACCTGGTGACTATCGGCCAAATATTAGAAGAAGGAATCAAGAATGGTAAAGTGTCTAAAACTGCTAAATCTTCTAATGGTGCAAAGAAATATCTTGGGAACTTTCAGAAGAAGAAAGTGGTAGAATTCAATGTTGTCTCGACTGAGAGAAGAGGACTTCTTCGTAGGCCTAAATACACTGATCAACCACAAGTAGCGGTTGTTACTCCTACGGTCAATGCTCAACCATTTCATGTCCCTCAACAATAGAATATTGCGTAGAACTAGAATCAAAATAGGGCTCAGATTTATCCCATCCCTATGACATACACTGAATTGTATCCTGCATTGGTGCATAAGGGCTTGATTATGACTAGACCTCTGATTCCTCGAAATCCTCCTCTAGCCGAGTTCAGATCTGACCTTCACTGTGAATTTCATCAGGGAGTTGTGGGTCATGATTTAGAAAGCTATTATGCATTAAAAAACAGAGTGCAAGAATTGGTGAAAGAAAATATTCTCATTTTCAAAGAGGCGGGTCCTAATGTTATCAACAATCCTTTGCCAAAATAAAGTGGCTGAAGCCTGAGTCGGAGTACCCTCAAGTCACTTCCTAAAGCCAGTGTTTCAGATATGACACTCATCCTTGTTACTGATTAGTCACTAGGCCTTCTTTCTTTATGTTTGCATTTTTCCCTTGTTTATGTTAAAATTGTTGCTTTCAAATTCTGTTTGTACTTCTATGTTAAGTTTAATGAAATGAGCATTGCAATGTTTTGATTCAAATCATTTTCATTTACTGCTTTCAAATATATTTCTCTTGTTTACTCCCTTTATCAAGCTTTTGTTTATGCAAATATTTGAGGGAGCATGATGAAAACGAAATACCCATAATTGTTGTTGGTATGCTTTCGAATAAATCTTTGTTGAGGATATACATGCATTGTTTCAACTCCCAAACACCAGAGCAATAAGGAAGTTAATCCCTCATTCACCCGTTTGAGCCTAGAAGTTGGAGTTTCTTTCTATACGAAAAAAACTCGCAATCTTAACTTGGGGATGGGTAGTTCTCAAGTAATTTGGTTGTGCATTCAATTACAAGAGAAATCGTTCAAGACACCTTTTAATAAAGGTCGCGATCAAGCTTTCCTTTGCACACAACAAGAAGTGTCAAAGACGCTCTCAAATAAAAAATGACAAAGATGGTTCCTCGTAATCATTGAGAAAGGCAGTCATTATCTTTCCAAAAATAAAAATGAAATGAAAGGAAAAATCAAAAGAAAAATCCCGCTAAGTCAAAACCACTGAAGAAGACTTAGGCAAAAAAATGGGGGCATCCCGCTGACTGTAATTCCAAATGAAACAGTTCAGGAAAAAGTTGGGAATAATAAATTCAATCAGAAGAGGTCTTCAAATCCTCAAAATTCTCCACCAGAGTTGACAAAAGTCCTCAAAACAATAAAAGGATGTAAGAAGAAGTGACTGCCATCTCAAAAATTTCTTAGCTTCTGGATCATTGTCATTGCTACCATCAGTGCAATTCCAAAATCTCTTGGAACCTGAATTCATTTTCTGAATTAACTGAACATAGACTGAAGAAAAACATGAAGATTGGGTTGGGTACAAATAAACTTTGAGCCTTTATCCTTTATTTCTTAAACTGTGAACCAGACCATGTTACAACCCTTAAAAGACCTAATTGAAGCCAAGTTTCTTTTGAAAGCATACTACAGCAAGGTTGCGTAAACTGACTCCTAAGATATTTTGAAAATCATTGGTCTTGGTATGTTCATGCCTTTGCTTTCTCTTTCACTTTAAAAGTATAAACCACTATGTTTTAACCAGTGATGCATTTTCTATACACCAATAACATCATTTCAAAAATAATTTTGGATTCAAAACTTTTGCGTGAACTTTGCATTAAAATTATCATGTTTGAATAAACAATTTTGCTTGCAAACAAGCTTTCCTCGTCAAGCAATTTCAAATAGTTGAGAAACTTGGTCAGTGACTCTATCAGGGCCAAGTGTCTTTCAGGTCCAATTGCGAATCAGTTCAAGTTTTGTTGCTCAGTGCGAGTTTTCTCAGAAGTGGTTAGCCAGAAGATCATTTTTAAGACGCATACTGGGGCATTCCTTTCCTTCAATTATTTCAAAGAACTGAAGCCATGATCAGTTTATTCAAACATATATCTCAAGAGATTAAGCCATGATCAGTTTATTTCCATCAATCATCTCAGAGCTGAAGTCATGATCAGCTTATTTCCAGCAACTTTCGACTGAAGCCATGATCAGTTTATTCTTAATAGTCTGTTAATCTGGGACAAATCCCCAAGCAAATCTCCATGTCCTTCCTCAGAAAATCATCAGTTCAATACATCTTACAAGTGTGACAAATTTAAGCTCAAGACATTTTCTTTCCAATCAAATTTGGCTGAGTTCTCCGTGTTGAGGAATCAAATTTCCAATCTTACATCCACAAAAGAGTCAAAATCCATTGTCATAAACGTTTGCATTACATTGATAAATCATTCACATATCATGCATAACAAAATGCATACATAATGCATAACAAGAGTGTTTCATCCTTATTTTCATTTCCCGAGGTCTTGTTGCAGTTGACATGTCACCTTGAGATCAAAGTCCAAATTACTTGGCACCTACCAAAGCAGTTGTCAATTCAATTGTCTCTCTTTCTTCCAATGCTAATATTGGATGAGCTATCTCTCTTTCCATCGAATACTAATCTTAGATATGTTGTCTCTCTTTTTTTGTCCAAAGCTAATATTAGGTGTTGTTATCTTTGCTGCCGTCCAAAGCCAATATTGGATGTTGATATCTTTTGTCTCACCTCATTCAAAGCCAATATTGGATGTTGTGATCTTTTCTCTCGTCTAAAGCTATTATTAGACGTTGAGCTTTTCTTTCATTCAAAGCCAGTATTAAATGTCAGGATCTTTTATTTCCATCCAAAGCCATTATTGGATGTTGTGATTTTCTCTATCATCTAAAGCCATTATTAGACGTTGAGTTTTCCCTTCATCTAAAGCCAATATTGGATGTCGTGTTTCTTTTTTGTCCAGCATCTTTCCTGAACGACTCTGGTGTAGCTTTAGATTTGGTCTCATCCCATATCTAATGTTCTTCTAGATTCTTATGATTTTCTTTTCTAGAGAGTTGCCCACCTCATTCAAAGCCATTCTTGGATGCTGCTGCTTGCCTTCTCGAGTTTTACCCCTTTTTTCCACATATTGTTGGTTACTCCTCGTCACTCTGACAAATATCCAAAAATATCTTATTGTTTCCCTAGCGTGTCTTTCCACGTCATTTCATCTGAACTACCACAAGTTTCTTGTTTTTAGTCTTTCCATATTCCCAGAGTCTATCTCATCTCATACATCATTCAAAAATATATCTCAAAAAAGAGTCCATGCACTCATTCATAACATATGTTATCATCTCATCGCATCAGGAACGAAAGATA
Source organism: Vicia faba (assembly GCA_948472305.1). NCBI lineage: Eukaryota > Viridiplantae > Streptophyta > Magnoliopsida > Fabales > Fabaceae > Vicia > Vicia faba. The sequence continues at coordinate 1,407,521,337 of OX451739.1, forward strand.
ATTAAATAGGGGCAGCTGTTGTACCCTAAATTTCGTCCCTAACTTTTTCCGTCTCACTTTCATATCATATTTTGTCATTTGGTCACAATCATTAATAAATATTTTCATTCATCACATTTGCATCCTATCTTTAAGGTTGCTCTTGTGTTGTTGACTTACTTCTAATCAAAATACAAAAAAAAAATATTTGTCTTTGTCTTTGCATATTTGTGTTTTGTAGGTACCGAGTCAAAGCATATGGCAAATAAGGTTTTCCGGTATTATTTCCCTAAAATCTCTATTTGCAAACAAAAATATTTAAATTTTTTTCATTTTTTTCACTGTACAATCGATTGCTCCTAGAGTGTAATCGATTGCGCAAAGTGCATTCTGCATAATTTTTGAAAAAAATACACTGTGCAAATTGATTTGTACTATAATGCAATCGATTTGCACAGAGTGAAAATTTGAAAGAAAAAAAATCAGCAATTTCAAGCTTGTCAAATTTTGGCTCCAATTTTTTCTCTAAATTTTGAAAGAATTATCATTAATTCAAATTTTGGCTCCAAGAATCAATTACCAAATTACCATTAATCTCAATCCTAAACTCTATAAATAGAGCCCTCATTTTATTCAAATTTCGCTTTTCATAGCCAAAATCACTTTGCTAAAAAACCTTTCAATTCTCTCCATCTACCAAATTCACTCAAAGCTCCATTTTCAAGAAAAGTTAGTAAGCTTTGCAATGAAGATTACTAATCTTTGAGCTAAGCCATCATCCAAACACTTTTTATTCATCAATTCTCTACATCCAAGCTTGGACAATTGATTCTTGTTGTTGAATTGAAGCAAATTCTGGAAGTTGTGTTGATAATTCTCTAGATATACCTTTGGTAAGTTGGATAATTCATCTTGCACAATGTGATCTCTTGTTGATCTTTGGGTTTGATTCATTAAGCATTATTTTGTGATTCCAATGGTGCTATTTTCTCATAATTTGATGGAATTTTCGTGCTCGATTGGATCCATGATCATAAGGTATTTGATGGAAAGTTTGAACAAAAATTTGGCCTTTTAAAATGTTGTTTTGTTGTATGTAATAGCGTGAAATTGATTGTTGTAATAGTGCAATTGATTGCATTAAGTGAATTTCGCGCAAATTTAAAAAAAAAACATTGTGAAAATTGATTTACGCTGTAGTGCAATCGATTTTCAGAGACAGAATGCATCTTTTGCCTTGTTTTGGGGTTGTTTTGATCCATAAATGTTTTTCTACTCACTCCTTTTGATTTTTGGTTTGGATTGCAATTTCAAATGTCCAATTTCTCCTTAAATTCCATGGACTTTAGGTGTAGATGAAGTTGGATAAATATTCATTAATTCAAATCTACCTAAGAGTGAATTATTTAATTCATTTTTAGTACTTTGAATTAATGACATGTTTAGTACTTTAATCCACCAAGACGAGTGATTGAATTTAAGGATGAATAATTTTGAGGTGGTGATCCAAATTAGCTTATCATTCCCCTCCCTCTTCATCGTATCCCTTTCTTTTTTTAATTATGCTACATGTTAAGAGATGATGATCTCTATATCATTTATCCAAACATGAAGTACATAGATTGCTATTGACCGGCCTCAAAATAGGTGCGACTTCTACATAAGTCCACTTACGATTGCTTAACATAGCGCTAAATTTTGTCCCGATTCGAATAAATAATCATTTGTGGCCCAAACCTATGTTTGCAAGCCCAAGTATGTTAATTTGATCTCTTTGATCCAATAAGCTTGAGATTACATACTTTGTTTGTAATATGGAATTCATACGTATACAACCGTTACTCTGCCCAATTTTTGTGAAGACTTAATATATTTGAAGTGTGGTCCTTCTCCAGAGGTCTAGTATGTTTGCTTTCTTGGTTTCACTACAAAGAATGGGAATTCTATCTTGACTCATAATGTCAAGTGTTGGCTTCTTGTTGGTTAGACGGTTCTCTTCCTTAGCTTTTACCTTATGCTTTAGGATAGTCCCTTAATCTCCTCCCATCTTCTTTAATTTTCAAAACTTTCTCATTTTTTCAAAACCTTCTTTGTTTATAAAATTAAACCGCTTTCATAATAAACCTCTACCTTGTCGAGTGCCTTTTCTTTTAAAACTTCTTTTCTTTAAACAAACTTCAATTCCTTAATCATACTTTTGACATTTTTCAAAATTAACAAAATAATTCAACTCATTCAAACTCTTTGGTGCGCCCGAGCACTTTTACCCTTCAAAATTTTTTTCAAGACGAGACATGATTCATTGATAGTTGAGAAACATTCTCCTATTCCCATGGTTATAAAGGTGTCGAATTTTCCACTTGAGTTCTAGAGGCATTCTCAAACCCTCACTCTTGCTGACGCAAGGTCCATCTTTCTCATACCTTGTGGGCGTTAGTCGAGATTTCTCTCCTAACAATGACGATTTGTCTCTTTGTTTAAAATCAATCAACAGACAAGTATTTTCTATCCGAACTATGGTGCTCTAACTTTCCCACTTCACGAGGGAGTATGTAGGCACTAAGTCTTACAACCCAAGGCGAGCAACAAAAATAATTAAAAAAACATTTCATTTTCTTTTGTTTATAAATACTCATTCATTCTTTTCCTTTAGCAAGTAAACCTTTACATGACACCCCTTTTAAAAGAAACCAAACAAAGTGGATCCTACGGAGTACCATATATGCTTAGGGTGCTAACACCTTCCCTTTGCATAACCGACCCCCGTACCTCGATCTCTGATCTTTTATTTCATTGTGGGTTTTGTTTTCTTTTTTCCCATTTCCCTTTGGAAACAATAAAGTGCGGTGGTGACTTCATTGTGTTAAGATAAGTTAATTGATGGCTTAATCTCAAATCTTTACCGCTACATTTATTTTCCTATCATCACTGTCGCAATTTCGTTGTCTCTTAGTTCTTATTTGCGCGTGCGACAACTGGATGTCATATTCAGTCATGATCATTTTTCATCTTGCTATTTGTCCGGAGAGGGATGAATTCTCGAAGATGTACTTGATGGCATTTGTTGTACCCCAAAATTTTCCCTCCCATATTCTTCAAGGTTTGTCAAGAGTCATCCTCAAATGGTTCAAGACTACTCAAGGGTTGCACAGTCAAACATCCTCCTAAGCCAGTCAAAATTAGGGTTTTGGTTCTTGCAAGGAAGTTGAGGTTTTCAAGGGCTCAATCAAGTCCCATAGGCCCATATACATTGCCAAGCATCTACATGCCAAGATTCAAGGTTCACAATGCCAGTTTGCACAGTCAAAAGCCCTAGTTGCCTCACAATCAACTATAGGGGTAAAATGGTCATTTTACAGTCAAAAGTCAAAAATTTTGGTCAACATCTTATTTTGAAGCCACAATCATAATTTGATCAAGTCTTGATCATGATTCCACAAGCATGGCACAAAAATCATCAAGATGCAAAAGATTCCATTTTTGGACAGTTGAAAAGTCAACTGTAACTTGACCAAGGCATAACTTTTTTATGGTTCATCAGAAAAATCCCATCCAATGCTCATTTTGAAGGGGAGGACATTTCCTACAACTCATATTCAAATTCCAAGTCCAAGAAATGCTCTCACAAAAAGTTATCAATTTCTACATTATAGGTCATTTTCAAAAGTCAACAAAAAGGCATTTTAAGTCAAAGACCATAACTTGAGATTGGTAAATCCAAATGACATGGGACCAAATGCACTGGTTAGAGGACTTCAATACCTTTCTAAAATGTCCAAGAACATGTTCATAAGATCAAAATTGAGCAAGATATGCATTGGAGAAGTTGGGAAATTGTTGTGAAATGGCAAAAGTTAACTATCCTTAAAACTTCAATTTTTAACAAAAGGGCCCACTTTCTTCCACTTGATTCAGCCTTGTCATGCCACCCATGTGTCCCATGATTAATTTCAAGATCAAACATTTATTTTTCCATTTTATTTAATTTTTATTGATTTAATTCACTTTATATCCATAATAATTCAAATAAAATCAAAAAATTAATGGAATAATATCTTGTGGTTTGAATAGCTTTCATGTATCATTTGCCAGCTACCAAATTCGTGCTAGGGCCATTTTGAGTATAAAATCCAAGTTTTGCTTCAAAGATGGAATGTCATTTAATGGTGGTCAACAAGAATCCAAAACATAATTGCACAAGGTTAAGGCTCATCATATCACTTAATTCTCATTCATACATACATAAGCAAGCCTTCCCAACCTAAGACACGACCTAGAGATCACTGAAACGGCCAGAACAAAAACTCAAAATTTGTCAAAAAGTGAGAGATCAAAAACTGTGTTACAGGCACTTTCAGATCAAAAGAAGCACGTAGTCTTCTTCATTGCCATACCCTGAAGCTAAAGAGACCACAAACGCATCCTAAGATCACCTATACAGCACTGTAAGTCACCTCAAACTCACCCCTGTACACGAAGCTTGAATTCTCCATTCTTGCATTTTTTTTCTCAAAAATATTGGCATAATCATGTTGCTTGTTTGATTTCTAACATACCTGCATTAACCAATTTGGTTTTTAGGCCCTGAATCGTGATGCCCGATTCTAGGGTTCATGATATTGCGTTTTAGGTGTTTTTGGTACAGGACAAATTGGACCCAATAACGGGGATAAAGATGATCAGGGGATCAAGACGGACACGCCCATGGTCTCAGGTGGCATTTTCATAGCCTGAAGATCATTTTCGAAGCAACCTACGAAACCACCTGCGGATGAAAATCCGCAGGTAAATAACCAGTATTTCATTGAAGAAGATGATGACGTGCTGCAGCATGATTGGTCCTTTTAAAAAATAGCGCGTCATATTTTTTTTCCAGGCTTATGTTTTGATTTTTTAATATAATAATTATGGTTGGTTTTAGTAATAATTGGAACACACAGCTCAGCTGGCTAAGGCGTACAGGCATTGTCCCTTGGGACCTGGGTTTGAATCCCAGGTCCCCCATAATTTCCATGTATTTTTTCTTTACATACTTATGTGCAGGTTTCCAAAGAAGGTGTATCATGCACCTCACATCCAAGCGCGCCAAGTGGCCTTTCTCACAGATCTGAAGGCCAAGAGAGGATGACCACCATACACCTTGGTCAAAGCACACGCAACCAATTGCAAAAAGTCAACAAGGCTTGAGATAATGGGCCTCACAATTCCAGATTTCACCCCTATCCTAGGCCCATACCCCCTTGGTTTTTTTATTCTTTCTTTTATTTTCTTTTTTCCTTTTATTTTCTTTAGTAATTATTATTAGTATTATTTAATTAATTAACAAATTAACATTTTTTCACCATAAAATTCAGAAAAAACAAAAAAAAAACATTTTTATTATTTATTAACTTATTTTGTAAATAAATGAAAATTAATTAATTTAGTCTTTTTTATTAATTAGGTTTAATTTTAATCCTTTTTTACAATAAATAAAAATGAATTAGAATTAGGATTTTTTTTGACACTTTTAATTTCTTTTTTTTTAATTTTATTTCATTAAAACACAAAAACACTTTTTTGTTCTTTTAAATAATTAATTATTTAGTTTTAGGCTTAAATATTTAATTAATTGCAAAAAAAAAAAGACAATCTCATTCTTTTCTCAAAAAGGGTCAAAACCCTAAGGACGTTCCCGATTCAATCTTTCGCGCGTATTTATCTTAATTCATTATTTTGTATCTTCTCAGAAAATGTAATAATTAATTAGAACTTTATCGCTTTCTTTTAAATTCTCGCATTTTTATTTTTCAAACAGGTTGTTGTTTTTGGCGATGTATATACCCGCGCCTTGTAATAGCTAGATTTACCTTTCCGCACTTTATTTTCTGAAAATCATTTAACTGTTAATATGCCTGCAAGAATGTATGACAAATAAAACCAATATGTAGCTCACAAATATCATGCAAAGCCAATTTAACTGAAAAACAACACACATGCACATGCCACTCCTAGGGTACGCCTCACTGGTTGCCTCGAACGTGGTCGTCAAGTATAGGGTGTTTTAGAGGTCTCCCTCCTGTCTAAGATCCGTTTGCCTCGAAACGGTTGCCTCGGATAAAAAAGGATCTAGGACATTAGGGTTACTTCTAAGGTGTCCTACTATTGCTTCGGTGACCACACATTGTCCCTTAATCGAATTGACCCGAATACCTTCAACGATGGTGCTACCTACCTCTCAATGGTGGGATAGCACTATCTAAAGGACTCTTACACAGCCTAATTCCTTAGAGTAGGTAGATTCTCATGGGTACTTGCTCTTTCAAACAAACAAAAACAACTTTTCGCACTCACACTTTCAAAATGTTTTCAAACAAATCTTTCATACACTCTTGAGGACAGATACAAGAGTTACTTAGAAATTTTTCAAACGAAACTTTTCCAAAACCCACACACACTTGAAAAGCAAACAAATTTTGAAAACATAAGAGCAAGTACCTAAGAGCCCGTGGATAACCACGGATAGAAAGGGTGCTAACACCTTCCCTTTCTATAAATGTACCTCCCGAACCGAGAAACATTCTCGAATAAGGAATTTTGCTGTGCTTTTGTCCTTTCCATGTTGGAGAACATAAAAGACGGTGGCGACTCTTGCTTACCGCGACATTTCGCGAACCAGCTTAAAAAATAGTCAGTTCTATTTCCACCGATCACAGAACTGGCAACTCTGCTGGGGAGAATAAAAGTGAAGTGTACCTTAGGATTAGACCACTCTTGTTTTCAATTGCTTGATTTGTTTGCTTTAAATATTGCGGGCCTGTCTTGGAAGTTTCATAGATCCTAACCCGGATCTGGGGAATACCTTTTAGAAAGTAGCAACAAACTGTGAGGGAACTGTGCGGGGTATACCGACACGGTTGAAGCAGTTTGCTACGTTGATGTGGCACTTTAGTGAGTACCGGTAACCCTTGAGTCAAGTCAAGGAGAGTACGGGGCCGCCGCGTGGTGTCGTGAAGCATCAACTGACCTTAGGAACCTTACTTGACCATCCTGGCCTCTTTAGGGGTAGTGAGATGACTGACTTTGGTGCAGTCCGAAGTTGGTTGATACTCGATACTACACTCATTGAGGGTTGTTTTCTTGGAATATTTTGATCGCCAGTTCAGTGGCTAAATCAAAACAATGAACACAGAAAACAACCCAATGATATTGAGCTCCTTAGAACCCGGTTACTTTTGATAGGACAGGTTTTTGAGCCCACCAACTTCAAGAGGGTAGTACCCAAACTTCATGCTGGCCTAAACTCTAAGGGTTGTCTGGTGTGACTTGTGTGCCTTATCATGTTTGCTTTTTGTGGATACTTGTGGTGTGTTTTTATCATAACATCATAACATCATACAGCATCATATGCATCCACTAACCACTTCAGGTGTTCGAATCTTCATCTTTGTTCTTGTTTTGTAGGACATGGAAACTATATGCAGAAAGACAATTCAGATCAACCTTGTAAGGGTTCCTCCTCAGCTTAAGGAGTTTACATCCAGGATTCCCGAGAACTCTTCTTTCAGTGAAAGGCATGGTAGACTCATCAGCTTGGTCAACACCAACATTGAAGAAGATATCATAAAGGTTCTCTTCCAGTTCTTTGACCCTTTGCACCACTGTTTTACCTTCCCAGATTATCAATTGGTGCCTACTTTGGAAGAGTTTTCTCAACTTCTGAAGATTCCTATCCTTAGTCGACTACCCTACAACGGTACGGAAAGGGAACCAAAACTTGAAGAGGTTGCTAAAGCATTACATCTACAACCATCTGACATCAAGGGACATTGGGAAACCAGAAGTGGTATCAAAGGATTCTTGGCAAAGTTCCTGTTTGAGAAGGCCCAAGAATGTTGGAATTCCCTTGACCTACAAGCCTTTGAAGAAGTTGTGGCTCTCCTTGTCTATGGGTTGGTGTTGTTCCCGAATCCAGATCAGCTTATAGATATCAATGCTGTCAAGATCTTCATGTCCAGGAATCCCATACCTACGTTGCTTGGGGACATCCTCCACTCATGTTACACTCGAACCATGAGAAAAAGAGGTGTTCTCATGTGCTACACTCCTCTCCTGGCAAGGTGGTTTATTTTGCACCTTCCACAATCAATTTTGAAGAACGAACGGGGTTTGAGATGGTCACAACGATTAATGACCCTTACACATGCTGATATACATTGGTGTTCTCGGTCCAGAGAAAATGTCACTATCATTGATCGCTGCGGAGAGTTTCCTAATGTTCCTTTACTTGGAATCAGAGGGGGAATTACTTACAACCCATGTCTGGCTTTGAGACAATTTGGATATGCTCGGAGGGATGGCCCTCATGACATGTTGATTCCTGACATAGTTTTTGACTTCGACAACAATGCACAAGGACTTCGCCAGAGATTTATCAGAGCTTGGAGGATGCCCAACATGGTAGATAGCAAGATATTGGGGCACAAGAACTCCATCCCCCTTGAACCTTATCTCAAGTGGGTACGAGCTCACTCCCAGAAGCTTGTGATGCCATATCCTCATGTTCTCCCCGTGATCAAAGAGCCAGTTTTGGAAGGAGAGGTGCCCTACACCATTCAACATCCTGACATGCCGACATCTTGGGAAGAAATGCAGAAGAGCTGGATCCAGCTCAAGGAAGAACGGAATTCTCTTGAAACCAGCCTACATGCCAGTGAGAAGAAGGTCTTGGAGCTCACCCGTCTACTGCACGAGGAAAAGACTCTCAACACCTACATTGCTCCAAAGAGGATGCGCAGTGTCTTTTGGGATTAAGTTATTTTGTAATGTTTTGCCCATGAGGCCTTGATGTACTGAACAGATTATTTCCTAATATAACGTGTGTTCCTTTTCGTCTACAACAAATTTGAACTTTCGAACCCTTGAATGCATTGCATAAATAGCATATCATGCATCATGTGCATAACAGGTACTCTTTTTCTACAGGTTGCTTAATCTTCTTCGCTGTTTATTTCAGCACTCACTCAATCATCATGTCTTCCAAACCTACTACTGAACAAGCTATCAAGGCCCTCCAGGCCCATAACGCCCAATTCCAGGAGCTGGTCATGAGCTTAGCCCAAGGGCAACAGGAGTTGAAGACTCTGCTCTTGAAGGAGAGGAAGAAGAAGAAGAAGAAGAAGAAGAAGAAGAAGAAGAGGACTGTGTTGTTCAACACTGGACGCAGACTCGGGAATACACTGCAGAATGAAGCTGAGCTGACTACTTCATCTGTTGGGGAAGGCAGTCACCAAGAGGGAAGGGTTCCTAGTCCCGTGGTCTCTGACACCGAGACAAATTTCAATGATGAACAGTACCCTCCTGCTGAGGACAGGTACAAACAGCTGGAGGACCGGTTAAATGCTATGGAGATTCAACGTGTGCCTGGGTTGGATTTTGGAGACTTAGGGTTATCTTCTGGGGTGGTGATCCCACACAAGTTCAAGGCACCTGCCTTTGCAAAGTACGACAGGGCTTCCTGTCCTAAACTGCACCTCCGTTCTTATGTAAGGAAGATCCAACCTTACACTGCAGACAAGAACTTATGGATCCATTTCTTCCAGGAGAGTCTTTCAGGGACTCAGCTCGAATGGTTCTATCAGCTGGATGGAACCAATATTCGTAACTGGGAGGACTTGGCTACTGCTTTTTATAAGCAGTATCAGTATAATTACGACCTCGCTCCTACGCGTACCCAAATCCATGGTATGTCACTAGGAACGGGTGAAGGTTTTAAGGAGTACGCGCAGAAGTGGAGAGACCTGGCCGGAAGGGTGCAGCCACAGTTGACTGACCGTGAACTCGTGGACATGTTCTTGGGGACCCTGTCTAGTCCGTTCTTCAATCACCGGATAGGTAATTCCTCTGCGGGGTTTACAGACCTGATCCTGACTGGTGAGAGGATCGAAGTTGATATCAAATCGGGGAAGATACAGAAAGGTGCCTCCTCGAGTACTGAAAAGAAGCCCTTCAAGAAGGAAGCTAATGCTGTGTATGGTCCCAGAAGACAAAACAAACCGGAACGCCGCCAAGCTGTCAACGCGGTGGTAATTTCAAAGCCTGCTGCTGCTCCTCAGCAATACAACCAGCCAAGGGGTGAGAGACGCAAAAGGCAGTACACTCAGCTCAGCATGACTCTCTCTCAGATATTGCCGCAACTGCTGTCAACCAATCTTGTAACTGTCAAGGAAGCTCCAAAGCTTGTGAACACAACCTCTCCAAAATACAACCCCAACGCCCGCTGCGCTTATCACTCTGATAGCTCGGGGCATACTACGGACGATTGCTGGGCTCTGAGGAATAAGGTTCAAGACCTTATTGATGCTAAAGAAGTACAGTTCGAGGCGTCCGAGAGGCCTAATGTGGTGACAGCTCCCATGCCCAACCATGGAGTAAATGCTATTGGGGATGAAGACGAAGTGGAGGAATCCGAATTTGACAGCTAGATCTACCCGACGACCAACGGTGGACCAAGCAACTGGACTGCAAAAGACTTTACACCTATTACTTTTGTCACTCAGTAATGAACTCCTTTGTTTTAAATTTGTAACGAACAATAATTTGAAACTTTATGGCCCGGTGTCTTACCCGGGGCACCGTGGCTTCGTTTGTGAGGGCTTGTTATTTATCACTTTCATATATCATGAATAAAAGCATTGGACATTTTTCACATTTCAAATCTTGCGCTCCCTTTCTTTCTTTATATATTGCAAAACAGCTATATTTACACACACTCACTTATACAGGTTTCAATCCACTCGGGATCCCACTGGTAACGACTCTGCTACTGCCAGTTATGACTTCGAAAATCCGATCAACTTAGCCGAAGACGAAGTTGAAGATGATTGCGAAGTGCCTGGCGAGCTTGCAAGACTGTTACTCCAGGAAGAGAGGGCCATTTAGCCACATGAAGAGCCAGTGGAAACAGTAAATCTGGGTACTGAGACAGACAGAAAAGAAGTCAAGATTGGTGCCAATCTAGAGCTCAGTGTGAAACAACGGTTGATTCAGATGCTGCATGATTATGTGGAAATATTTGCCTGGTCTTACGAAGACATGCCTGGGTTGGATACTGACATTGTGGTTCATCACCTGCCTACCAAGGAAGACTGCCCTCCGGTTAAATAGAAGGTTCGCCGTATGCATCCAGAAATGTCCGAGAAAATCAAAGCTGAGGTTATGAAATAGTTCGACGCCGGTTTTCTAGCAGTGACTTCTTACCCTCAGTGGGTTGCCAACGTGGTTCCGGTGCCGAAGAAGGACGGTAAGGTCCGAATGTGTGTTGATTACAAGGATTTGAATAGGGCGATCCCCAAGGATGATTTCCCTCTACCTCACATCGACGTTCTGGTTGACAACACTGCTCAGCATAAGGTATTCTCCTTCATGGATGGGTTCTCAGGTTATAATCAGATCAAGATGGCTTCTGAAGACATGGAGAAGACCACTTTTATTACTCAGTGGGGCACCTTTTGCTACAAGGTCATGCCTTTTGGGTTGAAAAATGCTGGGGCAACCTACCAACGTGCCATGGTTGCTTTGTTTCATGACATGATCCATCATGAGATTGAAGTATATGTCGATGATATGATTGCAAGGTCCCAAACTGAGGAGGAACACCTTGACCATCTACAGAAGCTGTTTGACCGTCTGAAGTTGTACAAGCTGAGATTAAATCCAAACAAGTGCACCTTTGGGGTGAGATCTGGAAAATTGCTAGGCTTCGTCGTGAGCGACAAAGGTATTCAAGTGGACCCTGCCAAAGTAAAATCCATACAAGAGATGCCAGCTCCCAAGACAGAAAAAGAAGTTAGAGGCTTTCTGGGACGACTGAACTACATTTCCCGATTCATCTCACATCTAACTGCTACCTGTGAACCAATCTTCAAGCTACTGAAGAAAGATCAATTAGTACGTTGGAACGATGAATGTCAGGCCGCTTTCGAAAGAATCAAAGAGTATCTCCAAGAGCCACCCATTCTTATGCCACCGGTTGAAGGGAGACCTCTAATCTTATACTTGACAGTACTTGACAGCTCAATGGGGTGTGTGCTGGGGCGGCATGACGAGTCTGGCCGAAAAGAGCACGCCATTTATTACCTTAGCAAAAAGTTTACCGACTTTGAGACCCGATACTCACTGCTCGAGAAAACTTGCTGCGCTTTGGTATGGGCTGCTCGCCGGCTGAGAAAATATATGTTGACTCACACTACTCTGTTGATTTCAAAAATGGATCCAATAAAGTACATATTCGAAAAGCCTGCCTTGTCCGGAAGAATAGCAAGATGGCAGATGATCTTGATAGAATACGACATCCAGTACACAACTCAAAAAGCAATCAAGGGAAGTGTATTGGCAAACCATTTGGCACACCGAGCAGTGGATGAATACCAGTCCATGAACTTTGAATTTCCAGACGAGAATATCATGGTAGTGACTGATTGTGAAGTACCTGGACCGGACGAAGGACCTGAGGAAGGATCCCGATGGTCTATACACTTTGACGGAGCCTCAAACGCTTTGGGTAACAGTATTGGCGCCGTGATCATATCCCCTAAAGGCACTCATACTCCACGTACTGCCCGGCTATGTTTCAACTGCACCAACAACATGGCGGAGTATGAAGCATGTATCATGGGTCTTCAAGCTGCAATTGACTTAAGGATCAAGTTTTTGAGTGTCTTCGGAGATTCCGCTCTCGTGATCAATCAGATCAAAGGCGAGTGGGATACGAAACATCCAAATCTTATTCCTTATAAAGAGTATGTGTTAACGTTGATTCCCCACTTCGAGGAGATAACTTTTGAACACTTCCCAAGAGAGGAGAATCAGTTGGCGGACGCGCTAGCTACGATGTCTTCTATGTTCAAAGTCAAATGGGATAACGAGGCTCCCCGAATCATTATCTGGAAGTTGGACGAACCTGCACATTGCTGCGATCTTGAGACTGAAGAGGTAACTGAAAAACCTTGGTATCATGAAGTGAAGAGGTACTTGGAAGCTCAAGAATACCCCGAGGGTGCATCCATCAATGACAAAAAGTTTCTGAGAAGGTTCGCGGCAAAGTTCTTCCTCAGTAACGGCATTCCCTACAAACGAAACCATGATTCGACCTTACTGTGTTGTGTGGATAAGACTGAAGCAGAAAGGATCATGGCAGAGCTACATGAAGGTACATTCGGAACACATTCCAGTGGACATACCATGGAAAAGAAAATCCTTCGGGCAGGATATTTCTGGTCCACAATGGAAGCTGACTGTCACCAACATTCTCGAACATGTCACAAATGCCAGATATATGCAGATAAGGTGCACATTCCTCCAGTTCCTCTGAATGTCTTGACAGCACCTTGGCCTTTTGCAATGTGGGGTATTGATATGATCGGCGAGATCAGACCTACAGCATCCAACGGGCATCGGTTCATCCTAGTAGCGATTGATTATTTCACAAAGTGGGTTGAAGCAGCTTCCTACGCTACAGTAACCAAGAATGTCGTGGCACGGTTCATTCGGCATAACCTGATCTGTCGATACGGCGTACCTGAGAGGATCATTACGGACAATGGTACCAATCTTAACAACAAGATGATCACTGAGCTCTGCGAGCAATTCAAGATACAGCACCACAACTCTTCTCCTTACCGGCCGAAGATGAACGGGGCTGTAGAAGCGGCGAATAAGAATATCAAGAATATTGTGCAGAAGATGACAGTGACCTACAAAGATTGGCACGAGATGTTACCGTTTGCTCTTCATGGGTACCGTACCTCAGCAAGGACGTCAACAGGGGCAACACCCTTTTCCTTGGTCTATGGCATGGAGGCGGTCTTGCCTATTGAAGTCCAGATACCCTCTCTCCGGATAATGAAGGATGCAGGTTTGAGCGAAGATGACTGGATCCAGACTCGACTTGATCAATTAAACCTGATTAACGAAAAAAGACTCACTGCTATTTGTCATGGTCAGACGTACCAAAAACGGATGATCAGGGCATTTAACAAAAAAGTCAGACGCCAAGAGTATCAAGTCGGAGACCTGGTAATCAAGCGCATCATTCTTCCTCAAAGTGATCCCAGGGGCAAATGGACCCCTACGTACGAAGGGCCATTTGTGGTTAAACATATCTTCTCGGGAGGAGCTATGATTCTAACCACCATGGATGGTGACGACCTTCCTCACCCCGCCAATGCAGACATAGTAAAAAGATACTACGCATGATCAAAGACCCGCTAGGTTGACACACCTAGGCAAAAATAAGGGCTTCCCAGCGAACCAAAAGGGTTCGGGCAAAAGTAAGGGATGAAATGAAAAAATCTGTACACCGGCAAGTCGAAAACCTGAAAAGGCGGCTTGGGCAGTAATGGGTATCCCGGTGGACTGAAAACCCGAAAGGGCGGTCCAGGCAAAAGTTAGGGATAAAGCGTAATACTATGTCTCATTGGATCACCTTGCATCCAAAATTTGGTATCAACTATCAGGTTCAGACGGCATCAATCAGTCAGCTTCATCTTCAACTAAGCAGCCAAGTGATGAGACGCTTAAAGACATAAAGGCGATAGCAGAATTGGAACCCAGTGGGATTTTTCACATAGCTATTTTGTTTTCTTTTCAGAAAATTGTATAAATTCCATTTCAGCGGCGTCCTCTTACTAGGACGTCAGCCTCTTGTACAAAAACGCCTATTTACAGGCAAATTCAAAAATCAATACAAATTCACTTTTCCAGACAAATTGCCAATTATTTTTCCTTTTTCTGTTTTGTTTTGCAAAGAACGTCCAATGTTCATTTTTTATATATGCATTTGACATTAATTGCTAACTCATAAATATTTGCATACGAAACAAAGGAATAATTACAGGTGACATTAGAAACAGGGGCAATAAAGAGTTGTCTAAGCGATCTAATTGCTCTGTCCACCAAGGTACCAAGGTAAATTCAGCTGAAGAACGTAACCAAGATACTCCACTCCCCGCAGGGTAAGACAAGAACCAACAATACTCTCCCAAGCAGAGTTGGTCTCCAATCAGCCCCGAAAAGGCACAGTATCCTCAGCAAGTCAGTGATACTCTCCCCAAGCAGAGTTAGTCTGCTGTCATCCTTAAGGAAGTTGGATATCCCCAGAAGATCTCAAAATTCCCCAGCGGAGTATACAAATGTTCCTAAGCAAGCATCCCCGGTAGTCTTAATATAAGATTGTTCCCCGGCGGAATACCAGACACCCCAGTGGAGCCATTTCCCCAATACAGTCCAGAAGATTCCCCAGGAGAGTTGAATCAATCTCCCCAGTAGATTCTGGAAGCTTATCCACAGTAGATTCTGGAAACTTATCCCCTGCAGAGTACGAATGCATCTCCCCGGCTCTATTCAAAGGTTATTCTCCACCAGAGCTTATAACTGGTTTATCCTCAGCTAATTACCACGGAAAGATCTTCCTCGGCGAAGTTCTTCCTACCCCCAGTGGAGTTCATCAAAATTCCCCAACATAACTTATCAATGGAATCCCCAGCGGAGTTCTCATTCAAACCTCAGCAAAGTATCTCTTCCCCACAGAGTAATTCCCCGCAGAGTATCTCTCCAACAAGTTTATTCACCAACAGAGTCATCTTCTCCTACCGGTGTATCCTTGCAGTCATCATCCCCAGCGGAAATGAAGAACTCTATTCTTCAAACATCAGCCCAAGATTCAACTTCCTGGCATTCGTCAAGGATTTATTTTCCTAGACGAAGATACATTCATAAACATTACATTATCATACACCATGACGCATGCATATACGCATCATAACACACTATCTCCTTTGTTTTTGAACATCATGACATCATGCATTTCATACATCATGAAATTACATACAACTGATGTTTTGCCTTTTCAGGAAAAGGACAATCCAAAGATGATTACTATCAACTGTCGCAATTCCAGATTTGATTCTTGTATCTAGCCAGGGCATATCTGTGAGCGATTAATTATGGATTCGATACCTTTATCTAGCCAGGGCATATCTGCATGAAGAGTTTAGAGATTCGATTCTTGTATCCAGCCAGGGCATATCTGTAAACGACCAGTTCCAGATTCGATTCCTGTATCTAGCCAGGGCATATCTGTGAGTAACTGATTGTAGGTTCGATACCTGTATCCAGCCAGGGCATATCTGCATGAAGAGTTTAGAGATTCGATTCCTGTATCCAGCCAGGGCATATCTGTAAACGACCAGTTCCAGATTTGATTCCTGTATCTAGCCAGGGCATATCTGTGAGTAATTGATTGTAGGTTCGATACCTGTATCTATCCAGGGCATATCTGCATGAAGAGTTTAGAGATTTGATTCCTGTATCCAGCCAGGGCATATCTGTAGACGACTAATTCCAGATTCGATACTTGTATCCAGCCAGGGCATATCTGTGAGTGATTTGATTGTGGATTCAACACCTGTATCCAGCCAGGGCATATCTGCATGAAGAGTTTAGATATTCGACTCCTGTATCCAGCCAGGGCATATCTGTAGACGACCAATTCCAGATTCGATTCATGTATCTAGCCAGGGCATATCTGTGAGTGATTTGATTGTGGATTCGACACCTGTATCCGGCCAGGGCATGTCTGCATGAAGAGTTTAGAGATTCGATTCCTGTATCCAGCTAGGGCATGTCTGTAGACGACCAATTCCAGATTCGATTCCTGCATCTAGCCAGGGCATATCTGTGAGTGATTTGATTGTGGATTCGACACCTGTATCTAGCCAGGGCATATCGGCATGAAGAGTTTAGAGATTTGATTCTTGTATCCAGCCAGGGCATATCTGTAGACGACTAATTCCAGATTCGATACCTGTATCCAGCCAGGGCATATCTGTGAGTAATTGATTGTAGATTCGATACCTGTATCCAGCCAGGGCATGTCTACATGAAGAGTTTAGAGATTCGATACTTGTATCCAGCCAGGGAATATCTGTAGACGACCAATTCCAGATTCGATTCCTGTATCTAGCCAGGGAATATCTGTGAGTAACTGATTATGGATTCGACACCTGTATCCGGCCAGGGCATATCTGCATGAAGAGTTTAGAGATTCGATACCTGTATCCAGCCAGGGCATATCTGTAGACGACCAATTCCAGATTCGATTCCTGTATCTAGCCAGGGCATATCTGTGAGTAACTGATTGCAGATTCGACGCCTGTATCTAGCCAGGGCATGTCTGCATGAAGAGTTTAGAGATTCGATTCCTATATCCAGCCAGGGCATATCTGTAGACGACCAATTCCAGATTCGATACCTGTACCCAGCCAGGGTATATCTGCATGAAGAGTTTAAGATTCGATACCTGTATCCAGCCAGGGCATATCTGTAGACACCAGTTCTAGATTCGATACCTGTATCTAGCCAGGGCACATCTGTGAGCAATTGATTGTAGATTCGATACCTGTATCCAGCCAGGGCATGTCTGCATGAAGAGTTTGAAGATCAACACCTGTAACAGGCCAGGAAATTATCTTTCTTTCTCAAGTATGAAAGTTCTCGCTAAGGAATCTCTTACGCGATTGACGCCCCGATGGCATCTATAAGCCCATCTCCACAACTATCCATCACATTTCCAAATGGCATCTATAAGCCCATTCCCGACAAGGTTCTGTCACATCTCCGGATGGCATCTATAAGCCCATCCTCCTATCCACCATCTTTCCAAATGGCATCTATAAGCCCATTCCCGCCATCACATTGCTGATACCACACTATGCGAGTGCAAATTTCTGGGCACTCTAGTGTTCAATCATCTTCCACCTTCGGATCACGAAAGGCACGCAAGCCAATCTACATCCTCGGGTCTAAGAAGATTGAACAGGGGAAACTGTTGTACCCCAAAATTTTCCCTCCCATATTCTTAAAGGTTTGTCAAGAGTCATCCTCAAATGGTTCAAGACTACTCAAGGGTTGCACAGTCAAACATCCTCTTAAGCTAGTCAAAATTAGGGTTTTGGTTCTTGCAAGGAAGTTGAGGTTTTCAAGGGCTCAATCAAGTCCCATAGGCCCATATACATTGTCAAGCATCTACATGCCAAGTTTCAAGGTTCACAATGCCAGTTTGCACAGTCAAAAGCCCTAGTTGCTTCACAATCAACTGTAGGGGTAAAATGGTCATTTTACAGTCAAAAGTCAAAAAATTTGGTCAACATATTATTTTGAAGCCACAATCATCATTTGATCAAGTCTTGATCATGATTCCACAAGCATGGCTCAAAAATCATCAAGATGCAAAAGTTTCCATTTTTGGACAGCTGAAAAGTCAACTATAACTTGACCAAGGCATAACTTTTTCATGGTACATAAGAAAAATCCCATCCAATGCTCATTTTGAAGGGGAGGACATTTCCTACAACTCATCTTCACATTCTAAGTCCAAGAAATGCTCTCACAAAAAGTTATCAATTTCTACATTATAGGTCATTTTCAAAAGTCAACAAAAAGGCATTTTAAGTCAAAGACCATAACTTGAGATTGGTAAATCCAAATGACATGGGAACAGAGGCATTGGTTAGAGGACTTCAAGACCTTTCCAAAATGTCCAAGAACATGTTCATATGATCAAAATTGAGCAAGATATGCATTGGAGAAGTTGGGAAACTTTTGTGAAATGGCAAAAGTCAACTATCCTTAAAACTTCAATTTTTGACAAAAGGGTCCACTTTCTTCCACTTGATTCAGCCTTGTCATGCCACCCACGTGTCCCATGATTAATTTCAAGATCAAACATTTATTTTTCCATTTTATTTAATTTTTATTGATTTAATTCACTTTAAATCCATAATAATTCAAATAAAATCAAAAAATTAATGGAATAATATCTTGTGGTTTGAATAGCTTTCATGTATCATTTTCCAGCTACCAAATTTGTGCTAGGGCCATTTTGAGCATAAAATCAATGTTTTGCTTCAAAGATGGAATGTCCTTTAATGGTGGTCAACAAGAATCCAAAACATAATTGCACAAGGTTAAGGCTCATCATATCACTTAATTCTCATTCATACATACATAAGCAAGCCTTCCCAACCTAAGACACGACCTAGAGATCACTAAAACGGCCAGAAAAAAAACTCAAAATTTGTCAAAAAGTGAGAGATCAAAAACTGTGTTACAGGCACTTTCAGATCAAAAGAAGCACGTAGTCTTCTTCATTGCCATACCCTGAAGGTAAAGAGACCACAAACGCATCCTAAGATCACCTATACAGCACTGTAAGTCACCTCAAACTCACTCATGTACACGAAGCTTGAATTCTCCATTCTTGCATTTTTTTTCTCAAAAATATTGGCATAATCATGTTGCTTGTTTGATTTCTAACATAACTGCATTAACCAATTTGGTTTTTAGGCCCTGAATCGTAATGCCCGATTCTAGGGTTCATGATATTGCGTTTTAGGTGTTTTTGGTACAGGGCAAATTGGACCCAATAATGGGGATAAAGATGATCAGGGGATCAAGACGGACACACCCATGGTCTCAGGTGGCATTTTCATAGCCTGAGGATCATTTTCGAAGCAACCTACGAAACCACCTGCGGATGAAAATCCGCAGGTAAATAACCAGTATTTCATTCAAGAAGATGATGACGTGCTGCAGCATGATTGGTCCTTTTAAAAAATAGCGCGTCATATTTTTTTTCCAGGCTTATGTTTTGATTTTTTAATATAATAATTATGGTTGGTTTTAGTAACAATTGGAACACACAGCTCAGCTGGCTAAGGCGTACAGGCATTGTCCCTTGGGACCTGGGTTCGAATCCCAGGTCCCCCATAATTTCCATGTATTTTTTCTTTAAATACTTATGTGCAGGTTCCCCAAAGAAGGTGTATCATGCACCTCACATCCAAGCGCGCCAAGTGGCCTTTCTCACAGATCTGAAGGCCAAGAGAGGATGACCACCATACACCTTGGTCAAAGCACACGCAGCCAATTGCAAAAAGTCAACAAGGCTTGAGATAATGGGCCTCACAATTCCAGATTTCACCCATATCCTGGGCCCAAACCCCCTTGGTTTTTTTATTCTTTCTTTTATTTTCTTTTTTCCTTTTATTTTCTTTAGTAAATATTATTAGTATTATTTAATTAATTAACAAATTAACATTTTTCACCATAAAATTCAGAAAAAACAAAAAAAAACATTTTTATTATTTATTAACTTATTTTGTAAATAAATGCAAATTAATTAATTTAGTCTTTTTTATTAATTAGGTTTAATTTTAATCCTTTTTTACAATAAATAAAAATGAATTAGAATTAGGATTTTTTTTTTACACTTTTAATTTTATTTTTTTTTATTTCATTAAAACATAAAAAACACAAAAACACTTTTTTGTTCTTTTAAATAATTAATTATTTAGTTTTAGGCTTAAATATTTAATTAATTGCAAAAAAAAAGACAATCTCATTCTTTTCTCAAAAAGGGTCAAAACCCTAAGGACGTTCCCGATTCAATCTTTCGCGCGTATTTATCTTAATTCATTATTTTGTATCTGCTCAGGAAATGTAATAATTAATTAGAACTTTATCGCTTTCTTTTAAATTCTCGCATTTTTATTTTTCAAACGGGTTGTTGTTTTTGGCGATGTATATACCCGCGCCTTGTAATAGCTAGATTTACCTTTCCGCACTTTATTTTCTGCAAATCATTTAACTGTTAATATGCCTGCAAGAATGTATGACAAATAAAACAAATTTGTAGCTCACAAATAACATGCAAAGCCAATTTAACTGAAAAACAACACACATGCGCATGCCACTCCCAGGGTACGCCTCACTGGTTGCCTCGAACGTGGTCGTCAAGTATAGGGTGTTTTAGAGGTCGCCCTCCTGTCTAAGATCTGTTTGCCTCGAAACGGTTGCCTCGGATAAAAAAGGATCTAGGACATTAGGGTTACTTCTAAGGTGTCCCACTATTGCTTCGGTGACCACACATTGTCCCTTAATCGAATTGACCCGAATACCTCCAACGATGGTGCTACCTACCTCTCAATGGTGGGATAGCACTATCTAAAGGACTCTTACACAGTCTAATTCCTTAGAGTAGGTAGATTCTCATGGGTACTTTCTCTTTCAAACAAACAAAAATAACTTTTCGCACCCACACTTTCAAAAAGTTTTCAAACAAATATTTCATACACTCTTGAGGACAGATACAAGAGTTACTTAGAAATTTTTCAAACGAAACTTTTCCAAAACCCACACACACTTGAAAAGCAAACAAATTTTGAAAACATAAGAGAAAGTACCTAAGAGCCCATGGATAACCACGGATAGAAAGGGTGCTAACACCTTCCCTTTCTATAAATCTACCTCCCGAACCGAGAAACATTCTCGAATAAGGAATTTTGTTGTGCTTTTGTCCTTTCTATGTTGGAGAACATAAAAGACGGTGGCGACTCTTGCTTACCGCGACATTTCGTGAACCAGCTTAAAAAACAGTCAGTTCTATTTCCACCGATCACAGCATCTATCTTAAAAATCAAGAGAGTTGTATAAGTCAACATATAATGTCTTAGTCGGTGAGCAGCCCATGCTAAAGTGTAGCAAGTTTTTTCGAGCAGTGAATATCTTGTTTCACAGTCGGTAAACTTTTTGCTAAGGTAGTATATTGCATGCTCTTTTCGACCAGACTCGTCATGTTGGCCCATAACACACCCCCATTGAATTCTCTAACATAGTCAAGTACATGATCAAAGGTCTTCCTTCAACTGAAGGCATTAAAATTGGAGGCTCTTGTAAATACTCATTGATCTTGTCAAAAGGTGTTTGCCAGTCGTCATTCCATCTGACTACTTGATATTTCTTTAGTAGTTTGAAGATTAGTTCACAAGTAGAAGTTAAGTGAGAGATGAGTCGGGAAATATAGTTTAGTCGACCTAAGAAACGTCTGACTTCCTTCTCAGTACAGGGAGCTGACATTTCTTGTATGGCTTTGACTTTTCCAGGATCGACTTCAATCCCTTTTTCCACAGACGACAAAACCTAGGAGTTTTCCAGACCTCACTCCAAAGGTGCATTTGTGTGGATTCAACCTCAGTTTATATTTCTTCAGCTCTTCAAATAGCATGTGCAAATGATCAAGGTGTTCTTCCTCGATTTGCAATCTTGCGACATGTCATCAACATAGACTTATATCTCATTATGAATCATATCAAGAAATATAGCTACCATAGCCCATTGATAAGTTACGCCTGAATTCTTCAAACCAAAAGGAATGACCTTATAATAGAAGGTACTCCACTGTGTGACAAAAGTGGTTTTCTCCATGTCCTCGTGCACCATTTTAATCTGGTTGTACCCGGAGAATCCATCCATGAAGGAAAACACCTTATGTTGAGCAGTATTATTAACCAAGACATCGGTATGTGGTAGAGGAAAGTCATCTTTGGGGCTTGCCCTATTTAAATCCCTATAGTCTATACATATATGGACCTTACCGTCTTTCTTCGACACTGGGACCACATTTGCAACCCATTGGGGATACAACATCACTACCAAGACACTTGCAATGAACTATTTCATTACCTCAGCTTTTATTTTCTCAAACATATCTGGCCGCATGCAACAAACCTTTTGCTTGACCGGAGGACAACCTTCTTTCATTGGTAGACGATGAACTACGATATCAGTATCAAGCCCTGACATATTTTCGTATGACCAAGCAAACACCTCAATATAGTCATGCAACATATGAACCAATCTCCCCTTGACACTGTCTTACAAGTTAGCGTCAATCTTGACTTCTTTCTTATCTAGCTCAGTATCCAAGTTTATCATTTCAACTGGTTCCTCATGCGGTTGAATGTCCTTTTCCTCTTGTATCAGGAGTCTGGCGAGTTACTCAGGTATTTCATAATATTCTTCACCTTCGTCTTCGGTTTGATAGATTGTATTTTCAAAGTCATAGATGGCAATAGTAGAATCGTTGTCAAAAAGATCTAGAGTGGATGTGGACCTGCAAATGTGTGTGTGTGCATGTAAGGTCACATGGCTATTTGAAAATGCACTAAAGTGAAATAAAGAGAAAGAGCGCAAAATTTGAATGTAAAATAGTCCAATGTTTTTCATTAAAATGACCATATGGAATATGGAAATGACAGACCCCTAACAAATGGATCATTGTGCCCCGGGCAAGGCACATGGTTTAAAGTCATTGTTTTAATGGAAATTACAGACTAATTTCTCAAAGTAATAAAAACAGGAAATAGCAATTACTCCTAGCTGAAGGAGATTGAGATGAAGTTCTTGGTCTTTCAGTTGTTAAGTCCTCCATCAGCAGTTGGGTAGATCCAATCGTCCCAGTCACTATTGTAGCGGTAGAAATGTTCAAGACTAAGCCATTGGATTGACTAGAATTTATACAAATCAAAATAAAAATCACCACCGCGCTTTATTGTTTCCAAAGGAATGGGAAAAGAGCGAATAACCCAAAAGAGGGGGAAAGATTCAAGGTAAGGGGGTTGGTTATGCAAAGGGAAAGTATTAGCACCCTAAACATCTACGGTACTCCGTAGGAACCTCTTTGTAAAATCTGTATATTTTGGCTATAAAATTGTGTTGTATATAAAATGGATGGTGGAGGTGAGAAAAGAAATATATTTTTTATGATTTTTGCACCCGCCGCGGCTGCGAACCTTTAGTGCCTACGTACCACCTTTCGTGCAATAGGGGATCAGGGTACACGTAGTTCCTATTTTAAAAAGTTGAAACACAAGTGTGCTGGTTAATTTTATGAGATAAGACATCATCATCATTGTCCGTGTTGAAAATATAATTACTACCCACAATCATGAGAAATGAGAATTTGCATCATCTCAAAGTGGAAGATATGGCTTGGATTTTAAAATCAACAATGCCTCACTCAACACCCAAGTGGAAAATATCTCTCTTCAATACATGTTACAGAAGTATAGTTGTTTGCATCACTACAAGGATTGACAAGAGTCTAATATTTTTTTGAGAAAAGTTTAAAGATAAAAAGCCAAAGTGGCAAAATGGTTTGAAATGAGATTGGTTGACTTTTAGTTTTCTCACAAAAAGTGTCAAGGTATTGTTAAGTTGATTGAAGTTTATTGATGAAAATGTTTTGAAAATGCATGGACCTAAGTCCAAGATTATTATGAAAATGTTTCAAGTTTAGAAATAAGAAGAATTTTCAAAAAGGGGGGAGAAGAATCTTAAAATTAAAGAAGATGGGAGGAGAAGAAGAGACTATCCTAAAGCATAAGGTAAAATCTAAGGATAAGAACCATCTAACCAACAAGCTGTATACGGGTGAATTCTAGATTACAAACAAAGGATGTAATCACAATAACCTGCACACAAAAACAAACAAGCAACCCAATGTCTTGAGGTAAACCTCAAGATCTCCAGACAAAATAATTAGATAAGATCACAAGGTCTTAAAGATAGGCCAAGGCTTCTAATCCTAAGTTCAAGAAATAGTCCCATGCTCCATAATGCCAAAGATAGTAACCAAATAGTCCTAGTACCATTAAGAGTTTTTTCAGGATTTTAGTTGATTATTAAGTATCTTAGGAAAATAAAAAGAAAATCTCAAGTGAGCAAAGTAAAAATGACAAGAATATAAATGCTCAAACGAGAAAAGATGAAAATGGCATGAAATAAAAAATGCTAAAAATAAATAGTGCATAAAGCATAAAAGAATAAAAGCATAAAATAAAACAAGTCAATAATTAGTGGTTAGTTGGATGACCATCTTGAAACTTGCATTTGGAACTCATTAGAGGATTGGTAGAACCAAAGCCTCCACATAACAAGTTGCATTTGCTTTTTGTCAAGTATATCATCCATTTGGAATTCTCATAAGTACCATTTAATGATCAACGATGTTTAAGTAATCTGCGTTGACCAAAGGTTTTGTAGATCCATTAGAGGATTGGTAGAACCAAAGCCTCCACACAATGAATCTCAAGGTTATTGGATCAAAGAGATCAAATTAACATATTTGGGCTTGCAATCATAAGTTTGGGCCACGAATGATCATTTATTCGAATCGGGACAAAATTTAACGCTATGTTAAGCAATCGTAAGTGGACTTATATAGAAGTCACACCTATTATGAGGTCGGTCAATAGCAATCTATGCACCATTTGTTTTGAGACGTGATATAGAGATCATGCTCCAACAACATTTAGTGCAATGAGAAGGGGATGAGATGAAGAGGAATTAGAATAAAAAGAGAAACCACATTTGAATTAATATTTAATCAAACTATTATTAAAATCATTCATCCATTTTTTGTGGAGTTAAACTCAACACCATGGATCCAATGATCTTAATAAATCCATGACCAAAAAATCAACCCAAGACAGCCAGAAAATATTCACAAAATAATAATATAATTAATATATACATTAATGGGTTTAAAAATGTTTTAAAAAATGGAAAATAATGAAGAAAATGCTAATTATATTCAAATTAATCAAGAAATGAAAAATAAGACCATAGAAAAATCAGAAAAGAGGCCAAGTGATTTTATAAAAATTTTGAGAATTTTTAAAGGTCAGAAACTATTTTTTTAAAATTAAAATAAATGGGTAAAATAAACAAAAATAGTAAAAATTAGTAAAGTCAGAAACAAAAATAAAATAAGGTCACTAATATTTGTCACAATATCATTGGATCATCCCATAATTTTTTTAGAATTTAAAAATGTGTAAAAGTATTTTTAAACATTTTAAACAAATCAAATAAGTGTAAAATTCATGAAAAAATACCAAAACACAAAGTTAAATTGTGAAAAAATAAAAATCAGAAAGAGAATAATCAAATATATTTTTCATAATTTTTTCAGATTTTTTGGACTAAAAATGAATTTTCTATGATTTTTTGAACAATTAAACTATAAAAATCAGAAAAAGAAAATAAAAGAAAAAGATGTGGAGCATTGGATGAGAGTCAAAACGCGTTAGTAATCAAATCCAAGGAATCTGGTGCGCTGTGCATATCATGGTCTTTAATGAATAATGTACAGAATCATTAATAAAATTATAATTTGAAAATAACAAATGTCACGCTTTTATTGGTTAGAAGATGACACGTTGGTCATCTTCAACCTCCAGCCCTCACGAATTTCAGGTATCTCAAAATGTAAAATCAGAAGTTCATACCTATGCCATTTGCTTCGTCTCTTCAAGATGAAGACAACCACACCCTCGCGCCAAATTTATATAAACTGTAGCTCAAGCAATTTGGAAAGAAAGTTTTGAAAAGGGGTTTGAAAATTCATGGTCAAAACGTGCTTCCAGGTGAAAGTAAGTGTTGTGACTAGAACATGGGCAATGAGAGCAACACAATGATACCAAAGTTTTGAAGAATTGATGAAGGAATCTACCTATTGAAGTTGAGTTACAGAGCTTTTAAACTGGACTTCTATGTAGCAATATAGGGCACGATTCTTGAATGTAATTATATGGTTAGCTTCAGGGAAGATCAAAGAAGGTGAATTGATGGAAAAAATGGATTGAAAAAAGCTTCAGAATAGGATTCGAAGTAGCTGAATTCTGAGTTGTGAAGCAAGTTTGGCAGGGTGATTCTGGATATCTAAGCTTGGGAAATTGAATGGGGGATGACCCTCTATTTATAGGGAATCAAATGGAATGTTCAAGCGTGTAAAATGATGAAGTTTGGAGGGAAATCGTGTGAACCTTATGCACGAGCAAAGTGTGATCTGATTTGCATCAAAACTCATATAATCCTTGCGTTTCAAGGCTCTAATCCACTTTGGAAACTTGGTTAAACATGTTTAGATCACAAACGCGTGATAATTTGATGTTTAAAGGTCAAAACATGAATTTTAAATTCTGACTTATGGAGAAACTTCAGTTCCAAGTTACCAAGTTCAATCCAATGGAATTTCCACCTCAAGGGGTCTTAGGGAAAAATTCTTGATGCTTTGGAAAGATGAGGTAACAAGCTTTGGAATGGAAAAAGAATGGAATCAAATAGATGCTTGAGCTGAAAGTTACATGGAGTCAAAGTTGAAGAAAAAGAGTTGACTTTCCATACTTAGAAATATTTAAAATTCTTCTTTAAAAATGACCTATAATCTCTTGCATCCAAACATGGCCTTCCACTTAGAATTTGCTCTTGACCAAAAAATGTGGAATTAAGTAGATCTCTTGAATGACATTTTTCAATTTGAACCACTCAAAATCTCCAAAAATTGAGCAAGTTATGACTTGTTGAATTTTTCCAAAACTCATGAAATGACCTATAATCTTTTGCATTCTTAAGGAAACTTCCATCAATTTTTTTACTTTGCACATAAAAGAAGGCATTAATTACACATCTTTAAGATCATCATGAAAAAAGAATGGGCTCAAGGTGATAAAAATTGACCAAGTTATGACCATTTGAAGTCACATATGGAGAATTGGGGATTCATCTGGGTGACTTGTAATCTTTCCTCTTCACCAAGTTCCTTCCACATGAAAACTCGTTGGATATTTTGAAGTGATTTGTTGGTAACTCATTAAAGAGAAGAATGTTTTTTGAATCACTCAAAAATAACAAAAGATAAGCAAGATATTCCCCTTTGAAGTCCAAAACCCTGGCCTATAGATCAAGAGAATACTTGGTGGAACTTTTCCAAGTTTGAACAAACTTTTTGTGCCAATATTCTTCCTTTGTGAATAAAAATTGTTGAGGATGATGATGAGGATTCATGGCCACCAAAGCCTTTTCCATACCAACTTCAAAACAACTTCAATGGTGAGATTTGAATTTCTCAAGCTATTGACTAGGGCATGGAAATAAACTCATGAACCCATGAAGCAACTTGCTAAACCTCATTGCCTTTACCTACATTATTAACAAGTAATACAAACCAATATTGCATTTTGTTAATTAGAGAGAAAATCAAAGCAAAATATCCATGATCATAAAAGAAAATAAGTTAAGATGCTTGGTAATTCCTCAGAAGAGCAAGGCTAAAGATAGGGAGAAGAACCAAAAGCCCTAATGTGATTTTGTTGTGATTGAAACAATATGGTATGATGAAGGGATCTTAGGGGCAAAAATTGGGGTACAACAGCTGCCCTTATTTAAGTTTATTCTATCCGGAGATTCGAAGGTTAAAAATCTTCGCGTCGACGTGATCGAAGACCCTTAAATATAAAACAACCCCTGTTTTTGGACCTAAGATGCCATGCAAATGCTTATGCATTTGAATGCATATGAACAGAACCAAAGAGACGCCAAGTAACATTAGGGATGAAACAAGAATGAAGAAATAAAGGAGCAATCCCACCAGGAAAATAAATCACTGGTGTGCCAAAGGAACTAAATCAGAAAGAAAAATAACAAGCATCGACGTTCACTGTCGATGTCCTACCGACGTTCATTGAAGGTAGAAAGAGAAAATATATCATATCACTGTCGTTCACTGAATGTATCATACCACCGCCGTTCACTGATGATGAACTATAAACGTTCACTAAAGATAGAAAAAAGATAACAAACACCGACGTTCACTGCCAATGTACTACTAACATCCACTGAAGGTAGAAAGAGAAAATATATCAGACCACCACCGTTCACTGACCATGAACTATCAATGTTCACTGAAGATAAAAAAAAGATAACAAACACCGACGTTCACTGTCGATGTACTACCAACGTTCACTGAAGGTAGAAAGAGAAAATATATCAGACCACCACCGTTCACTGACGATGAACTATCAACGTTCACTGAAGATAGAAAAAAGATAACAAACACCGACGTTCACTACCGATGTACTACCAACGTTCACTGAAGGTAGAAAGAGAAAATATATCATACCACCGTTGTTCACTGATGATGAACTATCAACCTTCACTGAAGATAGCAAAAAGATAACAAACACCGACGTTCACTGTCGATGTACTACCAACGTTCACTGAAGGTAGAAAGAGAAAATATATCAGACCACCGTCATTCACTGACGATGAACTATCAACATTCACTGAAGATAGCAAAATGATAACAAACACTAACGTTTACTGCCGATGTACTACCAACATTCACTGAAGGTAGAAAGAGAAAATATATCAGACCACCGTCGTTCACTGACGATTAACTATCAACGTTCACTGAAGATAGCAAAAAGATAACAAACACCGACATTCACTGCCGATGTACTACCAACATTCACTGAAGGTAGAAAGAGAAAATATATCATACCACCTCCGTTCACTGACGATGAACTATCAACGTTCACTGAAGATAGCAAAAAGATAAAAATCACTGACGTTCACTGTCGATGTACTACAAACGTTCACTGAAGGTAGAAAGAGAAAATATATCAGACCACCGTCGTTCATTGACGATGAACTATCAACGTTCACTGAAGATAGAAAAAAGATAACAAACACCGACGTTCACTGTCGATGTACTACCAACATTCACTGAAGGTAGAAAGAGAAAATATACCAGACCACCGTCGTTCACTGACGATGAACTATCAACGTTCACTAAAGATAGCAAAAAGATAACAAACGCCGACGTTCACTGCCGATGTACTACCAACATTCACTAAAGGTAGAAAGAGAAAATATATCAAGTTTCCCCAAGATCCTGGTGTTTTGCCAAGAACGGGTCTCAACTTTTTCTTTAACCAAGGAAATCTGCATGGAAAGGGTAATACGTAATTTGTCTCAAATAAAGAGACTTCCACTCATTGTCAAGGGGAATTGTAAAGAGAAATGACTTTCTGGGGATAAAAATATGACTTCCAGGGGAAATGCCACGATATTCCTGCTGAGAAGATAAAGTCTTCCTGTGCAAAATAAATGCACAAACCAAAACTCAAATTTTTCAAAAATCCATAATAGATAATATTGTTATACAACCACAAATCCAATTCAGAAATAAACTGGAGCGAGACGACCAATGAAGATACATCCTTTGAGAAATAAACTCAAGCGGGAAAACCAAATTCAACCTAAGAAAAGAACACTGCAGGATGGTCAGAACACAATGTTAATGAACGATGATTTTTAGCAATGCATTATGTATGTATGAATGTATGAGTGCTATCGTGCATACGCTGGTAAAAAGGATACATAATCAGTGCAAACAAACAAAATCGCCTCAGGTACTAACAACATTGGGCTAAGCTTCAACCAGAAAGATCAATCCAAGAAAGGTAAAAGCAATTGCGGAAACCAAACCTATTTCCTGTCCTAACTTCACTGAGGAGAAATATAATCCAGATGTAGCCAAATCAAACAGATATCGGGATAGAACATCCTTCTTCCGGTTTCATCTGAGAAAATAGTTTTCCAAAAGTAACATGCCTACTGGAGATTGCAAGACCAACCTCAAATAAAGCAGACTAACGCCGAAACAACCAAGCCTCCCTGGGGGATTCAAGCCTACCTCCCTAGAGAGAAAAAAACTGCGGACTGAAACTTTCATCATAAATACTCATTCCAACAAGAGATGCCCTGGGATAATCTTCCCGGGAAATCAAGAAGTCAACACTAATGCCAATACTGCAAAAAGAGAGACATCTCAGCACACCAAGGGAATAAAACCTTTCATTATATGAGCGAAGACTTCGCTGGGGAATCTGGGACGGAGGCTCTGATCATGCAAACCCAAAAAAAAAAAATGAACCAAGAATTGACTGGGGATAAAGGGGTCACAAACCCAATATTGAACCTTGCACACACTGATATCTTCTTTAACTATCTGAGAAACACACAAAGATTGTGCACACCAGCAAAATGACCTGAGAAAACCTTCATGAAAGAAGTAAATCTTCTCAAAACAATCGGAGTTTGTTCATTCTTGGGATCACCATTTTTGTTGTCATTGTTTCAACACAAATCCCAAAGTAAATTGAATTGTAAAGATCTCTTCTCTTTTTTTTTTGAAAAGTTAATTTTGCTTCTTTTAATCTTTTTGCTTTAACAGTTATTATCAGTAATAAATGAAGTCTTTGCAAGCTAAATAAAAATAAGAACACAAAGAATTGGGCAAAATCTCGAATTTCATTAATAGAATGGTAGTATGTGAATGGCGAGACTCCATGGATGATCACAATGTTTGGGAAATTGTAATACATAATGGAAAAGATACATTGAGATACAATGACCACTATCCGCCCTTACAACTTTTGAAATCTTGAGAAGCAACTTTCGTTGAAGTATGGTGAGGATCTGAGAAGATTGTTGATTCAACGATCAAGTCTCGTCTGATGTAGTTACTTGCCAAGAAAATCCCTAACTTTTGCCTAAGCTGCCCTCGCAGATTTTCAACTTAGCAGGAAATTTATTTTGTTTATGTCTCTAATTTTTGCCTAGATCGCCCTTTCGGGTTTTCGGCCTACCGAGACGCTCTTTTTTTCCTAAGCCGCCCTTCTGGGTTTTCAACTTAGCAAGCTATTCTTTTATTTCTTTAGGCGAAGTATTTCTTGACTGCGTCAGCATTCATGGGACGTGGGAACTCCTTGCCATCCATAGTTTCAAGAATTAATGCACCACCAGAGAAGGCTTTCTTGACAACATACGGGCCTTCAAAATTGGGAGTCCACTTGCCCCTAGAATCAGTGTTGAAATACATGATCTTCCTGAGCACGGGGTCGCCTTCTCTGAATTCACGAGGTTTGACCTTTTTATCAAATGCTTTCTTTATTCTTTTCTGATATAACTGCCCATGACATAAAGTTGTCATCCTCTTCTCTTCTATCAAATTCAATTGGTCAAACCTGTTCTGGACCCATTCAGCCTCTGTCAACTTGGCTTCCATTATCACACGCAACAAGGGAATCTTTACCTCGACAGGGAGTACAACTTCCATTCCATACACTAGGGAGAACGGGGTGTCTCCTGTTGAAGTGCGAACAGATGTTCGATATCCATGCATAACAAAAGAGAGCATTTCATGCCAATCCTTATAAGTGACAACCATTTTCTGGATAATTCTCTTGATATTCTATTAGCAGCTTCAACAACCCCATTCATCTTTGGCCTGTATGGAGATGAATTGTAATGGACAATCTTGAATTCTTCCCACAGTTCATTCATCATCTTGTTGTTCAAATTCGAGCCATTGTCAGTGATGATTCTGCTCGACACACCATACCGGCATATAAGATTGTTTTTGATGAAACGTACAACCACATGTTTGGTAACATTGTTATATGAAGTAGCCTCTACCCATTTGGTAAAGTAGTCAATTTCTACCAAGATGAAACAGTGTCCATTCGAAGCTTTGGGTTCTATCATCCCGATCATATCAATACCCCACATAGAGAAAGGCCATGGGGAGGAAATCACATTGAGAAGTTTCGGAGGCACATGGATCTTATCTGCATAAATATGGCATTTATGGCACTTCTTTGCAAATTTGTAACAATTAGATTCCATTGTCAACCAATAATAACCTGCCCTTAGTATCTTTTTAGCCATTGAATATCCATTAGCATAAGTTCCAAATGAACCTTCATGGATCTCATGCATCAGCATGTCTGCTTCGTATCTATCTACGCATCTGAGCAAGACCATGTCATAATTTCTCTTGTATAACACATTTTCACTAAGGAAGAAACTGCCTGCCAATCTTCTCAGTGTCTTTCTATCTTTCCTCGATGCACCAAATGGGTATTCCTGAGTCTGAAGAAAATGTTTGATATCATAATACCAAGGCTTTTCATCTGCTACCTCCTCTGTCGCAAACACATGAGCATGCCTATCTAGCCGTCGAACTGTAATTCGGGGTATATCATTCCAAGCATTTACTTGGTACATGGAAGCCAGAGTTGCCAGAGTAACCGCCATTTGATTTTTATCCCTAGGAATGTGATGGAGTTCGACTTTATTGAAGAAGGGTAGTAATCTTCTAGCATAATATTTGTAAGGGATCAAGCCAGGGTGATGAGTATCCCATTCTCCTTTAATCTGATTTATTACCAAACCTGAATGGCCATACACATCTAAAATCTTGATTCTGAGATCAATAGCTTCCTCAAGACCCATGATGCAAGCCTCATATTCTGTCATATTATTAGTGCAATCAAATGTTAA
The DNA here is from genome assembly GCA_948472305.1 of Vicia faba. NCBI lineage: Eukaryota > Viridiplantae > Streptophyta > Magnoliopsida > Fabales > Fabaceae > Vicia > Vicia faba. Next base: position 1,407,554,385 of record OX451739.1, read on the forward strand.
CCTTGCGGTAAAAGGAATATGTGATCCATGAGGAGTAACAATCACAGCACCAATTCCTTTACCATAAGCATTCACAGCTCCATCAAATACCATACTCCAATGAAATTCAGGGTCAGGGCCCTCCTCAGGCAATGGTTCATCACAATCTTTCACTTTCAAGAACATCACATCTTCATCGGGGAATTCATATTTTGCAGACTGATGATCTTCCACCGGCTGGTGAGCAAGGTAATCTGCCAACACACTACTTTTAATATCCTTTTGAGTGCGGTAATCGATATCATATTCAGATAATAACATCTACCAGCGGGAAATTCTCCCAGTAAGAGCGGTCTTTTCAAAAATATACTTGATTGGATCCATTTTGGAGATCAACCAAGTGGTATGATTCAACATATACTGCCGCAAACGCTTTGTCGCCCAGGCCAAAGCACAACATGTTTTTTCTAGCATAGAATACCACGACTCACAATCAGTGAACTTTTTGTTGAGATAATAAATGGTGAACTCTTTCTTTCCTGTTTCATCTTATTGTCTCAGAATACAACCCATAGATTTATCTAACACTGTTAGATACATAATCAATTATTAGATACATAATCAACGGTCTTCCTTCTATGGGAGGGAGCAAGATAGGAGGTTCAAGCAGATACTCTTTAATACTTTCAAATTCCCTTTGGCAGTCATTCGTCCATACACAACCTTGATCTTTCTTCAACAACTTAAAGATCGGTTCACACGTTGCAGTCGTGTGGGAAATAAATCTGGAGATATAATTCAAACGCCCGAGGAAACCCATGACTTGTTTTTCAGTTCTTGGTGCTGGCATTTCTTGAATTGATTTGACTTTGTTAGGGTCAACTTCAATTCCTTTCCGGCTAACAATAAAACCCAACAATTTCCCTGATCTAACTCCGAAGGTGCATTTATTTGGATTCAAGCGGAGACGATACTTCCTCAAACGCTGAAACAACTTCAACAAATCTTATATATGCCCTTCTTCAGTTTGAAATTTGGCAATCATATCATCAACATATACTTCGATTTATTTGTGCATCAGATCATGGAATAGGGTTGTCATAGCCCTCTGGTACGTTGCACCAGCGTTCTTCAACATGAAGGGCATCACTCTGTAACAGAATGTTCCCCAGGGTGTGATAAACGTTGTTTTTTCCATGTCCTCTGGAGCCATTCTTATTTGATTATACCCGGAAAATCCGTCCATGAACGAGAATACCTTGAATTTTTTTGTGCTATCCACTAACATGTCAATGTGAGGCAGTGGAAAATCATCTTTTGGACTAGCTTTATTTAGATCTCTGTAATCTACGCACATGCGGACTTTTCCGTCTTTTTTCGTTACTGGGACAATATTGACAATCCATTGAGGATACACTGACATTACAAGAAAACCAGCATAAATCTTCTTTAGGACCTCCTCTTTGATCTTTACTGCCATATCCGGGTGGGTTCTTCTCAACTTTTGTTTAACTGGCAGACACTCTGGCTTCAACGGCAAACGATGCTCGACAATGTCTGTATCTAGACCAGGCATATCTTGATAAGACCAAGCGAAAATATCAACATACTCTTTCAACAGCTCAATCAACCCGCTCTTTACATCAGGATGCAACGATGCTCCAATCTTGACTTCCTTCGGATCTTCTTCTAAACCCAAATTAACCACTTCCAAAGGCTCTTTATATGGCTGAATGGTATTTTCCTCGTGCTCAAGCAACCGTGAGACCTCTTCTGGAATCTCATCATAATCTTCTTCTTCAGCCCCAAACACAGGACAATCAAAGTTGGGAGAGGGTGCAGAGTCATTGTATTCAACGGGTTTTTTAATTAATCTACACATATGATTTTGATTGCTTTTAGAAACTGACACATATAATAAGTGATCATGCAGATTAATTTTCAGTTATTATTTATTTTGAAAAGGGGTTTTTTTAATTTTTATATTTACCATTTCCCAAGGAAAAAAAGAAGAAAATAAAAAGACATATTTTTGGAATCAAAGACAACTTTTATTAATGATCTTAAAAGTTATAGTAGACAGATAAGTCCTACAACATTAATACTTCCACCTTGGGCAGAGTGAAAGGTTTTCAAAAGAAAGAAACAGATTAACAAAACAAATTACTTTGAAACATGTATGCAAGAAGGAATATCAATGGTGACCCAGTTCTGAACTCGGACTCCATGCGTCACATAATTCGGTACTTCCTTCTCTGCTTCATCCTCTTCAACAACATTAATTCCAGAACCAATTGGATGGAGGTAGCCTCCGCTGCGGAAAACATCATGATAAATGTTCACAAAAGACTTTGACTTCAAACTTTCTCCTTTGCCAAACCTCGAAGAGAAACCCAAACCAGTTATGTCCTTGTTCACAGGTGGATCCACAAGTCGTACCCAAACTGTATTATGACCATTGCGCACAACCTGTTGCGCGTCCTTCAGCGAGACCACGAAATTCTCATTCTTTCTTATGTTGTCAATGGATTGGGCTTGGAACTGGTTTCCAACAGCAGCCTCATCCGCTTCTACAATACTGAAAGAGGATAGATGGGATATCAACAACGCCTGATCGCCATTTATGATCACTACCTTCCCTCCACGCACAAATTTTAGCTTCTGGTGTAGAGTTGAAGTGACAGCCCCTGCTTCGTGTATCCATGGCCGTCCTAGCAAACAGCTATATGTGGGATTAATGTCCATTACCTGGAAGGTTATCAAGAACAAATGTGGTATTATATGGATGGGTAAGTCCACCTCACCGATGAAATATTTCCTCGACCCATCAAAAGCCTTCACAATGATGCCACTCGGGCGCATAGGTGTTCCCTGATACTTTGACTTCATGAGGGTACTTCTCGGTATAACATTCAACACAGATCCGTTATCAATTAGAACATTAGATAGCGAGTCATTCTTGCAGTTCATGGATATATGGAGGGCCAGGTTGTGATTCCTTCCTTCATCTGGTAACTCATCATCGCAGAAACTCAAGTTGTTACATGATGTAATGTTTCCAATTACGCTGCTGAATTGATCTAACGGCATTTCATTCTCTACAAAAGCTTGGTCTAGTACTCTCATTAGTGATTCTCTATGAGCGGAGGAATTCATCAATAAAGCTAGGATGGATATCTTTGAAAGAGTCTGCAATAGATGATCTACAATTTTGTAGTCGCTCATCGTAATTATCTTCAAGATATCGTCCACTTCTTTCTCTAATGTGGCTCCACTAGTCTCTCCTGCAGTCTTCTTAGGCTCATCGTTCTCAGCAATTTTCTTTCCAGCAACAACATCTCTTCGAATAACTGGCGCAAACACACGACCACTACGGGTCACCCTGCTATTATCAGCTATATTTCAAACATCTGGCATTGGCTGGATGGGAATTTCCACCCCATCTTCTAAGATTGTAGCGTTGTATTTGTAAGGCACAGCCTTATCTGATTTATAGGTAACAGGTCCTGGCAGACTAATTACCAATGGGGTAATAGCTGGTTTGCTATGGTACTTCACCTCAAGATGAGCGGGTGTACCAAAACAAGGTACAATGATGTTTACACCTTCCTCAACACAATCAGCACTCAAAAGGTCATTTCCGGCAAACAAATCTTTGTCTGAAGAGAAATACTCATCCGCTGAGGCATACTCCTCCTCTGAATCTTCTCCCATCAAATAAAATTCAACCATATCAATCTCGTGATAATCATCTCTCTGACCTGTGATCTTGATAGTTCCATTGTCTAACAGAAATTGAACACCCTTTCTCAAAAAAGAACATCCTCGGGGGTCTTGACAGAAAACTGCGCATGATCCATATTGGTGTTCCACCTAACCAGCAGCACGGCAGAAGGTAGCATGCAACTGCACGAGATCTTCATTCAAATGCTCCACTTCAAAATTCTGAATTCACCCGGACATCCAGACACCATATTCACTTTCTCTTCATATTCTGCCCTAGGCCTGATTATATGAATTAGACCTTCATCCATCATCTCTTGTAAATCAGCCTTTATCTTCTCGCAACCCTATATGTTTGTACTGCAAATAGCACAACCAGCATGGTCACGTGTATAATAACTGAATTCACGGAGGTCTGCGTGCATCTTCACAGAATCTTCTCTGACCAGATTAATGTCAAAAATCCGGAAGTCACCTGGACAACCGGCCACCATATTCACAACATTCACTACCCCGTGCTTGGGTAGAGGATTGTCTTTCACATTAGGTCCCATGTCTTTGAAAGGTAAAATTCCAGACTTCACCAACCTTTGCACTTCAGTCCTCAAATGATAACAATTTTCAACACTATGCCCTGGTGCTCCCTGATGAAAGGCACACGTCTGGTCTGCTTTGTGAATACCAAGGCAATGGTGATGGTACTGCTGGAGGTGGTCGTGTGTGGACCAACTTCTTTTGAATCAATGCTGGTAGTAGCTCTGCATAACTCATGGGAATAGGGTCGTAGTTCTCCCTTCTCTGATTATTCCCTTGGTTCCCCTATTGGGACTGTCTTTGATAAGCAACGGTAGTCGGAGCGACATTCATAACAGGAGTCACTGAGGCAACTTGCTTGTGACACTGATAATTCCTTCTATGAGTGTTCTCTCTCGTGTCTTGTATGACAGCATTGGTATCCCCTTCTTTCTTTTTTGTAAACCCATAAGCTGACATTTTCAAACCATCAGATCCTTCACCCTTTGACAAACGGCCTTCTTTTACTGCCTCTTCTAGGTGGACACCCATCCCTACCATCTCTGTAAAATCACTTGGGGAACTCGCTACCATTATTTCGTAGTAGAAAGCGCTTAGCGTCTTCAGAAAAGTTTTAGTCATTTCCTTCTCCTCCATGGGAGGAATCACTTGTGCAGCCACTTCGCGCCATCTCTGCACATACTCTTTGAACGATTCTCTGTCTTTCTGAACCATGGCCCTAAGCTGGTCACGGTCAGGCGCCATGTCCACATTGTACTTGTATTGTTTAATGAATGCTTCTCCCAAATCATTAAAAGTATGTATGTTGGCGCTGTCTAAACTCATGTACCGTTTCAACGCTGCACCAGTTAGACTATCTTGGAAAAAGTGAATCAGCAGACGCTGATCATTGGTGTGAGTAGACATTCTTCTCACGTACATCACCAAGTGAGCATGACGGCAAGTGTTTCCCTTGTACTTCTCAAACTCCAGGACCTTGAACTTAGAAGGCACTTTAACATTCAGGACCAAACATAGCTCATTCACATTCTGCCCAAATAACTCTTTTCCCCTAAGAGCCTCCATCTCTATTTGCATTCTGTCAAACTGCTCTTGGAAATCATCCATTCTATCATAAAGACCCAAGTCTTCACTCGGCAGAGGGAAAGGACGACATAAATCTTAATTAACAAACGGAACCATATTCACTGAATGAGGTGCAGCAGGAACAGTATGCACCACAGGAGGTGCTGGAGTAATAACATTTGGAACCACTGGAGCATCTTGGGGGCCCAAATTGAAACCTTCAGGTTCAAAATTCTCTGGTATTCCCCATGGATAACCCTGAGGCATGCGGCTTTGAACAACAGTCGGAGTAGCGGATACAGGAATAGTAGGAACTTCAGCATTTGTCCTTGTTGGTTAAGGTTGAACACTCGGTTGCTGATTCTGAGCAACCACCAGAGCTTCCATCAGAGTAGTTAAGTTGGCCAAGCCAGCCTTCAAAGCAGAAACTTCTTCGCGTAGCTCGCGATTCTCCTGTTCTAAGTTGTCCATCTTCTTTTTAAAGTTAACCGGAGTGTTGTAACGATGAGTCAGCTTGCTAAACGGAGTAAAGAAGCTGGGTAAGACACCTGGATATGCATAATAAATGCAAGAAATATGTGCAATATGATGCATGACATGCAATTCACATGATTATTTTTGCTTTATTATTTAATATTTCAAGGGATTTAACGTTTATAGACATATTGCAAACATCAAAATAATAACACATTTGAAATACTGAAATTTTTTATTATAATAACTTCAAAAATGGATTACAAGTTTCAATGATCCCAAGTACAAGATGAAAATACAATCTAAAAATTCTGAGAGAAAGAAACTGATAGAGATCAATTTGTACGTTGGTGTTTCCCTGTGAGCCTGGCAATCTGAGCCCTCAACCTCTGGTTTTCTTCTACATGCCTGATGGCAATTTCCTTCCAATCCTCTGAAGCAGGAAGTGAGTGATCAGCACCTGTTTGAGGCTTAGGAGAAAATAAATCCCCTTGCCTATCCATAGACTCTACCGCTCGACTCTCAAGGATCTCGATCAAATCGTCTTTCTCCTTCAGGTCTGCTCTGTAGGAACTCTCTAAAGTCTGAAACTTGTTCTTCCAAGCATCCCTTTCTTGTTGCATCCTAACCAAAGCGAGTTGCAAATCTTCTAGATCATATAATAAGGGAGGAGTGGTCTTCACAAACAAATCAGGCATGGGTGTCTCCCGAGTATACGGCATCTTTAACTGAATAGCTCTCAATCGAATCCATTGGAGATATGGCTCTAAAGAAATAGCCCCCCTAGGTCCCAAATCCTTCCTACTCTTCTTATGAATGTGACGCCAGGCCTTCGCAATCTTCTCCCTATCTTCCCTGTGGACTTCTCCTTCCTTCAAAAAGAAACTACTCAAATGAATACTGTTCGGTTTATCCCTCATCGGATAACCAAGCTGTCGCCGTGCAAGAACAGGGTTATAGTTAATTCCTCCTTTTGTACCAAGAAGAGGTACATTGGGGAAACTGCCACAACTGTCAATAATCTCTATATCTTGATAAGCTCGATGATACCAATCAATATCCGAGTGAGTAAGTGCCATGATCTTGGGAGCCCAACAGGGTTCCTTCTTGACGTCCCAAAAAGCATCATACTGAGGCATATGAGAGATGAACCACCGGTACAACAAAGGTGTGCAACAGATAATAATTCCCCAATGATAAGAACTCTGAAGATGAACAGAGTAATAAGCATCACCCAACAGTGTAGGAACCGGGTTTCCAATCATGAAAATCCTGATAGGGTTAATGTCGACAAACTTGTCCACATTATGGAATAAGAACAATCCATAAGCAAGTAAAGCAAAGATGGCCTCAAAAGAAATCGTATTCTTCATTATGGAAAAGTAACGAGCTTTCTCCAATAAGAACTGAGTTGGTAATCCTCTAATCCCTCCTTTAGTAGTCATATGGGCTTCCACCTCAGACTTCCCCAGATGAATCAAAGCAGCAATCTCATGTGGTTTTGGCTCACCCTCTAAACCAGTAAAAGGAACACGATCAGTAACAGGTAAATCCAATAGATAGGAATACTCCTCCAGTGTAGGCATCAACTGATAATTGGAAAAAGTAAACCAGTGATACACCGGATCATAGAACTGGACCAAGGTCGAGAGAATACCCTCCTTCATCTTCAGCTTCATGAGAGGAATAATGGATCCATACTTTTTCGAAAGTCTACAGGACACTCAATCTCTGGAATTAGACTGATCAACTCATCTATCTTGGGATCCTTGAAACTGTATTTCCCTGTCTTTCTCTTTCCAAAATCCATGGTTAAAAGTACCTGAGATATTCATAAATAGTCAGCCTTTAAATCCCTTGAAATATTGTTTTCTTCAAAAGCTGCTTATGAGTGCCTGATCACATATATAGGGTTCATAGGTTCAACGTCACAAGCATGAGGTCGAAGGTACTACCCATAAGGTGTTTGGTATAAGAGTTATCACCTGCTGAACAAGGTTCTAGAGGTTCCCAGAGTCTACATCCTTCCTTCGGATATTACCAACATCCTAATTAACTCGATAATTAGTAATATTCTCAAGAAAGACCCGTCTGGGCGTAGTATCGCGGGAAAACTATTTCCGGATTACTCCGTCATAGATTCCGCACTACACCTAAAACGCCAAGATGGGTTTGGTATTCTACGGTCCTCAGTTTCAGCAGGCTCCCAGGTCGAAAGCAGTACGTCTACCCGATTACTCGGTAAACTACACTACAGTCAAATGGGGCCTCCACTGAGTGGGGGATCTCATGCCTCCTTTTTTGGGATTACTCCCTCAAAGTTAACAGGACTATACCTCTCGTCCAATCTTAAAGTTTTCCCAAGCTCGGGTATACGACTTATGAGTAATCCCTAAGCACCCTGAAAACCAGGAAAATCCAAACAAACATATATACAAAATATAACACATAAACAACAATAGCACATATACAGATAATAAACAAAGATAGGCTCAACCCACTTAGGGATGGACCAGTAAGAGGTCAATTTGTCCCCAGTGAAGTCGCCATTTTTCTGTAGCGGTAGAAATGTTCAAGACTAAGCCATTGGATTGACTAGACTTTATACAAATCAAAATAAAAATCGTCACCGCGCTTTATTGTTTCCAAAGGAATAGGAAAAGAGCTAATAATCCAAAAGAGGGGGAACGATTCAAGGTAAGGGGGTTGGTTATGCAAAGGAAAGGTATTAGCACCCTAAACATCTACGATACTCCGTAGGAACCTCTTTGTAAAATCTGTATATTTTGGCTATAAAAATGTGTTGTATATAAAATGGATGGTGGAGGTGAGAAAAGAAATATATTTTTTTTATGATTTTTGCACCCGCTGCGGTTGTGAACCTTTAGTGCCTACCTACCACCTTTCGTGCAATAGGGGATCAGGGTACACATAGTTCCTCTTTTAAAAATTTGAAACACAAGTGTGTTGGTTAATTTTATGAGATAAGACATCATCGTCATTGTCCGTGTGGAAAACATACTTACTGCCCACAATCATGAGAAAAGAGAATTTGCATCATCTCAAAGTGGAGGGTATGGCTTGGATTTTAAAATCAACAATTCCTCACTCAACACCCAAGTGGAAAATATCTCTCTTCAATACATGTTGTAGAAGTATAGTTGTTTGCATCACTACAAGGATTGACAAGAGTCTAATATTTTTTTGAGAAAAGTTTAAAGATAAAAAGCCAAAGTGGCAAAATAGTTTGAAATAAGATTGGTTGAATTTTAGTCTTCTCACAAAAAGTGTCAAGGTATTGTTAAGTTGATTGAAGTTTATTGATGAAAATGTTTTGAAAATGCATGGACCTAAGTCCAAGTTTATTATGAAAATGTTTCAAGTTTATAAATAAGAAGAATTGTCAAAAAGGGGGGGGAGAAGATCTTTGAAATTAAAGAAGATGGGAGGAGAAGAAGAGACTATCCTAAATCATAAGGTAAAAGTTAAGGATAAGAACCATCTAACCAATAAGAAGCCAAAACTTGACATTATGTTCCAAGATAGAATTCTCATTCTTTGGATTGAAATAAAGCAAGCAAAGACACTAGACCTCTTCAAGTGTATTAAGTCTTCACAAAAATTGGGCAGAGTAACGGCTGTATACGGGTGAATTCCAGATTACAAACAAAGGATGTAATCACAAAAACCTGCACACAAAAACAAACAAGCAACCCAATATCTTGAGGTAAACCTCAAGAGCTCCAGACAAAATAATCAGATAAGATCACAAGGTCTCCAAGATAGGCCAAGGCTTCTAATCATAAGTTCAAGAAATAGTCCCATGCTCCATAATACCAAGGATAGTAACCAAATAGTCCAAGTATCATTAAGAGTTTTTTCAGGGTTTAAGTTGATTATTAAGTATCTTAGGAAAAGAAAAAGAAAAGCTCAAGTGAGCAAAGTAAAAATGACAAGAATGTAAATGCTTAAATGGGCAAAGATGAAAATGGTATGAAATAAAAATGTTAAAAATAAATAGTGCATAAAGCATAAAAGAATAAAAGTATAAAATAAAACAAGTCAATAATTAGTGGTTAGTTGGATGACCATCTTGAAACTTGCATTTGGAACTCATTAGAGGATTTGTAGAATCAAAGGCTCCACACAACAAGTTGTATTTGCTTTTTGTCAAGTATATCATCCATTTGGAATTCTCAGAAGTACCATTTAATGATCAACAATGTTTAAGTGATCCGCGTTGACCAAAGATGTTATAGATCCATTAGAGGATTGGTAGAACCAAAGCCTCCACACAATGAATCTCAAGGTTATTGGATCAAAGAGATCAAATTAATATACTTGGGCTTGCAATCATAAGTTTGGGCCACGAATGATCATTTATTCGAATCGGGACAAAATTTAGCGATATGTTAAGCAATTGTAAGTGGACTTATATAGAAGTCGCACCTATTTTGAGGCCGGTCAATAGCAATCTATGCACCATTTTTTTTTGAGACATGATATAGAGATCATGTTCCAACAACATTTAGTGCAATGAGAAGGGAATGAGATGAAGAGGAATTAGGGTAAAAAGAGAAACCACATTTGAATTAATATTTAATCAAACTATTATTAAAATCATTCATCCATTTTTTGTGGAGTTATACTCAACACCATGGATCTAATGATGTTAATAAAGCCATGACAAAAAAATCAACTCAAGACAGCCAGAAAATATTCACAAAATAATAATATAATTAATATATACATTAAAGGGTTTAAAAATGTTTTAAAAAATGGAAAATAATGAAGAAAATGCCAATTATATTCAAATTAATCAAAAAATGAAAAATAAGACCATAGAAAAATTAGAAAAGAGGCCAAGTGATTTTATAAAAATTTTGGGAATTTATAAAGGTCAGAAACTATTTTTTAAAAATTAAAATAAATGGGTAAAATAAACAAAAATAGTAAAAAATAGTAAAGTCAGAAACAAAAAGAAAATAAGGTCACCAATATTTGTCACAATATCATTGGATCATTCCATAATTTTTTCAGAATTTAAAAATGTGTAAAAGTATTTTTAAACATTTTAAACAAATCAAATAAGTGTAAAATTCATAAAAAATGCCAAAACACAAAGTTAAATTTTGAAAAAATAAAAATCAGAAAGAGAATCATCAAAAATATTTTTCACAATTTTTTCAGATTTTTTGGACTAAAAATGAATTTTCTATGATTTTTTAAAATTTAAAATAATTAAAATATAAAAATTAGAAAAAGAAAATAAAAGAAAAAGATGTGGACCATTGGATGAGAGTCAAAACGCGTTAGTAATCAAATCCAAGGAATCTGGCGCACTGTGCATATCATGGTCTTTAATGAATAATGTACAGAATCATTAATAAAATCAGAATTGGAAAATAACAAATGTCACGCTTTCAATTGTTACAAGATGACACGTTGGTCATCTTCAACCTCCAGCCCTCACGAATTGCAGGTCTCTCAAACTGTAAAATCAGAAGCTCAGACCTGTGCCATTCACTTCATCTCTTCAAGACGAAGACAACCACACCCTCGCGCCAAATTTATATAAATTGTAGCTCAAGCAATTTGGAAAGAAAGTTTTGAAAAGGGATTTGAAAATTCATATTCAAAATGTGCTTCCAGATGAAAGTAAGTGTTGCGACTAGAACCAGGGCAATGAGAGCAACACAATGATACCAAAATTTTGAAGAATTGATAAAGGAAACTACCTATTGAATTTGAGTTGCAGAGCTCTGAAACTGGACTTCTATGGAGCAATATAAGGCACGATTATTGAATGTAATTATATGGTTAGCTTCAGGGAAGATCAAGGAAGGTGAATTGATGGAAAAAATGGATTGAAAAAGGCTTGAGAATAGGATTCGAAGTAGCTGAATTCTGAGTTGTGAAGCAAGTTTGGCAGGGGGATTCTGGCTATCTAAGCTTGGGAAATTGAATGGGGGATAACCCTCTATTTATAGGGAATCAAATGGAATGTTCAAGCGTGTGAAATGATGAAGTTTGGAGGGAAATCGTGTGAACCTGATGCACGAGCAGAGTGTGATCTGATTTACATCAAAACTCATCTAATCCTTGCGTTTCAAGACTCTAATCCACTTTGGAAACTTGGTTAAACATGTTTAGATCACAAACGCGTGGTAATTTGATGTTTAAAGGCCAAAACATGAATTTCAAATTCTGACTTATGGAGAAACCTCAGTTCCAAGTTACCAAGTTCAATCCAATGGCATTTCCACCTCAAGGGGTCTTAGCGAAAAATTCTTGATGCTTTGGAAAGACGAGGTAACAAGCTTTGCAATGGAAAAATAATGGAATCAAATGGATGCTTGAGCTGAAAGTTAAATGGAGTCAAAGTTGAAGAAAAAAAGTTGACTTTCCATACTTAGAAATATTTCAAATTCTTCTTTAAAAATGACCTATAATCTCTTGCATCCAAACATGGCCTTCCACTTAGAATTTGCTCTTGACCAAAAAATATGGAATGGAGTAGATCTCTTGAATGAAATTTTTCAATTTGAACCACTCAAAATCTCCAAAAATTGAGCAAGTTATGACTTGTTGAAGTTGGCCAAAAATCATGAAATGACTTATAATCTTTTGCATTCTTAAGGCAAGTTCCATCCATTTTTTTACTTTGCACATAAAAGAAGGCATGAAGTGCACATATTTAAGATCATCATGAAAAAATAATGGGCTCAAGGTGATAAAAATTGACCAAGTTATGACCATTTGAAGTCACATATGGAGAATTGGGGATTCATCTGGGTGACTTGTAATCTTTCCTCTTCACCAAGTTCCTTCCACATGAAAACTCCTTGGAACTTTTTAAGTGATTTGTTCATTTAAGAGAAGAATGTTTTTGGAATCACTCAAAAATACCAAAATATGAGCAAGCTATTCCCCTTTGAAGTCCAAAACCCTAGCCTCTAGATCAAGAGAATACTTGGTGGAACTTTTCCAAGTTTGAACAAATTTTTTGTGCCAATATTCTTCCTTTGTGATTAGAAATTGTTGAGGATGATGATGAGGATTCATGACCACCAAAGCCACTTCCATACCAACTTCAAAACAACTTCAATGGTGAGATTTGAATTTCTCAAGCTATTGACTAGGGCATGGAAATAAACTCATAAACCCATGAAGCAACTTGCTAAACCTCATTGCCTTTACCTACATTATTAACAAGTAAGACAAACCAATATTTAATTTTGTTAATTAGAGATAAAATCAAAGTAAAATATCCATGATCACAAAAGAAAAGAAGTTAAGGTGCTTGGTAATTCCTTAGAAGAGCAAGGCTAAAGATAGGGAGAAGAACCAAAAGTCCTAATGTGATTTTGTTGTGATTGAAACAATATGGTATGATGAAGGGATCTTAGGAGAAAAAATTGGGGTACAACAACTATCACTATCAGAGTCTCCAAGAGCATTAAATTCATTGTTTCTAATACAGAGAGGCGGTTTCCCAGCACGAGCATGTCGAACCTCTTTTTGAGCCTTGGAAGTGAAGCTCAACCCAAACTTGTTTGACTTGTACGGGATATCAGGAAGTGTCCCCAAATGGTGTAACCTCTGTCTTCAACAACAATACAAGCATCTTTGAGATAGGCCATTCTCGGTGTATCTTTAGCAGCTTTGGGAGTGATAGGAGTGGCATTGGCAACAACAATCATTGCAAAAATCATAACTCTCTCAATTTTTAACGAATTGGGACGATTCTTTCAGTATGACGTCACAAATTTCATCATCTTTGTTTTTGCTTCAAGAGTCGGGTTCGAATTATGCTCTGAAAGTTATGGTTTGTGGCTCGTTTCTCGAATCAAACACAAAAATATGGTGAAAAATCTGCACAACCCAAAAACAAGAAAAAATTGATTTTTTAATTCTATTTTTCAAACAAGGCCTTAAACCTCTTGTATATATTCTTTCAATTCAAATTGAAAAAGCTTTTTGACTCATTTTTTCACAAAATCTACTCAAAAACAAAGAAACTCTCTCAAATACAAGTCAAAAATTTAAGCAAGATCACTCTCCTCTCTCTCTCGTCTGTCGGAGTAGTATTGAATACCACAACACATGAGAGCTGCCTCACATTTCCTTGTGGGATATGTCACCATGAATCCCCCAAAATTATATTAACATTCATTTCTACATGTACCAAGTGTACCTCACTCTTGAATTTGTATCAATTTTTTCTCATGGTAAACATATAAAAGTTCGATATTTAATATATTCTCAAAAAATTAATGGAAATACTTATTTATTTATTTTATTAGAATGATTTATTTTATTATTTAATTTCCAAAATAATAATTTATAAAAGTAATTATGCATATACTTTTTTTACTATTCAACTTCTTAAAATAAATAATAGATACTATGATGTCTCAAAATATTTATTAATAGAGAAATTAAGTCTTTCAAAATATAAAAGTGTTGGTTCCTAAATTTGACACCCTTGTTTGTTATTAATATAGACCATTAATTATGAGGAATGGTTTCGACCAGCTGATCCTGTCGAATGCTCATCAGAAAGTGGCAAGGTACTTAGAGAATTTCTTTTAAGTAGGAATCTTGTTGCCTTCGACGTCGAAGGAACTTCTCGACAAAGGTATTTGATGCCCCAGGGTGGAACGGTTTGAGATTCGAATGTTTGGAGGGAAAACGGTTCCCAGCAGTTACCAAGCGCAACGTGCCAAGATCAGGAGCGTCGAATGCTGTGAGCATGCCAAGTGGAGTCATCTCGAAGCAACGTAACTGCCAAACGGTTACTTGAGATGTGTTTAGTATAAATACTAGTTGTTCACGTAGTTTTCGCGTGTGTTCATCATTATATACAAGTCACTCATCTAGATTCAAGTACCCAGTGTGAGCGAAAGAATTATTGAGAATGTATGTGTGAAACACCATTTAAATCAATCAAAGTCTTTTATATTCCAGCACTTTATTGCCTTTCATTTACTCTTCTCCGTCGAAGCCTTTATTTAACACTTTCATTTATTCTATCAAGCTTTTCTTCATGCAATTTACATAAAGTGTCTTTACTTTACTGGCATTAACCATCATTAGATCTAGTAAAACCCCAAAAAATAAACCATGTCTTAGGATCAATCTGATTGATCCTGCGAGTCACCAAATAAGTAACCTTTTGGAGGATCAGCGGTTGTTTACCAATTTCCACGGTAAACAAATTGGCACACCTGATGGGACCTTGTGTTGATTTTTAAGGTTAACCGTATTTATATAGAATATCATCTTTTTCGAGAAGTATTGCATGTTATTGAGAAGTGGTAGAATATACACTAACGATATCAATACTACGAGAAGAAGATAAGCGATGGCGAATCCGCCAAACAATAGCGAAATCCCACAAACAAATGTGGGAACAACGGTTATCCCAACCGTAAGTGAAACGCTAACCGCTGGTTCAACACCAGCAGTAACGGTCACACAAACGGGGCCATTACCTCCGTTCACTGGCCCCAGAATGCCTTTGGGAACTCCCCCACCAAGGGGAAACCCAGGAACTAGGCCTTATGTTCCCCCAGGATTTTCGACAGGCGGTCTAAATCGAGAACCACTCTATGGCATGCCAACTTCTGAATTGGCTAGCCTGACGAACGTTGCGTCCACTTTTTCAGACCCTTTAGTGAGCGCCTCTTCGCCACTCCAAGGTTCTGGAGTTGGTATGGCGAACAGGGGTAGGACCCAACTCTTAGGAGGAACGTCCCATGTAGCGCATGGCCTTACGAATGCCTCGACATCAGTCTTGAGGCAGCAAATGGATGAAAGCAACCACGATATGGTTCAAATGTTGGCACAAACTTTAAGTACAGTGCTAAATCCTCTAATACAAAATACCACCCAGTCGAATCAGCAGATGACAGCGCAAATGGCGCGTCTGGCCGATTTCTTTGGGGTACCCCAACCTATTCGACAGCCCCAAAGGGCGCAAATAAGGGGAAACCAAGGTATACTTCTAGAGGAAGAAACCACTATTAACCAAGTCCAGCAGCCTATCAAAGAAAACCTTAGGACGCGATTGGAACAACCCGGGGTCGAAGAACCTAGGGTCATAGCCCCGGAGGTAAGGATAGTCAACAGAAACCAAAATGCTGACGAAATAGTTCAGCACATCCAATACCAGAATATGGGTTTGGAAAATAACCTGACAACCATGATCGAAAGAATCATGACGCAAAATGGGATGAATACGGGCTTCTGTATGCCCAACTTTACATCCCCACTGTCAGAATATGTGTTACAAACAGACTTACCTCCTAGATGTAAAGTCCCTAAGTTCACTAAATTTTCAGGGGACACGACAGAATCTACTGTCGAACATGTGGCGAGATACTTGATTGAAGCAGGAGATATTTCAAACAACAAAAACCTGAGGATTAAGTATTTCCCAAGTTCCCTAACAAAGAACGCGTTTACTTGGTTCACAACTCTTCCCCCCAATTCGATCCACCATTGGACCCAGTTGGAGAGATTGTTCCATGAGCAATTCTATATGGGACAAACCAAGATAAGCCTGAAAGAATTGGCCAGTGTAAAGAGGCGATTCACTGAACCTATCGACGAATATCTAAATAGGTTTAGGTTGCTCAAAGCAAGATGCTTTACGCAAGTGCCAGAACATGAGTTAGTCGAAATACCTGCAGGAGGCTTAGATTATTCCATTAGGAAGAAATTAGACACTCAATACCTGAGAGACATGGCCCAATTGGCCGATAGGGTTCGACACGTAGAACGCCTTAAAGCTGAAAAAGCCAAAGCGACAAAAACTCATAAAAGAGAAAGGATAGCATATGTCGAAATGGACGATGAAGATCCAGAAACCTTCGACGAAACTATAACCTTCAAAGAAAGCGAGGTCGATTTAGCGGAGCTAAAACAGGGGCCACCATACTCTTACAAACTGCTAGTCCCCTCAAGTGGAAAAAACCCCACTGGTCCTGAAAGGGCCAACGATAGGTTCCCCAAAAAGACTTACAGTTTTGATATTACAAAATGTGATGAAATTTTTGACTTACTTGTAAAAGATGGCCAAATGATAGTGCCCCCAGGGGTAAAAGTGCCTCCTCTTGATCAAAGAAAGAAAAAAGGCTTTTGTAAATATCATAATTTTCTGGGCCATAAAACATCTCAATGTTTTCTTTTCAGGAATCTCGTGCAAGATGCCATCGAAGAAGGGAGGTTAAAATTTTCCGATAAGACCCCCATGACTGTGGACTCTAACCCTTTGCAGGCTGAAGCCCATTATGCTGAACCTTCAGAGGTGAATGTGATCGAGGCGTCCAGAAGCCAGGTGAAAAGGCCAGGAATAACTTTGGTCGAAGTCACCAAGGATCATGTCAACATGCTAATCTTTGCAGTTTTTATGGGAGTCTTTCTAGAAAAACAATTGAAGCAGTCCAAAAAGCTGTTGAAAGCCCAAAACTGGAGACAGTTGGAGCCCCAAAATCTGGAGCAAAACCCAGTTCCTACTTGGCTGCAGTCCAAGGCCAGACAGAGGACCTGGAGGCTCAGATGAAGCAAATGACTCTTGCCACCAAAGACACCATGAATGTCAACATGGTCGAAATCTCTGAATCAAAAGCATCAGAGGAGGCCATTAGGCAAGAGCAGGCCAACAAAACGGCTTTCCCTGGGGAAAATGAAAATTTGGTAGATTTCCTGCAAAGATGCCAGAAGAAGAAGTCAGAAGTGATGTTGTGTCCTCGATGTAGCTCGATTTTCGACAAAAAAGCAGCTGAACACATCCAAGGTGTAAGAGCAGCAAACAGAAGAAGGGAAAGTGTTGATATTCGACATGACCCCAGAAGAACCTACCAAAAGGGTTCAAATCAAGAGAAGAGGCCACTGACTTTCAGGCCTCCAACCAATGTGCCAGTTGATACGTGGTATAAAACATCAGGTCGAAAGAGACCGAACGAGGAAAGGTGGCACTCCTTCAAAGTGCCAAGAGGTTTATCTTTGACACACAAGAAAGAACCTCAGGTTGTCGCCTCTAAAGTGACCCAGGTATCAAGTAACTACAAGGGAAAGAATCCCATGTCTCGATCCCAATGGAGAAGATACCAGAGGCGGCGAAAGGCTGAGAGGGAAGCTACCAATGAACCAAAGCCAGAATAAAGTTCAAATGTCCCTCAGAGAAAGCAGAGAAAGCCTCTGGAAAGACAACCAATAACCAATAGACTAGTCTGGCCTAACCAGGGCGAAGTTGATGACGAAGATGGCTCTGAGTCTGATGACACCCTAGATATCATGGTAAATATAGTCTCAGTTTTGCCAAGAGAGTTCAACCGCCAGGTGGAGGTCGAATCCAACAATTGGGAAGTCGAACAAGATATGGCCAAGCATAGGCCAGTATGCTACTTCGTCATGGATAATGGCGCTACTGAAGAGCAAAATGGTTTCTTCGAACCTCCTACAGAGGCGATGAAAAATCACCTCAAGCCTTTATTCATAAGGGCAAAACTCGAAGAAACCACCGTAAATAAAATTTTGGTGGACTGTGGGGCAACCATTAACATCATCCCTCACTTTATGCTGAGAAAAATAGGCAAGAGCGATGAAAACATCAAGCCTCACAACATGGTCCTGTCGAATTATGAAGGTGGAATAGGGACCACTATGGGTGTGATCCAACTAGACCTCAAAGTGGGATCCATCCTTCGACCAACTATGTTTATGGTCATATCGGCCAAACCAAATTATAATCTTTTGTTGGGCCGAGAATGGATACATGGTGTTGGAGAAGTACCATCATCAATGCACCAAAGGTTGATACTATAGCGTCCTGATGGAATGGTCGAAAACATAGAAGCGGATCAGAGTTATTACTTGGGCGAAGTAAATCACCTAGGGAGAGCTGACTTCGACAAAAATTTGGCTCACATTGGGCCATGCCCAGCACCTGACTTCGACTTGGCGCCAGCGCCAAATGCTTTTTGTTCCTTGTACCTGCACCCTGAGCATGGTTTTCAATGGGACAGAGAGGACTTGTCCCACATTGATTTCAGTGGGCTAACTGACATCCAGCCAACTGGTTGGGGAAGCGAATTCAATGACAATGACTGAGTCACAATCACTGCAGCGAATTTCGGCTTATGTAGCCGAAACAAGGATGATAACGGCTCTTGAAACCGAAGTAAAATATATGGCCACACAGGCCAATGATCAAGAGCTACCTTCTGTAGGTCCTGGAAAGGATTTCGACCCAGAACCTCCTGATGTCATGCCAGAAGAAATGCAGGAACAAAGGCTCGACGCCATCTACGACGATGAGCCTTTGTGATTCGAAAAGGACCCCTTAGCGAACAACATCAAAATGTTAGCGCAGGATCCTTTAGAAGAAATCAACTTGGGCGAAGGGTTAGAGAAAAAGCCAACTTACATTAGCGCAAAAATAGACCCAGAGCTCAGGTTAGAAGTGATCCATTTGTTAAAAGAGTTCAAGGACTGCTTTGCATGGGATTACGACGAGATGCCTGGTCTCGACAGAGGATTGGTAGAACTTCAGTTGCCAATCAAACCTGGGAAGAAGCCAGTCAAGAAAAGTCCAAGACGCTTCGCTCCAGAAATACTGTCAAAGATCAAAATAAAAGTCGAAAGACTGCTGAAGTGCAAATTCATACGAGCTATGAGGTATGTCGAATGGATTGCAAATATTGTGCCAGTGATTAAGAAAAATGGCACGTTGAGGGTATGCATAGATTTCAGAGACTTGAATGCTGCCACACCCAAAGATGAATATCATATGCCTGTGGCGGAAATGCTAGTCGATTATGCCGCTGGCCATGAGTACCTGAGCATGCTCGATGGTTATTCAGGATATAATCAAATATTCATTGCCGAAGAAGATGTGTCGAAAACAGCTTTTCGATGCCCCGGGGCTTTAGGCACTTACGAGTGGGTAGTGATGCCTTTTGGCCTAAAGAACGCTGGGGCAACATATCAGCGGGCGATGAACTCTATCTTCCATGATTTTATTAACACTTTTATGCAAGTGTATATTGATGATATTGTTGTAAAATCTGTTTCCAGGAAGAACCATATAGACCACCTTCGACAATCATTTGAAAGAATGAGAGAACATGGTCTGAAAATGAACCCTTTGAAGTGTGCGTTCTGTGTAAAAGCTGGAGATTTCTTGGGCTTCGTCGTCCACAAGAAAGGAATCAAAATCAACCAGAACAAGACGAGGGCAATCTTGGAAGCGAAAGCGCCAGCGAACAAAAAGGAACTACAATCTCTACTGGGCAAGATAAATTTCTTAAGGAGATTCATATCTAACCTAAGTGGAAAAGCTCAAGCCTTCTCACCCTTACTTCGATTGAATAAGGAAATATTCGAATGGGGGCAAGAGCAACAAGAAGCCTTCGACAAAATTAAAGGATATCTCACCAAGCCACCTATTTTGGTGCCTCCTTGCAGCAACAGGAGTATGAGATTGTACATAGCTGCATCCGACAAAACTTTGGGAAGCATGTTAGCCCAGGAAGATGAAAATGGAGTCGAAAGACCCATTTACTATCTTAGTAGAGTTTTGAACGATGCAGAAACTAGATATAGCGAAGTTGAAAAATTATGTCTATGTCTTTATTTCTCTTGTACAAAGCTCAAACAATATATAAAACCAGTTGATGTGTACGTTTCGTCTCATTTTGATGTTTTCAAGTACATGTTGTCGAAACCCATCCTGCACAGCCGAATTGGCAAGTGGGCGCTAGCGTTAACTGAGTACTCATTGACCTTTATGCCTCTTAGGGCAGTGAAAGGGCAAGTGGTAGCAGACTTTATAGTCGATCACTCAATTCAGGTTGAGAATATAAATTATGTGGAGATAGAGCCTTGGAAATTCTACTTCGATGGTTCCAGCCATAAAGATGGAACAGGAGTAGGGGTCGTGATTATTTCTCCAGAAAAAATTCCAACAACATTCAAGTACAAGATATCAGGTACCTGTTCGAACAATGAGGATGAGTACGAAGCTCTAATTACTGGCCTTGAGATATTGTTGGAATTGGGGGCAACTCGAGTCGAAATAATAGGAGACTCAGAGTTAGTCATTAACCAAGTCACAAAAGAATATAAGTGCATAAGAGAAAACCTTATTATGTACTTTGTGATAGCAAATCGTTTATTGAAAAAATTCGAAATGGTCAACATTCGACACATACCCAGATTGGAAAATCAAATAGCCAATGATTTGGCACAAATTGCATCTGGGTACAAAATTTCAAAAACGAGATTACAAAGAGCAATCGAAGTCCGAGAAAAAATAAAAGCAACTAGCCTGTCACCAACAGATTTGAAATCGACAAGACTAGGGTATGCTGATCAAAGGAACTTTGAAATATCGTTCATAGACAATTTGTCAGAGCAAGATTGGAGGAAACCCATTGTAGATTATCTACAAAATCCAGCAGCTTTGACAGAACGGAAAATAAAGTATAGGGCATTGAGTTACGTACTCATGGGTAATGAGTTATTTAAAAAGACGCCTGAAGGGGTATTGCTAAAGTGCTTAAGTGAAACTGAAGCATACATAGCCCTTTCGACTGTGCACGCTGGAGCATGTGGGGCTCACCAAGTAGGCCATAAGATGAAATGGTTTTTGTTTCGACAAGGACTATACTGGCCTACCATCTTGAAGGATTGTGTTGAGTTCGCGAAGGGTTGCCAGGAATGTCAAGTCCATACGGGCATCCAACATGTACCAGCAAGCGAACTTCACTCAATAGTGAAACCTTGGCCCTTTAGAGGATGGGCGTTGGATCTTATTGGAGAGATTCGACCGACATCATCAAAGAGCCAGAAGTATATACTGGTAGGCATTGATTATTTCACTAAATGGATCGAAGCTATTCCTTTAGTCATTGCAGACCAAGAAAATGTCATTGAATTTATTCAAAAGAACATTATCTTTAGATTTGGAATCCTTGAAACTATAACGACTAATCAAGGGTCAGTGTTCATTGGTCGAAAGATGCAGGAATTCGCTCAAGAAACAGGCTTTAGACTTCTAACATCAACACCTTATTATGCACAGGCAAATGGTCAAGTTGAAGCAGCGAATAAAATAGTGATCGGCCTGTTAAAAAGCATGTAGGAAAGAAGCCAAAAAATTGGCATAAGACGTTAGACCAGATCTTGTGGGCCTGTCGAACGTCCCCAAAAGAAGCCATAGGTGCAACACCATATCGGCTAACTTTCGGTCATGACGCAGTGTTGCCAGCGGAAATTTGTCTTCAATCAGCAAGGGTTCAGAGACATCATGATATCCCCTCTGAGGTTTATTTGGATATGATGTTAGACGAACTAGTAGATTTAGACGAAGAAAGACTACGCGCTCTCGACCTACTAAGAATTCAGAAGAAAGGAGTGGAAGACTCTTACAATAAAAAAGTAAAACCTAAGGCATTCTCTCCTACAGAATTAGTTTGGAAGGTGATTCTCCACATGGACCGAAGGGATCGAAGCATGGGAAAATGGTCACCCAAATGGGAAGGACCGTTCAGAATTATCCAAATTTTTTCTGGTGGAGCTTATGAGGTTGAAGAGTTAGGTGAAGATAAAAGACTCTTAAGAGTAAACGGCAAATATTTGAAAAAATATAAACCTATGCTCCAAGAGATCAAAATAAATAGCAATTAATGACCAAATTAACCATAAAGAGCCAAAATGGAAAATTATATAATGATTAGCCAAAATGGTTGCATTGTCTTACAAATATTACAGTACATGGTTAATAAATGGGTGAGCAAATTAGAAAGGGATAGAAGCTTTAAGTCGAAGATACTTGGCCTGCTGCAACTCCAGCCTTTTGCTACACAAGGCAGTCGCCTGAGAAAGTTTGGCAATCTGGTCATCAAAGGCTTGGGCCTTCTCAGCGAACCCTAGGCCTCGTGTAACTTCAGCTTGGCTCTCTGTGTCCGAAACAGTCGAGAGGAGCTCCTCTTTGCGCTTGGTGTTAGCATTTATCTTGGCCTCCAGCTCCTCGATTTGCGCCTTTATAGAGGCATTATCTCGATCTATGGCGTCGATTTCCTCCTGCTTGGATGTCTTCTGCTTCGACAACTCTGCAATTCGAGAAGTTGTTTCAGCTACCTCAGTCCAGGCAGAAGAACTCTTGCCATGTAGCGCTTCGAGCTGGCTGTTGAAGCCCCTCTGACGTTGATAGTCCGCAGAGACTTGGTCAACAATGGAGTATAACTCCAAGATAAAGCTGGAAACCTCTGGAGACACAGCAAGCAAATCGACTGCATTCAGAACAGCTCCCAGACAAGACGGAGCAGTAGGATCCCCCTCCAAAGCCTTCATCAGATCCTTTTTGAAGAACTGAGCCTTGACCTTCATCAAAGCCTCGTCAAGAGGAGAAGTCGAAGTGGACTTCCCCGATGCAGTAGAAGCATCATGACTAAGG
This sequence comes from Vicia faba, assembly GCA_948472305.1. Lineage (NCBI taxonomy): Eukaryota > Viridiplantae > Streptophyta > Magnoliopsida > Fabales > Fabaceae > Vicia > Vicia faba. The sequence continues at coordinate 1,407,577,627 of OX451739.1, forward strand.
TCAGATGAACTTCCCCTACTCTCAATGATGGCATTCAGGTAGCCAATGGGATCAGTTTGCTTCAAAAGGGCCAAGTCTTCTTTAGACTTGGGCTTTGTCGAGGTGGTCGCTCCTACAGCAGCGGTGGCTTGGGGTTGAAGTTGTTCAGTAGCGTTTGCATCGACATGACTCTCTTCGACATGTAGTTCAGTAGTGCCAGCATCAACATGATCCTCTTCGTCATGTTGCTCCTCTGTCAGATCGATCACTTGAGTTTCCTTTGGTTGTTGCTCCTCTGATTCGACAAGGGCTTCATCGTTAGCCAATTCCTCCTCTTGTTGTCTACTATGTTCAGCAGAGTCTTGTGTCTCTGAAGTTTTTGGTGCTGAACTTTCGGTGGTCTCCTGAAAATAGAAGAGGAAGAATCTTCTGGTTTAGAAAGATACACAATCGAACGTGATCATCGACACCTAAGTTAAAAATGGTCGGAGGAGCTACCTGTAGAGGAATTTCAGCCCCAGGGCTAGAATTATCACTTTCAACGGGTTTGCTGAGCAAGACGTTCAGCTCCTCCTCCATGGGCTCTTCGATGATCACGGGAGGTGGCATGGGTCTTCTCCCTGCAACGTTGATTCTGATCATGGGTCGAGGCTCAGGAGCAGGGGCATCTTTCTTCAGTTTTCTCCGTTTAAGAGGAACGGGGGGAGATTCATCCTCGTCGTCACTCGCAGATTCGACCTTTAGTGCAGGTCGTTTCTTAGGTGCAGGTTCCTGAAAACCAAATGGAGTCGATTTAGAGCGCCACATCGAAAATCAGGATGTTAAAACCAGAAGGAAATAATAAAAGTTTGGTTACCGGTGCTGAAGGTTTTGTAGAGGGACCTCCTCCCTGATGGCTTTCTGTGGTTTTCTTTGCTGCAGGCTTTCGAATAACTGAAAGAAGACGCGTTCACAAGTTATAATTGACAAGTTATAAGTCGAAATGGAAAGACAAATATAATTTGGAGAGTGAACGTACATTTCTTTATTTTGTCAAGGACCAAAACGAAGGACTTCTGGAGTTCGTCCACAAAATCTTTTTCATCGAAGAACTCTTCAGCATAATAACTCTTCCACCAGTCTTCAAAAGATGGTGAACAGAGGAAGTTGAGTTGATAGTCGAACAGTGAAAGTACTGTTCGACCAGCGTACCTGCCAATGTGCTTGGTAGCAGTATCCTCAGTGTAATCATTGCAAAAATACAACATTGATTTCTCCCTAAGGAAAATGGGAGAAGGAAGTGATTAGATGATACCAAACTGTCGAGAGACCAAATTTGGCTGATAAGCGATCAGGCTGAGATGATTCTTGGAACTCTTAAAGCGCAATGGAATTATTCTGGGAGTGAGAAATGCTTCCCACAGTGTTGTGTTCTCTTCGAGATGAGGGTCCCCTGATGACTTGGGATGGGGTCTGGTAAACCATTCTGGACCAAACTTTCGACGGGCGAAAGGAGCCATGGTCGAGGTGAATTATTTTCTTCCTGCAAACATCAAAACAAAGTTTGCAAAGGTCTGTTGGAGTTCCAGCCCATCCTCAGTAGGAGTCAGTAAAGCCAGCCTGGTGCCTTCGATACGCCTCTTGGCTATCTCAGGAGCTTGTTCGTTTATCTGAGTTTTCTGAGGTAAGAAAGACTCAAAAGTGGCGTTTAGCCATAGTTGTAGTAGCCAGAAGGGTCCTGCAAGCAGCAAACTGGCTCTATTTTCTATTACCTTTAATAGAGTCGCTCCACTGCTTATCGACTCATATAGGTTTGCCAGTATTAATTCGGCCAAACAGATGTTTTGACCATGGTGAAGCTGGGTAGCAAGGGTGACCATTTTCTTCGTCACCTGTAGAGATTTCGTGCAGAACACGAAGCGTGACAGCCAAAGGGCTAGAAACGCAATGTGCTCCACGTCCGTCACATTAGCTGTCGATCTGTCATGATAGTGGTTGATGTAGGTGGTGTAAGTGGGTTTGGTAGCTGAAAACCCAATCTGGTCTTCAGACATTTCCTCTGGGTCAAAGTAATCCCCAGTTGGTCGAAGACCGGTAATGGCAGCCACGTCGAAGAGAGTGGGTGTTACCATTCCACAAGGCAGGTGGAAGGTTAAGTGAGTATTGTCCCAAAATAGCAAAGAGGCTACCAGCATTTCAGGGGAGTAGTTGAGACCAGTCTTCGACAGCATGACTAGGTCATAAATCCCCAGGTTCTTCCAAATCGAAGCCTGGCTTTTTTCCATCTTGTCTAGCCAAGCGCTGTAGTCTGGTGTAAGGCTAGGGCTAGACCTAAAAGCCTTAACCCCTCTGTTGAAGAAACGAAGATCTATCTTTTCTTTTGCAGGATCTTCATTGTCATCTGTAGCCTTTTTGGAGCACCCAACAGGCTTGAGTGCCTCAAGCACCGGGAAGAAGCTCTTGATCTTCGTTGAGTCAGCAATGCATGCAGATAAAGGACCAGACATGGCGAAAACCTGGTTGGAGTATCCAACAGGAATCAGCAGTTGAGAAGAGTAAGCCTCACGCTCAGCAGTTCCCAAGGGTTCAGGAACCCTTCGCATGCCTTTGGAGTTAACTGTTGGAACAGTTGAAAAGATTTTTGGTTGGGCAATTTTAGAGGGAGCGTTAGAACTGGGAGCATTGGAAGAACGAGAACCTGAAGCCATTTTTGGGTTGAGATGAAGATGGATGAAGAACAAAGTTTTTGCAGAAATTTCTGTTCAATAATAAGGCTTGGATGAAGAATAGCGTGAAAAGTCCCACGAGGGGCACTTAGCGCTATTTATAGTGATTGGAAAATCACAAAACTCGAGGTCATTTAATGTTTCAGACGATAGTGGGGCACGTGGCGCGCATTTGCTGATGTAGTCGTTCTGCAGAACAGAAACGGTGCAGCGTGCATCCTCGATTTCGGGAAATTGTCATGATGACAATCTGTGAAAAGACATTGGGCACGCCAAACGCCTTACTGAAGTGACGTCTTAGGAACAGTTGGAATGATGGCTTTTTGGGATTGTCAGTTGACGAAAAGCGCACGAGTTAATTTGTGGCTAAGAATGAAGGACAGGTGTCGGGTGGAATCTCAAAGAATGCCTTTTTCTTTTCAGCGTCGAAATAAGGCATTCTTGGGGGGCAGTTTGTTGGCTCCTAAATTCGACACCCTTGTTTGTTATTAATATAGACCATTAATTATGAGGAATGGTTTCGACCAGCTGATCCTGTCGAATGCTCATCAAAAAGTGGTAAGGTACTTAGAGAATTTCTTTTAAGTAGGAATCTTGTTGCCTTCGACGTCGAAGGAACTTCTCGACAAAGGTATTTGATGCCCCAGGGTGGAACGGTTTGAGATTCGAATGTTTGGAGGGAAAACGGTTCCCAGCAGTTACCAAGCGCAACGTGCCAAGATCAGGAGCGTCGAATGCTGTGAGCATGCCAAGTGGAGTCATCTCGAAGCAACGTAACTTCCCAACGGTTACTTGAGATGTGTTTAGTATAAATACTAGTTGTTCACGTAGTTTTCGCGTGTGTTCATCATTATATACAAGTCACTCATCTAGATTCAAGTACCCAGTGTGGGCGAAAGAATTGTTGAGAATGTATGTGTGAAACACCATTTAAATTAATCAAAGTCTTTTATATTCCAGCACTTTATTGCCTTTCATTTACTCTTCTCCTTCGAAGCCTTTATTTAACACTTTCATTTATTCTATCAAGCTTTTCTTCATGCAATTTACATAAAGTGTCTTTACTTTACTGGCATTAACCATCATTAGATCTAGTCAAACCCCAAAAAATCAACCATGTCTTAGGATCAATCTGATCGATCTTGCGAGTCACCAAATAAGTAACCTTTTGGAGGATCAGCGGTTGTTTACCAATTTCCACGGTAAACAAAAAGATAAAATTATATTAAGATAGCAAATTTGACTCATTTGTAACAACAAAGAGAAAACCAATCTTAGAAAGACAAAGTCAAAATTCAAACAAACGTAAATATTAGACAATTATTTCGTTAAATATTTTATTAAAAAAATGTAGTGGAATAAAATCTAATGAGGAAAAAAAAGAGTATAGTGAAAACTAATCATAAAACTCTAATGAAATTTGAAATTTGAAATTTGAAAGACCAGGTCTATTTCAAATAAAAATTTTATGAAACATCAAATTTGGAAGACCACGTCTATTTCAAATAAAAGCTTCTTCAATGCAGAGGTAGATAAATAATTGTACCAAATAATATTATTTTTATAACTACTAAAAACTACAACAATATCAGGACCATCAAAACAATTAAGCCATTATCTAAAGATATGAGACACTTATAAGCAGAAACTTCTAATTAAATTAACACACTTGGATCAACAATTTTGAAACAATTAAGATACAACCACCAACATAGAATCACATTCCAGACATGATGAACTCTATCAACCTATAACACAAGTTATTTCCACATCTAACATGACAACAATTAGTTGTATGGATGGCAAAATGGCTCAACTCATTCCGACAAAATGATAAATAGGGTGTAACGAGCCAACTAAAGATATATAGTTGGAAATTTTAACCCGCTCTATTTTATGGTGAATTGACTTGACAAATTATTATTAAAAAAGATTAATTATATAGATCACATAAATAACAAAATAAAAGTGTAAAAAATTATTAAAGAAAAAGAAAATCAACAAAATTAAATTATGTAACTAATGAAACTAATAAATATGAAAAGATCATTCAAAATTCTATAATTCATTATATGAAATTTATAATAAGTCAACAAATTAAACAAAATAAACTATTCATAGTTAATAATTTAATGATCTCTCTTTCTGAAATTGACTGGCCAGCCCTTGACCAACCGGCCTCCTCTGCGCATGCCGGCCAGCTCCGCTCGCAAGCCCTTCCTTCCGGCTGATTCCTCGTGCATCCTCCTCCCTCGCATCTGACCGAGCTTGCTTCTGACGTACTTCTTCTTACGATTAACTCTTTGATCTCCTCTTCGCGTCAATTTCGATAATTATCTCTTGACTCTTGCTTGATTTAAGTGCTTAATTGATTAGTTGATTTCGAATTAAGTGCTAAGTTGACCTTGCATGAGTTGAATATTTGAATTGTGAGATTAATTGATTCTTGAGATTAATAATTATGGACAATTCTAAAATCGGATGAACATTTGTTTAATTGATTAAATCTCATGAGTATCGGCGCGATAATTGTTGTTGATTATTGATTTTGCACGTCGGAACTTGATTTCAATTCAATAATTGTTGATAATTGTTGAATTTCATGAGTTGATGATTATTTTCGGGTTGATTATTTAATATCTACACGTGAATAATTTTTGTTTCGATGTTTGAAAATCGGAGTGTCGGTATTGATTTAATCTTTGCAATTTATTTGTGAATTTCGAGCAACGTTCCAAGTATCTATGTGCGATGTTTTTTCGCGTCAAACGTTATTTTCCAATTGATTTTTCGTGGACATCGATACATGTAACAATGTTTCCCGAAATTTACAAATACTTGTAAATGTTGCATTTAATTATCGGTTCATGCATGCTTAGCTTTCACTTGATGATTGTTGGCTATTGTTGATGAGTTTTGTTGATTTTAACTCGACATTTCGGGTGTTTCATGAATTAATGTAATGCTGTCCGGATTTTGAAAATGCACATGGAATGTGATTTAATTTGTGCTTGATGCATGATTGGATTTAATTGGATGAATACTTGACATTGGTGTCAATTTTAGTTGATTTTAATTCGACTTTTTGAGTGTTTCATGAGATAAAAAGTTGCTGCCCAGGATTTTGTTTTATGGTTCGGATACTTGTTCGGAAGTTGTTTCTTCATGATTTAATATCAATTATAGTTTTGATGTGAATGCTTAACTTCGGTTATCATTTCTTGTTATTACTAACTCATCTTGTGAATTTGTGCAAGCTTTCGAAGGTGTCTCGGTACATGAGATTTGTGATATACTTTTGTTTTGTCGAGACTTGTATCTTATGCAAGATTACTTGTTTGATATTCAAATATCGATTGTGATTTATTTTCACATAGATGATGCTTCGAAATTTATTCTGAGCATTTGATTTCTGACTTATTTTCTTTGATTGGTGAAACTTTACGAAGGTCTTCGGGTTTCTTGCTTTTGATACGCTTTGCTACGGACTTTTTCTTTGTTTGGTATTTTTCCTATTTTGTTTATATTCTGCATTGTCTTTTAAATTCCTTGCCATGAGAAGTAGGAATAGAGATGCATGTGCTAAAGACCTACCCCCGTAGGCATTGTGAATTTCCCTCATACTTGATCATTTCTCTCACTTTTTGTTTCTATCATGCTCATCTATAAATAAGGATCATCTCTCACTCATTTCCACAAGCTTTAGAGAGCCATAAAATCTCTGTCGAACTTCCTTCATACCTCTCAATTATGCAACTTTGAATTTGGTTTTAAACATTTTTCAATCCAATTTCTTTGTTCATTCTTCATCCTTGAACTTCACTGAAGCTAACAGAAGAAGAACCAAGCCTTGAAGTGCCCTAAATTATGCTAGCCAAGTCAAGTTTCAGAATTCTAAAGTTGAGCTTCAACAGGTAGATTCCTCCATCAATTCTCTTCAAATTTGTTACCACAATGAATCTCTCATCACTTTGATACTCATAACATTGTTAGTTTTTAATTGGAAGTGAGTTTTGCTCATGAATTTTCAAATCCCCTTTCAATTGCTTCCTTCTAGTTTTTTCCAAATCGACTAAATTGTGGTTAATATAAATTTTTCGCGAGGGTACCATTGGAATCCTTTTGATGAGACAAAACGAATGACACTGGTCTGAGCTTCCAATTTTACCCTTTGTGGAACCTGCAACTCACATGTGGTCGTAGGTTGAAGACGATGACATCTCATCTCTCAACCAATGACAAGGCATCACTTGTTTTTTTCGAATCTGTTTTTTAATTAATGATTCAGTGTGTTATTCACTAATATCCATACCATGCATAGCGCGTCTAATTCTTTGGATTAGCTTACTAACGCATTTTTACATTGATCCAATGGTCCACATTATTTTTATTTTATTTTTATTTTTTGAATTTTTTTTGTTTTAATTGTTTTAAACTTCAAAAATTTATAAAAAATTCATTTCAACTTCTAAAATTGTGAAAAAGTTATCAAAAATAACTTTGATTTTTCTCTTTTTTATTTTTATTTTTTCACAATTTTATTTTGTGATTTGGTATTTTTTATGATTTTTCACGTTATTTAACTTGTTTTAATTATTTAAAAATACTTTTCTTGATTTCTAAATTCTGAAAAAGTTATGGAAGGATCCAAAGACCTCTTGACGGATATTGGTGATCTCATTTTTTTTTTACTATTTTTCATAAATTTTGGCTTATTTTACTTATTTCTTTAAATTTTAAAAATAGTTTCTGACTTTAAAAATTCTAAAAAAAATTGTCAACACTTGTTGACTTATGTTTGACTTCTGATATTTTTTTAGGATTTTTATTTAGTGTTTCAATAAATGTTGTATATTTTACCAATTATTTCCTTTTTAAATCATTTGATTTTATTTTATATTAAATATATTTTATTATTTTTTATTGGTCCTGATTTGGAGACACTTAAGTGTTTTTTTGGACAAGTTCCTCAACCTCATTGGATCTTAATAGGTTGAAAAACCAAATCCACCAAAATAGACGAATGATGTTGATGATATTTGAAACCTTAATTTCATCTGATACATCCCCCTCCCTCTTCATCTTATCCCGTACTTGTGTTTACTTGTGCTACATGTTTTGGAGTGTAATCTACATATCATTTCTCTAACATGTTTGGTACATAGATTGTTATTGACCGGCCTCAAAATAGGTGTGACTTCTACATAAGTCCACTCACTTAACATAGCGCTACATTTGTCCTGATTCAAAAAATGATCATTCGTGGCCTAAATCTATATTTACAAGTCCAAGTATGTTTAATTTGAAACCTTTGATCCAATAACTTTGAAGTTCATTGTTAGGAGGCTTTAATTCTATCAATCCTCTAATAAACTTCATGAATTTTGGTCTAAGTGAATCATTTGAACATCATTGATCATATGTGGTTGCTTTGAGAACTTGAAATGAATGATATACTTGACAAAAAGAAAATGAGACTTGTTATTAAGAAGCTTTGATTTTATCAATCTTCTAATGAGTTTTCAAATTCAAGCTTCAAGATGGTCATTAAACTAACCCTCTAACTTCTAATTCACTAACAATTAACTTTACTTTATTCCTTTATTTTATGCATTTACTTTTATGTACCATTTACTTTAGCATTTATATTCCATGCCTTTTTTTTTCTTTTGCTCACTTGAGCATTTATCTTTATGTCATTTTTCTTTGCTCGTTTGAGCTTTCTTTTCTTTTAAAGACACTTAATAATCAACTTAAACATTAAAAAACTTTAAAGTTACTTAGACTATACGGTTACTATTATTGGCATTGTGGAGTTGTAGACCTCTAGGACTTAGGATTATAAACCTTAATACTTTGGAACCTTGTTGCTCTATTGTTATTTTATCTGAAGTTCTTGGGATTTACTCCAAGGAATTAATTTAATTTTCTTTGTGTGCAGGTTATTCTAATTTTATACTTTGTCTGTGATTGAGAATTCCTATGTATACAACTCTGCCCAATTTTTATGAAGACTTAATTCATATGAAGCTTGGTATTTCTCAGAGGTTTAGTATTTTCTGCTTGCTTTGTTTTAATCCAAAGGATGAGAATTTTACATTGACTTCTTCATGTCAAGTGTTGGCTTTTGGTTAGTTAGATTGTTCTTTTCCTTAGATTTTATCTTTTTCTTTAGGATAGTCCATTTATCTCCTCCTATCTTCTTTAATTTCAAAAATATTCTCTCTCCTTTTCAAAACTCTTCTTGTTTTCTAACTTGAACCACTTTCATAATAAACTTGGACTTAGGTCCATGCATTTTCAAAAAGTTTTTCTTAATTAAACTCTAAATCAATTTAACCATACTTTGACATCTTTTTTGAAAGACTAAAAGTCATTAACCTCATTCAAACCATTTTTCCACTTTGGATTTTTTATTTTAAAACTTTTATAAAAAGATTAGATCTTGTTGGTTCTTGTAGTGACGTGAGCTACTATACTTCTACAATATGTAGTAAAGTGAGATATTTTCCACTTGAGTGTTGAGTGAGGCTTTGTTGATTTTAAAATCTAAGCTATATCCTCTACTTTGGCATGATTCAAATTCCCCTTTCTCGTAATCGTGTGTAGTAAGTATGTTTTCCACTCGGATATGACGATGATGTCTCTTCTCTTTAAATTAACTAACACACTTATGTTTTAATTTTTTTAGGTGAACTACGAGTACCCTGATCCCCTATTGCACCGAAGATGGTACGTAGGCACTAAAGGTTCACAACTGCGGCGGGTGCAAAAATTGTAAAAAAAATACTTCTTTTCTCATCCCACCATCTTATTTTGTATACACCTTTTATAGTCAAAATACAAAGATTTTCAAAGAGGTTTCTACGGAGTACCGTAGATGTTTAGGGTGCTAATACCTTCCCTTTTCATAACCAACTTTCATACCTTAGTCTCAATATTTCTACCGCTACAACATGCATTAAGATGACAAAAAATCAAGTATGGATAACAAAAAAACATCATGTAGGAGATGACAAAACATCATGTAAGAGATGACAAAACATCATGTAAGAGATAACAAAACATCATACAAAGAATGAGATGACAAAACATCATGTATTCATGCATTAAGATGACAAAACATCATGTATGGATGATAAAACATCAAGCATGGATGGAAAATATCATACAAGTAAAATGATAACACATCAACAAGCACAGAAGACATGCTAACAAAACACATAAGAGATGAAGATCTCACAAACAAACTTGAAGAAATGAAGAAGAAGCATGAAGGAAAAAATGAGAAATAAAAAGGCATGCCATAAAAGAAAATCGATATATCCTCTATATTATTACCCTATCATGTTAAGTATCTTATATTATCCTAAGAATGTCAACAAAGGTCAAGAAGAATGAACTATTACCTAACTAGGCAAGTAGAAGTGCAAGTGTGCAATTAGAAGATAAAACTTCACATCATGATAAAACATGCAAGAAAGGATGAGACAAGATGTATATACCTAAGTATAAACATGGTTTAAGACATCATAAACTATCATTAAGGGTTTACATGTTAACAAACATAACCTAATCAAGATGAGTTCACATGATGAAAAGAGATAAAACTCAAACAAGTAACAAGGTAAGACTTGTGCAACATGTAAGTGGCAAACCATGGATATGAAACACTATGGAGTCAAGAAGGCATGAGATATTTATATACATTCTTAAGGGTCATGCATAAGAGGAAAGTATCTAAATATCACAATAAAAGTCAAAAAGGAAAGCATACTAGCATAAGAGCATTCATGTGTCAAGTGTCTAACCAAGCATGGTATAATAAGATGAAATAAAGTGAGATAAATTAATAAGTGTACAAGTCATAAGTGAACACATAAATAAATCATCATAATCACATAAATAAATTTTATAAATATTCACAATCAAATCATACAAGGAAAGTTGGTTTAAGAACCCTAAGTGGACTTGTGTCCTTATGCAATGCTAACAAGCAATCATGTAAGATGGAAGAGGTAATGTGAAGAAGAGAAATCAAACATTGACATGTTATACACTCAACACATACCAAATAATCAAGATAAAACTCAATTAGTCATTGAAAACATGGTTCAAATACCAAAGCAAACAAACTAGCATCCATCAAAATGGTCTTGTAAGATGAGCACAAGTGTGTGATCAAGTGAACATGGCAAGACATGTCAAGTAAGAGTGAAGTCAGAAGCACACACTTAGAGATAACACATATTAAAGACCTCTAACAACCATAAAGGATCATTACTTAAGCACGTCAAAGGTTAAGGCAAGACTAGGTCAAAACCAAACCCTAACATGTCCCTAAAAGTGAATAAAGCACAAGCAAGGGATAGATGAAGAGCGAACTTGTTTAGAGGGTGGCACAACACACAAGTCAGTAGCAAATTATCTTTAAGATCACATATTCAATCATCACAAGAATGGATAAAGGAATGCATACATATCACACAAATAAAATGCCCAAATGAGGCAAGCAAACGGTGTTCAATTTAAGAATCAAAGATAAAAAGAAGAGAGAGCATAATTGAAGAATTATGCAATGTGTGACTTGTATATCAAGTTAACTCAAGATGATATTCAAGAGTAACTAAGTAAGAAGATGAAAATTCTTACATGAGGAAAGCCACCTAGTTGATGAACAAAATCATCTAATGATGGATAATACTTATCTTAAATCAAATGAGGTTGATAAAGATCAGGTAAGAGTGAAATGACATATTTTATATCATAGGGTGATAATAAATCCCTCACAAGATATCAATCATGAACTTAAAGACTCAAGAAATGCCAACAAGATAACATACTTAATTTTCATGATATATGGTAAAGTATAGTCTCTTTGATGCATAAAAGCAAAATGATCTAAATAAATCAAGGTAAATGTTCTTAGGTGTTATGGGAAGTATCCAACATTAATATACATTCATGGTACAAGGCACAAAGGCTCATGAGGCAATTATTAGACAATGATGCTCAAGACACGAGTGGAAAAGAAAGTATAGGTCTTATGTATCACCATGTTGGTTAGCAAGGAAGTGCTTAACCAAGAATAAAGGAAGCATGAGAAATGAGATGAGACAAGATATCAAGATCAAAACTTAAACATGGAAATATTGGACTCAAAGTCTTCAAGAAGATTCAAATATAAACTAGGTCAAAACTATGCATGTGGCTCCTAACTTGTCATTATGATGAGTTGAAAATCAAATGTCAATCAAATAAGAATTGATCTATAGGTCATAAAACATGAATTCAGAAGTATAAGAAAAGGGATGTCAATCTTCTTGGATCAATGATACTCAATTGGAAATGTACAAACACACTCTCCAAAATCATGATCACAAATGATAAGTAAATAACCTCTAAATAAAGGTAAGATGTTAAAGAACTTGAATGATTCATAAACATGAACTAAAGGATATACACATGCTAATGGGAATAATATAAATAAGAAGGAACTTGGTTCCTTATAGGTTGCACAAGTGCATACCTTCTATCTCAAGCAACTAAGAAATAAGTTTAAAATAGTAAGGCAAAAGTTCAACATGAAAATCATGGATAAAGATTGATATAATGAGGTAAATTGATTCTCAAACCCCAAAGGGGTTTTCTTGAACTTATCCTTCCACAATCATGGATCAATACACAAAGTAATTCAACAATATGACTCCAAATGTTAACCAAAACACCAATGATCACATACAATATTAAGTCAAAGAAAAATAGGGAAAGGAATCAATAAACTAAAAAAAATCACTTCAAGCAAGCTAAGATCACCATAAATCAGAATCAAATGTCACCACACATTCAAAGTTGAAAGAAAATGGAAAATGGAATTGAAAGATGGAAACTAGCTCCATAAGGAATCCATACAAACACGCTTTACAAACAATTTTCAAATGCAAGCAAATTGATCAAGAAAATTTATCAAAGCATCACAAAACATTCATGAACATCACATATTTTTTGCATTTTTTAATCAAAAGAGAATTTATTAATTCAAAAGAGCCAGGAAAAGAACAAGACGGTCGCTAGGATCCATCCCACTAAAAGGACGAAATAAGAACAAATTTGTTCCTATAGTAACAAATTAGCTATATGTTTTTTAAGCTTATTTTTATACCACCCCCTGTAAATTATATTATCAATAATGTCATCAACTATATTTTTATTTACATCATGGTTAAAAACAACCACATTCCTATAGCGCCATATTCCATAAACTGTTTCAGTGAATGCGAGTTTTAGAATAATAGCCCGCCAACCTTTTATCCTTGTTTGAGATATAACCCAAGCGAGTTCTTCAGTACATCCCTTGATGATATGAGTCAGTTTTAGCCAATGTAAAACTTGGTTCCAAATGGTGCTTGTCATCTTACAGTCGAAGAAAAGGTGGGTGAGGGATTCATTCGTATTTTTGCAAAGTCTACAAGTAGTTTCCTAGATCATTCTAAAACAATAAAACCTATCCTTAGTAGGGAGCCTACCATTAAACACCATCCAAAGATTCAACATTGCTCGAGGTCTCTCATAATTATTATGCATCAAATATCTCCAAGGAACACGAGTATCCTCCTTAGCAGCCTGTATACAATCTTCATCGAGATTTTTTCCTGATGCAAGAGTTTGGTCCAGTCTTGGTAGTATTGTTCAATTATCTCTCTTTGTGCCATGGTATTCTTGAACATCCAAGACCATGTCGTTTTATTGTCCAATTGTAATATATCTTTACCTTTTTATGTAATACATGTGAATCCACCTCACCCATAAATTATTCGATTTTTGACACAAATTCCAGAGAAATTTTATCATGGTAGTCACGTTCCAAAGAGAGAAGTTAATAATAACCAAACCTCCTTGGCATTTTGATTTGCAAATATTCTCCTACGCCACTGGACTCTTATTCTTAATTTCATGAGATCCCATCAAAATAAATGATCGACAGATAGCTCTTGTGATTACAGGAGCTGAGGATACCGCCTGGGTCACTGCTATTTTCTAAGAGACTTCTTCAAAATGTTGGAAATGGGTCTCAATGAATTCTCCATCCAATTCTACATATCGGAAAGAATTCAGATGACTAATCATGGTTTCCTCTTCCCACGGGACAGTTATGATCTTCCCTTGGACAGGGTACTTCAGCATCTGATGCAAGGTGGAAGTGACAGCACCGACATTGTGAATCCAGGGGCGTCCCAATAGGCAAGAGTAAGAAGGAAAGATGTCCATCACATAGAATGTCGAATTGAACGTCTGGGTACCCACTTTGATTGGGATGCCCACCTCCCCATGGACCATCCTTTTAGAGCCGTCAAATTCTCTCACAATTATATTACTGGGTTTCAGGGTCATCCCCTCACAATCCAACCTATTAATGGCTTTCTTTGTTAAGACGTTCAGAGATGAACCAGTATCAACCAAGACATGGGCTAGGGTGGTTCCCCTACACTCCACCGAGACATGCAGTGCGTCGTTATGTTTTCTCCCTTTGGAGGTCAAGTCAGCATCAGAGAAACCCATGCCATTGTCAGTTGTCAGACTGGCTACACACTCTTGGAATTGATCCGCAGACGTCTCTTGCGGCACATGCACCGTCTTCAGAAACTTGACCAAAGCTTTAGCATGTGCCTCAGAGCATAGCAGCAATTCTAACATAGAGATTTTGGAGGGGGTCTTCCCCAGTTGTTCAACCACATCATAATCACTTTTCTTAATGATCCTCAGGATTTCTTCCATCTCCTTCTTGGATGTCTCAGGAATAGCTAGTGACTGAGCCTTCGTCAAGACAGGCTCCTCTTGAACATTCTTTCCTTTATTCTCAGCAGAGGAAGTAGGGATAGGAATCTTATTGTCATTGTTGGTAGGTACACTTGTAGGTGTAATCACTGGTGCAGTGGTAATCTTCGGAATGACCACGGGTCCAAAGACTGCCTTTGGAAGGGCAATCTCTAGAGAGAAAATTCTCCCACGACGGGTAATTTTGCTTGTTCTGGCAATGTTACTGATGTCGGAATTTTCCTCTTCAGAGCTCTCCTCCTCGGCAGTCTGTTCAATCAGTTTGACACAATGGTAGTAGATTTCTCCACCATAGTTCCATGTTACCGTCTTATCTGATTTTTATGGGGTTGGCACGGGCATTGTTAGCTTCAACGGATTAGTCATAGGAGCATATGTAATCCTAACGGGTTTTTTAGGAACCCTGGAAGGATTGGCGTATATGGTTATTATTGAAACTTCTGGAACTGGAATGGGTGAAACAGGAGCTTTCTCAAACAAAATTTCTTGATTATAAATCAGTTATTGGATACCTTTCTTCAACAGGGGACAATCAAATGATGAGGATCAGCAAATACAGTAATCTTTGTCACAACCTGGCAAAACCACAGCCTTTAACAAATTCAACTTGATGGTAGAGAGTGGAGTCAACAATTCATCCACGGTGTCAACAAATAAGTCTTCCTCAATAGCACTGGCATTGTGTCCATGCCTAGGCATTGGAGCGGAGATAACATTCGGTTTTTCAGGAGCTTCAAATTCAACTTCCTTTGCATCGATCAGATCTTGAATCTTGTTCTTCAGAGCCCAACAGTTGTTGGTGTCGTGCCCTGGACTTTCAGAATGGTAAGCGCACCTGGCATTCGGATGGTAGTGGGGAGATGCAGTATTAGGATTTTTAGGGGCCTCTTTTAGCATGGCCAAGTTCAACTTCAAAAGATGTGGTAGGAGTTGAGCAGGAGTCATGTTTATCTTGGTGAATTGTTGTACTGGCCTTTCCACCCGTTGCTGATTGTTTCTCGGCTGATCATTTCTCGGTTGGTTGCTTCTTGGTTGGTCTGATGCGGACTTTTGAATCATAATGGCCCCCACTGTTGGTCTTCGTTCGGTTCTTCCATGATTTCTCTGTGCATAGACAGCAGACACTTCCTTCTTTCCAGTGAAGGGCTTTTTTATAGCAGCAGAGGTAGACGCGTCTTTCTGAATTTTCCCGCTTTTAATACTGGCTTCCACCCTCTCGCCAGTTAAAATCAATTCAGTGAAGCCTGCAGAGGAACTTCCAATCAGGTGATTAAAGAAAGTACCTGACAGAGTTCCCAGGAACATGTCCACTAGCTCCCTTTCAGATAAAGGTGGTTGCACCCTTTCGGCTAAATCCCTCTACTTTTGGGCGTAGTCTTTAAAGCCCTCATTGGACACCATGGCCATACTCTGGAGTTGAGTACGTGTTGGTGCCAAGTCGGTGTTGTATTGATACTGTTTATAGAAGGCTGTTGTTAAGTCTTCCTAATTATGGACATCAGACCTCTCCCACTGGTAGAACCAATCAAGTTGCGTTCCTGACAAACTGTCCTAGAAAAAGTGGACCCACAAATCTTTGTCAGCAGAATGCGGCTGAATTTTCCTGACATAAGAACGGAGGTGAATCTTGGGACAAGACACCCCATCATACTTAGAAAATAGCGGCACTTTAAACTTAGGCGGGATTATTATTCCAGACACCATCCCTAACTCCTCAAAGTCCAGCCCCGGTACTCTCTGCACTTCCATAGCAGCTAGACGTTCTTCCAAGTTTTTGTATTTGTCATCAGCCGGAGGGTACTGTTGTTCTGAGTAGTCCTCTCCCTCCTCTTCTTCTTCTTCAGAATCAGATGGTACTTCCGTCTCTTTACCTTTCCTTTCCCCTTCCTCATAGGTTGATGGAAATTCCAAGGTCCGTCTGGCTTGTCCCTGAAACCTTCTGCCCATGAGAACCACACCGGCTGGCTTCTTCTTCTTTTTCTCTTTTTCTTTCTCTAGCAAGGTCTTAAGCTCCTCCTTCCCCTTGGC
Organism: Vicia faba; assembly: GCA_948472305.1. Classification (NCBI taxonomy): domain Eukaryota; kingdom Viridiplantae; phylum Streptophyta; class Magnoliopsida; order Fabales; family Fabaceae; genus Vicia; species Vicia faba. The sequence continues at coordinate 1,407,594,174 of OX451739.1, forward strand.
TAATGTCAAGAGTAGCTGTTGAAATTGTGAATTCTGAGCTTGCAAGTCTTTAACCATTTTTTCAAGATCCATTTTGCTGAAATAAACAGCAGAGGGATGAGGAAACTTCTTCCAAAGACCTGTTTATGCATATGATGAATGATATGTATTCATGTAATGCTTTCAAGGATTTGAAAATCAAATTTGTTTCAAACAAAAAGGAACACACGTTATATTAATAAAATAGAATTGGAATACATTAATGCCCCTAGGGCAAAATAGTACAAAATTCTAAGATAAAAAGACATTACGCATCCTCTTTGGTGTAATGTAGGTGTTAAGAGTTTTCTCTTCGTGGAGTAACCGAGTGAGTTCCAAAACCTTCTTCTCGCTTGCGTAGAATTGAACTTCAAAAGTATCGCATTCTCCCTTGAGCTGTATCCAACTCCTTTGTAAGTCTTCGAGTGATGTTGGCATGTCAGGATGTAGGAGGGTGTATGAAACCTCTCCTTCCTTAACAGGCTCTATAATCACTGGGAGAACAGATGGGTAAGGCATCATAAGACTTTGGGCGTGGGTTCGTAACCACTTGAGGTAAGGCTCAAGAGGGATGGAATTCTTGTGTCCCAAGGTCTTACTGTCTACCTTATTAGGCATCCTCCAAGCTCGGATGAACCTTTGTCGAAGTCCTTGATTGTCGTTGTCGAAGTCGAAAACCAAGCCTTGAATCGGCATGTCATGTAGGCCATCCCTTCGGGCATAACCAAACTGCCTCAGAGCCAAGCAAGGGTTATACGTTATGCCTCTCCTAGTGCCAAGTAGAGGGACATTAGGGAATTCCACACAACGGTCGATGATAATAACATTCTCTTTGGATCGAGAACACCAATGAATATCTGAATGTGTAAGAGTCATCAACCATTGTGACCACCTCAAACCTTGCTCATTCTTCAAAACTGATTGGGGAAGATAAGAAATAAACCATCTTGCCAAGAGAGGAGTGCAACACATGAGAACACCTGTTTTCCTCATTGTACGAGTGTGAAAAGAGTGCAAGATATCTCCAAGCAATGTAGGCACCGGATTGCGTGACATGAAGACTTTGATAGCACTCACATCTATGAGTTGGTCAGGATTAGGGAACAAGACCATCCCATAGATGAGAAGAGCTACAATCTCCTCAAAAGCTTGTAAGTCCAAGGAGTTCCAACAGGTTTGGGCCTTCTCAAACAAGAACTTTGCCAAGAAGCCTTTGACACCACTTCTAATTTCCCAATGGGTTGTGAGATCAGATGAGTGCAAGTGTAAGGCTTGAGCAATCTCTTTTGGATTTGGATCTCTTTCCGTACCATTGAAAGGTAGTTGATTGAGAATAGGAATCCTCAAGAGTTGAGAAAAATCCTCCAAAGTGGGCACAAGCTGGTAGTCAGGAAATGTGAAGCAGTGATGCAAAGGGTCAAAGAACTGGAAAAGAACTTTCATCATATCTTCCTTTGTGTTGGAAGTGACTAAGTTGAGAAGACGACCATGCCTCTCGGTGAAGGGAGAATTCTCAGGAATCCTTGAAGCTAGCTCCTTGAGTTGTGGAGGAATTCTTACAAGGTTGACTTGGATAGTTTTCCTGCGAAGTGAATCCATAACCTACAAAATAGGAACAAAGATGAATTTCCAAAATCCTTGAAATGGTTAGTGGATGCAAATGATGCTCATGATGTCCATGATGTTATGCACAAGTATATATGTACAAACAAATCACACAAGTTCCTAGTTTAGGCTTGCATGGGGTTTCATAGGTAAGTACCCTCTTGAAGTTTAGTTGGCTCAACCTGTCCTAGAAATAGTAACCGGGTTCTAAGGAGCTCAATATCACTGGATTGTTTCCTTGTTCATTGTTTCAATTCAACCTCTTTACTGGCGACCAAAATATTCCAAGCAACCAACCCTTAATGAGTGTAGTATCGAGTATCTACCAACTTCGGACTGCACCAAAGCCGGTCGTCTCACTACATCCTGAAAGGACAAGTTGGTCAAGTAAAGGTTCTAGAAGTTCGTTAGTGCTTCATGACATCACTCAGCGGCCTCGTATTCTTTTTTATTGTCTCAAAGTCTACCAGTACCCACAAATATGTCACACTAACATAGCTATTGCTTAGACCGTGTCGGTATACCCCGCACAGTTTCCACAATGTATTGCTATTTACCTATAATGTTTCCCAAATCCGGGTGGAGGATTCAAATCCAAACAATAGAACCAAAGTGTAAAGCAAACAAGGCAAACAATTGTAAGCAATTAAAGGTGATCTAAACCCTAAGGTAACCCCACTTTTATTATTTCCCCAGAAGAGTCGCCAGTTCTGTGATACGGTGGGAGAACTGACTTGAGGTTTTTGTGTTTCGTTGTAAATGTCGCAGTTTAGCAAGAGTCGCCACCGACTTTTATTTTATCTAAAAGGAAAGGTAAAAAAGCACAGGAAAGACCTTTGAGATGTTTTCTTGAGTTCGGGGGGTAGATTATGAAAAGGGAAGGTGCTAGCACCCTTTTCATCCATGGTTTTCCATGGGCTCTTAGTTACTTGCTTAGATCACTTGCTTTGCTTTTGGAATTGTTTGAAATTGTGCTTTGTGTTTGGTGTGATTTTGAAAGTATTTTGAAAAGAGGCCACTCGTTTGGGCAATCCTTGTAATGATTCTCGTTCGTAAGAATGTATACAAAGATGTTTGACTTTTGAAAAATGTTTCAATGTTTTGAAAGTTGTTTGGAAATGTTTTGAAAATGTGTGTGTGCTTGTTTTTGAAAATAGCAAGGATTGTTTTGAAGAGAGCAAGTAACTTAGAACTATCTACCCTACTCAAATGTCTTTCCTATGCATTTTTATTCCTTTGACATTGTTGATTCACCATTGATTTGGTAAATAACCATATCTTTGGATGTTAAACGGGATGGGCATGGGTCATCGTATGACCGTGATAGCAATGTTTGCCAAGTATCTTTAGCAATTTGAGGGATCAAGATCATTTGTTTAGGCAACCTTTTGATAGCGTCATCGAGGGACTATGATCTTTTGTTTTGTTTTGTTTTGTTTTGCCAAGATACTTTGCATGCATACCATGACCATTTTTGTTTAGGCAACCAAGTGGGTGAAACCCTAAGGGCGCTTGTGTGCAATGTGTGTCATTTTACATGCTTGATTTGTCTTAGATTAGGTCATTCTATTTGTTTGATTTTTGGTTCTTGTCATACAAACCCTAGTTTACTAAACATGGCATAAATGCGATAAATTGCGTATATGTAAACTAAACTATTACAACAATTATTATGGGAAGGGGGATACAAGTTTTTGAATGGGGATATTGCACAAAAATAAACCCTAAAATACTATTACAACCCAATTGAATTATGTGCAAAATAAATAAATATACAAATATTTAAATATGCAATAAAAATGTATTTATGCAAAATGTTTTTGTATTTGATTTTTTTGTATGAGAAAAATGATTATTTAAACCCTAGAGAATAAGAGAAAAAATATTACTATTTTTGGAAGGGTGAAACCCTAGTTTTTGATTTAAAAGAAAATATAGTTTTCTAATATTATTTTATCCATTTTTTTATACAAAAAAAATAATAAATAATAATATACAAATATTAAAAAAATAAAATATGTATGAAAATAAATATTTTATGTGTAAAATAATGAAATAAAAATGAATAGTATTTATTAAATGTATATATTATTTATTTAAGAAAATAAAGTATATTAACCTAATAAACTATTTTTTTATGTCAAAAAATAATAAAAAATAAAATAAAGTGCAAAAAATAAAGAAAATATTTTTCATGTTTTTTATGATTCAGAAAAATAAATAAAAGCAATAAATATAAAAATATAAAAAGAAATATGAAAAATAAAACAAATATGCAAGGGGGGTGCAAATAGTGGATCAGGGGGTGCAAAAAGCAACAGTAAACATGCCCAGGCGCGCCAAGGCCCAGAACAGGTCGTCCCTATCCTCCAGCTCCCTTCTGCGTGCGCGTTTTGCTTCAAACCTGTATCTCTCTATTGCTTGTATAAAAACAAAAACTTATAACATAAAAAATGTAGCTTGTAATCTCACGATTCCAACCATATAAGATTTGTAACCTAACTCTAAAAGATCAGGGAGAATTTTATCAGCCCTAAATCGTGACCTAAAAAATCCAGGAACTTCAAGTCTCAAATTCTCATGTCACAGTTAATATAAATGGCAAGTATGCATATGTACAACTTCACCAAGTTAAGGACTACATTTTTGCTTCACAAATTGTGGCTTGAGGATGCCTAAATAGAGAGATAGAGATTTGAAAAATACCTCCTTCAGCTGGATTTGGATATGGCAATGTGGAGACTTTGAGTGAGGCCTGAGGATCGTGTGAGCTTCCTTGAAGTTCCCTCAAGCTATTCCAATGCTTAGCTGGCTTTGTGGATGGCTGAAACTCCCTGTAGAAGTCAAGTTGAAACCTTCCAAAGTGAAAATGGCAATGGTTGAAACAGAGCTCACAATTGCAGGATGAATGCTTGGATAGCTTTGATATGATGTGGATGAAGTGTTTCAAAGGTTAAAAGGCAAAACGCACAAGCCAAAATGAAGTTGGCAAGAGTTTTGCAGAACTGCAATGTTTGGGTAAAAATTTGGAGTTTTGGAGTGTTTCAGGGGTCAAGCATTCGTGTCTAGCCTTGTGATAAGTTTGTCAATATGTGTAGAATGATACCAAGTCCACCCTTTATCAGATGTACAAGTTCTTTGGACTTTTGCAACTTTTCTTGCTTTTGAAGAAAAGTGAAGTGACTTGTGCAACAGGCATGTCCTTGCTTGCTTGCTAGCTGCAGAGAGTTGGTAAACAATGCTTGATATCTGTGGAAGTTGCTTGCCTCAAAGAAACAGGTCCATGGCTCAAGAAATATAAAGTTGCAAAAAGCTTGCTTTATGAAAATGGCAATGTGCCCTTCATGCCATTAATGGATTTATTTCTTGTACAATGCTCCAAAAGTGAAAACAAAGCCTTTATCCACTGAGTTAGCATTTAATTATGGAGTTTAGAAGGAGTTTAGGACCTGTAATGCAACGTACAAGCATGCTAGGATCTGATTTGCAACTTGATCTCATGTAAAAATGGCTTGAACAAAAGTGACAAAATGCCAACTTCCCTTCTTTGATTCTCTCTAACCAAAAATGATCTTGGAGAGTTCTTGGACATTTTAGAAAGCTTTCAACATGCTCTATAATCCATCTTTAAAATGCAACTTGAGATACCTCTTGTAACTATGTGAAAAATGTCCATGAAGTTAGGTCAAAAACCTGCCTAAATTTGGGCAAAATTTCACTAAGTTATTTAGTTCATGGACCCCAATTCACAAATTCATAACTTGAGATCCAAGCATCTTTTGGGAAAACTTTGTGAATCAAAGTTGTAGATTTCATCGAGGAGTACAACTTTCATGTTGGAAGTTTTCTTTGAATCCAATTGCATCATGGTGAAAAAGTTGTGAAAAGTTGGGAAAAAATAAGAAAATTTCCATACTTAGAAAAATTCTAAGTTATGAAAAATTTCAAATTCAAAACCCTAATCTTCAAAATTGGTTTTCTTGGTCAACAAGTTTCATGTTTTGACATATCTTGATGAATTATGACCCTTGGCACTTGATTTTGACCAAAAAGTCAAAGTTTGACTTTTCAGTGTATAGTTGATTTTTGATCAGTTGACTGGAAAATTCATCTGTCAATCCAATGCACTTGAGACCTTTTGAACTATGTGATTAGGTCAAGATGATGCCATTGAATTCTTGAAACCATGTTTGAACCCAATTGGTCATTGGCTAGGTTTAAAATCAGAAATTACCCTTTCTCAGTCAAAACCTTAATTTTGACCATTTTGCCCTTTTGATGATTTGATCAAATTTCTTGAGGAGTTGTGATCCAAACTTGATCAAATGGTACATATGAGTCTAAAATGTTGATGTGGGGTCAAAAATTATGAAGTTTGACTGTAAATTAGTCATGGTTGAGTTTTTCCCCATGGGCAAAAGTGGGATTCAAGGCTTGAAACATATCATGAGTAATCTTATGGGTCCAAAATGGTGTATGAAAGTCACATGAAGCATTGATGGTCCAAATATCCTTGTGCAAACTCAAACCCTAATTTTGGGTTATCAGTGCAAGATGATTCCTTGAGCTGAGCAAACCCTAATCTTGTCTTGAGTCCAAGAAGTCTTGTGAGAAAAATCTTGATAAATGAGAGGGCAAATTTTGGGGTACAATAGTGACCAATGGGAACAAAGCTTTGTCCAAGCATGGCAACTTCTCCAATCAATCCCTTGTGATTTTGAACCAAATTTGATAACCTTAAAATGTGGTGAACCAAAATAACCTTTCCATGCCATTTCTTCCAAAACAAATCCAATGGTGAGGTTTGAACTTCTCAAGCTTTATTGACTAGGGCATGGAAATAAACTCATGAACCCATGGAGAAAATTGTTAAATATCATTGCCTTTACCTATATTAGTAACAAGCAAGACAAACAAACATTGCATTTTATTAATTAAGAGGATAAATCAAGACAAAAATATTCATGATCACAAAAGAACACAAGTCAAGATGCTTGGTGATTCCTCAAAGAGCAAAGCTAAATATAGGGAGGGGAACCAAGAATCCTAATGTGATCTTATTGTGAATGACTAAACATGGTATGATGAAGGGATCTTAGGGGCAAAAATTAGGGTACAACAGCTGCCCTTATTTAAGTTTCTTCTATCCGGAGATATGAAGGTTAAAAATCTTCGTGTCGATGCGATCGAAGATACTTAAATATAAAACAAACCCTATTTTTGGCCCTAAGATGCCATGCAATGCCTATGAATATGATTGCATATGGACAACTCCAATGGGACGCAAAACACCATCGGGGATGTAACAAAAAAAAAGAAACAATAGAGTAACCCAACCAGGAAAATAAATCACTGGGGGATCAAAAAGATCTAAATCAGAGAGGATGGTAAAATGGTCAAAGGATACACCAACTCCTACTGGAGGTAAAGCTACCTACGTTCACCAAAGGTAGAGAGAAAAGAAATAACAACACTGACGTTCACTGACGGTGAGCTACCAACGTTCACTGAAGGTAGAAGGAAAAGAAATATCATAGCATCGTCGTTCACTGACGATGAACCACCAACGTTCACTGAGGGTAGCAAAAAGATAACAATCATCAACGTTCACTATCGATGACCTACCAACTTTCACTGAAGGTAGGAAGAGAATATATGATAGCACCTTCGTTCACTGACAATGAACTACCAACATTCACTGAGGGTAGCAAAAAGATAACAAACACCAACTTTCACTGATGGTAATCTACCAACTTTCATTGAAGGTAGAGAGAGAATATATCATAGCACCGTTGTTCACTGAAGATGAACTACCAACGTCCACTGAGGATAGAAAAAAGATAACAAACACCAACTTTCACTGAAGGTGATCTACCAACTTTCACTGAAGGTAGAGAGAGAATATATCATAGCACCGCCGTTCACTGACGATGAACTACCAAAGTTCATTGAGGGTAGCAAAAAGATAACAATCACCAACTTTCACTGAAGGTAGAGAGAGAATATATCATAGCACTGTCGTTCACTGACGATGAACTACCAACATTCATTAAGGATAGAAAAAAGATAACAATCACCAACTTTCACTGAAGGTGGCCTACCAACTTTCACTGAAGGTAGAAAGAGAATATATTATAGCACCGCCTTTCATTGATGATGAACTACAAACATTCACTGAAGGTAGCAAAAAGATGACAAGTTTCCCCAAAATTCTAGCATTTCTCCTAGAACGAGTCTCAACTTCTTCTTTAACCGAGGCACTTTGCCTGGAAAGGGTATGCTGTCTGAAATAAAGAGACTTCCACCTGCCAAGATTTCACAACGAACTGTCCCTGCGAATTTGAAAGTCTTGCCATCCGCTGGCGTAAACCAACGACGGACTGCAAACTATCCACTCATAGAGGAGATAGCAAAAAAAAGTTACGTCGACTTTTACAGGGAAGCATAAGTTGCTCAAATAAAGAGAATTGTCACTTGTTGTCATGGAGGATTGTAAAAATAAATGACTTTATGGGGAGAACAGTATGGCTTCCTAGGGAATGAAATATGACTTCCTGGGGAAATGCCACGATATTCCTGCTGAGGAGATAAAGTCTTCTTATGCAAAATAAATGCACAAACCAAAACTCGAAGCTTTCAGAAATCCAGAGTGAATAATATTGCTGGGAAACCAGAGATTCAAATCAGAAATAAACTGGAATGAAACAGTCAACCAAAATACATCCTTTGAGAAATAAACTCAAGAGGGAAAACCAAATCCATCTAAACAAAAAACTGTACAGGAAGGGTAAAGCAAAAATATTCCACAAGGGATAAATCAGTGGGGAAATTGAAAGAATATACGCTTCCTGCTTAAGGCCAACACTCTATTGAAGAGAGGACAACGTAACTCTGCAAAACAGGGTGATATGTCAAAAAAAATATTAACAAAGGTTAATGAACAATGATTTTCCAGTTTTAGCTATGCATGATGTATGTATGAATGTATGAGTGTATGAGTGTTATTGTGCATATGCTGACAAAACTGATATACAACACTTGGAGTAATCAGGCAAAACTACCTCGGGCACAAACAACACTCGGCTAAATCACATCCAAGATGGTCATTCCAAAAAAAGGTAAATGCCAGCTGAGGAAACATAACCTACTGCCTGCTTTAGCTTCACTGAGGAGAAACATAATCCGGAAGTAAACAAAACAAAGTGGCGGAATAGTACAGATACAGGGATAGAACATCCTTCTCCAGACTTCACCGGGGAAACAAATGTTTTCAAGAGTAACGCTCTTACTGGGGATTGCAAAACCAATCTCGAGTAAAGTAGATTGACACCAAATCATCAAAACATTCACTAGGGAATTCAGGTCCACTTTATTGGGGAGGTTAATCACCACATCCTTAAAGGGAAAACCACAATACGTTCTTCCCTAGAGAAATCGGGGACCTGCGTTCTTCAAGAGTGATTATGGTACAGACTTCTCTGGAAAAAGAACTTCCATTAGACTGAATGAAAACTTCACTAGAGAAATCTCGGATTAAAACCTTACATCATGAAAACTCAGACAAGGAGGAGAAATGAATCCAAACTTGATTGAGGATATCGAAGTCTCGAATCCAATATGGCGAATCATCCTGAGTAAACTTTCCTGAGGGGAACAAAAACTTCTTAAAACAACTGGAGTTTGTCCATTCCTGGGATCACTATTTGTTGTTGTTTTTTTTTTCATCACAAATTCTAAAGTAAAAAGAAAATTGTAAATTATTTTTGAAAAATTGATTTTGTTATTTAATATTTTTGCTTTGAAAGTTATTATCAATAATAAATTGAGTCTTTGCAAGCGAAATAAAATAAGAAACACAAAGAATTGGGTAACAGCTCAAACTTTATTAATAGAATGGTAGTTTGCGAATGGCGAGACTCAATAGATGATTACAAAGTTCGGAAAATGGTAATATATAATGGAAAAAGATACATTGAGATACAATGACCACTATCTCCTCTAACAATTTTTTGAAATCCTGAGCAGCAGCTTTCGTTGAAGTATGATGAGGATTCGAGAAGCTTGTTGCTTCAATGATCAGATCTTGCATGATGCAGTTACTTGCCAAGAAAGTCCTTAACTTTTTCCTAAGCTTCCCTTGTGGGTTTTCAACTTAGCGGGAAATTTAGTCTGTTTGTGTCTCTAACTTTTGCCCTGACCGCCCTTTCGGGTTTTCGGCCTATCGAGACGCTCTTTTTTGCCTAAGCCGCCCTTTGGGGTTTTCAACTTAGTGAGTTGTTCTTTTATTTCTTTAGGCGAAGTATTTCTTGACTGCATCAGCATTCATGGGACGTGGGAACTCCTCGCCATCTATAGTTTCAAGAATTAATGCACCGCCACAGAAGGCTTTCTTGACAACATATGTGCCTTCAAAATTGGGAGTCCACTTGCCCCTAGAATCAGTGTTGAAAGACATGATCTTCCTGAGCACGAGGTCACCTTCTCTGAATTCACGAGGTTTTACCTTTTTATCGAAAGCTTTCTTCATTCTTTTCTGATATAACTGTCCATGACACAAAGTTATCATCCTCTTCTCTTCGATCAGATTCAATTGGTCAAACCGGTTTTGGACCCATTCAACCTCTGTCAACTTGGTTTCCATTATCACACGCAAAGATGGAATCTCAACCTCGACTGGGAGTACAACTTCCATTCCATACACCAGGGAGAACGGGGTTGCTCCTGTTGAAGTGCGGACAGATGTTCGATATCCATGCAAAGCAAAAGGGAGCATTTCATGCCAATCCTTATAAGTAACAACCATCTTCTGGATAATTTTCTTGATATTCTTATTAGAAGCTTCAAGAGCCCCATTCATCTTTGGCCTGTACGGAGAGGAATTATGATGGACAATCTTGAATTCTTCACACAGTTTTGTCATCATTTTATTGTTCAAATTTGAGCCATTGTCGGTGATGATTCTGCTCGGAACACCATACCGACATATAAGGTTATTCTTGATGAAGCGCACAACCACCTGCTTAGTAACATTGGAATATGAAGCAACCTCCACCCACTTGATGAAGTAATCAATTGCTACCAAGATAAAATGGTGTCCATTCGAAGCTTTGGGTTCTATCATCCCGATCATGTAAATACCCCACATAGAGAAAGTCCATGGGGAAGAGATCACATTGAGAAGTGTCGGAGGCACATGAACCTTGTCCGCATAAATCTGGCATTTATGGCACTTCTTTGAAAATTTATAACAATCAAATTCCATTTCCAGCCAATAGTAACCTGCCCTTATCATCCTTTTAGCCATCGAATGTCCATTGGCATGAGTGCCAAATGAACCTTCATGAACTTCATGCATCAACATGCCTGCTTCGTGTCTATCCATGCATCTGAGCAAGACCGTGTCATAATTCATTTTATACAACACATTTTTGCTGAGGAAGAAATTGCCTGCCAATCTTCTCAATGTCTTTCTATCTTTATTCGATGCACCAATCGGGTATTCCTGAGTTTGGAGAAAATGCTTGATATGATAATACCAAGGCTTCTCATCTGCTACCTCCTCTTTTGTAAACATATGAGCGGGTCTATCCAGTCGCTGAACCATAATTCGAGGTATATCATTCCAAGTATTTACTTGATACATAGAAGCCAGAGTTTCCAGAGCATCCGCCATTTGATTTTCATCTCTTGGAATATGATGGAATTCAACTTTATTAAAGAAGGGTAATAACATTCTAGCATAATTTTTGTAAGGGATCAAGCTCGGGTGACGAGTATCCCATTCTCCTTTAATATGGTTTATTACCAAAGTTGAATCACCATACACATCTAGAATTTTAATTCTGAGATCAATAGCTTCTTCGAGACCCATGATGCAAGCCTTATATTCTGCCATATTATTAGTACAATCAAATGTCAACCTTGCAGTAAAAGGAATTTGCGATCCATGTGGAGTAACAATCATAGCACCAATTCCTTTACCATAAGCATTCACAGCTCCATCAAGTATCATACTCCAACAAGATTCAGGATCAGGACCTTCCTCAGGCAATGATTCATCATAATCTTTCACTTTCAGGAACATCACATCCTAATCGGGGAATTCATACTCTACAGATTGATGATCCTCCACTAGTTGGTGAGCAACATAATCTTCCAACACACTGCTTTTAATAGCTTTTTGAGTGCAGTATTCGATATCATATTCATATAGCAACATCTTCCAGTGGGCAATTCTCCCAGTAAGAGCAGGCTTTTCAAAAATGTACTTGATTGGATCCATTTTGGAGATCAACCAAGTAGTGTGATTCAACATATACTGCCGCAAACTCTTTGCCGCCCAGGCCAAAGCACAACATGTCTTTTCTAGAAGGGAATATCGCGACTCACAATCAGTGAACTTTTTACCGAGATAATAAATGGCGAAATCTTTCTTCCCTGTTTCATCCTGTTGTCCAAGAATACAACCCATGGATTTATCTAACACTGTCAGATACATTATCAATGGTCTTCCTTCGACAGGAGGGAGCAAGATAGGAGGTTCAAGCAGATATTCTATAATACTTTCAAATTCCCTTTGGCAGTCATCCGTCCACACACAACCTTGATCTTTCTTTAACAACTTAAAGATTGGTTCACATGTTGCAGTCATGTGGGAAATAAATCTGGAAATATAATTCAAACGCCCGAGGAACCCTCTGACTTATTTTTCAGTTCTTGGCGCTGGCATCTCTTGAATTGCTTTAACTCTATCAGGGTCAACTTCAATTCCTTTCTGGCTAACAATTAAACCCAACAATTTCCCTGATTGAACACCGAAGGTACATTTATTTGGATTCAAACAGAGACGATACTTTCTCAAACGCTGAAATAACTTCAATAAATATTCTACATTCCCTTCTTTAGTATGGGATTTAGCAATCATATCATCAACGTATACTTCTATTTCCTTGTGCATTAGATCATGGAATAGGGTTGTTATAGCCCTCTGGCATGTTGCATCAGCGTTCTTCAACCCGAAGGGCATCACTCTATAACAGAATGTTCCCTAGGGTGTGATAAACGTTTTTTTTTTCATGTCCTCCGGAGCCATTCTTATTTGATTATACCCAGAAAATCCATCCATGAACGAGAATACTTTGAATTTTTCTGTGCTATCCACTAACATATCAATGTGTGGCAATGGAGAATCATCTTTTGGACTAGCTTTATTTAGATCTCTGTAATCTACGCACATGCGAACTTTTCCGTCTTTTTTTGGTACTGGGACAATATTGGCAATCCATTGAGGATACACTGATGTCACAAGAAAACCAGCATTAATTTGCTTTAGAACCTCCTCTTTGATCTTTACTACCATGTCTGGGTGAGTTCTTCTCAACTTCTGTTTAATTGGCGGACACTCTGGCTTCAACAGAAAACGGTGCTCTATGATATCTGTATCTAGACCAGGAATATCTTGATAAGACCAAGAAAAAATATCTGCATGCTCTTTCAAAAGCTCAATCAACCTGCTCTTCACATCAGGATGCAGCAAAGTTCTGATCTTGACTTCCTTTGGATCTTCTTCTGAACCCAAATTGATCACTTCCAATGGCTCTTTATATTGCTGAATGGTATTTTCCTCGTGCTCAAGCAACCGTGAGACCTCTTTTGGAATCTCATCATAATCTTCTTCTTCGGCCCCATACATAGGATATTCAAAGTTGGGAGAGGGTGCATGGTTATTGTATTCAACGAGTTTTTTAATTAATCTGCACATATGATTTATGATTTCTTTTAGAAACTGAAACATATAACAAGTGATCAGGAAGATTGAATTTCAGTTATTATTTATTTTGAAGGGTTTTTCATGATTACCATTTTCCAAGAAAAAGCAGAAAATAAAGACACAATTTGGGAAACAAAGACAACTTTTATTATTGATTTTTAAAGTCACACTAAACATATAAGCCCTACAACATTAATACTTCCACCTTGAGCAGAGTGAAAGCTTTTCAAAAAGATTAACAAAACAAATTACTTTGAAACATGTATGAAAGAGGGAACATCAATGGTGATCCAGTTCTATACCCTAACTTCGTGCGTCACATAATTCGGCATTTCCTGCTCTGCTTCATATTCCACAATGGCATTAATCCTGGAAACAGTTGGATGAAGATAACCCCTACTATGGAAGATGTCTTGATACTTGCTCGTAGCAGACTTCGGCTTGAAGCTCTTTTTTTTGTCATTCTTCAAAGAGAACCCCAAGTCGGCTCTGTTCTTATTTACGGGTGGATCCACAATTTGTCCCCATACCTCGCTATGACCCTTTCGCACAACTTGTTGCGTATCCTTAAGAGAAACCATGGAATTCTCATTTCCTCTTATGTTGTCAATGGATAAGGCTTGGAACTGGGTTCCAACAGCAGCTTCATTCACCTCCACAATGTTGAAAGAGGACAAATGAGATATCAATAATGGTTGTTCCCCATTTATGATTACCACTTTACCTTCACGTACAAAATTTAGTTTCTGGTGTAAAGTTGAAGTGACAACCCCTACCTCATATATCCACGACCTTCCTAGAAAAAAACTATAAGCGGGTACAATATCCATGACCTGGAAAGTTATCTGAAACAAATGTGGTCCTATATGAATAGGCAAGTCCACTTCACCAATAACAGGTTTCCTTAATCCATCAAACGCTTTCACAATGATGTCGCTCAGGCGCATAGGCGTTCCTTGATATTTCAACTTCATAAGAGTGCTCCTCGGTATAACATTCAAAGCAGATCCATTATCAATCATCACATTGGATAGTTAATCATTCTTGCAATTCATAGAGATGTGGAGGGTCGGGTTGTGATTCCTTCCTTCATCTGGTAATTCATCATCGCAGAAACTCAAATTATTACATGACGTAATATTCCCTATTACGCTGCTGAATTGGTCTATTGGAATATCACTCTCCACAAAAGCTTGGTCCAATACCCTCATCAAGGATTCTTTGTGAGCATATGGGTTCATCAATAAAGCCAAGATAGATATTTTTGAAGGAGTCTGTAGTAGTTGATCTACAATTTTGTAGTCTCTCATCTTGATTATCTTCAAAATATCATCCACTTCTTTCTCTAACGTAGCCCCACTAGTCTCACCCGTAGCCTTCTTGGGTTCAACATTCTCATCAATTTTCTTTCTAGCACTAACATCTCCTCGAACAACTGGTGGAATCACACGACCGCTGGGGATCACCCTGCTATTTTCAGCAATATTCCCAACATCAGGCATTGGCTGGATGGGAACTTCCACTCCATCCTCTAAGATTGTAGCGTTGTATTTGTAGGGCACAACCTTATCTGACTTGTAGGGGATAGGACCCGGCAAACTAATCGCTAATGGGGTAACAATTGGCTTACTATAATATTCAACTTCAAGATGGGTGGATGCCCCAAAACAAGGTACAATTACGTTTACCCCTTCTTCAACATAATCAGTCATTTTTGGAAAACAAATCCTCATCTGAGGAGAAATACTCATCTGCAGAGGCATACTCTTCATCCGACTCTTCTTCAGTCAAGCAAACCTCAATCAAATCAACTTCATGGTAATCATCCCTTTGACCTATAACCTTGATAACTCCATTATCTAACAACAACTGAACACCCTTCTTCACGATTGAACATCCTCGGGAGTCCCGACAGCAAATTCGACAAGATCCATACTGGTGTTCTACCTAACCAGCCATATGGAAGAAAGTAGCATGCAATTGCACAAGGTCCTCATTCATATACTCTACATCAAAGATTCTGAATTCTCCAGGACATCCAGAAACCATATTCACCTCCTCTTCATACTCTGCCCTAGGCCTGATTATATGGATGAGACCCTCATCCATCATCTCTTGTAAATCAGCCTTTATCTTATCGCAACCCTGTATGTTTGTACTGCAAATAGCACAACCGGAATGGTCATGCGTGTAGTAGCTAAATTCACAGAGGTATGCAAGCATTTTCACCAAATCTCCTCTAATCAGATTAATATCAAAAATCCGGAAGTCGCCTGGACAACCGGCCACCATATTCACAGCATTTAATCCTCCATGCTTGGGTAGAGGATTGTCTTTCACATTAGGTCCCACATCCTTGAAAGATAGAATACCATAATTCACCAATTTCTGCACCTCAATCTTTAAAGGATAACAATTCTCAACATTATGCCCTGGTGCTCCCTGATGAAAAGCACATGTTTGGTCTGCCTTGTAATACCAAGGCAATGGTGATGGTACAGCGGGAGGTGGTCGGGTCTGAACCAGCTTCTTCTGAATCAATGCCGGTAGTAACTCTGTATAGCTCATAGGGATAGGGTCATAACTCTCCCTTCTCTTATTATACCCTTGATTCCCATACTAGGAAGGTCTCTGATAAGAAATGGTAGTTGGAGCTGCACCCACAACTGGAGTAACTGAGGTGACTTGCTGATGACACTGATAATTCCTTCTAGGAGTATTAACCCTCCTCTCTTGCATAACAGCATTTTCACCCCTTCCTTTTTCTTGGTAAACCCATAAGATGGCTTCTTCACACCTCCAGAGCTTTCACTTCTCGTTAATAGGCCCTCTCTTACAACCTCTTCTAAGCAGATACCCATTCCTACCATTTCAGTAAAGTCACTTGGCGCACTTGCTACCATCCTCTCGTAGTAGAAAACACCCAGCGTTTTCAAGAAAATCTTAGTCATCTCCTTCTCTTCCATGGGAGGAATCACATGGGAGGCTACCTCACGCCATCGTTGTGCATATTCTTTGAATGATTCCCTGTCTTTCTGAACCATGGCCCTAAGTTGATCACGGTCAGGCCCCATGTCCACGTTGTACTTGTATTATTTGATGAATGCTTATCCAAAATCATTGAAAGTATGGATGTTAACAATGTCCAAACTCATATACCACTTCAGCGCAGCATCGGTCAAACTATACTGAAAAAAGTGAATCAGCAGACGCTGGTCATCAGTATGGGTAGACATTCTCCTTACATACATCACCAGATGAGCACGAGGGCAAGTGTTGCCTTTGTACTTCTCAAACTCCGGGACCTTAAACTTAGCAGGTATCTTAACATTCGGGACCAATCATAACTCATTCACATTCTGCCCGAGTAGCTCTTTTCCCCTAAGGGCCTTCATCTCTCTTTGCATCTTGTCAAACTGCTCTTGAAAATCATCCATTCTGTGATAAAGACCCAAGTCTTCACTCGGTGGAGGGAAAGGACGACACACATCATCGTTAACAAACGAAACCATATTCACCAAAGGAGGCGCAACAGGAGCAGCATGCACCACAGGAGGTGCCAGAGTAATAATAGTCTGAACAATTGGAGTATCTTGAGGACCAAGATTGAAACCTTCAGGTGCAAAATTCTCTGGCATTCCCCATGGATAACCTTGATGCATGCGGTTTTGAACAACAGCTGGAGTAGAAGATACGGGAACAGTCGGATCTTCAGTAGTTGCCCTTGTTGGTTGAGGTTAGACATTCGGTGGCTGATTCTGAGCAGCCACCAGAGATTCCATCAGAGCAGTAAGATTGGCAATATCGGCCTTCAAAGCAGAAACTTCCTCGCGCAGCTCACGATTCTCTTGTTCTAAGTTGTCCATCTTCTTTCTGAAATTATCCTGAGTGTTGTAGTGGTGAGTCAGCTTGCTGAACGAAGTAAAGAAGCTTGGTAAGACACTTGGATATGCATAACAAATACAAGAAATATGTGCAATACGATGCATGATATGCAGTGCACATGATTTTATTTTATTATTTAATATTTCAAGGGATTTAAATTTTATGAACATATTGCAAATATCAAAGTAATAACGCATTTGAAATACTGAAAAAAATTCATTATAACAACTCCAAAATGGATTACAAGTTTCAATTATCCCAAGTACAAGATGAAAATAAAATCTAAAACCATGAGAAGAAAAACTGATGGAGATCACTCTATACGCTCGTGCTTCCCTGTGAGCCTGGCAATCTGAGCCTTCAACCTTTGGCTTTCATCCGCATACCTAGTGGAAACCTTCTTCCAATCACCTGAATCAGGAAGTGAGTAATCAGCATCTGATTAAGGCTTAGGAGAAAATAAATCCCCTTGCCTCTTCATAGTCTCTACCGCTCGACTCTCGAGGATCTCAATCAAGTCGTCTTTCTCCTTCAAGTATGCTCTATAGGAAATCTCTAAAGTTTGGCACTTGTTCTTCCAAGCATCCTTTTCATGTCGCATCCTAACCAAAGCAAGTTGCAACTCTTTTAGATCATCTAATAAGGGATGCGTAGTCTTCACAAACAGATCAGGCATAGGTGTTTCTTGGGAATACGACATCTTCAACTGAATAGCTCTCGTTTGGACCCACTAAAGATACGACTCTAAAGAAATAACACCCCTAGGTCTCAAATCCTTCCTACTCTTCTTATGAATGTAAAGCCAGGCCTTTGAAATCTGCTCCCTAACTTCCCTATGGTCTTCTCCCTCCTTCATAAAGAAACTACTCAAATGAATACTATTTGGTTTATCCCTCATCGGATAACCGAGTCGTCGTCGTGCAAGAACAGGATTATAGTTAATTCCTCCATTTGTACCAAGAAGAAGTACATTGGGGAAACTACCACAACTGTCAATAATCTCTATATCTTGGTAATCTCGATGATACCAATCAATATCTGAGTGAGTAAGTGCCATGATCTTAGGAGCCCAAGGGGTTCCTTTTTGACATCCCAAAAAGCATCAGACTGAGGCATATGAGAGATAAACCACTGGTACAACAGGGTCGTGCAACAGATAATCATCCCCCCATGATAAGAATTATGAAGATGAATAGAGTAATAAGCATCATCAAACAAGGTAGGAACTGGGTTTCCGATCATGAAGATCCTGATAGAATTAATGTCAACAAACCTGTCCACATTAGGTTTTGGCTCACCCCCAAACAAATCTCATGTGGTTTTGACTCACCCTCCAAACCAGTAAAAGGAACACGATCGGTAACGGGTAGATCCAACAGATAAGAATACTCCTCTAGTGTAGGCATCAACTGATAGTCGAGAAAAGTAAAGCAATGATACATCGGATCATAGAACTGGACCAAGGTCGAGAGAATACCCTCCTTCATCTTCAGCTTCATGAGAGGAATGATAGATCCATACTTCTTTCAAAAATCTGCATAACACTCAATCTCGGGAATTTGACTGATCAACTCATCTATCTTGGGATCCTTGAAACTGTACTTCCCGGTCTTTCTCTATCCGGAATCCATGGTTAAAAAGTACCTGGGATATTCACAAATGGTCAACTTTTAAATCCCTTGAAATAATATTTCTTCAAAAGATGCTTATGAGTGCATGGATGCATGATGCAGCAATCACACACAAGATCACACATATAGGGTTCATAGGTTCAACGTCACGAGCATGAGGTCGAAGGTACTACCCATAAGGTATTGGTCTAAAAGTTATCACCTGCCGAACAAGGTTCTAGAGGTTCCCAGAGTCTACATCCTTCCTTCGGATATTACCAACTTCCTGATTAACTCGGTAATTAGTAATATTCTCTAGAAAAACTCATCCGAGCATAGTATCACGTGACAACTATTTCCGGATTACTCCGTCATAGCTTCCACACTACACCTAAAAGGCCAAGATGGGTTAGGTATTCTACGGTTCTCATCTTCAGCAGGCTCCCAGGTTGAAAGCAGTACGTCTTCCCAATTACTTGGTAAACGACACTACAGTCAAAGGAGCCTCCACTGAGTGGGGGATATCATGCCTCCTTTTTTTGGGATTACTCCCTCAAAGTTAACATGACTATACTGCCCTTCCTATCTTAAAGTTTTCCCAAGTCCGGGTATAGGACTTATAAGTAATCACCAAGCACCCTGAAAACCAGGAAAATCCAGATAAACATATATACAACATATAACACATAAACAACAATAGCACATATACATATATAAATAAAATAGGCTTAACCCACTTAGGGATGGACCAACAAGAGGTCAATCTTTCCCCAATGAAGTCGCCATTTTTATGTAGCGGTAGAAATGTTTAAGACTAAGTCATGGGACTGACTAGACTTGTACAAATCAAAATAAAATCGCCACCACACTTTATTGCTTCCAAAGGAATGGGAAAATAGAAAATAACCCAAAAAAGGGGGAAAGATTCAAGGTAAGGGGGTTGGTTATGCAAAGGGAAGGTATTATCACCCTAAACATATACGGTACTCCACGAGAACCTCTTTGTAAAATATGTATATCTTGGCTATAAAAATGTTGTATAAAAATGGATGGTGGAGGTGAGAAAAGAAATATTTTTATGGTTTTTTGCACCCTCTGCGTTTGTGAACCTTTATTGCCTATGTACCACCTTCCGTGCAATAGGGGATCAGGGTACACGTAGTTCCTCTTTTAAAAATTTTAAAACACAAGTGTGTTGGTTAATTTTATGAGATAAGACATCATTATCATTGTCCGTGTGGAAAACATGCTTACTACCCACAATTATGAGAAAGGAGAATTTGCATCATCTCAAGGTGGAGGATATGGCTTGAATTTTAAAATCAACAATGCCTCACTCAACACCCAAGTGGAAAATACCTCTCTTCACTATATGTTGTAAAAGTATAGTTGTTTACATCACTACAAGGATTGACAATAGTCCAATCTTTTTGAGAAAAGTTTTAAGATAAAAGCCAAAGTGGAAAAATGGTTTGAAATGAGATTGATTGACTTTTAGTCTTCTCACAAAAAAATGTCAAAGTATTATTAAGTTTATTGAAGTTTATTTATGAAAATGTTTTGAAAATAAATGGACCTAAGTCCAAGTTTATTATGAAAGTGGTTCAAGTTTTAAAAAAAAAACAAGAAGAGTTTTTCAAAAGGAGAGAGAAGATTTTTGAAATTAAAGAAGACGGGAGGAGAAGAAGGGACTATCCTAAAGCATAAGGTAAAAGCTAGGTATAAGAACCATCTAACTAACAAGAAGCCAATACTTGACACTATGAGCCAAGATAGAATTCTCATTTTTTGGATTGAAATCAAACAAGCAATGATACTAGACCTCTTGAAAGAACCAAACTTCAAGTGTATTAAGTTTTCACAAAAATTGGGCAGAGTAACGGTTGTATACGGGTGAACTCCAGATTACAAACAAAGAGTGTAATCACAATAACTTGCACAAAAAACAAACAAACAACCCAATGCCTTGAGGTAAACCTCAAGAGCTCCAGACAAAGTAATCAGATAAGGTCACAAGGTCTCCAATCATAGGCCAAAGTTTCTAATCCTAAGTCCAAAAAGTCCAATGCTCCATAATACCAAGGATAGTAACCAAATAGTCCAAGTATCATTAAATATTTTTAGGGTTTATGTTGATTATTAGGTGTTTTGAAAAAGAAAAGTAAATCTCAAGTGAGAAAAAATAAAAATGACAAGAAAGTAAATACTCAAATGAGCAAAGATGAAAATGGCATGAAATGTAAATGCTAAAAGTAGATAGTGCATAAAAATAAAAGGGGGCATATAATAAAAATAAAGGATAAAGTCAATTATTAGTGATTAGTGGTTAGTTGGATAATCATCTTGAAACTGGCATTTGGAACTCATTAGAGGATTGGTAGAACCAAAGCCTCCATACAACAAGTTGCATTTTCTTTTTGTCAAGTATATCATCCATTTGGAATCCTCATGAGTACCATTTAATAATCAACGATGTTTAAGTGATCCGCGTTGACCAAAGGTGTTGTAGATCCATTAGAGGATTGGTAGAACCAAAGCCTCCACACAATAAATCTCAAGGTTATTGGATCAAAGAGATCAAATTAACATACTTGGGCTTATAAATATAAGCTTGAGCCACGAATGGTAATTTATTCGAATCGAGACAAAATTTAGTGTTATGTTAAGCAATCGTAAGTAGACGTATATAGAAGTCGAACCTATTTTGAGGCCGGTCAATAGAAATCTATGTACCATTTATTTTGAGACATGATATAGAGATCATGCTCCAATAATACTTAGTGCAATAAGAAATGGATGAGATGAAGAGGGATGAGAGAGAATATACAAACCACTTTTGAATTAAATTTAATCAAACTATTATTAAAATCATTCATCCATTTTTGTGGAGTTAGACTCAACACCATGGATCTAATGATGTTAATAAAATTCATGATCAAAAATTTAATCCAAGATCAGCCAGAAAATAGTCACAAAATAATATTATATTTAATATATACAAAAAAAGATTTAAAAAAATGTTTTAAAATAGTAATAAAAGAGAAAAATATCAACTATGTTCAAATTGATCAAGAAATAAAAAGTAAGTCCATAGAAAAATCAGAAAAGGACTCAAATGATTTTATAAATTTTTTGGTAATTTTTTAAAGTCAGAAAATATTTTTAAAATTAAAAGAAATGAGTAAAATAAACTAAAAATGATGAAAAATACCAAAGTCAGAAATAGAACATAAGTGAGGTCACTAATATTTGTCACAATATCATTGGATCATTCCATAATTTTTTCAGAATTTAAAAATGCATAAAAGTATTTTTAAACAATTAAAACAATTCAAATAAAGTGAAAATTTATAAAAAAATACCAAAACACAAAATTAAATTGTGAAAAAATAAAAATCAGAAAGAGAATAATCAAAAATATTTTTCAGAATTTTTTCAGAATTTTTGGACTAAAAAGGAATTTTATATGATTTTTTGAAGTTTAAAACAATTAAATATAAAAATCAGAAAAGAAAATAAAAACAAAAAAAATATGGGCCATCTGATCAATGTCAAAACGCGTTAGTAAATAGATCAAGTGGACCTGACGCGCTGTGCATGTTATGGACTTTAGTGAATAATGCATAGGATCATTAATTAAATCGAATTTTTGAAAAACACGGATGGCACACCTTCATTGGTTGGAAGATGACACATTGGTCATCTTCAACCTCCAGCCAGTCCCAAAACTAGGTTGCTCAATCTGTAAAATTAGAGCACGAGACCTACGCCATTCGCTCCGTCTCTTCAAGACGAAGACAACCACACCTTCGCGACAAATTTATATAAACTGTAGCTCAAGCAATTTGAAAGGAAAGTTTTGAAAAGGGATTTGAAATGTCATGGTCAAAACATGTTTCCAGTAAAAACAAGTGTTGCGACTAGAACCAGGGCAATTAGAGCATCACAATGATATCAAAGTTTTGAAGAATTGATGAAGGAATCTACCTATTGAAGTTGAGTTGCAGAGCCTTGAAACTAGACTTCTATCGAGAAATATAGGGCACGATTCTTGAATGTAATTATATGGTTAGCTTCAGGGAAGATCAAGGAAGGTTAATTGATGGAAAAATTGGATTGAAAAAGGCTTGAGAATGGATTTCGAAGTTGCTGAATTTTGAGTTATGGAACAAGTTTGGCAGGGTGATTCTGGCTATCCAAGCTTGAGGAAATGAATGGGGGATGACCCTCTATTTATAGGGAATCAAATGGAATGTCCAAGTGTGTGAAATGATGAAGTTTGGAGGGAAATTGTGTGAAGTTGCAAATAAGAGAAGTGTGACTTCTAATTTGATTAAAACTCATCCAAAACGCGTGTTTTGTTGTGCTAAACAATTCTGAAACTTCATTAAAAAAGTTTAGAGGCATAAACGCGTGGAAACCTTGTGATTAGAAGCCAAAACAAAGATTTCAAAATCTGACTTGAGATGAAACTTCAGTTCCAAGTTACCAACTTCAAAATCATGGCATTCTCAGCTCAAGGGGTCTTAGGGCATGATTCTTGATGCTTTAGAAAGACGAGGTTACAAGCTTTGCAATGGAAAGATAATGGGATCAAATGGATTCTTGAGCTAGAAGTTGCATTGAGTCAAAGTTGGAGAAAAAAGGGTTGACTTTCCATACTTAGAAATATTTCAAATTTTTCTTCAAAAGTGACATATAATGTTTTGCATCCAAACATGGCCTTCCTCTTGGAATTTGCTCTTGACCAAAAAGGATGGAATTAAATAGACCTCTTGAATGACATTTTGGGACTTGAACCATTCAAAATCTTCAAAAATTGAGAGAGTTATGAATTGTTCAAGTTGGCAAAAAATCATGAAATGACCTATAATCTTTTGTATCCTTAAGGAAACTTCCATCCATTTTCTCACTTTGAACATAAAAGAAGGCATAAAGTTCACATCCTCAAGATCATTATGGAAAAATAATGGGCTCAAGGTGATAAAAATTGACCAAGTTATGATCATTTGAAGTCACACATGGGAAATTGGGGATTCATCTGGAGGACTTGTAATCTTTCTTCTTCATAAAGTTTCTTCCACATGAAAACTCCTTAGAACTTTTGAAGTGATTTATTGATAACCCTCTGAATAGAAGGATGTCTTTAGAATAACTCAAAAATACCAAAAGATGAGCAAGATATACTCCTTTGAAGTTCAAAACCCTAGCTCCTAGATTAAGAAACATGCCTTGAGGAACTTTGACAATTTTGAACAAACTTCTTCTACCAACACAAATGCTTTGTAAATCAAGTTGTTGAGGATGATAATGAGAACTCATAGCAACCACAACCACTTCCATATCTTGATAATTGAGAGAAATATCCATTTGTGACCAATGGGAACAAAGCCTTGTCCAAGCATGACAACTTCTCCAATCAATCACTTGTGCTTTTGAACCAAATTTGATAACCTTGAAATGTGGTGAACCAAAATAACCTTGCCATGCCATTTATTCCAAAACAAATCCAATGGTGAGGTTTGAACTTCTCAAGCTTTATTGACTAGGGCATGGAAATAAATTCATGAACCCATGGAGCAACTTGTTAAATCTCATTGCCTTTACCTATATTAGTAACAATCAAGACAAACCAACATTGCATTTTATTAATTAAGATGAGAAATCAAGACAAAAATATTCATGATCACAAAATAACACAAGTCAAGGGGCTTGGTGATTCCTCAAAGAGAAAAGTTAAATATAGGGAGGGGAACCAAGAATCCTAATGTGATCTTATTGTGAATGACTCAACATGGTATGATGAAGGGATCTTAGGGGGGAAAATTGGGGTACAACAGTAGGTTCGGCTAATAACTGACAGTCAGTAGTGACATGTCATATGACTCCATAAATCTCGCAGTTAGGAGTCAATAATGGTCAAGGTATCGCTCTTCTGAGTAAGTGAATCAACTTTTGCATTCATATGATTGAAAATGCTCACTTAGTACATATCGCCCTTGGGTTGGGTCTTCTCAATGGGAGTGTGCCCTCTTCCCCATTGGTAGTGGTTTTGAGTGATACTCTCTATGAGAGCGTAGGCATCAGCAAATGGATTATTCATCAGACCTCCGCCTGCGGCGACATCAATAATCATTCTCGTATTATAGATAAGACCATTATAGAATGTGTGAATAATCAACCACTTTTATATCCCATGGTGTAAGCAGGATCTCATTGTTTTCTTGTAGCGCTCCCATACATTGAAAAGCGACTCGGTGCCATTCGGCCTAAAGCAAATGATTTGGTTCCTTAATTGAGCAGTTTTGCTAGATGGGAAATTCCTCGCAAGGAATGACTTTTTCAACTCATTCCATGTCATTATGGAATTAGACGGTAAAGACTGTAGCCACACTTGGACTTAGTCTCTCATTGACAAAGTAAATAGACGTAATTGAATGGCTTCAGGGTCGACATTATTACTTTTCAGTGTGTCCGCGAATTGTACAAACATAAAAAGGGGCAAATTTGGATTCTTCGTCGGGTTACCGAAGAACTGGCTTTGCTCCATGATTTGTAGTAAAGATGGTTTCAACTTAAAATTGTTGGACAGGATTGCAGGATTAATAATACTTGAGTGTGTCTCATCCTGAGATAGGATGATAAAGTCCTTAAGAGGGTGGTTTATTCTCAACCATCTGAGCATGAAGTTGTTCTAATTGGCGCCTGGTATGAAACCAACGCTCGATTTTGTTTATCAGTTGAACTAATTCCTTGAAGGATCGGGTCTTTTACATACAATCGACAACATGGAAAATAAAATGAAAGCAAAAAAATTTCCTTAGACTAGACGATTTAATAAAAAAGTACGATATTGATGATATTGATCCCCAGCTACGGCGCCAAAAACTTGATAGGCCCGCAAGTGCACAACTTTATCGGTTTTAGTATAAAAGGTATTAAATGCCACCGAGACCAATTGACAAGTATCATTCTCTCCTATTACGATGTTTATCTAAGGCAATGCGGATGGGTTTGTTCGTGTAATCGAAAAATAAAATGGTTTTGAGATTGGTTATTACGAGAGAACAAAATGAGATTCTCGTTAACCGTTGGCACTTACAAGATTTTATTTCGTAATTATTACAAGGAAATGTTTTCTCGTAGAAAAAGGATTAAGTTAAACCTATCTTCCGCTTTCACATGACCTGTACCAGATTTTGACTTTGTAATCTAACTGTCCACGTTCACGTGTACATCTTATAGTTCAAAATCCCGTTTGGAAAATAATTTTTCTATAGTTGGATATAAGTTTCACTATTTCAAGCTGAAACTGATATCTCCCAATTTGTACTTTCATAGTAAATTTTCAGAGTTAAAAACAAATTTTGAAGACTTAAAAATAATCCTTATTTTAATCATTGCTTATACGATTTTTTAGAGTATCGTTGGTACGACGGTCCTCGCATTCTGAACTCAGCTAATTTAAGCTGAAGTGTTAAAAACGATAAAGATACAACATGTATTGTTCATGTTCATATTAAAAATAATAAACATTAAATAAAACATGTGTACAATAGCAGTGAAGGAATAGTAGGAGAATATGGAACTTGAAAGCAATAAATCTTGAATATAATAATAAACTTCTCCAAACAAAAACTTTAATCTGGTACAAATGCTAGAAATAATATGCTGGAAAATAATACCTGCAGGATTAATGTAGCAGCAACAAATTATAAGATAGATTGATTCAAAACTTAAAATATAAAGTTGCAATAATCACTTAATTTGAACAATTACTACTTTTTACAAGTGAATTTTCTGCCCTAAAATAAGCTTAGATGCCTAATAACTTCTAAAGACCTATTTATAGGTTAATACTCATATCGTAAGTTATTAGAATCGTGCTAAAGTGATAGAGAAAATTGTGTAGGTGGAGGAACTGAATTATGAGTCGTGGGAGAAAAAATTGGACTACATCATAATGACGAGAGTCACACTATTGATGTTGCGCCCGTCATGACCATAACAGTTGTCTTCTAGCTGACGAACTAACAGTCATCTGGCTCAATATTTTCTTTCTCGTTTTGTTGAATTTTTGTTAACATATTGTTGACTTCCCTGGAGGACTGACGACCGTCATGACATTGGTGTACCCGTTATGACAATAGAAAGCTTGTATTTTCTTCCCATTTTCGTTGTTTTTCACCGTTTTATCGCGTATAAGCCTCAAACTTCTAAGTACCTAAAATAAACACATACTACCAGCATAATACTACAAAAATACATAAAATCGACATCAAAACACATGCAAATCGAGTCAAAATATACAATATATTTTAGTGTCATCATTAATCTCAAGGAATAATATTTACGGGTTTGGAGTAGGTGTAGATGAGTTAGATTTAGGGTATAATTTAGTGAACGAATGTTTTTATAGTTAAATATGGGTATCTAATTCCTCAGTTATTAATTAAACTGAAGGAAAGTATCATTTAATTTTTAAATAAAAAAATAAAAAGAAATGTGCCCCTTTTAAAAAAAATATAATCATGAACTCAAATTGTTGGAATTTGAAGCATTGTCTCATGAATTAGTTTTATCTCAAGTATGTATAAAATCGAGAGAATATATGATACTTTTTATAAAATAAAAAATGTAGTGTGTCTAGGAATTATACCTCAATTTTTAGTTGGGAGAGATAATAACATTATCATAAAAATTATTATTTATAGGAGTGATGTAAATTAATTTCATTCAGGTTATGCAATTCATAAAGAAACTATCATACTTTTATGAATCTTAGAATATACTATTCTCACAAAAATAAAGACGATAAAGTATGTACAACTTTCCAACTTCCCATGATGATTATTAAAGATGATTGTAATCCTCCTAAACTCAATTTATCCATTTCCTATTCATATTTCCTCTAAACTCCTTTTTGATGGTTATTTCTTAACGAAACTATTATGAAAAAAAGAAGAACATTTATGCAATAATGTGCTATGACTTTCTCAAGTCACTACTATTTTATATACGCTATTTATACTCTCACAATAAATTTATTATATTATTTAAATAATATATTTTTATATTATTTAAATAATACTCCTTCATGTTATTTAAATAATATATATCTTTATATTATATTATTTGAATAACATCTTTTCACAAGAGTCATTTTAAATACTTATTAAAATATTTTCACAAAAGTCACAATATTACTACTTCTAACTTGCATTTGATGCGTACCAATGGAACCATTTTTTTCTTCCTTCCTTCCTTTATTGATATATTTATTTATCACATGTTTCTTGGTGTCATCTTTGTGATATAGTAGTAAATACTGTTTTTATATATTGCTGATTTGTTTTTATGCGTAAAAATATTTTAAACCATGAGATAGGAGATTCATATCATTGTCTACAACTTGTAGATTGTTTAAACAGCTACGTGAGCTATTTTCTCTAAGTGGCACATGCATATGTTGGAGTATCTTTTTAAGTGTGTTGTTATTAGTTAAAAAAATTCGTTTTTTTCTATATGAGAAATTTAAGCCATCTCAATGCTTGAATATGTGAGAGATGCATGCATGTATATTGGATTTCGCATCAACGTAATTGGCATATTATACTACATCTCTGAGGTAGATTGAATTTGACACTATTTTAGAAAAAAATGCTCATGAAGATTTGGAGGGAAACAGCAAGGAAGTTCCAAAGAAAGAAACCAGACATGGAAATTTGATTCTTATTCACTCGTTGGGTTATGAAAGGAAAATTGAAAACAAAAATATATTACACGGCTCTTGATATAACCCATGTGATAATTTTGATTCATTTTTCTATAATAATCGTATCAAATTGAAATTCTTATTGCATAATTCATTAAATAATAACTTCCATTGTATAAATAAATACTCTATTTTTATTATTAGAAACATTTTTTTCTAAACAAACTCTTAATTAATGTCATTACATAAAATGGATATACTAAACTATATTACCTATCTTTTTAAATAGAAGTAAAAATATAATCATATATATTTATATTTATGAATGGAGGAAGTATGGAAAATAAAATTACAAAACTTCAAATGTAAGTTTTTTCTAAAATTTGGTGTACATGATTTTATTATCATATTAGAATATTGAACCTGATTGGTAAAAATCAATAACAATAGAAAGAAAATGAATAGAATAAATTGTATCTAGTAATTTAATGGGAAAAAATTATATAGGTTTAACAACATTGTATTTATATTTAAGGGGTCTTATTGTTGGCCCCCTTTCAAAAATCATTGTATTTTTCCGTTTTTTTAGGATTGGGTCTCCATTAGAGTGAATTTGATTATGAGGGGAGTCTCTTTGATTTCAAAGGTGTCACTTGATTCTTTGTCTCTCTTTTAGATATTTTATTTGCTTGGAGTGTTTATGATCAGAGGGTGTTTTATGATTTGGCATCCAGTGGTATGATCGATTTGGAAATCTCGAAATAATATAATATTTTCAAGTAAGTCGGTGACAGTAAAAGACATGGAAGACACGAGCATCCTCTTAGTATCTTGGAAGGCCCGTTGATAACTCTTGTTTTTTCTCATCTTGGCTTAATAACCATATTCTTCATCTAATCCAATAGTGGCTTGAGTGTTTTTGGTCTCCTGATAATTTTTATTTGATGATTTCTATTTGAGATTGGTGTTGTGGTTGTTGGTCCCAGTTTGGAGGATTCTAGCTTTTGTCTTACTTTTTGTGTTTCTTTGATTCTTGATTATTTGTTTTCACTAATACAAAAAAAAAATTTTTACCTCAGTTCAAAAATAGCTTATATCTCAGTTGGGCCGACAAGGTAACATATAGTGCAATAGAAAGCGTGCTACTTTTTCTTTCGGGCCACATGCCAAAGTGAAAAATTTGACAACATGCCACTTTTAACATCAAGTGGATTTTAAACTAAGGTAAAATCCTTCACTTTCACCCTCAGTTGTGACTGTTAACTGAGAGATTAGGGGTTACATGACCCCTTTTCACATCGGTTATATACATAACCGATGTGAAATCCATTGTAAAAAATATAAATTTTTCCACAATTTTATTCGTCGATTTACTTATACCGATATTAGAAGAATTGTGTGTAGTGTGAGATTTGAGGAAATAATGATAAATGACATGAGTACCAATGTCATGATGGAAGTTATTTATTAATCCATAATCTCGATCAAGAGTTGTAAGTCTGCTTTTAAGGTAGTTTAATTCCTACCCAAAAATTGTTGGTGCATAAGATTAATAAATAAAAGAAAAGTAAGAGAAAATATATTTATTACAATGACGACTAGAAAGTTTACAAAAGAAATCATACAAATATTTGCTACTACTAGTCTATTTATACAAAAAGTAAATTTAATGACTAAGTTAAAAGGTACAAACTAGGAAATACTAAACTTAACAATTACGTTAACAAACTCAGCTCCAGAATTCCAGAAGCTAAGCATACTTCTTGGCGTAACCTCAGAAGCTTCTGCTTCTGACTAATAACAACTTCTGACTACATCAAACACTGCTTCTAACTAAGCAGTCTCAGAAACTTATAGCTTCTGACTAACAACCTCATAAGCTCAACTGTTTCTGAACAACAACATCTTCTAAATTTGAATTACTTCTAACAAAAATAAAATATAAATTATAAAAAAAATATTTGATTTTAAAAACTATGGATTCCAC
Source organism: Vicia faba (assembly GCA_948472305.1). Classification (NCBI taxonomy): domain Eukaryota; kingdom Viridiplantae; phylum Streptophyta; class Magnoliopsida; order Fabales; family Fabaceae; genus Vicia; species Vicia faba. Next base: position 1,407,624,764 of record OX451739.1, read on the forward strand.
ATAAACAAGAAAATAAATTTGCAAAGAGAAAATAATAAAAGTCTAAAGAGAGAGATAGAGAGAGTTTGATGGAGAAAGAAAGGAGAAATATATACTTGTTCATGTGAACTGTTTTATTGTAGACTAGATAACTTTTAAAATTGTTTCAAATAAAGTGATAAATAAAAAAAAAGTGTATTTTTTTGGGATACTAAAAAAGTATATTTTGACAATTAACATTTTTCATACTATTTTAATATTTTTAATTTTCTAATGTTAAAAACAATTAATTTTTTATAAAAATTGCAAAAGCTCATGCATAATAATATAATTTATAAGAAGATTGATTTTGTAATAAAAAGTTAATTTTAAATATTTTAGAAAATTAAGTCTCTTAGAATAATAAATATAATTTTTAAAAATATTGATTTTAAAAAATTATTTAAATTTTAAATTATTTTAAATATTATTTTATTAAACTATTTTAAAGATATATCTTAATGAAAAACATATAACTTTGATGATATTTTAATTTTAAAAAATGTATATTTATATTATTCAATATTAAAAATAATTTTATATAAAATATAAAATATAATATTTAATATTTAAAAAATTTTAATTATAAATACATTTAAAAAAATTAAACAAAATATTTTTTTAATCTAAAACTAGTGGATCCGTGATGTCACATCTCTACTATTTAAAGTATTAGTTATATAAACAATTCTCTTTTATATTTCAAATATTTTTTTTTATTGTTTTTCACAATTAAACTTAATAAATTACTTACAAAATATGAATTTCTCAAGTTCTGTACTTATACTTTTCTTAAAAGGTAAACAAAATACATAAATATAAAAAAAGGTATTAAAAGTCTAAGTACAATACATATATGATATAATTAATTGAAAAAGGCACAAGAAATATCGAACACAACTAAAAAATATACAAAAAAAAAAAAAAACTCCAGCCACCGGTACAAATGAGTGGAGAAAATCAACAACAACAAACAATTAAATACTATAGTAAATAATAGATGTTATAACAAAGTTTTTATATTAGTCAACAACCAAGTGAGATATTAAATCATACTACTCCGTATTAATTTATAAACAAAAGTTTAATATTTCACACATATTTAAAAAGTTTAAATTTTTGTCTCTTTTTCTAAATATGTTTTATAAAAAGATATAAAAATAATTTTGATTAGTTGTTGTTATAGAAAAAAAAATCAAATCAAATACAATTTATATTTAATTTTATTTTGAAAAGATAAATTTTTTAAAATAAAATAATTAAATGATATAAAATTAATGTTTTTTACTTATTATTTGTAACAAATAAATAAATATTTTTTACTTAAAAATTGATGCGGAGGGGCGAGTATGTGCGTTATATTTTAATTTTTTTAAAGATTATCTGTTAATGAAGGTTGAGTTGACAACGGAGAAAAAAAGTCTTCAGGAATATGCTTTTGAGTCACAACTTTTTTTATTTTTATTTTTGTTTTATGACATATTATCTTAGTTAACTCACATATTTTTATATATTTTATAAATCTCAACGACTACATGTTTTAGAATATTTTATTTATTTATTATCTATTTATTTTATGACATGTTCTTTCGACTTAGCCGACAAACAAAACTATTTAGAAGACACATTTTTGAATTTGAGCAATTGTATTTTAATTTTTGTTTATTTTTTGGTTGAGCTCAAAATCAAACAGAAGTCTTTGGCTAATATAATGAAAATAATAAATCTTTATCGTCTAAATATAAAATAATAATGATCAAAGTATTGAAAATTCATTAATTTACATGAATTTTCAAGAAATCTTCTTAACTTAGTCATTAAATTTACATGATCAAAGTATTGAAAGTTATTTATTTAAAGAAAAAAATATTTATTAGACAATAATAAAAAAAAAATTTGTTATTACTTCAACAATCTATTGAACTTCTATTACTGCTTTATTTGTAGGATTAGGATTCGTTACATGGAAATTCCATTTCATCACTTTTTTTCTAACCATGAATTAGACTTTTTTTTTCTTCTTATAAATCAAAATGAAATTCTAATTCGATGTCATTTAAAATTGAAACTTTTTGCCACGTGGTTGGATTTGGTGGCTTTTTTTATCACTATGATAGAAAAACTCCAATTCTATATATATATATATATATTAATCAGCAGAATAAAGACAAATATTAGTATAAGAAATAAATTGTCGAACTATCATAGACTAATAATACAAATTTAAAAGAACTAATACATAATCTAAAGTACATATTGAAAGTACAAAAGAAATGGGACATCACCAAGAAACATCACCGACAAGCTAAGCCATCTTATCCTTGAAACGATCCTGTCTCGAAGAACCGGAAAAACAATAATTGGGATGAAGTGAGATTACTTAATCTCAGTGAACCTCCTATCTTAAGGGTTCACTCAGTTCTACAGGGTGGATGCATCAAACGGATTCACCACGAATCTGGGGTTTTGTCTCACGGTCAAGTGCAAGTACACTGCAGGATAATACCACCATTAGGTGTTCCATAACAACTAATGAGGCAACAGAAAACACAATCCAACACAAATGTCACTAACAATATGCAGACCCATACTCAAGTACGAGGAATCGAGAAGTAAGTTCTATGTTCTATCTAGGCTACACATATCACATCCTCGATGGGTTACTCATGTGCATCGCATCAAGAGACTTGTACTAGCACACTGTACAATGAATCAGATCATTCCTAAATAGAATTCCATCCGCAATGAGTTACATCAGTGACATTTTCTATGTGACGTCACAACCCCGTCCATCATCAAAACACACGTGTAAGTGAACACATCAAGCACGATACAAAAACGCCATCTCGACAACATGAGCCCACTGGGCGAGAGCCTAGTGGTATTGCCAATGTGGCACCACTAGAGGTGAGTTTTCCGATAAGTGTATCCTACAAGGTATCACTACCTCACCATATCAAGCACGTCGACGTTTACGCTCGTTGGAAATTCCTTTTCAGACCCACTCGAGACACATTGCAATGGTAGCTCAGGTGTGCATGACTTACCGATAATGCCAATAGGATCACACACCTCATCGTGTTACTAATAACTGTCATAAGCGCTTTACCACATAATAGTTCATGTCTACTTCGATTCAAACATATATCACACACATATAGCACACAAGATTGGCCTAAACTAGACGCCATGTCCAGGTTTTCCCTATAAGTACTCTGTCTTGAAGTATACATGATTGGCCTATACTGTACGCGATGTCCAGGTTTGCCCTGTCAGTACTTTATGTCAAGCGCATACAAGCCTAATCATAACAAGCCACCAAGCAAAACATTTGAACATTCAATCGGAATTAACGGGAAGTAACCAAACAATTGTTCATATCAATTCATGCATCACAGAATACATTATAACCACAACATATATTAAGCATAAATGGCATTCATGAACATTCAAAGAGCATAAATAGCAGTACTTTAGTCTTAGACATGCATACAGTATCATTAGATAGTTACTAAGGCGATCGTTTTCGATTCCAGAACAATTCTGCACTTAGGGAGAAAATTGTGCTATTTTGTTAGGACAGCTTCGCTAAGCGAACTCCAAACGAAGCTCCGATTCACTAAGTGAAGTCCCAAGGAACGAAGTCAGTAGCTTCACCAAATTCCGGGAGTCACAGTTTGCTAAACGAACTCCCAGCGAAGCCCGATTCGCTATATATATTATGATTGACTACTTTATTTGAAGCAATTTTAAATATTATCTATATTATAATAAAACTTGTAATTTTCAATCTTATCGGTGAAAAAATTCCAATTATATATATATATATATATATATATATATATATATATATATATATATATATATATATATATATATATATATATATATATATATATATATATATATATATATATATATATATATATATATATATATATATATCAAGTAGGAGGACTTTTAAAATAAGAGATATAATAATTAAATATTAATTATTAGATTTGATAAATAATCTTGATGAAGTCACATGCAAGCATACACAATAAATATTCATCAAAATCATTTATCAAATGTAATTATTAATATTTAATCCTCATATCTCTTATTTAAAATAAGAGATATAATAATTAAATATTAATTATTAGATTTGATAAATAGTCTTGATGAAGTCACATGCAAGTATACACAATAAATATTCATCAAAATCATTTATCAAATATAATGATTAATATTTAATCCTCATATCTCTTATTTAAAAATCCTCCTACTTGATAATCATATACTAATATATATATGATTATCGTTAATCTTGCATCGACTATAAATTTGTCCAAAGATAAATATATAAAACAATTTTTATAGTTTTAATTTTTTTATTGAATACGTGGTATTTTCCCTTATTAATATAATTTTAAACTATTGACATATTGTTGCTTGTTGTGTTTAGTCTCCCTGACAACATTTGCTATAATCAGTTCTATAGTGTAAAATGATAGTAATAATAATCAATAGGTTATTACATTGGATTCAATTTTAATGTTATTAATTAATGTTTTGGTTTAATTGTAATTTTGGTTTTTTTTATTTAGTTTTTTTTTTTATTTTAAAAATTATTATTTTAGTCTCTTTTTTAAGTTTTTTTTTGAATTTTTGTCCCTTCATTTCAAAAACCATGATTTTGATCTTTTTTTTTTTATTTTAAGTTGCAATTTTAATCTCATTTATAAATTTTATTTTGAATTTTGATCTATTTTTCATCATCATTAAAATTAGAAAGAGGACTAAAATTATAACTTAAAATTTTTAAAAAAATAATCAAAATCATGGTTTTTAAAATGAGAGGATGAAAATTAAAAAAAAAAATCTTACAAATGACTAAAACGGTGATTTTTAAAATAGAGGGATCAAAATCAAGAAAGAAGCTAAATAGTGTTAAATTGTAATTAATAGTGTCGAAAATATTAGATTTATTTTATATTTAAATAGATTTGATTTAGATCTAAAATAGAATTGATTTGATTTAGTATCAAAATAGATATTTGAGCTTTTATAGTTTTGGGCTTAGGGTGCAAGCTAAATCTATAAATAGAATGAGTAACCCCTATTTTATAATCAAGTCAATTAAGTTGTATTCACAGAATTTGCAATTGCAAGTGAATAACAAAGTTTTCCACAATTTGTGGACAGAGAAAAACTCTGCAGAAAATAATTGTCTTCTTTCTTTTCTTGTTTTTCTCATAATTCATTGTCATTGAAGTAGAAATTCATCATAGATATTTGGTGGATTTCCAACATCTGGTATCAAGAACTCGATTTTGATTCAAGGGAAGTATCAATCAAGAACGATTGAATAATTCACGATGGCGAATTATGAGAATGCAAATTATCCAGCAACTCTACCAATTCTGAAAATATACAACTATGAGAATTGGTGCAAATAGATGAAAGTTTTATTCGGGTGTCAAGGTCTTTGGGATCTTGTAAAAGATGGATTCGAAGCGCTTGGAGAAAAATCTTCAGAAGAAGAAAAGAAGAAACACAAGGAAATTGAAAAGCTGAGTTATAAAGCACTCTTTATAATTCATCAATGTGTGAGTCCAGAAAATTTTGAAAAAGTAAGTGATTCAGAATCTGCAAAAGAAGTTGGGGATGTTCTTGAGAAGTCCTTTTGTGGTGCAGAAAAGGTGAAATAAGTGAGGTTACAAACTCACAAGAGAACGTACGAATTGCTTCAGATGGAAGATAGTGAAAGCATATCTGATTTCTTCACTAGAGTTACAAAACTAGTGAATCAAATCAAGGTATATGGAGAAATATTAACAACAAGAGCTGTTGTTTCAAATATCTTGAGATCTTTAGCTCCTAAATTCGACCACATAGTGGTGGCGATAGAAGAAGGGAAAAACTTACCTAAATTGACAAAGAAAGAGCTTCAATGGACGCTTGGATCTCATGAACAAAGAATGAATGAAAGAGCTGCAGGCAAATCAAAGAGTGATGTGGCCTTACAGGCACATTCGGCAAAAGAAACTAAAGGCAAAGGAAAATGTTTCGATAGAGGTACAGGCGGCTACAACAAATCGAATGGTTGAGGAAACCCGAACGTAGAAAACTTTTCGAATCAAAGAAGACCACACAAGGCAACCAAAGAGGCGGTGTTGCAAATAGAGGAAGAGGTGGTGGTCAAAAACCTGATTAGAGTCACATTCAATGTTACAGTTGTCAGAAGTATGGTCACTATTCGAGTGATTTTCTAGAAAAATGAAAGAATTAAAAAAAGTGATACAAATCTTGCAAAACATGAAGAAAAAGAGATGATGATGATGGTCACAACAAGAGATGAAAATAGATTTAAGGACCAATGGCATTTGGATTCAGAATGCTCATCACATATGTCTGGAAGGAAAGACTGGTTTGTCAATATAAAACCCTCAATGAAAAATATGGTAAAATTTGCAAATGACAATACCCTAGCGGCTGAAGGTATTGGTGATGTTATAATTATGAGGAAAGATGGCAAAAGGTCAGTAATTTCCAATGTGTTGTACATACCAGGCGTGAAGAGCAATTTGCTCTGTATAGGGAAGTTGATCAAAAATAATTATAAAGTGTCAATCAAAGATAAGATGATGAGAGTCGTCGATGCAAATGGAAGATTAATCTTGAAGGCTCCTATGCCTCAAATCGAACCTTCAAGATCGAACTAAATGTGATGGAGCACAAGTGCCTTTCGACTGCAGCTAGCAGAGATGAATGGATATGGCATTATCGACTAGGCCATCTCAACTTTAGAGATATCAGATATTTGAAGAGAAGAAATATGGTTTCAGGATTGCCAAAAATCGACATTCCAAACGAGATATGTGAGGAATGTGTGCAGGCAAAGCAACACAAAAATAGCTTCAACAATGATGCATGAAGCAGGTCGAAGGCTACTCTTGAAGTCATATACTCTGATGTATGTGGACCAATCCAGGTGGATTCGATGGGAGGTAACAAATACTTTATTACATTCATAGATGATTTCAGACGAAAGATGTGGACTTGCCTAATCAAGAAGAAAAGTGAAGTGATCAAAGTATTTGCCAAGTTTAAGTCTATGGTCGAAAGACAAAGTGGTCGAAAACTCAAAGTTTTGAGAACTGATGGTGGTGGAGAATATGTGTCGAAAGACTTCGACATGCTATGTGAAAAGGAAGGGATTATGCATGAGCTGGTGTCACCCTATACTCCACAACAAAATGGAATTGAAGAAAGGAAGAATTGAACCATCATGAATATGGTACGAAGTATGTTGAAAGGCAAGAATTTACCTAAAGAGTTTTAGGGTGAAGCTGTTTCGACTGCAACATACATTTTGAACAGATGTCCTACAAAGAAGCTAGAAGGAATTACTCCAAAAGAATGTTGGTCTAGTGTGAAGCCTAGCTTGAGTCATCTGAAGGTATTTTGATCTATTGCACATAGACATGTGCCATATCAGTTGAGAAGAAAACTTGATGACAAGTCAAGTCAAATGATTCTAGTTGGATATCATTCAACAGGAGGCTACAAGTTGTTCGATCCAGTGAAAAAGAAGATTGTGATCAGCAGGGACGTGATCATAGAAGAGTTTAAAGAATGGGATTGGACTGAAAATGTCGAGAAAGATTCAGTGAGAATCCTATTCGAAGAGCCAGAAACTCAAATCGAAAGAGAAGTTCGACAAGAGGAACCAACAGATATACCAAGTACAAGCAGACCTCAAAGAACAAGACGCATACCTGCAAGATTGCAAGATTGTGTGATTACATCAGATGATGTCATAAATAATGAAGGTGAGCTGGTACATTATGTTTTATATGCAGATGTCGAACCTGTTAATGCAGCTGAAGCATTAAAGGATTCGAAGTGGGTGAAAACAATGAACGAAGAAGTGAAGTCTATCGAAGACAACAACACTTGGTCGCTTGTCAAATTGCCTCAAGGCAAGAAGGAAATTGATATCAAGTGGGTATGCAAAGTGAAAACGAATTCGAAAGGTGAAGTAACTCGACACAAAGCAAGGCTTGTGGCAAAAGGATTTCTACAGAAAGAAGGAATAGACTTTGATGAAGTATTTGCACATGTTGCTAGGATCGAAATAATCAGGTTGGTTGTTGGTCTAGCAGAAATAAACAGTTGGCACATATGTCAGATGGACGTGAAGTGTACATTCCTAAATGGACCCTTAGACGAAGAAGTCTATGTTAAACAACCAATTGGATTTGTGAAACATGACGAAGAAAGAAAGGTGTACAGGCTGCATAAAGCCCTGTATGGATTGAAACAAGCTCCAAGAGCTTGAAATAAGAAAATTGATAGTTTCCTAAGGGAGAAGGAATTTGTAAAGTGCATAAATGAACATGAGGTATATGTAAGAAGAAGCAATAGTGAATTGCTTATACTATGTCTATAAGTTGATGGTTTATTGATAACAGGTAGCTGCAAAAGTGAGATCGAAGACTTCAAAGGTGATCTCAGCAAGGAATTTAAAATGTCTGATTTGGATGAGATTTCATATTTCCTTGACATCGAATTCTACAAGAGCGGTAGGGGTTTGATGATGCATCAAAGAAGATATGCAGGAGAAATTCTCAAGAGGTTTGAGATGGAAGAATGCAACTCAACTTCGACACCTGCAGAACTAAGACTGTAACTGTCGAAAGATGCAGATGAAGATTATGTTGATCTAACCCAATGCATAAGACTTATTGGATCATTGAGATACCTTTGTCATACAAGGCCTGACTTAGCATATAGTGTAGGTACGATAAGTAGATTCATGCAGAAGCCAAATGTATCATATCTAGCAGTAGTGAAGAGGATACTGAGGTATCTCAAAGGAACTCTTGACTATGGAATTTTGTTTCCTGCAGCTGATAAAGGAAAAGAATGCAAGTTAGTAGGATACACTGATTCAAGTTGGTGTAGTGATGCTGATGATCGAAAGTCAACAGCATGATATGTGTTTATGCTAGGTGGTTCACCGGTTGCTTGAAATTCAAGAAAGGAATCAGTAGTAGCATTATCATCATGTGAAGCAGAATACATATCTGCTTCTCTTTGTGCATGTCAAGCAACTTGGATGGTGAACTTTGTCGAAGAAATAACAAGGAAAGATCATGGAGCAATTACCATGAAGTTCGACAACATATCAGCTATCAATTTGGCGAAGAACCCAATAGCACATGGTTGAAGTAAGCACATCGAAATGAGGTTCCATTATCTTCGAGAGCAGGTAGCAGACGGGGAGATGAATTTGGAACACTGCAGAATTGAGAATCAGATTGCAGACATCATGACAAAGGGAGTACAATTCGAAGTATTTAGAAAATTAAGAACCATGATGAATATAGATAGTTTAGACACAATGAATTAGGTGGTGTGTTAAATTGTAATTCATAGTGTCGAAAAGATTAGATTTGTTTTAGATTTAAATAGATTTGATTTAGATCTAAAATAGAATAGATTTGATTTAGTATCAAAATATGTATTTTAGGCTTTTATAGTTTTGAGCTTAGGGTACAAGCTAAATCTATAAATAGAGGGAGTAGCCCATATTTTATAATCAAGTCAATTAAGTTGTATTCACAAAATTTGCAGTTGCAAGTGAATAACAAAGTTTTCCACCGTTTGTGAGCAAAGAGAAACTCTGCAGAAAATAATTGTCTTCTTTTTTTTCTTTTCTTTTCTCATAATTCATTGTCATTATTATGTGATGATATCAATCTTGTTCATCAAAATTGATAGAAATTCATCATAGATATTTGGTGGATTTCCAACAAATAGGAAAACCAAAATTGTAATTAAACCTAATATTTTTAGTTATATTTTATGGTCCCCTATTTTATTTGAATCAGGAAATTGAACCTCTTACATTAAATTTAAATAGTATTGGTTTTTTTAATATTTTTATATTTAAAAATGACAAGTTTTTTTTATAAGATATGATAAATTATTGTATATAAGTCTATTGTATTATTTTTTAAATAAAAATATAAATTAAAAACAAATATTTTATTGATTTTCTATAAAAGAAAAATAAAAATAGATTAAAACTGTTTAAATTTAAAATAAAAATATTATTTTCTTGAATCAGATAAAATATTATTTTCTATATAATTTAACCTTTTAATTATAATAAGAGTATCTCCAAAAGAAACTTTTAAGTTGTTTAAGTTATTTTTTCTGGATCAAAATTGCCATGTAATATTTAATTAATCTATAAATAATTTTAATCAGTTTTACTCTAATAATAATACGTACAATAAATAACTTATATTTAAACTCGTCATTTGATATTTTTATATGGACTTCATGGTTAAATTATTTGAGGTGAGTGGATGACTCAATATAATGTCATAGTTAAATTAAATGAGTGTAAAATGGTTGATTGAGAGTTTGATCTTGGATAATATTCATTTACATTTATATATTAATATAATCAAGTTATTAATAATCATAAATCAGTAATTTTTTTTAAATGACTAGATTATTTAAATTTTGAATTGAATACCTAAACTTCATATTTTAAATTTAAGTAATTTTACGGGTCTCATGTGAGGACGATGGAATTAATCACCTTAATTTAATCGGTCAAAAGATCATATACTAAAATATCAACAAAAAAAAAGAAGGTAATCTCAATAGTCACACAGTCTATTTTGTCACTTCCTTTAAAAAAAAAGGCTTGGTGAAAGGGAGGCCTCTAACTCCCCCTAGGAAAGGATTGTATTATCATTTTTTTTAAAACATTAAAGAAAATATATATATAATATTAAATAAATAAGAGATATCTTTAAAAATTTTAAAAATTATTTTAAAAATGATTTAATTGAATTTTTTTAAAAAAATAATTTAAAATTTCAAACAAACACAATTTGATTATTATATAACGAATATCCATTCAAGTTTCACCTTGATTAATATGTACAAAAAAGTGAAAATTTATTAAAAAAAAATTGGTAAAAGCGGGTTAGACCCAATGATATAAATGAGGAAAGACGAAAAAAAATGAGGGGGATTAGGCCAAAATCTCAAAAGTTAGAAAACTCTAAAGCTAGACAAACCGTGAAGGTTCCTTCTATAAACATTAATTACATTTAAATGTAGGTTATTTCCACCACGTAAATTCCTTCTATAAATTTATGTTATGTGAACCGTAAATGTACGGTGATCAGTGCATTTTGATGCACATCTTTCCACGATTGTATTAATGCATTTCTTTAGTTTATTGTGTTTGTTTTTATGTTTTAATATGTTTTGCTAATTTATTTTATTTTTGCATTTAATTAATTTTCGTATTTTATTTTCAGCAACTGCAGCTTTTACAGAAAAATTCATAACTGGAGCTACGGGAATCGGATTGAGGCGTTCTAATATTGGTTGGAAAGCTAAGAAAAATACCTACAACTTTCTAGTTGTGACTAGATATTGATTCGGGCTGTAGCAAGGTTGAAAAGATCGTTGAAGTTGCAGCATTTTATATTTAAGTTTGGGTCATTTGTTTTGGGCCTGAGTTTTGTATCTGACCCAGTTGGGTTGTTTCTTTTTAGTTTTTACCTAGATGCTACAGAATTTTGGGGATCCCATTCACTGTTCACGAAAAAGAGAAAGCTTTGTACGAATCAATGGAGAACTAAAACCTTTCTGACGGATTTATGGTACTCAGGTTCCAACTTTGAGATTGTTATAGCATTTGCAATTTAATTTCGATTCCTTTCAACTATGTTATGAGATTGTTGTTTGCTTAATTCGATTTTCATATAACATTGTTGATTTAATTTGATTGATAAATGTTCCCAAATTTTAATCGCGATTGACTTTGCTTAATTGTTAATTTGCGTCACTTTTAACCGTATGCTTAATCCGGCCATAGGAACATGTATCTCATAGTATCAATCGCGCTTGTTAATTGATATTGTAATCAAATAGGATAGAAACTTCGCTTAGGAGATTGTAATGTTAGCAGTCGATGATAGGTACGAACCGAGGCAGTGAATCCGTTTGTTATAATCACTCATATCAAAAACAGCTTATTTTATAATCACTTTTCATAATCAGCTTATTTGCCTAAAATCGAACTAAACCCCCCTTTAATTCGATTTCAGTTAGTTAATAATATTTCAAGAATCCTTGAGAACGATATTCGAGCCATTTGTCGCTAAATACTACAGTTTTGAACCCGTTTCATAAAAACACTCATTTTGATCCGCGCGCGACAGCCGATCAAATTGGCACCGTTGTCGGGGATTCTTGATACTATTAACTAATTTTTTAGTCTTAGGTTTAGTGTTCTCGTGTCTAGGTCCTAGTTTCCTTTCGGTTTAAGCCAATTCGCGTTTTGAGTCAAAATAGTAAAAAAAAATCGTTTTTTTTTTGAAAATTGAGTCCGATTTGAAATCTGCTCCGACCAGTTTATGCCAAAAATATCACTGATCATTTATCCCGTACTACAAAGTAGTTACGGGACTTTGGTCTCAATTTCCCAAATTCATCATTTTCCTATTGTTTATGATTTATTTACTGTTTTCATAGAGTCGAAAAAAATCAAAAAAATTATCAAAATTCTATTTTTCGTCCATTAGAAGAATTTCGTGTTCAGTTTATTTTTTTGAAAAAAATTTAATCGTTTTCCTTCTTTGTGTTTGTTTTTGCTTTTAAGGACATTGTTGGTATTTTGGATTTTGTTATCATTGCTGCGTATTAATCCTGGCTACTAGGTCCTGCTGTCCTGAGCTTGTTGCTTTTGATCCTGAGGTAGAAAGAACATTGCACACACAATGTAGGAGAGTCCAAGTTAACACTAGTCCACCATCCACAATTGAGTTTGAGTCTGAGTCTGATTCTGATTACTTGCACTATCTGTTTGATTCTGATTCTGAAGTTGTTATTGATATGGCTGACCAAAGAACCTTAAGGCAATTGACTGCCCCTGATGTAAATTATAATGGCATGTGTATTGATTATGATGATGTTGCTGCTCCTTTTGAATTAAAATCGGGTTTAATATACTTGTTGCCCAAGTTTAGTGGTCTTGCAGGTGAGGATCCGCACAGACATTTGAAAGAGTTTCAGGTTGTATGCTCTACACCATCAAAGCCTGAAGGTATCACTGAAGATCACATAAAACTTAGAGCTTTTCCTTTTTCATTGCAGGGTGCAGCAAAGGATTGGTTGTACTACCTCGAGCCAAATTCAATTGCAAGCTGGAATGCGCTGAAAAAGGTGTTTTTGGAGCAATATTTTCCTGCCTCTAGAGCTGCCTCAATAAGAAAGGAAATTTGTGGTATCAGACAAGGTAATGAGTCACTCACTGAGTATTGGGAGAGGTTTAAGAATTTGGTATCCAGCTGTCCTCAACATCAGATGACCGAGCAATTACTCATCCAGTACTTTTATGAGGGGTTGATATCGATGGACCGAAACATTCTTGGTACCGCTAGTGGTGGAGCACTTGTTGATAAAACTCCAGCTGCTGCCAAAGCTCTAATAGAGAATATGTCTCTTAATTCTCAGCAATTTACCACTAGAGACAATTCCGCACAAAGCAAAGGAGTGAATCAAATTCAAGCTTCTTCTTCCAACAAAGCTTTAGAGACCATAATTGATGAGCTCACAACATTAGTCAAACAACTAGCAGTAGCAAAAACTCAAACATCAACTCTGTGTGGTATTTGTACTTCCCCTGAGAACCCGACTGATACATGTCCCATTCTGAGAGATGAATCTATCATTGAGCTGCCCCAAGCTTATGCAGCCAACCTTTACAACCAAAACAGGTACAATGACATCCATGACCTGTTCACCAACAAATATCATCCGAATTAGAGGAATGATCCCAACCTTCGATATGGAAATCCACAAACCAGCCAACAACAGAACCCACCTCAACCGGCTGCCCCTGCACCTTCCGGACCATCCCTAGAGGATCTTGTTAAACAAATGGCTGTCAACAACCTTCAGTTCCAACAAAGGACCGATTCTAGCATTCAGATCTTGAACACGCAAATGGGACAACTTGCTACTCAAATAAATAACATGCAAGCCCAAGGTTCGAACCAACTTCCAGCCCAAACGGTTGTCAATCCGAACGGTCCAAATGCCAATGTAAGTGCAATTTCTTTGCGATCTGGTAAGGTTACAGGATCAGCCCAAGCCTTCATCCGAAAAGGTTGTAGGCGAGCAAAATGTTTTAGCCCTCACTACTCAGCTGTTGCCACAAAAGCAGAAGGATCCGGGAACATTTGCTATCCCTTGTACCATTAGGGATAAGCAATTTGATAATTGTATGCTTGATTTAGGAGCGGGCATTAATATGATGCCCACTTCTATTTATAATAACCTTTGTCTTGGTCCTTTTCAGCATACATGTATAATCATTCAGTTGGCGAACAGGAGTAACGCCCGCCACGCCGGTGTAGTCGAAGATGTCCTTGTTCAAGTTAATGATTTGATTTTTCCTGCAGATTTTTACATTCTGGACATGGAAGGAGAAACAAAGTCCAGCAAAGCTCCCATCATTTTAGGCAGACCATTCATGAAAACGACAAAAACAAAGATTGATGTTGACGATGGAACCATGTCCATGGAATTTGGTGACATTGTCGTAAAATTTAACATTTTTGATGCCATGAAACATCCATTGGAGGAGCATTCCGTTTTTCATATTGAATTAATCTCTGATTTGGTGGATGAAACTTGTTCTGAATTATTTTCATTAGATTTTCCATCTTTATCTGCATTTGATGATGTTTATTCGTGTTCTGATTGTACTGACACTAACATATGTGTTGTATGTGCTGAGATTGATGTTGCCTTGCAGGATTATGTGTTTTCTACAGGTGATGTTGCTGTCAATGAAGTTAATTATGCAGCGGAAGCTCTTGACATCCCGGCTGCCCCAATCACTCCATCCATTGAGCAGCCCCCATCCTTAGAGCTGAAACAACTCCCAGATAATCTGAAATACGCTTATTTGGAGAGTGATGAAAAATTACCTGTCATTATTTATTCTAACCTTGATTTCGAACAGGAAAATAAGCTTTTTCAGGTTCTGAATAAACACAAGAAAGCAATCGGATGGACATTAGCCGACCTCCCTGGTATTAGTCCATCGATGTGCATGCACAGGATTTTACTTGAGGATGGAGCAAAAACAGTAAGGCAGCCCCAACGGAGGCTTAATCCTTTGATTCTTGATGTTGTGAAGAAAGAGGTAACCAAACTCTTGCAAGCAGGTATCATTTATCCTATCTCTGACAGCAAATGGGTAAGTCCAGTGCAAGTTGTACCTAAGAAATCTGGACTCACAGTGGTGAAAAATGAAAAGAATGAACTTGTTCCCACTAGAGTTTAGAACAGTTGGAGAGTTTGTATTGATTACAGGAGATTGAACCAAGCGACTAGAAATGACCATTTTCCTTTGTCGTTCATTGACCAGATGCTTGAACGGCTAGCTGGTAAATCACATTACTATTTTCATGATGGTTTTTCAGGTTATTTTCAGATTCATATTGCACCGGAAGATCAAGAGAAGACCATTTTTACTTGTCCCTTCGGTACTTTTGCATATCGGAAGATGCCTTTTGGTCTTTGCAACGCTCCTGGCACTTTCCAACGGTGCATGATTAGCATTTTCTCTGATTTCATTGAAAATTGCATGGAAGTTTTCATGGATGACTTCACTGTTTA
Source organism: Vicia faba (assembly GCA_948472305.1). Lineage (NCBI taxonomy): Eukaryota > Viridiplantae > Streptophyta > Magnoliopsida > Fabales > Fabaceae > Vicia > Vicia faba. The sequence continues at coordinate 1,407,640,496 of OX451739.1, forward strand.
TGGTTCCTCTTTTGATGCATGTTTGAGTAGCTTGAATATGGTTTTGGAAAGATGCATTGAGACTAATCTTGTGTTAAATTACGAAAAATGTCATTTTATGGTTAAGCAAGGAATTGTTCTCGGTCACATAATTTCCGAGGAAGGTATTTCTGTTGACCCTGCTAAAATTGATGTGATTTCTACATTGCCTTACCCTTCTTGCGTTTGCGAGATTCGTTCTTTTCTTGGTCATGCAGGTTTTTATAGGCGCTTCATCAAGGATTTTAGCAAGATAGCTTTTCCACTGTCAAACCTGTTGAAGAATGATGTTACTTTCAACTTTGATGACAAATGCAAGCAAGCGTTTGGCTTCTTGAAGAAAGCATTGACCTTCGATCTGATAATCCAACCTCCTGACTGGACCCTCCCTTTCGAGCTTATGTGTGATGCTTCTAATTATGTTGTTGGGGATGTCCTTGCATAAAGAGTTAGCAAGGCTGCCCATGTTATTTACTATGCTTCTAGGAATTTAGATTCTGCACAGTCAAATTACACTACCACTGAAAAAGAACTTCTAGCTATTGTTTTTGCTCTTGATAAATTTAGATCATATTTGCTAGGTTCCAAGGTTGTTGTTTTTACTGACCATGCAGCTTTGAAGTACTTGTTGAAGAAGCCAGATGCAAAACCGAGATTGATTTGGTGGATGTTATTGCTCCAAGAGTTTAATGTAGAGATTAAAGACAAAAGTGGAGCTGAGAATTTAGTAGCTGATCACTTGAGTAGAATAGAGCGAGATGAAGATCCTTTTCCCATCCATGACGACTTTCCTGATGAACAACTTTTACTTGTGCATGGTATTACTCCTTGGTTTGCTGATATTGTTAATTATCTTGTTGCTGGTGTTTTTCCTACAGGTGCATCCAGGTCACAGATTCACAAACTCAAGAGTGATGCCAAATATTATGTTTGGGATGATCCATATCTTTGGAATTTTGGTAGTGATAAGGTAATTAGGAGATGTGTCCCTGACTATGAGATTGAATCTATTTTGAATTTTGCTCATTCATCTCAAGTCGGGGGACACTTTGGCCCTCAAAGGACTGCAAGGAAGGTCCTAAACTCAGGTTTATTTTAGCCCACTATTTTTAAGGATGCTTTTGAGACTTTCCGCACTTGTAAAGAGTGCCAGATAGCAGGTACAAACATTACCGAAGGAGTGAAATGCCTCAACAACCGATGCTTTTCTGTGAAGTATTTGATGTATGGGGAATCAACTTCATGGGTACCTTCCCTGTATCATTTGGTTTTCTATATATTTTACTTGCTGTTGATTATGTTTCAAAGTGGGTGGAAGCTATCCCCACTAGGACTAATGATTCTAGAGTTGTTGCAGACTTTGTCAGGTCTAATATCTTTTGCAGGTTTGGAATCTCGCGAGCTATCATAAGTCACCAAGGCACTCATTTCTGTAACCGCACCATGGAAGCTTTGCTCCTAAAGTATGGAGTTGTGCACAGGGTCTCTACTGCATATCACCCACAAACAAATAGGCAAGTTAAAATCTCAAACAGAGAGATCAAACAGGTTTTAGAGAAAATGGTGCAACCAAACATGAAGGACTGAAGCCGCCGTCTAGAAGACGCACTTTGGGCTCAAAGAACAGCTTTCAAGACACCCATTGGGATGTCTCCTTATCGACTTGTTTTTGGTAAGGCATGTCATCTTCCTGTAGAGATAGAACACCGTGCTTACTGGGTGGTGAAAAGTTGTAATTTGGAGATGCAACAAGCAGGTATTGAAAGAAAACTCCAATTACAACAACTTGAAGAGCTTAGACTAGAGGATTATGAGAGCTCTAGGATTTATAAAGAAAAAACTAAGCACTTCCATGATAAGATGATTTCTAGAAAGGAATTCTCTGTAGGGCAACAGGTTTTATTATATAATTCTCGCCTTAAGCTTATGGCTAGGAAACTTCGATCCAAATGGATTGGTCCTTTTGTTGTCACTAATGTTTTTCCTCATGGTGCAGTAGAAATTAAAAGTACAGGTATTGACAAAGTTTTCAAGGTCAATGGGAAGCGCCTAAAGCTTTTTCATCAAAGTGCAGTACCTGAAGATGTGAGCATAAAGGAGCTTTCTTTGGAAGCGCCTAACTACACTACAACTTGATCAGGGAGTTCTTATTCCTTTCTATCAACTTTAATAACTGCATCCTTTCATTGAGGACAATGCTTGTTTTAAATGTGGGGGAGGGAATCATTTTGTTTCTTTTCTTTTATTTTAATTTCAGTTGTTTTTGTTAAAAAATTAAATAAAATGCATCTATTTGAAAGTTTTGGGTTGCAGACTAATTTGAGGTTATGTTTGTGGAGACTTGGGAAAAGCTCACAAGATCGGTATCGTCTTAACACTGTCTCCTGCATATGGAAATTGATTTGAATTCTTATTATGTATTAGCCTTGAATTCTCACTCTCTAATAGCTCTTGAGTAGTTTATTTCAGCAGTCATCACCATCTCACACACTCTACGCAAGGAAGCCGATGAATATAAGTGAGTGTTCCGAAAAAAAAGTGTTTAAAAAGAAAAAGAAAAAAAGGAATGCACCTTCTAAGTTTGGTGACCCTCACCCGGTCACTTAACCCAACGGTCGTAGTGCCTACAAAATTTTTTTTTTCGAGAATAAGACTCGTTGTTAGTTGGTTCAGCGGTTTCTGGTGCTGAACTTGGTAGGGCGGATTATGGTCCGATCCCCCGTAACTGCAACTGATTAAGCAAAGGGTTATGCCATGTAAGTACCAAAACCCCGTGCAAAAAAGGATCAGAGTCACTAACCGGTCGCTTTGCTATGAGTGTATGGAGATAACGGGCTTAATGTGATTGCGCCTGAATGAAAAAGAGCAAAAAGGAGGATGAGTAAGTTAGGCTTTTGCATAATAATATGATTCATATTGGTTTGTATATTCAGGAGGCAAGACTAGTGTTCCTACGATATCCTTAGTGTACGAGACTAGTACATGTTGATGCAATCTTGACCGAAGATGAATTTGTAGCCTAGGATGAGTAATTGATGATGCTTTTGCGTTTCTTTTGATTGCATTTTGCTCGGAGTGCAAAAGTTCAAGTGTGGGGGAATTTGATCAGTGCATTTTGATGCACATCCTTCCACGATTGTACTAATGCATTTCTTTAGTTTATTGTGTTTATTTTTATGTTTTAATATGTTTTGCTAATTTATTTTATTTTTGTATTTAATTAATTTTCGTATTTGATTTTCAATAACTGCAGCTTTCACGGAAAAATTCATAACTGGAGCTACGGGAATCGGGTTGAGGCGTTCTAATATTGGTTAGAAAGCTAAGAAAAAGACCTACAACTTTATAGTTGTGACCAGATGCTGATTTAGGCTGTAGCAAGATTGAAAAAGTCGTTGAAGTTGCAGCATTTTATATTTAAGTTTGGGTCATTTGTTTTGGGCCTGAGTTTTGTATCCGACCCAGTTGGGTTGTTTATTTTTAGTTTTTACCTAGATGCTACAAAATTTTGGGGATCCCCATTCACTGTTCACGAAAAAGAGAAAGCTTTGTACGAATCAATGGAGAATTAAAACCTTTCTGACGAATTTATTGTACTCAGGTTCCAACTTTGAGATTGTTATAGCATTTGTAATTTAATTTCGATTCCTTTTAACTATGTTATGAGATTGTTGTTTGCTTAATTCGATTTTCATATAACATTGTTGATTTAAATTGATTGATAAATTTCCCAAATTTTAATCGTGATTGACTTTGCTTAATTGTTAATTTGCATCACTTTTAACCGTATGCTTAATCCGGCCATAGGAACATGTATCTCATAGTGTCAATCGCGCTTGTTAATTGATACTATAATCAAATAGGATAGAAACTTCGCTTAGGAGATTGTAATGTTAGCAGTCGATGATAGGTACGATTCGAGGCAGTGAATCCGTTTGTTATAATCACTCATATCAAAAACAGCTTATTTTATAATCACTTTTCATAATCAGCTTATTTGCCTAAAATCGAACCAAACCCCCCCTTTAATTCGATTTCAGTTAGTTAATAATATTTCAAGAATCCTTGAGAACGATATTCGAGCCATTTGTCGCTAAATACTACAGTTTTGAACCCGTTTCGTAAAAACACTCGTTTTGATCCGTGCGCGACAGCCGATCATACGGTTTGTGTCAAGTGATATAAAATTTGATTCTAGAGAGAAGTGATTGATTACCAAGATTTATGTTAACTTTGCTTATCTAAGGTTGAAAAGTAAAGAGATAATAATAACAATAGCGAAGGCAGGACATGGGAATACGTTTTTCCATCTAGATGTACCTATACTATTTGCATACATTTTGAATCATGAGAAGTTCTTAGACAATTTTTAGTAGAAGTAGAAAATATTGTGCGTCACGTGCGCAACTAAACATTTTATAGGCATGACTAATTAGAAATAAAGAGTGTATGCCTTATCACACGATGTTGCATTCTCTATTATTTCTTAATTGAGATCAAGACGACTTGTCAGTGGCGCCTCAAACTCAATTATTTAGTTAAAGATATTGGAATCGAACTCTAGTATGGTTGAAGGTAGCTTCTTGGTTTCGATAGTTCGACAAAGTTTTAGCATGTCGTTGAAGTTTTCTCACATGCTGTTGTCGAAGACCTACATGCTGTAGTCGAAATATGTTCTAGTATGTAGATGTCGATAATGCTAGGGTTGTTAGCATGTCGAATTGGGCATATTTGTTATGTCCAATTGTTTAAGTTAGTTTGTATCCTAAGTTAGCTTATAATGGGTATTTGTGAAAACAAGCCTTGTATTCATTCAAGATGATTGAAGACAAAGTGTTGGCTGGGGAGTTGTATATGTTCAACAAGGTGATTCTTAATCTTGAAAATATTAATGTGAATATTAATGATGAAGATCAAGCGCTGTTGATGTTGTGCGCTTTGCCTAAAATGCATGCTCACTTCAAAGAAACTCTCTTGTATGGAAGGGAGTCCCCAGCCTTTGAAGAAGTTCAATCAGCCTTGTATTATAAGGACTTGAATGAATGAAAGAAGCATAAACCTTCAAGGGTTGGTAAAGGTTTTGCTGTTAAGGGAAAATTCTTGCGAAAGAATGGTAAGTTTGATAAGAAGAAAGGTAAAAGTCAGCATAAGTCTTATAGTGGCAAAGCATCTAGTGTTCAATGTTATCATTGTAAGAAGAAGGGTCATACAAGAAAGGTGTTCCCTGAACGCCTGAAAGATCATGGAGGTAAGGATAATGGCAATGCAACCATTGTTTAAGATGATTTCGACTCATATGATGTTCTTGTGGTTTTAAGCAGCGACTCAAGAAAAGAGTGGATTATGGATTCAGATTGCACTTGGCACATGACTCCAAACAAAGACTTGTTCAATGAACTATGTGATCAAGATGGTGGATCTGTATTACTCAGAAACAACAAAGGTTACAAGATAACATGTGTTGGATTGTTGAGATTCCAGCTCCATGATGAGTCAATAAGGTTATTGACTGAAGTCAGGTATGTACCTGATTTGAAGAGAAATTTGATTTCTCTTAGTGAATTCGACAAGAAAGGATATGTTTTCCAAGTAGAGAAAATCATCATAAGAGTCATGAAAGGATCGAAGGAAGTCTTGAGAGGCTTGATGAAACAAGGCTTGTATACCCTTGAGGTTGAAGTTATAAGTTTGTTCGACAAATATTCCATCCACGAAACCTTTGTCGAAGACATAAATTTGGCAAATGAGATTGGGCCATGTTAGTGAAAGGGGTCTGGTCAAATTGGGGAAACAAAATTTGCTTGGTGGAGAAAAAGTCGAAAAGCTGAAATTTTGTGAACCATGCGTACTGGGAAAATCTTGCAGAGTGAAGTTCAATAAAGGAAAACAAAGAACACAAGGATCCCTTGATTACATCCATGCTGATCTTTGGCGGCCTACAAGGTGTCCATCACATTCAGAAGCAAGGTATTTTGTATCCATAATAGATGATTATTCTAGAAAGTTATGGGTATTCATCCAGAAGACTAAGAATGAAACTTTTGAGAATTTCAAAAGTTGGAAGACTCTGGTTGAAAATCACACTAGCAGAAAGGTCAAGAGGTTGAGAACCGACAATAGCCTTGAATTTTGCAATGAGGCTTTCGACAATTTTTGTGCTGCCTCTGGTATTGCAAGACACATAACTACTACAAGTACTCCACAACAAAATAGTTTGGCTGAAAGGTTTAATCGAACTATTTTTGAGAGAGTTAGATGCATGTTGACTAGTGTTGGGTTAACGAAGGTGTTTTGGGATGAGGCTATTTTGACAGCAACATATCTGATAAACAAATGTCCTTTGACAATGTTAGATATGAAGACACCTGAAGAAGTTTGGTCGAGACATCCATCATATCTCGACAAACTCAGAGTATTTGGCCGTGTAGATTATGGTCACATTAGGCAAGACAAGGTCGAGCCTAGATCTCTGAAATTCATGTTCATGGGATACCCTGAAGGAGTCAAAGCTTATAGGCTATGGTGCCTAGAGCCAGGTCACATGAGGATTATCACCAATCGAGATGTAGTTTTCAATGAAGATGAAATGGCTTTCAAGTAAACTGATGATGTTGGTCGAATTGTAGAAATATATCTGACGAAGAGCTGGAATAGGTAGAAATTCCTTTTGAGGTGAAGCATGTTTATGCTGAATTGTGTATCCCAGATGTAGTCGAAGAAGAAGCAGAAGATGTTGAGGAAGTTGAGGAAATTGTTGATGAATACCAATTTGAAAGAGATAGGTTGAGAAGAGTCATCAAGCCACCTCATAGACTTGGGTATCCGATCTTATATCTTATGCCTTAATCTCTACAAGTGAGGTTTTGGACGAAGAACCTAGAGACTATAAGGAAGTTATGAGGAGTCGAAATAAGACTGAATGGTTGAAGGCCATGGATAATGAGATGAAATCTCTTCATGATAATAATAGTTGGGAATTGATCAAGAAACCTGCTAGGTCAAGGTTAGTCAACTGCAAATGGATTTTCAAAGTTAAGGAATAAATCGAAGGAGTGGCGTAAAAAAGATACAAGGCAAGGTTGGTCGCAAGGGGTTTCACTCAGAAAGACGGTGTCGACTTCAATAATGTGTTTTCTTCTATTGTGAAGCACATGTCCATTATAATGTTGCTTTCCATGGTGGCACAGTTCAACCTTGAACTGGAATAAATGGATGTGAAGACCGCGTTCTTGTATGGTGATCTAGATGAAACAATCCTGATGAGGCAACCTGAAGGGTATGTCGAAAAGGGAAAAGAAGATTATGTGTACAAGCTGAGGAGATCTTTTTATGGACTCAAACAATCTCCTCGATAGTGGAATAGGAGATTTGACAAGTTCATGGCACGCATAAGTTTCATTAGAAGTTAGCTCGACCACTGTGTTTACTTCAGATTTCGACCTTGTAATTCATTTGTTATTTTGGTTCTTTATGTGGTTGATATTCTCATAGTAAGCAACAATGTCAAAGATGTAATAAGAGTGAAGGCTAAACTCAATAAGGAGTTCAACATGAAGTAACTAGGTGTTGTATCCAGGGCTCTTTGGATTGACATCCAAAGAGATAGAAAGAAGTCAAAATTATGCTTATCTCAAGAAGCATACCTACGGAAGATTCTCGACAAATTTGGTATGTCGAATTCAAATCCTGTTGCGACTCCAACAAATCCTCAATTCAAGTTGAGTATAGATCAATGTCCCAACACCAATGTCTAAAGAGCTTATATGAATAGCATCCCATATGCTAATATAGTAGGTTCTTTGATGTATGTTATGGTTTGTACTAGACCTGATATAGAATATGCAGTAAGTCTTGTAAGAAGGTACATAAATGGGTCTCTGAACAGAGTCCTGATTTATAGTTGAGCCTTGGGTGAAGATAGTAAAGCAGTAGTCAAAGGATATACCGACTCTGATTATGCAGGTTGTATGGATTCCAGAAAATCTATTTCTGGATATGTTTTCACTATGTTTGGCACAACAATTAGTTGGAAAGTGACACTTCAGAAGGTTATACCTTTATCAACCACTGACGTAGAATATATCACCCTCATTGAAGCTGTGAAAGAAGCATTTTCGCTTGAAGGTTTTGCTAAGGAGCTAAAAATTCAAGGTTGAGTTATCACTTTTAAATGTGATAGTCAAAATACAATACACATGTCGAAGGATTCAACCTATTGTGAGCGAACCAAGCACATCGATGTTAGGCTGCATTTCGTCAGAGAGGTAACCGAGCATGGAGAAGTCTAGGTGCTGAAGGTTTAGACATATCACAATGCTGCTGATATGATCACCAAGATATTGCCAAGTTGCAAGTTTTTCCACTGTATGCAGTTGATAAAGCTGCATGAAGAAAGCTAGTTTGTTTTATGATATTAGAGTTTGTTCCAAGGTGGAAATTTGTGAGATATTGGAATCGAACTCTAGTATGGTCGTAGGAAGCTTCATGGTTTCGACAGTTTGAAATATTTTTAGCATGCTGTCGATGTTTGCTCACATGCTGTTGTTGAAGACCTACATATTATAGTCAAAATATATATTAGTATGTAGATGTCGATAATGCTAGAGTTGTTAGCATGTCGAATTAGGCCTGTTTATTATGTCCAATTGTTTAAGTTACCTTGTACCTATCATACCCCAAATTTTTCCTACCCTTTAATAAAATCATCTGGCTTATGCATCTCATAATCATCACGTACATACCTTTCTGTTAGGTCATCTAACTCATCATGCATTTTTAAACAACATAGTTTAGTGTGGAATCAAGGATTTCTCGTAATTGGGATTTCTATGTGTTTTTAGGCTTTCCTATTCATTCAAACTATAAAGTCATCTTCATCAATATTTCTTAAGCACGTCAAAGTTTCATTGTGGAGTCGAGATTGAAACTTAGCATTGAACTCTCATCAATTTAAGGTGTATGGATCAAGATCTTTGTGCAAGAAAAGCATGGAAGCACCATCCATCTAATTTCCATCAAAATGTGGTTGTTGTACCCCAAAATTTTCCCTCTCACTTATCAAGAATTCCCTCACAAAATCTCTTTGACTCAAGACTACATTAGGGTTTGACCAGCTCAAGACACCTCCTCATGCACTGATGACCAAAATTAGGGTTTGAGATTGCACAAGGATTTTTGGACTATCAATGCTTCATATGACTTTCAAGGATCATTAGGGACCCCCAAGATTACTCATGTCAAGTTTCAAGCCTTGAATCACACTTTTGATCAATCAATTGGACAGTTGACCTAAAAATCAGTTGTATTGGGGAAAAATTCAACCATGGCCAATTTACAATAAAACTTCATAATTTTTTATCCACATCAACATCTTAGACTCATATGTATCATTTGATCAAGTTTGGACCATAATTCCTCAAGAAATTTGATCAAATCATCAAAAGGGCAAAATGGTCAAAATTAGGGTTTTGACTAAGAAGGGGCAATTTCTGATTTTTGACCTAGAAAATAATCAATTGGTTTGAAGTATGATTTCAAGAGTTAAATTACATCATTTTGACCTAATAGCATGATTCAAAACATTACAAATCCATTGGATTGACAGATGAATTTTTTAGTCAACTGTATACTGAAAAGTCAAACTTTGACTTTTTGGTCAAAATCAAGTGCCAAAGATCATAATTCATCAAAACATGTCAAAATGTGAAACTTTTTCATCAAGGAATCAAGGATTTAAGATTTTGTTTTGAAAAGTTGAAATTTCTTAACTTAGAAATTTTTCTAAGTATATAAAATTTCTTATTTTTTCTCAACTTTGAGCCAAGTTTTCACCATGATGCAAGATGATTCAAAGGAAACTTCCAACATAAAAGTTGTAGATCTCCATGAAATCTACAACTTTGCTTCACACAATTTCTCCTAAAAAATGATTGGATATCAAGATATAATTTTTTGAATACATTCCCATGAACTAAAATAACTTAGTGAAATTTTGCCGTAGTTAGGCAGATTTTTGACCTAACTTCATGGAAATTTTTCACATAGTTCCATAGGGAATTTTCAAAATCAATTCAAATATAAGTTGTAGAGCACATTGCAAGATTTCCAAAATATCCAAGAACTCCTTGAGATCATTCTTAAGTAGGGAGAATCAAAGAGATGAAGTTGGTGATTTATCACTTTGATTTCAAGCCATTTCATGATGAACAAAAATTCAAATCCAAGCCTAGGCTGCATAATATTTGATTTGCAGGCCTCAAACTTGTTTCTCACTCCATAATTAAATGTTTACACAGCTGCTAGATCTTTAATCCAAACATTTGAGCCTTTATCCAAGTTACAATTCTATTTATGGCACAAAGTTGCCATTTCCATTTTGATAAAGCATTACTTTTGCCTTTGTCAACTTATTGAGCCTCTCAATTGTTTTCTCTGTGCACAAGCAAAGTCAAAACCAAAAGCAACTTGTCTAAGGCCTCTACCAACTTAGATCATGCTTGTACAACACTTAGAGACTTGTCTCCTCACTTTTCTTCAAAAGCAAGTTATAGAGCCAAAAGACTATAACTCAGAAACCTTGAGTGGAGTTGATCTCTAACCTTTTCCATACATATACACAAGTGTATTGCAACATAGGACACGCATGCTAAGACTCCAAAACACTCCCAAACACTATGCAACTCAGAATCTGCCATAGCTTGACAGTTTTGAACCTTACATAGCCATCTCTAAATCCACTCGTGCGTATTGAGTTTTAACCACCCAAACACTTAATATACATCATATCTAAGTGATCCAGACCCCAGTTTCAAGACTGTATCTCCTCCTCCACCATCCACCATTTTCAAATATCAAGCTTGCAGGTTGACTTGAGTAGAGAGATTCAGGGACTTTCAGGACAAAGTAAGGATTGGAATACACTCAAGGAGGTCCAGGCAAGCTAAACAGATCCTAAGGCCTTCTCAAAACTTGCTCAAACTCCATTCACGATCCCAGATGCAAGAGGTAAAAACTCAAACTTCTATCTCTTTATACAAGCATCATTTGGTCCTGATTTGTGAAAGCAAAATGTAGATATCCCAACTCTAAAGCTAACCATGTTCATAGTTTTCATTTATATTAACTGTGTATAGAGAGTTTTGGATTTGAAATTTCTGCAAAAATTAGGTTTCAAATTAGGGCCAGTAAAATTAGATCTTATCTTTTACTTTTAGTTTACATATATTATATGGTTGAACTCGTGGGAAGAAACACCATAACTTTCATGTTTGAACTTTCCATTTTTATGGAGAAATGAAGAAGATACAGGTGGTCCGGCTATGGCTCAAGGTTGAAGATGAAGTTGCCTTCAGGAGGCATTTTCTAATATATATTTGAGTTTGTGTTTATATAAACGGATGTACAGCCACCCCAATGGTAAGGCAACATGCGTAAATGCTAGAGGTCACGGGTTCGAGCCTTAGCGGGCTGCCTTTTGTATTTTCTCACTTTTTTTCCTTTTTTTGTCCCTTAGCAGCGCCGGGCCTCCAATTCTTGGGATTTTTGTTTTTTTGCTAACATGCTGCATCCTGTTTGCTTATGATACCCCTGGCCCATATCATTTTATTTATTTATTTCATTTTCATTTTATTTTCTTAAATATATTTTTCTTAATATTAAAAATCATAAAAATATAAAAAATGATATATTTATATTTTGGCTTGTTTTATTTTATTTTTCTCATATAAAATATTTTTATTTAGTTATATATTATCTATTTTTATTAAATAAACTTGTAAGTTAAATCAGAACTAGGTTAAATATTTATTTTTTCTTCACACCCATTAAATATATTCTTGTAGTATAAAAAAGACCAAAAATATCTCATAATGACATATATTATTTTCAAGATAAAAAATACAAAAAAAAATACTTTTTTCATAAAGAAACTTATTTTCTTTTAATCAAATAGAATTAGGGTTTATTCAAAAATCTTTTCTTAAATAATTCCTTTCCTTAATTAATTTAAGTTAATCTTGATTTACTTATTTTCTAATTAGGTTTTAGGTTAAAGCTTTTCCATATAAAAAAACAAACAAAAATCTTCTTTGCATTTACAAATCTTTGCATATTTAATTCATCTTGTATATTATTTATTCCAATATTTGTACATATTCAATTTGGTTGTAATAGATTATTAGGTTTATATTATTGCAATCCCCATTCATAAATTGTATACCCCCTCCCACAAGTGATATAATAGCGTAGTAACTTTAAATTTCGCAATTTATCGCTTTTACATAACATGCTAGTAATTAGGGTTTGTATGGCAAGACAAAACCAATCAAATAGAAAACCCTAATTCAAGACAAAATCAAGCATGAAAATGACACACTTGCACACAAAACACCCATAGGGTTATCCCACTTGGTTGCCTTATACAAAAAATGGTCATATTACGCATATAAGATATCTTAGCAAAACAAACAAATACAAGATCATAGTCCCTCGATTACGCTATTCAAAGTTTCCTTACCAAATGATCTTAGTCCCTAAAAAATGCTAAGATACCTTGCAACATTGCTAATCATGGCTATACGATGACCGACGCCCGTCCCATTTACATTCCAAGATAGGGTTTCTTACTAAATTAATGGCAAGACAACAATATCAAAGGAAAAGAAAATGAACAAGAAAGACGTTTGAGTAGGTAGATTGTTTTTAGTTACTTGCTCCATTTCAAAACAAATATCCTTGCTATTTTCAAAACAAACACCTACACATTTCAAAACATCTTACAAAATTGAAAACATTTTCAAAAAGATCAACATCTTTGTATACATTCTTACGAACGAGAATCATTACAAAGATTGCTTAAACAATGGCCTCTTTTACAAAATAATTTCAAAACCACACAAAGCACAATTTCAAACAAAAGCAAGTGATCTAGCAAGTAACTAAGAGCCCATCGAAAACCATGGATGAAAAGGGTGCTAATACCTTCCCTTTTCATAATCTACCCCCCTAACTCAAGAAACAATCTCAAAGGTCTTTCCTGTGCTTTTTCACCTTTCCTTTTGGATAAAAGAAAAGTCGGTGGCGACTCTTGCTAACCGCAACATTTGCGATAAAACTCAAAACAATCAAGTCAGTTCTCCCACCGTATCACAGAACTGGCGACTCTGCTGGGGAAAATTATAAAAGTGGGGTTACCTTAGGGATATATCACATTTACTTGCTTACATTGTTTGACTTGTATGCTTTACATTATGGTTCTTTGTTTGGGTTTGAATCCTTTACTCGGATTTGGGATACATTATAGGTAAGTAGCAATACGTTGTGGAAACTATGCGGGGTATACCGACATGGTCTAAGCAATAGCTACGTTAGTGCGACATATTTGTGGGTACCGGTAGCCTTTGAGTTAATCAAAGAGAATACGGGGCCGCTGAGTGATGTCATGAAGCACTAATGAACTTTTAAAACCTTTACTTGACCAACTTGGCCTTTATGATGTAGTGAGATGACCGACTTTGGTGCAGTCTGAAGTTGGTAGATACTCGATACTACACTCATTGAGGTTTGGTTTATTGGGATATTTCGGTCGCCATTAAAGAGGCTTGAGCTGAAACAATGACCAAGGAAACAATCCAGTGATATTGAGCTCCTTAGAACCCGATTACTATTACTAGGACAGGTTTAAGCCAACTAAACTTCAAGAGGGTACTTACCTATAAAACTCCATGCAATCCTAAACTAACGATTTGTTTGCTTTGTTTGTATATGCATACTTGTACATAACATCATGGACATCATGAACATCATATACATCCACTAACCATTTCAAGGATTTTGGGATTCATGTTTGTCCTTGTTTTGTAGGATATGGATTCACTTCGCAGGAAAACTATTCAAGTCAACCTTGTGAGAATCCCTCCACAGCTTAAGGAGCTAGCTTCAAGGATTCCTAAAAACTCTCCATTCATCGAGAGACATGGTCGTCTACTCAACTTGGTCACCTCCAACACAGATGAGGACATGATGAAGGTGCTCTTTCAGTTCTTTGATCCTTTGCACCATTGCTTCACATTTCCCAACTATCAACTTGTGCCTACTTTGGAAGAATTCTCCCAACTCTTGAGGATTCCAATTCTCAATAAACTACCTTTCAATGGTACGGAAAGAGATCCAAAGCCAGAATAGATTGCTCAAGCTCTACACTTGCACTCATCTGATGTCACAACCCATTGGGAAACAAGGAGTGGTGTCAAAGGTTTCTTAGCAAAGTTCATGTTTGAGAAAGCCCAAAGCTGTTGGAATTCCTTAGACTTGCAAGCCTTTGAGAAAATTGTGGCTCTCCTCATCTATGGGATGGTTTTGTTTCCAAATCCTGACCAGCTCATAGATGTGAACACCGTTAAAATCTTCATATCACGCAACCTGGTGCCTACGTTTCTAGGGGATATCCTACACTCTTTTCACACCCGCACAATGAGGAAAATAGGTTTCCTTATGTGTTGCACTCCTCTCTTGGAAAGATGGTTTATTTCTCATCTTCCCCAATCTGTATTAAAGAATGAGCAAGGTTCAATGTGGTCACAAAGGTTGGTGACACTCAAACATTCAGACATTCATTGGTGCTCTCGATCCAAAGAGAATGTTATCATCGTCGACCGTTGTGGAGAATTCCCTAATGCCCCTCTACTTGGAATTAGAGGAGGCATAACCTATAACCCATGTTTATCCTTAAGACAGTTTGGTTACGCCCGAAGGATGGCCAACACGAGATGCTGATTCAAGGTTTGGTATTCGACTACGACAACGACGATCAAGGTCTTCACCAGAGATTTATCCAGTCTTGGAGGATGCTAAACAAGGGGGATAGCAAGACTTTGGGGCACAAGAATTCCATCCCTCTTGAGCCTTACCTCAAATGGGTACGAACTCGTGCTCAGAGTCTTATGATGCCTTACCCCCCCATCCTTCCGGTAATCATTGAGCCCGTTAAGGAGGAAGATGTTCCATACACTATCCTACATCCTGACATGCCCATATCTCTTGAATATCTTCAAAGCGGTTGGATACAACTCAAAGGAGAGCGAGATACTTTCGAAGCCCAATTCTACGCAAGCGAGAAGAAGGTTTTGGAACTCACCAGGTTACTTCATGAGGAGCGGACTCTGAATGCCTACATTGCACCAAAAAGGATGCGTACTACCTTTTTATCTTAGAGTTTTTGTATTATTTTGTCCAAGGGGCATTGATGTACTCAAACTTTATCTTATTAATATAACGTGTGTTTCCTTTTTGTCTAAAACAAATTTGAATCTTAGATATCCTTGAAAACATTGCATATGCATATATCATTCATCATAACATAAACAGGTCTTTTGCAACAAGTCTCCTCATCTCTCTACTGTTTATTTCAGTAAGATGGATCTCGAGCAAACAGTGAAAGATCTCCAAGCTCAGAATACACAGTTTCAACAGTTGCTCATGACCCTAGCCAAGGGGCAAGAAGAGTTGAAGACTCTGCTGGCTGAAGAGAGGAAAAAGAAAACAAAGAAGGTAACCAGAGTCTTAAACACGGGGAGAAGGTTTCATGAGCAGACAAGAAGGACCTTGAACTTTGCAACAACATCTGGTGAAGGAGAGGGGGAAGGCAAGGAAACAGTTGTCCCGTCAGAATCGGAAGAAGAAGAGGAAGGAGAAGACTACTTTGAGGAACAGTATCCTCCAGCTGATGACAAGTACAGACATCTCGAAGAGCGGATGAGCGCGATGGAAATCCAAAAGGTGCCAGGCTTGGACTTTGAGGAATTGGGTTTAGTGTCGGGGATTGTGATTCCTCCGAAATTCAAAGTACCTACATTTGCCAAATATGACGGAGTTTCATGCCCTAAAATGAATCCCAGGTCATATGTAAGGAAAATCCAACCCCATACCGTTGATAAAGACTTATGGGTGCACTTCTTCCAAGACAGTCTGTCTGGAACTCAACTTGACTAGTTTTACCAACTAGAAAGAGCCAACATTCACAATTGGGAAGATCTTGCCGCAACTTTCTACAAGCAATACCAATACAATACCGATTTGGCGTCTACCCGTACTCAACTCCAGAGTATGGCCATGGCTTCCAATGAAGGTTTCAAGGACTATGCGCAAAAATGGAGAGATTTGGCTGGAAGAGTTCAACCCCCTCTATTTGAAAGAGAGTTGGTAGACATGTTCTTGGGCACCTTGTCTGGTCTCTTCTTCAACCATTTAATTGGAAGTTCGTCTGCAGGCTTTACCGAACTAATATTGACCGAGGAGAGGGTAGAAGTCGGCATAAAGAGTGGTAAGATTCAGAAAGATTCATCTTCTTCTACAGCTGTAAGGAAGCCTTTCATCAGAAAGAAAGAGGTAGCTACTGTATATTCGCAAAGAAACCAAGATAGGGCCGAACGCCGACCAATGGTGGGGGCTGTTATGATTCCTAAGCCTACGTCTGATTAACAAAGAAGTAATCAACCAAGGGTGGAAAGGCCAGTCAGGCAGTTCACCAGAATTAACATGACTCTGTCCCAAGTATTACCGCATATACTAAGATCCAACTTGGTAACCTTGAAAGAAGCTCCGAAAAACCCCAATACAATATCTCCTCATTATCATCCCAATGGCCATTGCGCATATCACTCTGAAATTCTTGGTCACAATACTAATAATTGTTGGGCCTTGAAGAAAAAAATACACGACCTCATTGAAGCAAAAGAAATTGAGTTTGATGCGCCCGAGAAGCCAAACGTCATTTCTGCTCCTATGCCCAGACATGGCCACAATACCAATGCCATTGAAGAAGGATTGTTTGTTACTTCAGTTAATGAACTTATTACCCCACTTCTGACTGTTAAAATGAACTTGTTGAAAGCCAGTGTGTTCCTGGGCTGTAATGAAGTTTGCCATCTCTGCTTGTCCTCACCAACTGATTGTCCTTTGTTGAAAGCAGGCATTTAGTGCCT
Source organism: Vicia faba (assembly GCA_948472305.1). Classification (NCBI taxonomy): domain Eukaryota; kingdom Viridiplantae; phylum Streptophyta; class Magnoliopsida; order Fabales; family Fabaceae; genus Vicia; species Vicia faba. The sequence goes on from OX451739.1 coordinate 1,407,657,493, forward strand.
GATAGATAACAAAGATATTTTGTTTGAAAAGACTCATGTTCCACCTATTCCTGTTGAAGATGTTTCTATCATTACCATTTCCGTCAATTCTTCCAGGGTCTCCACCAAAAGACCCGTTAGAATTACATCAGCTCCGAAAGCAACTCCTTTAATAATCACAATGCCTAGGCCAGTCCCATATGTGTCAGACAAAATTGTGTCATGGAATTACGGAGGGGACATTTACTACCATGGCATCAAGCAAGACTGGCCGGCCGCCAAAGAGATAAATTCCGAGAAAGAAGACTCCGACGTCAGTAATATTACCGGAACTAGCAAAATTACCCAAAGTGGTAGGATCTTTTCTCTAGAAATTTCTCCCCTAAAAGCAGTTTTTGGACCCATAATAATCCCCGTGGCTGCTCCAAAGGTTGCTCTCGTACCCATAATCATATCTGCAAGTACTCCTATTGATGAAGCCATTACAACCCCTGATATCATTCCTACCAACAGTCCTGCTGCCGAAACACGAGGAAAAAGTATTTTGGATGAGACTGTCCGGACGAAGGCCCAGTCATTGGCTATCCCCGAGACTTCCAAGAAAGAAATGGAGGAGATCCTAAAAATTATAAAGAGGAGCGAATACGATGTAGTTGAACAATTGGGGCAAACTCCCTCTAAAATCTCCATGCTGGCATTACTACTATGTTCTGAGGCGCATGCAAAGGCCTTGGTAAAGTTCTTAAAAACCGCCCATGTGCCTCAAGAGACATCTACCAATCAATTCCAAGACTGCGTAGCCAGCTTGACAGCAGACAAAGGCCTAAGTTTCTCTGATGCTGATCTAACACCGGGGGGAAGGAAGCATAATGAGGCATTGCATGTCTCAGTGGAATGTAGGGGAACAACTCTGGCCAATGTTTTGGTGGACACTGGCTTATCTTTAAATGTATTACCGAAAAAAGCTCTTGATAGACTTGATTGCGAGGGACTGACATTAAAGCCAAGCAACATAGTAGTAAGGGCTTTTGACGGCTCGAAAAGGATGGTACACGGGGAGGTGGATATCCCCATAAAGGTTGGAACCCAAACTTTCAATTCAACCTTTTATGTAATGGACATTCGCCCTTCATACTCCTGCTTGCTAGGTCGGCCATGGATCCACAATGCTGGCGCTGTTACCTCTACATTGCACCAGATGCTGAAATATACGGTTCAAGGGAAGATTATCACCGTACATGGATAGGAAGAATACATGATCAGCCATCTCAATTCCTTCAGATATGTGGAATTGGATGGCAAATTTATTGAAACTCCATTTCAACACTTTGAAGAGGTCCCCCAAGATGTGGCGGTGACCAAGGTTGTGTCTCAGGTTCCCAAGATTACAAGGCCTCCACTCCGGATGTCATCTCTGAAGGATTCCAAAGCAGTGGTAGAGGAAGGTGGATGCACTATCTGGGGGAACTTCCAGATATAACATATAAGTCTGACAGGTTTGGCCTAGGCTTCACTTCAAGTGCTCAAAAAGTTGTACGTCGTGCCCGTGCTGGAGGACCACCCCTGAAGATCAGCAACCGTGAAGTCAACGCGGTAGAAGATGGTGAAGATGGTTGCGACTTGGAGGACTGGATATTCTCGACTGTCAATGGAGGGCTCAGCAATTGGGAGGCTAGAAACTTTGTCCCGATCACTTTTATCCCACAGTAATTATCTTTACATTTTGTTGGATCTATAATATTAAAACAATTCACACTCTTAAAACCTTATGTCTTACCCGAGGCACAATGGTCCATTTGTAAGGGTTATTATCTCATTTTCATATGACATCAATGAATCATGGACGTTTTCGCATACAAACTTTTATGCTCATTGTTTTTTTTTCTTTTACATTTTATTTTCTTTCAAAGATAGCTATACCCTTACACACACCCACACTCACAATGCATGTATACATCCATTCTAGATCCCATGGGTAACAATAATGCTATGGCCTTTCGTGACTCTGATAATCTAATCTACCAAGCCGAAGATGAAGGTGAGGAAGATTGTGAAGTACCATGGGAACTTGCTAGACTGCTACAACAAGAAGAGAGAACCATTCAGCCTCACGAGGAACCCGTGGATACAATCAACCTGGGTACTGAAGAGGACAAAAAAGAGGCCAAGGTAGGTTCCAATCTGGAACCCAGGGTCAATGAGCGTCTGATCCAGCTGTTACACGACTATGTTGAAGTCTTCGCCTGGTCATATGAAGACATGTCGGGACTTGATACAGACATTGTGTTACATCGTCTGCCTACAAGAGAAGATTGTCCACCAGTAAACAAAAGGTTCACTGCATGAGGCCTGATATGTCAGAAAAGATTAAAGGAGAGGTCATGAAGCAATTCAACGCTGGATTCTTGGCTGTCACCTCCTACCCTCAATGGGTTGCCAACATTGTTCCCGTACCCAAAAAAGACGGCAAAGTACGAATGTGTGTGGACTATAGAGATTTGAATAGGGCGAGCCCTAAGGATGATTTTCCACTTCCCCACATTGATATCCTAGTTGACAATACGGCACAACACAAAGTGTTTTCCTTCATGGACGGATTCTCAGGTTACAACCAAATCAAAATGGCACCTGAGGACATGGAGAAAACAACATTTGTCACACAGTGGGGCACATTCTGCTACAAGGTGATGCCATTCGGACTAAATAATGCTGGGGCAACCTATCAGCGTGCCATGGTAGCTTTATTTCATGACATGATACATCACGAAATAGAGGTCTACGTGGAAGATATGATAGCCAGATCGCAAATAGAAGAAGAGCATCTTGATCACTTACAAAAGCTGTTTGAGAGACTGAAGAAGTACAAGCTGAGGTTGAATCCAAACAAATGCGTATTTGGGGTACGGTCTGGTAAACTCCTAGGCTTTATCGTCAGTAACAAAGGTATCAAGGTCGATCCTTCCAAAGTTAAAGCAATACAAGAGATGCCTGCTCCTCGTACCGAGAAGGAAGTCAGAGGATTCTTGGGGCGTTTGAACTATATTTGCAGATTCATTTCTCACCTGACAGCTACTTGTGAGCCAATCTTCAAGCTATTGAAGAAAGATCAAGTAGTCAAATGGAATGATGAATGCCAAATTTCTTTTGACAAAATCAAAGAATACTTACAAGAGCCTCCTGTATTAATGCCACCAGTCGAGGGAAGACCATTGATCATGTATCTGACTGTTTTAGAAAACTCAATGGGGTGTGTATTGGGGCAACATGACAAGTCTGGCCGAAAAGAGCATGCTATTTACTACCTGAGCAAAAAGTTTACCGACTGTGAAACCAGATATTCACTGCTCGAGAAAACTTGCTACGCTTTGGAATGGGCTGCTCGCTGGCTAAGACAGTATATGCTGACTCATACTACCTTGTTGATATCTAAAATGGATCCGATAAAATACATTTTCGAGAAGCCTGCTCTTTCTGGGAGAATAGCGAGATGGCAGATGATCCTGACAGAATATGACATACAATATACTACCCAAAAAGCTATAAAGGGCAGTGTATTAGCTGATCATCTTGCTCACCAAGCTGTAGAAGACTACCAGTCCATGAAGTTCGAATTCCTGGATGAAGACATCATGACATTAGACAACTGTGAAGAATTCAGGCCATATAACGGATCTGAACAAGGATCCTGATGGACCCTGTTCTTTGATGGAGCCTCCAATGCACTCGGTAATGGTATTGGTGTTGTACTCATATCTCCGGAAGGGTTTCATACTCCCTTTACTTCCAGACTTTGCTTCAATTGTACAAACAACATGGCGGAATACGAAGCACGCATCTTTGGTCTCAGAGCTGCCATAGACTCGGGAATCAAATCCTTGGATGTATTTGGAGATTCAACTTTGGTCATCAGTCAGATCAAAGGGGAATGAGACACCAAACACCCTAACCTTATCCCTTATAAAGAACATGTTTTGACATTGCTACCATATTTTGAGAAGATTGCCTTCGAGCATTTCCCGCGAGAAGAAAATCAGCTAGCGGACACTCTAGCCACAATGTCATCTATGTTTAAACTTAATTGGGATAACGAGGCTCCCCAGATCACCATTGAACGAATGGATGAACCAGCACACTGTCACGAGATTAATACTGAAGAAGTAGTGGACCAGCCCTGGTTTCACGAAGTCAAGAAGTATCTCAAGGCTCAAGAATACCCAGAAGGAGCTTCAGTCAATGACAAAAAGTTCTTAAGGAGATTCTATGCTAAATTCTTCCTTAGTAATGGCATCCTGTACAAACACAATCATGACTCTGTGTTGCTTCGGTGCATAGATAAAGCTGAAGCTGAAAGGATCATGGCTGAACTGCACGAAGGCACTTTTGGTACCCATTCCAGTGGGCATACGCTGGCAAAGAAAATCCTACGGGCAGGCTATTATTGGTCTACCATGGAAGCAGATTGCTATCAGCACTCTCGAACCTGCCATAAATGCCAGATTTATGCTAACAAAGTGCATGTACCCCCGGTTCCTCTGAATGTCTTGACAGCTCCTTGGCCCTTTGCTATGTCGGGGATTGATATGATTGGGGAAATCAAGCCGACAGCCTCCAATGGACACCGCTTCATCCTAGTGGCCATTGACTATTTTACAAAGTGGGTTGAAGCAGCCTCCTTCGCCTCCATTACCAAGAATGTTGTTGCCCGTTTCATCAAGCAAAACCTTATTTGCTGGTACGGTATCCCGGAAAGGATCATCACTGACAATGGTACAAATCTCAACAACATTATGATTACCGCATTGTGAGAGCAATTCAAGATTCAGCATCATAATTCTTCTCCCTATCGGCCAAAGATGAATGGTGCTGTCGAAGCTACAAATAAAAACATTAAAAAGATCATACAGAAAATGACAGTCACATACAAAAACTGGCATGAGATGTTACCATTCGCTCTCCACGGGTATCGTACCACGACTCGCACATCAATTGGGGCAAAACCCTATTATTTGGTATACAACATGGAAGCCGTCTTGCCTATTGAGGTTCAGATCCCCTCTCTAAGGATTTTGAAAGATGCAGGATTGAACGAAGACGATTGGATCCAAACTCGACTTGATCAACTAAATTTGATTGATAAAAAGAGACTTGCTGCTATTTGCCATGGTCAAATGTATCAAAAACGGATGATCAAGGCTTTCAACAAGAAAGTCAGACGCCAAGTGTATCAAGTTGGGGATCTAGTGATCAAACCTACAAGGTGATCCCAGGGGTAAATGGACTCCTACCTATGAAGGACCGTTCGTAATCAAAAACATATTCTCTAGTGGGGCAATGATCTTGACCACCATAGATGGTGACGACCTGCCACACCCTGCGAACGCGGACATAGTCAAAAGATACTACGCATAAGAGACCCGCTAGGTTGACATACATAGGAAAAACAAGGGTATCCCGGCGAACCAAAAATGTTCGGGCAAAAGTTCGGGATAAAACAAAAAAAAATCCGTACACCCGGCAAGTTGAAAACCCGAAAGGGCGACTTGGGCAAAAAAGGGTTTCCCGATGGACTAAAAACCTGAAAGGGTGGTCCAGGAAAAAGTTAGGGAATTAAGGCGTACGACTATGTCCCGTCGGATCACTTTACAAACAACCTTTGGCTTCCACTGACAAACTCAGGTTCTGATCAATTCAGTCATCTTCGGACAAGGCAACAAATAGACAAGAGGCTCAGAGATATGAAGGCTATAGCAGAATGGAAACCCCATGGGATTATTACACATAGCTATTTTTCTTTGTATCAAAATTTTCTTTTTTTTATGACAGCATTCTCTTACTAGAATGTTTGTCCCCTTGTACAAAAATACCTACTCAAAGTCAATACAAAATATCCCTTTGAAAGTGCAAAAACTATTTGTCTTTTTCTTTACGCTTGTGTTTTGTTTACAAAAATGTCCAATGATTCATTGTTGAACATATGCATATGAACATAATTATTGTTTACAAATAAACAAAATGGGAAAGACAATTACTGATAGGTTGAAAGGATAGGAAAACATCTCTAGGCTATTCCATAAGTAATCCCCTGTAGTACGTCATTTAAATCCCCAACGGAAAAAAGTTTCAAATTATCGATCCTTAGTAGAAGTCGTCAAATTTCTCAGGATTCCCCAATAAGATTTTACAAGTAGTACATGTCATTACCCTTACAACAGAGTTTATTTCTCTCGACAGAAATTCATCAATACTTCGACTTTAAGACATGAAGACTCACACATCCTCAGCAACATTCAGGGATTTATTTTCCTCAACCCAACAGCAATGCAGCAGATTAGCTCACATACGCATACATCACATCCATATATCATAAACATTGATAAAAGCATGTATCCCTTTACACCATGCATTTCATACAACATGACTTTGTATATTAGCTAACATTTTACCCTTTTCAGGATAAGATTAATCAATAGCTACCATTAACAATGTTCAAAGATTTTAGACACAGTTCAGATACGGTCCAGACAAGGATGCCATTCTGATACTCATTCAGATCTCAACTTCAAGATACGGTACAGATACGCTCCAGACAAGGATGCCATTCTGATACTCATTTAGAGTCAATTTACAGATACATTACAGATATGCTCTAGACAAGGATGCCATTCTGATACTCATTCAGATTCAATTTTACAACACCATTCAGATACGCTCCAGACACGAATGCCATTCTGATATTTATTTGGATTCGACTCCCAGATACAGTTCAGATACGCTCCAGACACATATGCCATTCTGATACTCATTCTTTCAGCTTACAAATTACAATTCAACAATCACTTTTGGATGGAATCTTTAAGCCCATCTCCCACAGATTTCTATCACCTCTCCAAATGGCATCTTTAAGCCCATTCCTTCTATCATCGCATCATCGAGTGCAAATTTTTGGGCACTCTAGTGTCCAATCATCTTCCACCTTCGAGTGACGAATGGAAAAACTCGCCAATATAACTCTTCTGGTCTAAGAAGATTGAACAGGGGCAACTTTTGTACCCTAAATTTTTCCCTCTCACTTATCAATAATTTCCTCACAAAATCTTTTTGACTCAAGACTGCATTAGGGTTTGACCAGCTCAAGACACCTCCTCTTGCACTGATGACCAAAATTAGGGTTTGAGTTTGCACAAGGATTTTTGGACTATAAATGCTTCATATGACTTTCAAGGATCATTAGGGACCCCCAAGATTACCCATGTCAAGTTTCAAGCCTTGAATCACACTTTTGATCAGTCAATTGGACAGTTGACCTAAAAATCAACTATATTGGGGAAAAAGTCAACCATGGCCAATTTACAGTCAAACTTCACAATTTTTTATCCACATCAACATATTAGACTCATATGTATCATTTGATCAAGTTGGGACCATAATTTTTCAATAAATTTGATCAAATCATCAAAAGGGCAAAATGGTCAAAATTAGGGTTTTGATTGGGAAGGGGCAATTTCTGATTTTTGACCTAGCAAATGATCAATTGGTTTGAAGTACGATTTCAAGAGTTCAATTACATCATTTTGACCTTATAGCATGATTCAAAACATTAGAAATCCATTGGATTGACAGATGAATTTTTCAGTCAACTGATCAAAAGTCAACTGTATACTGAAAAGTCAAACTTTGACTTTTTGATCAAAATCAAGTGCCAAAGATCATAATTCATCAAAACATGTAAAAATGTGAAACTTGTTCATCAAGGAATCAAGGATTTAAGATTTTGTTTTGAAAAGTTGAAATTTCTTAACTTAGAAATTTTTCTAAGTATAGAAAATTTCTTATTTTTTCTCAAATTTGAGCCAAGTTTTCACCATGATGGAAGATGATTCAAAGGAAAGTTCCAACATGAAAGTTGTAGATATCCATGAAATATACAACTTTGCTTCACACCATTTCTCCTAAAAAATGCTTGGATCTCAAGATATAATTTTGTGAATACATGCCCATGAACTAAAATAACTTAGTGAAATTTTGCCCTAGTTAGGCAGATTTTTGACGTAACTTCATGGCAATTTTTTACATAGTTCCAAAGGGAATTTTCAAAATCAATTCAAATATGAGTTGTAGATAACATTGCAAGATTTCCAAAATGTCGAAGAACTCCTTGAGATCATTCTTGAGTAGGGAGAATCGAAGAGATGAAGTTGGTGATTTATCACTTTGATTTCAAGCCATTTCAAGATGAACAAAAATTCAAATCCAAGCCTAGGCTGCATAATCTTTGCTTTGCAAGCCTCAAACTTGTTTCTCACTCCATAATTAAATTTTTACACAGCTGCTAGAGCTTTAATCCAAACATTTGAGCCTTTATCCAAGTTACAATTCCATTTATGGCACAAAGTTGCCATTTCCATTTTGATAAAGCATTACTTTTGCCTTTGTCAACTTCTTGAGCCTCTCAATTGTTTTCTCTGCACACAAGAAAATTAAAAACCAAAAGCAACTTATCTAAAGCCTCTACCAACTCAGATAATGCTTGTACAACACTTAGAGACTTGTCTCCTCACTTTTCTTCAAAAGCAAGTTATAGAGCCAAAAAGCTATAACTTAGAAACCTTGAGTGGAGTTGATCTCTAACCTTTTCCATACATATACACAAGTGTATTGCAACATAGGACACGAATTGTAAGACTCCAAAACACTCCCAAACACTCTACAACTCAGAATCTGCCATAACTTGACAGTTTTGAACCTTACATAGCCATCTCCAAATCCACTCGTGCGTATTGAGTTTTAACCACACAAACACTTAATATACATCATATCTAAGTGATCCAGACCCCTGTTTCAAGACTATAGCTCCTCCTCCACCATCCACCATTTTCAAATATCAAGCTTGCAGGTTGACTTGGTTAGAGAGATTCAGGGACTTTCAGCATAAAGTAAGGATTGGAATACACTCAAGGAGGTCCAGGCAAGCTAAACAGATCCTCAGGCCTTCTGAAAACTTGCTCAAACTCCATTCACGATCCCAGATGCAAGATGTAAAAACTCAAACTTCTATCTCTTCATACAAGCATCATTTGGTCCTGATTTGTGAAAGCAAAATGTAGATATCCTTGCTCTAAAGCTAACCATGTTCATAGTTTTCATTTATGTTAACTTTGTATAGAGAATTTTGGATTTGAAATTTCTGCAAAAATTAGGTTTCAAATTAGGGCCAGTAAAATTAGATCTTATCTTTGACTTTTAGTTTACATAAATTATATGGTTGAACTCGTGGGAAGAAAAACCATAACTTTCATGTTTGAACTTTCCATTTTTATGGAGAAATGAAGAAGATACAGGTGGTCCGGCCACGGCTCAAGGTGTAAGATGAAGTTGCCTTCAGGAGGCATTTTCTAATATATATTTAAGTTTGTGTTTATATAAACGGATGTACAACCATCCCAGTGGTAAGGCAGCGCGCGTAAATGCTAGAGGTCACGGGTTCGAGCCTCAGCACGCTGCCTTTTGCATTTTCTCACATTTTTTCCTTTTTTTGTCCCTTTGCAGCGTTGGGCCTCCAATTCTTGGGTTTTTTGTTTTTTTGCTAACATGCTGCATCCTGTTTGCTTATGACACCCCTGGCCCATATTATTTTATTTATTTATTTCATTTTCATTTTATTTTCTTAAATATATTTTTCTTAATATTAAAAATCATAAAAATATAAAAAATGATAGATTTATATTTTGGCTTGTTTTATTTTATTTTTCTCATATAAAATATTTTTATTTAGTTATATATTATCTATTTTTATTAAATAAACTTGTAAATTAAATTAGAACTAGGTTAAATATTTATTTTTTCTTCACACTCATTAAATATATTATTTTAGTATAAAAAAGACCAAAAATATCTCATAATGCCATATATTATTTTCAAGACAAAAAATACAAAAAATACTTTTTTCATAAAGAAACTTATTTTCTTTTAATCAAATAGAATTAGGGTTTATTCAAAAATCTTTTCTTAAATAATTTCTTCCCTTAATTAATTTTAGTTAATCTTGATTTACTTATTTTCTAATTAGGTTTTAGGTTAAAGCTTTTCCATATAAAAAAAACAAACAAAAATCTTCTTTGCATTTACACATCTTTGTATATTTAATTCATCTTGTATATTATTTATTTCAATATTTGTACATATTCAATTTGGTTGTAATAGATTAATTAGGTTTATATTATTGCAATCCCCATTCATAAATTGTATACCCCCCTCCCACAAGTGTTGTAATAGAGTAGTAACTTTAAATTTCGCAATTTATCACTTTTACATAACATGCTAGTAATTAGGGTTTGTATGGCAAGATAAAACCAATCAAATAGAAAACCCTAATTCAAGACAAAATCAAGCATGAAAATGACACACTTGCACACAAAACACCCCTAGGGTTATCCCACTTGGTTGCCTTATATAAAAAATGGTCATATTACACATGTAAGGTATCTTAGCAAAACAAACAAATACAAGATCATAGTCCCTCGATGACGCTATTCAAAGTTTCCTTACCAAATGATCTTAGTCCCTAAAAATGCTAAGATACCTTGCAACATTTCTAATCATGGCTATACGATGATCCACGCCCGTCCCGTTTACATCCAAAGATAGGATTGCTTACTAAATCAATGGCAAGACAACAATATTAAAGGAAAAGAAAATGAACAAGAAAGACATTTGAGTAGGTAGATTTTTTTAGTTAATTGCTCCATTTCAAAACAAATATCCTTGCTATTTTCAAAACAAACACCTACACATTTCAAAACATCTTACAAAATTGAAAACATTTTCAAAAAGATCAACATCTTTGTATACATTCTTACGAACGAGAATCATTACAAAGATTGCCTAAACAATGGTCTCTTTTACAAAATACTTTCAAAACCACACAAAGCACAATTTCAAACAAAAGCAAGTGATCTAGCAAGTAACTAAGAGCCCATGGAAAACCAAGGATGAAAAGGGTGTTAATACCTTCCCTTTTCATAATCTACCCCCCGAACTCAAGAAACAATATCAAAGGTCTTTCCTGTGCTTTTTCACCTTTCCTTTTGGATAAAAGAAAAGTCGGTGGGACTCTTGCTAACCGCATAATTTGCGATAAAACGCAAAACAATCAAGTCAGTTCTCCCATTGTATTACAGTGGCTTTGTGCATGTTTCTCCAAACAAAGTGTTGCTTCAAATGCAAGTTGTTCAAACAATGAATTAGGGTTTCATCATCACTTCAAATTGAGATATGTTTTGGGTTACAGGATTAGGGTTCATTATTCATCGTGCTGGAGCCTTGGGGATGGTTTTTTAACAAAAGTTAAATGGGCTAAGGTTTTACTTCATGGTCATCTTGAATACCCTATTTCCATACTCATCTTCGGGATTCCCCAAGAGCATTCATTTTGTTTTGAGATTAAGATATCGTGTGGTTTGAATTGCGAGATATAAGCCATTGCATATGAGGTTATCAAAGATTATAAGCATGCAAGATTGAGGAATTTGTTCATGAAGATTTCTTGTCATCTAAGCCAAATATTCAAGGAATGTACCATCATTATGACCTTTATTCACTCAAGGCATTATTCAAGATCATACAAAGCATAATTCATCATAATTAAAGATCTATTTTTGATCCAATCCCTTGTGGAAATATTCTTGTGGCATTTTCGAACATCAAGAATGGCATACAAGGCTACTTAATCTACAAGAGCTTAAATAAGAATAAGAGGGATGCAAGACCAATGACATTTCTAAGATGCAAGGTGTTGTACCCCAAAATTTGCCCTCTCATATTTCCCAAGGTTTTTACATGGTTTGTTACAAACACTTGCCTGGAGAAAATGAAATTTTTTGAATGCTAGCAAAGTGTCTTTCGATTGGCATCTGAACAATGTCCTTCGTTTGGCATATCAGAACAGTGTCCTTCGATTGGCATGTCAATAATGTCTTTTGATTGGCATCTAAATAATGTCCTCCGTTTGGTATATCAGAATAGTGTCCTTCGATTGGCACGTCAACAATGTCTTTTGATTGGAATCTGAACAATGTCCTTCGTTTGGCATATCAAAACAATGTGCTTCAATTGACATGTCAACAGGATTCGACTGGGCTCCTGAAACCTTTCGACCAAGCATTAGCTTCGATTACGTGTTGGTTCCCCTTGGAGCAAGCATTAGTCCAAGTCTCATCTAGTCAAAAGGCCTCTACATCCGACCTTCAATCCACCAGGAAGAGGCTCCCTCAGGTTTGTCTGGGATTCACAAGGGCAAATGTTTCTTCTATGATTTCCTTCAATGCATAAGGCAAAGACTTCCTCTGAGCTTGCTTTCAATGCACAAGGCCAAGACCCCTCAACACAGTTTCTGCACTATGACACATAATATGAACCCTTCAAAAGAGCACTCCAAAGGTCCATTCGAAAGACACATATTGGTGGCCATTTGAAGAAGACACAATTGCTGAATGCAAGTTTATCCTATGATGAGTCTTGGTCCTACATGTGGCCAGGCCCAGGATTCCTATACAATGGCATTCGAAGGAAGTGACAAAGGAGGCTTCGATTGACAGAATGAAGTTCTCATTTGGGGCTATTTGAATTAAGCAGCTAAGGCAAATAGATGGGTCCAATCTAAAGCCATTAGAAGGACATGTAAATGCTCCATTCGAAGAAGCAATTCAAAGGCCCATTCAAAGGATACATAGTGTTGTCTGAAAGAAAATGGGTTTGGTCAAATATTAGATCTAGTTGGCCAAAACGAAAGAGAAATGTGCAAAGATCCTGGCTGGCCCAAAATCCCACATATTTCTGTACTCAAACTTCTTGCACAAGCATTTATGCCAAAGGAAGCTTCGATTGGCCTGGAAAGAGTGTTCGAAGGGGCCCCAATGATGAAACTTGAACCATTCTAAGGAGGTAACTCAGAGCCAATCAAAGGGCAAGACTTGAGCCCTTCGAAGGAGACAATTCTGGGCCAATCGAAGAAGCTCTAATAAAGAGGTTTCTGAACACTTCGAATCAAGAATCTAGGCTAATGGAAGAGCAACACTGGAGGTAATTCGAATGAGCCAAATGTGTCTAGGTTCATCCCAAGGCTCAAAGAGGCATGAACATTTCAAAAATGGAAGTCTCTTAATGTGTCTGATTTTGGTCTCATAGCCTTCAAAGTTGGGTTAATGGCTCTCTCTTGCCATTTCCATGCACATCATCTCCTATAAATACAAGGCCTAACACATATTGTAAAAGGGGACGAAAAAAGAAGGGAGATGCATATATGCATTAGAGACACGCTTCCCTATAAACCCCCCCAAGCCATCAAAATCCTCATAAGTGATCCTAATCGAAGGAGTCTTCAACAACGTATATTCACTCCCTAAAGTCCGCGGGAAGTGTTCCCAAACACTAGCCAAAAGCCACGCATCAAGCCCACCAGTCCTTGGTAAAATTCTGGGTCACAGCCTTTCGATTACTATTTGAATTGTTTTTATATGCATGTTGGAGTTCTTATTGATCATTCATACAAATATAAGTGTGGAAGTACAGGGTGCCATTTTAAGGCTTCGAAGCAGCCAGGTTTCAAACTAGATGGTACAAAGATCTTGTGCTAGTTTTAACCCCAGATTTGGGTTTAGGAAATGAACATACATAGGGTAGGGTCTTTGGATCTGTTTCGATCTAGCATTTGATCAAACTTGTAGGTATATGTGCAGGAGAAGAACCTGGGTTCGACACCTAGGTTTGTGTTTCTTTTTCTAACACTTGTACTGTAGATCAAGCCTGAGCAGACCAGCGTGCATAGGATCGAAGGACCTGGGTTCGACACCTAGGTCCTGCATCTTTATTGTTCTAATGCTTGTCTTGCAGATATGGATCGAAAAGCAGTTTGCCCTCCTGGATCAAAGGAGACATTTCCTTCTCTGGATCGAAGCCTCCCATTTTTCTCCTTGATCGAAGGAGAGCCATCTTCCCTTGGATCTAAAGACACTTCCCTCTTAATCGAAAGCCTCCCATTTCTCCCTGGATCGAAAGATGCCCCTATGTATTTTTATTTTTGTTTTCGTTATTTCTTTATTGACTTTATCATTTGAGTCAACTTTAAATAAAAAAATCACAAAAAAACATTATGCTAGTGCTTTATTGATCAAATTAATTTTGTAAACAAATTAATTAATTATTTTAACCTTTCCTTGAAATTAAAATTAAATAGACTTAAGTTTTATTTTCTTTTATGACTAAAAACAAAACAAAATAGATTTCCTTTTGCCTTAGAATTTGTAGGCATATTTTCGGTTCATGCGTTTATTTTGAATTTCGCATTTTTATTAATGTACCTGCACCGGGGATGTAATAGAAATTAAATAGGACTTTATTGCTTTTCTTTATTTTACCCCCATTTGAACATGTAAATATCCCCCTTCCCGAAGCATTGTAATAGTGTATGATTTACATTTCCGTACTTTTAATTCCTGTATATATATTAACTGCTTAGATGTATGCTAATAGGATTGTATGACAAAGATTAAAATCAAACGCTAGTAAACTTAATAACTCAAGACTAAAATAACTGAACATAACACACATTGCACATATACACCTCTAGGGTACGCTCATTTTGGTTGCCTTTTGGAAAAACAGTCACGTCCCTCGAAAGCAGGGACGCTTTAGTAAAAGACTTGTAAATCAAAAGAGCATAGTCCCTCGATGACCCTACAGTAGCCTTTCGGTAAATGATCTAGTCCCTAAACAAAATTGCTAAAGCGTCTCTACACGTTGCCTTTATGATTGTACGTCCCTCAAACATCCAACGATAGGGTACCTACTCACTAATAGTAGAATAACACTATCTAAAGGATAGGAGGAAAAGAACAAACCTTTCGAGTATAAGTAAATAGTTCCTAGATGCTATGCTCAAAACAAACTTTTTCACATACACAAAACACTTTCTAAAACATTTTCAAAAATGCTTTATCAAACTCTTGGGGACTGATACAAGAGTTATCATAAAGAAAACTGCCGCACTAAGGCATTTCAAAATACTTTTCAAAAATACATGAAAGCACAAAGTATTTTAAAAATGAGCTAAGCATCTAAGAGCCCATAGAAAACTGCGGATGGAAAGGGTGCTAACACCTTCCCTCTCCATAATCTACCCCCTTACTCAGAAAACTCTCGAAAGGTCTTTTTCTGTTCTTTTTACTCTTTCCTTTGTTAGATAAAAGAAAAGTCAGTGGCGACTCTTTCTTACACAAACATTTACGAACACAAACGCAAAACCAGTATAACAGTCGGTTCTACCACCATATTACAGAACTGGCGACTCTGATGGGGAATTTTGTAGATAAAAAGTGGGGTTACCTTAGAGCTTAGGTCATATTTAATTTGCTCTCTTTGTATGCTTTGATTTCTTTACCTTTAAGGGTTTTTGCTTGGATTCACTTGTAAAGATCCTACACCCGGATCTGGGGCACCTTTTAGGTAAGTAGCAATAGATCGTGGGGACCTCTAACAAAAACCTTTCTATATTCCTTACTCTTATGGTCCGCACATTCAACAAGAATATTAACAATAAACTCCTTAACAAGAGTTTCATAGCAATTTGCAAACCTGGTAACTGTTTTCATCATTCCAGCATAGGAGATCAGCTCTATGATTTCCTTACATTCCAAGGCACCAACTCCTAGTTCTCTCTCCAGGGCAATCTTTCTTTGATACACATACTTCCATTTTTCAGCATTCCCAACAGAGTGAAAGGAGATGTTGTCAAGTGGGGCATCATGAACCCTAACAGACAATTTCTTATTTGCAGACTTTTTGATAGGAAATATGTCCTGGACATCTTGCTCGACATCATACTCAGAGTCAGTCTCTTCAACTAGAACAATTTTCTTCTTACTCTTGGACCTTTTTACAGCATCTTTATCATCATCAGTAGAGGTAACATGTCTAGCTTTTCTCTTGCTAGATGGAGGGACCACTTTACTTCCTGCTTTTGGGGGTCCATACATGATTTTCTTTATGATTGTCTTGGGAGGGGATGTGATGCTTGCATATTTCACTCTCTTGGACTTTAGCCTTCTAAAAATACCAGGTACAACATTAGTGATGAGCACATTGTTAGATAGCTCTTCAACATTGACAACATCCACGACATTGTGACATTCTCCATCCTTGGAGGCAGCAACATTTTCTTTAACATTTTGATCAACATTTTCTTCAACATATTGATCAACATTTTCTTCTTCCACATATTTTAGGGCAGAGGTAGAAAGCTTCTCAAGTTTGCTATCATCAACATTATTCTTGGATGATTCAGCAGCATCATCTTTGGATGATGTGTGATGTTGAGACATGTTTGAAAAATTTATGGCAAGGAGATGAGGAATGGCAAGGGTTCTTCTTCTGTTGAGGAGAATGAAGATTTTGTGAAAGTAGAGAGAAGAGATGTAGTGGCGTGTGGGAAACAATTTTAGGCAGTATTGTAATGATTGTTTTCTAAAATTTATTTGTTGGAAACACAAACAATATAATATCACCTTAATGATATTCCCACACAATTTTAATTGCTACAAACCCTCATATAAACATATCCCTAATTTTCCTCTTAAATTCTCAAATTGATTAACATCCAAAGCCTTTGCGAAGATGCCAGCCAGTTACAATTCAGTGGCTACATGGTCTAAGGCCACAATCTTTTCTTCAATAAGCTCTCTTATGAAGTGATGATGGATGTCAATATCCTTGGTTCTGCTATGTTGAATAGGATTCTTTGAAATGTTTATGGCGCTTAAATTTTCATAGAATAATGTCATGATATCTTGTTTGACATTGTATTCTGTTAACATTCGTTTCATTCAAACCAATTGAGAACAACCACTTCCTGCAACAATGTACTCAGCCTCGGCAGTGGATAGAGACACACAATTTTGCTTCTTGTTGAACCAAGATATGAGGTTATTTCCCAGAAAGAAGCATCCTCTTGATGTACTCTTTCTATCATCAGCACTCCCTGCCCAATCAGCATCACAAAAGCTAGTTAAGGCAAAATTTGATCCATGAGAGTACAACATACCATAGTCACTTGTCCCATTCACATATTTTAGAATCCTCTTTACATGGTTGGCATGGCTAACTTTGGGATCAACCTGATATTTTGCACACACTCCTACAACAAAGGAAATGTCTGGTCTGATAGCTGTGAGATATAGAAGACTGCCTATCATATTTCTGTAGAGACTTTGATCTACACTTACTCCTTTTTCATCTTTAGTCAACTTCAGATGTGTAGGAGCAGGGGTTCTTTTGTGACTTGCATTATCCATCCCAAACTTCTTCACTATATTCTTGGCATACTTGCTCTGAGATGAAAATATGGATTCTTCCATTTGTTTAACTTGCAGACCAAGAAAATAGGTTAATTCACCAACAAGACTCATCTAAAATTTAGACTGCATCTGCTTGACAAAATGTTGAACCATCTCATTTGAAATCCCACCAAATACAATATCATCAACATAGATTTGAGCAATCATAATCTTCCCTTCTTCTTCTTTGACAAAGAGAGTCTTGTCTATACCACCTTTCCTATATCCATTTTCCCCAAGGATTATTGTCAGTCTCTCATACCAAGCTCTTGGAGCTTGCTTCAATCCATACAGAACTTTCTTCAGTTTATAGACATGTTTAGGAAACTTTGGATCAACAAATCTTTTGGTTGTTCAACAAAAACTTCATCATTCAGGTATTCATTCAATAAGGCACTTTTTACATCC
This sequence comes from Vicia faba, assembly GCA_948472305.1. NCBI lineage: Eukaryota > Viridiplantae > Streptophyta > Magnoliopsida > Fabales > Fabaceae > Vicia > Vicia faba. The sequence goes on from OX451739.1 coordinate 1,407,675,264, forward strand.
ATTTGAAACAATTTAAATTTCAAAATGCATGCAAATCCTAACAGAATTCTGATTGATTCAAGTCTAGCCACATGAGCAAAGGTTTCATCAAAGCTCACTCCTTCAATTTGAGTGTATCCTTGAGCAACTAACCTTACCTTATTTCTAGTGACCACCCCTTTTTCATCAGATTTATTCTTGTATACCCATTTAGTGCCAATCACATTTGTCCCTTTAGGTCTTGGGACCAGATCCCAAAATTCATTCCTACTGAATTGTTCCAGCTCCTCTTGCATATCATTAATCCAGAACTCATCAGTTAGGGCCTCTTTGACATTCTTAGGCTTAATTTTTGATGCAAATCAAGAGTTAGAAATCCCTTCTCTTAATCTGGTAGTAGTTCCCTTGTTTGGATCTCCTATAATGAGCTCCTTAGGATGATCTTTCGGAGTTCTGATTGAAGGTCTTTTATTGAGCTGACTAGGCTGGGGATCTTCTTGAGGAGGATTAGAATTAATACTTGTGTAATTTGATTCAGTTGGACTATCAAGCAAAGATGTTCCAACATCTTCTAAGACACCTTCTTCAACATTCCATCCTCTATCATCAATAGTAACATTTATTGACTCCATCATAACTTTGGTTCTGGAGTTAAACACTCTTATGCTCCGCTGTTTGTAGAGTAACCCAGGAATATTGCTTCATCACTCTTAGGATCCATCTTTCTCCTTTGTTCAAGATCAGCTAAGATGTAACATTTACTTCCAAAAACATGAAAGCATTTTACAGTTGGTTTTCTTCCCTTCCATATTTCATATAAAGTGGCTGAAGTGCCTTTCCTTAGAGTGACCCTATTATGAATATAACATGCAGTATTCATAGCTTTAGCAAAAAAGTGGTAGGATAGCTTCTTAGCACGAATCATGGCTCTAGAAGATTCTTGGAGAGTTCTATTCTTGCATTCTACAATCCAATTATGTTGAGGAGTAATGGGAGAAGAGAATCCATGGCTGATTCCTTCAGAGGAGCAAAACTCAGCAAATTTGTTGTTCTCAAATTCTTTTCCATGATCACTCCTAATTCTTATGACATGACTTTCCTTTTCCCTTTGAAGTCTTTGAAAAAGATGTTTGAACACTTCAAAAGTTTCTGATTTTTCTCTAATAAAGCTTATCCATGTGTATCTAGAAAAGTCATCTACAACAACATAGGCATACTTATTACCACCAAGAATTTCAACCTGCATAGGTCCCATCAAGTCCGTGTGAAGAAGTTCCAATACTTTTGATGTAGTAAGATGTTGAATCTTCTGATGTGACATCTTAGTCTGCTTTCCAATTTGATAGTCACCACATACCCTTGCCTCTTCTATCTTGAGCTTAGGAATCACTCTCACTTCTTCTTCATATATAATTCTCTTCATACCTTTCATATACAAGTGCCCCCAATTTTTGATTCCATAGTTTAACTTCATTCTCTTTGGCTGAAACACATGTTGAGGATAGGTTTAACTCTTGAGGAACCCATAGGTAACAATTGTCTTTAGATCTGATTCCTTTCATGACAACTTCATTCTTTTCATTGCACACAAAACATTCTTCTTTGGAGAAGTTAACTTTGAATCCTTGATCACATAGTTGGCTTATACTTATCAGGTTAGCTGTTAAACCTTTTAAAAGTAACACATTATCAAGGTTAGGAACTCCTGGACAATCAAGCTTGCCAACACCTTTGATTTCTCCTTTTGCTCCATCACCAAAAGTCACATAACTGGTGGAATGAGATTTGACATCCACCAACAGATTCTTGACACCTGTCATGTGTCTAGAACAACCACTATCAAAGTACCAGCCATCTTTGGTTGATACTCTGAGAGAGGTGTGAGCAATGAGACTTCTAACATTGTACTTGGGAACCCACTGTTTCTTCTTTTTGCTATTTTGGGGAATCTTATCAGTTTTGGGAAGAGAAGTATTTTTAGGATACCCATACAGCTTGAAACATAAGGGCCTTATATGTCCAAGCCTTCCACAGTGATGGCATTTCCAGGGCTGGGGATTTTCTATGGTGTGATTAAGGTTTTTATTCCAATGAGGTTTCCCAAGATGTCCTTTCTTATCATGATGTTTTCCCACATGTTGAGACATCTGATTCGACATCTTTGGTTTAGCCTTGGCATGTGTGGAAATAGATACAAGTTGTTTGCCATGATGTTCTTTCTTCACATGATGTCTACCAAGATGTCCTTTCTTACCATGATGTTGAAACATTTGATTCGACATCTTTGGTTTAGGCGTGGCATGAGTGGAGACAAATGAAGGCTCTTCTGAGTTAGGTTCCTTTTTCTCATTAAAACCTAAACCACTCTTATCTCCTATCACTCTTCCTGCTTGGAGAATTTCATCTAATGAGTCAGACCCATTATTCAGCATCTTGAGAGATTTGACCATTCTATCAAGATTTGAATTTAGAGAGGACACTTCACTTTCCAGATCAGAAATAGTTTTAAGATGCTCTTCCCTTTCTTATTTCAGCTGAGTTATAAGGGCTTTTTGTTTCTCCCATTCAAGACATACTTTTGCACTTCCGAGACATGATTCTTTGTATGAAGTAACTAACTCATCAAAGGTTAGTTCCCCATCAGTAGACTCCTCATCAGATACATATTTTCCTATCAATGCTTTCACATATTTGGCAGATTCTTCAAGATCACTCTCTGAGTCCTCTTCGGACCAAGTAACAGATAGATTCTTCTTCTGTTTCTTTAGATATGTAGGACATTCAACTCTAATGTGACCAAAGACTTCATATTCATGACATTGTGTTCCCTTCCCTTGAGAAGATTTTTCTTCAGCCCTTTTTCTTCCCACCTCATGTGACTTATAGATGTCAGATGGGATATTCTTGACATTTGACCTTTGGTTCCTGTCCATTCTTTTTATCACTTTATTAATTTGTCTTCCAAGCATAGCTAGGGAATTTGATATTCCTCCATCTGTATCCAGATCACAATCCTCTTCTTCATCTTCAGTATTAGATACAAAGGCTATGCTTTTGTTTTTCTTCTCAGATCTTTCATTTATGCTCAATTCAAATGTTAGAAGGGATCCAACAAGCTCATCCACTTTCATTTTGTCAATGTTTTGGGCTTCTTATATAGTAGTTACCTTCATATGAAATCTCTTTGGAAGAGATCTGAGCATCTTTCTTACCAATTTGTCTTCAGGTATTTTCTCTCCTAAAGCACTGGAGGCATTAGCAATTTCAAGGATGTTCATATGGAAGTCATTTATACTTTCATCATCTTTCATCCTCAAATTCTTAAATTTTGTGGTTAGCAGCTGAAGTCTTGACATCTTAGCTTTGGATGTGCCTTCATAAGTAGATTGAATAATTCCTCATGCGTCCTTAGCAACTTCACATGTATTCACCAATCTGAAAATATTCTTGTCAATTCCATTGAATATAGCATTCAAGGCTTTAGAATTTCCAAGAGCAATTTCATCTTCTTCCTTAGACCAATCTTCTTCAGGTTTTAATTCAGAAGTAGGTTCTCCATTCTCTCCCAATTTGACAGGGTGTTTCCATCCTCTTAAAACAGCATTCCAGGCCCTGCCGTCTAAGGACTTTAAAATGGAAACCATACATGGTTTCCAGTAGTCATAATTGCTTTCATCCATAATGGGTTGTCTGTTCACAAATCCTCCTTCCTTGTCCATATTACCAGAAAGTATCTTTCCTGGATCTCACCTATATAAAGAGAAAGATGCCTGCTTTGATACCAATTGAAATTCTGGTATCAAATATGTGATGTCGAAAGAGATGTCACGACACAAATATCTGTTTGCAAGTAAGGTCCAGTAAAATCAAAAGCAGTAAAAACACAAGAGATTGCTCACCCAGTTCAGTGTACAACAACACCTACTCTGGGGGCTACCAAACCAAGGACAAGTTCACTAAATAGTATCAATTCATAGACCCTCAGTAAATAACTAGTTTACGATCTAATCACTTAATTACTACCCAAGCTAAACTTCTACCTAAGACTCACCTAGGTATGAGGCCATCCTCAATTCCCTTCAATCACTTACAGTGAAGAACATAACAAAATTAATAATTTTGAAACACTTCAATCATTCAATGCTTAAAAGCTTATGAATGATACACAATTAACAATTCAAATAACAACTCAAGTATTTAAACTAATACTTAGAGTGTATTACAAATAAAAAGCGTAAACTTCTAATCAGAAAGAAATTATTCTTCTTCAAAAATTGCTTGTCTTTGAATAAGGAAGCGAGTCCTTATATATGTGCAGCTTTGGGCTTGGGCTTGAAAACAAATATTCAAATCTTTTGAATATTTCCATAAAAACAGGCTAAGATATAATTATGCAATTTGAAAAATATTCCTCCATATTTTTCGCTACCTGTAGTTGACAAATCCTGAATTATAGAGTGCTGGAAATCAGGAAACAAAAGACTTAACTGATTTTGGGTTGAGATCAGTTCAGTAGGTAGATGTGAAGACATCTGCTTTGACATCATTCAAAACAGTTTTCCTCCAAATGTTAAGACATTTAGCAAAACATTAACAAGTCATTGTTTTACCAAAATTTCTGCCAATAAACACTTACAAATGCTTTGAGACTAATATAGTAAGTTTATAACACATATTTTGTCTATTCATCGGAACCTAGAGGATGAATAAAATAAGGTTTGATAACACATTGCTACATGGAGACTAACGCAATGAATTATGCAGATTTCGTTATGCTTACTGCAACCTAGAGAGTAAACGGTACAAGGATGAACCTGTGCTTTTATCAAAACCTAGGGGATAAAAGACAACATGGGTGGGCTTATGTTATTCATCACAACCTAGGTGATGAATAGTATAACCCTAAAAATTTGCGTACCTATCACAACCTAGGGGATAGATATTTGAAGAATTTATGCATTTACCACGACCTAGGGGATAAACTACATGAAGATAAATTCACACATTCATTACAACCTAGGGAATGAATAACATGGACCCAATAATTTTCACACCTACCACAACCTAGGGGGTATATGATTGAAAAGTGTTTTGGTGATCGGATCTTGGATAACCAAATCAAAGATGAGATCGGTGTTTTACCGGTTCTGTCTGTTCTCAACCAAGGTAATCACTTGCTTTGATAATTTGACAAAGGGCCCCAAGATATTGGTTTTACCCAAAGTGTGTTTGAGAAATGCTATGTATGACGTACATGCATAATGTCTAGATTGATATGGAACCTAGAATGTATATGCGTTAAGTATTTTGTGTATGCCCCAGATGCACCAAATGTGTATATGCCCCGAATGTAATAAAAATGTTTTTTTTGATATTCTCTCCTTTTAAACCATTGGTTTTGTGTTACCAATCCTACAATGTTATGTCGTTGTGGTATTTTTGATTTGATTTGAAAGGTGTCAACAAGATCTTGATATTGGTATTGCAGGCGTAGGTGTACGTGTGGACGTAGTTGTGGATGCAAGCATGGATGTGGACATTTTAGGTGGATGTAGACGCAGGCACGGATTATTTTTTATGTTTTTTCTCTAACCAAAAATGCTTTTTGATGTTTCTTTAAATGCTTTTATTTGTCAAATCCCCAAAATTATTTCAATGCAGTATTCATAAAAATAATCATAGTATTTGCAAACAAGTCCGAAAAGGAAAAACACAATTGAAATAATTGAAAATGTTTTATTGATAAATATGCCTCGGAATAGGCGAGAGTACAAGATGCAATTCCTTGAAAGAGGTAATTACAATAAGTTTTAAAACAGAAAATGGAAATAAAAATGATAATCGTTACTACTGTTTCCCCCAATTTCCTTTTAATAGCTCCAATCTCCTTTGCTTCTGATTCAAATGATTTGGATCACTCCCTTCCTTTGTGGTCGCAGTCGTGGCTCTTAGATCACCGTATTTTTGTTCTTTAGTTCTGAATGAGATCCCTAACTTTTGCCTGGATCTCCCTTTCGGGTTTTTAATCCACCGGGATAATTTTTTTTTGTGCTTGTCCCTAATTTTTTTCTTGGATCACCCTTTAGAGATTTTGATCTACCGAGACGCTCCTTTTTGCCTAAGTCGCCCGTTTTAGGATTCGAACTTAGCGAGCTTTTTATACATAGTATTTTTTTACTGTGTTTGAATTTTCGGGATATGGTAGTTCTTCCCCATCCATTGTTGTGAGGATGAGACCACCACCAGAGAATATTGTTTTTACCACATATGGACCTTCGTAGTTGGGTGTCCATTTACCACATGAATCAAAATCAGGGAACCCTCCAGATGAACCGAAGCTCCCCTTGACGAGAAGTTGAACAACATTGCATTAAGATAAGAGCTTAACCTTGTCGAGGAGATCCGAATAAGATGGGCCTCATGATAAGCCTCTCTTAAACAAAAAATCGCCATAAGATATGATGCTAAAGTCATACGATGTGAATTTGAAGTCGGCAGCTTAGTCCTGAAGAGAAATCAAAAGAATCTCATGAAGGCAAGCCTGTCGCAAATTGGGAAGGCCCCTATCACGTTCATGCAAAAATGGAGAATATAGCTTACTACCTGGAAAACCTACAGGGGGAACAACTTGCTCGATCTTGGAACACCGAAAAACTAAGGCAATATTACAGTTAAGACACTAATATAATTGGCGTGTCTCATTGTAATTCGGTGGGAGAACTGACTTTTTAGTTTGATCCAAATGTGAGGATATCTAGAGTCGCCATCGACTTTTCTTTTATCCAATAAGAAAAGGTTAAAAGAACATGAAATACCTTTTATAGACTTTGAGTTCTCGGGGGGGGGGGGGGGGGGTAAGATATGAAAAGGGAAGGTGTTAGCACCCTTTTCACCCATAGTTATCTATAGACTCTTAAATACTTAGCTCACTTTTAAAAACTTGCTTTGTGTGTGTGATTTGTTTGAAAATATTTTAAAATTGTCAATGTAAGGCTGGCTTTGTAATAATTCTTGTATCAGTCCTCAAGAATGTATACAAAGTATTTTGAAAATATTTATTGAAAGTGTAGTGTGAAAATGTTTTGTTTGTAAAATTTGTGAGCAAGCAATTAAGGGTTTCTTACCCACTAAAGTCTTTTGTTTTATTTTCCTTCTCCTTTAGAGATAATACTATCCATACCATTATTTGGTAGGTAGACCTATCTATTGGATGTGAAGGGACAGGCGAAAGGTCATCGAATGGTCATTGAAGCTAACATATAGAGATACTTTAGTAATTATATCGGAGGGACTAGATCATTTTTTGTAGGCAACATCAAAGGGTCGTCGAGGGACTATGATCTTTATTCAAGGGTCTTTTTCTAAAGTATCCCTAATTTCGAGGGATATGAACAATTATTCGTAAGGCAACAAAGGGAGGTTACCCTAGAGGTGCAAGTGTGAAAAGTGTATTCAGTTCAGTTATCTTTATCTTGAATTAGGGTTTTTCTATCGATTGATTTTAGTCTTGCCATACAAACCCTAATTACTAGCAATGGTATAAAAATATAAGTGCGAAAGGTAATGTGCGGGAATTTAAACCTAAACTATTACATGGCTTTGGGCCATTTACAAAAGTATAAAAAATGTGGGAAAGTAAACCCTAAAACTATTACATCCGTGGAGCAGATACATAATAGAGAAAAAGTGCGAGAAAATAAATCTAAGCTATTACAATTAAAGAGTGCAACCTATACACTTTTCTAAGAAAATAAATAGCAAAAAGAAATAAGGAAATATTTAGAAAAATGTTTGAATATTATAAAACCTAAGTTTGTATTTTTGCATAGTAACTTAAATGATAATAGTAATTAAAACCTAAATTCTAATTGATTTTATTATTTAAGAAAATATTAATTAGACTAATTAATTAATAAAAAAATATGTCAAAAATTGATTATTGATTAAAAGAACCCTAATTATAATTAATTTTAATATTAGGAAAAATGTTAATTAATTTAATTAATTAGTAAAGTAAAAAATTGTCAAAAAGATTAATTACTCATTAAAAACCCTAATCCTAATTTAAAAAGAATTAAAGTTCGTTAATGATTAATTAGAAAATAGTTAAGAAAATAAGAAGAAATTAGGGTTAGTGAAAAAATAGAAGAAAAAAAAGAATGTCTAAGGTGGGTGTTGAACCCACGCCCTTCCTTTCACCAGTCAATAATCTTACCACCACACCACCTATTGTTGCTTCTCAAATATATGAACAACAATATATATATATATATATATATATATATATATATATATATATATATATATATATATATATATATATATATATATATATATATATATATATATATATATATATATATATATATATATATATATATATATATATATATATATATATATATATATATATATATATATATATATATATATATATATATATATATATATATATATATATATATATATATATATATATATATATATATATATATATATATATATATATATATATATATATATATATATATATATATATATATATAAAAGAAGAGTAAATCATAAAATCAGAGATTAAATAAATTGAACACGCGCGTTGGTGGTGGGGTCACGATATTTGAATGGACGAATGAGATTGCGACACGCCTAGGTCAAAGATTCAACTGGATCATCAACCATCTGGGATGGAGGTTACAACCATCTTCTCCGATGGTGCTAAACATTGAAACCTGTGAAATCAACATCAAATAACAAAACAAAGTTCCCAAATTGGCTAATTAAGAGGCTGCAAGTTCAGTGGTGTGATTAGTTTCATCTGAAATAGCCTGCAACTATAGAGTCACAGCTTTGAGAGCTTCGTGCCCCAACAATGGTGAAATTTGATTCATGTGCTATACTTCTCAAGCAGTGGATCAAAACAGTTCTAAACCTCATCATGAACATGTATGTATGCACCAAATCATTCAACAATGCATGAATTAAGAGTTTGAGATTGATAAAGTTACCAAAACTGATGATGTTGAAGGAGAGAGCTTTGGCGTGATTCAAGCTTGAGTAATGATATGGATCAAATCTTGCAGTCTTCAGGAAGGTGAATTGATGCTCAAAAGTGATTGAGAACGACTGGAGATAAGGGTTTCTGTTTGCCCTAGCTCTTGATAGTTTTGAGATTTTTTAGGGTTTTTCTTGAGGCAAATTCGTGATCTCTGATGGTCTGGATGTTTTCTCTATTTATAGGCCATGAATTAGGTCAACAAACATGAATCAAATCTTTGTATTTCATGACAAAATATTTGATTTAATTTTTTTGCATGGAAACATATCTTTTTGAACTCAATCTTGTGCCAAATCCAATCTTCATGATCCCTCACAATTTTTTAGCATGATTATGTGATATTGGACTCATGATTTAATTCAAAATAGATCCCCACACCTTGTATCATTTATTTGATATTTTATTTGATTTATTTTGCTTTTAAATGAATAAAAATAAAAATAAAAGAAATTAAAACCATAAAAATAAATGAATTGGTTTAGGATTCTATTATGAGGTCAGGAACACGCTTGGACCTTAAAAGATAAGCCCATTGGCCTAGAAATTCAAATTTGCTCAATTAGGACTTTATGCATTTCCTCAAAATTGCCCAACTTGCACCAATCATAACTCACTCAATTTTTGTCATATGAAGATGACCTTGGAGTTTTTAGAAACCTAAAGATATCCCCTAGAATCTTCATGTTGGTCATTTTTCCATTTGAAGCCTTTATCTTGGTGTAAATTTCTTTGGTAAAAGATATCTTTTTGTTGACTTTTGAAATGACCTATAATGTTTTGGCCCATATCTCTCAAATGAAGCATTTTTTGGACTTGAGCTTAGATAGGAAAAGTTGTAGAGAAATGAATCTCCTTCAAAATGAGCTTTGGTTGAGAAAAATCTGATGAAGTATGTGAAAGTTATGCTTGGTCAAAGTTCAGTTGACTTCTTCCTAGGAACCGTAATTTAACAACTTTTGACTTTTGATGAATCTGGAGTTTTCTTGATGAATCATGATTAACCCTTGACCAAATGATGAATGTGACTTAAAAATGTTTATGTTGACCAAAAATCTTGAAGTTTGACTGTATGTTGACCATAATTGACTTTTTATCCAATATAGTCGATTTTCAATCATCTGAGCAATTGACTGGGAAAACTTGTGATGCAAGGCTTGAAATTTGGCATGAGGATTTATTGAGACATATGAGAAACCATGAAATCCAATTGAGGCATTAGAAGTCCAATTTTCCCTCAGAGAAGCAAAACCCTAGTTGTAGGTCAATTGCTTAGAATGAGAGTTTATCTGGCCAATCCTTGAGTATTCTTGAACAATTGAGAATCCTAGGAGCATGAGGAGGTATCTTGGATCAATTTGTCTTGAAAAATAGGAGGGAAAATTTTGGGGTAAAACAATTGCCCCTGTTCAGTCTTCTTAAACTTGAAGAGTTAGATTGGTATGTTCGTCATTCGTGATATGAAGGTGGAAGAGGATTGAACACTTAAGTGCCTAAAAATTTACACTCACATGTGCAAAAGTAAAACCGTTGGTTGATTGAATTGCTTGAATAGTCTTAAAGATGCTATCCAAAGTATTTGTTGATAAGAGTATCAGAATGAGTCTACGTTCGACTGTATCTGAGAAGTATACTAGAATGAGTCTGTGTCCAACTGTATCTAGAAGATGTGCTGGGGAGTGTTAGAATGGATCTTATTTCTCAATTGTATCTGCATGACGTTCTAGAATGAGTCTTTGTCTTGGTTGTATCTATAAGAGGATCTGGATGAGTCTTCGCTCGATTATATCTGATATCCAAATTAGAATGAGTCTCTACCCGATTGTATCTGGGGAATATACTAGAATGAGTTTGTGCCTGACATTATCTAAAGATATACCAGAATGAATATTAAAATGGATCCACGTCTTGATCGTATCTGAATTGTAGCGGTAGAAATGTTTAAGACTAAGCTATTGGATTGACTAGACTTATACAGATCAAAATAAAAATTGTCACCGCGCTTTATTGTTTCCAAAGTAATGGGAAAAGAGCGAATAACCCAAAAAGAGGGGGTAAAGATTATAGGTAAGGGGGTTGGTTATGCAAAGGGAAGGTATTAGCACCCTAAACATCTACGATACTCCGCAGGAACCTCTTTGAAAAATCTGTATATTTTGGCTATAAAATGTTGTATAAAAAAATAGATGGTGGAGGTGAGAAAAGAAGTATTTTTTATGATTTTTGCACCCGCCACAATTGCGAACCTTTAGTGTCTACGTACCACCTTTCGTGCAATAGGGGATAAGGGTACACGTAGTTCACCTTTTGAAAATTTTAAAACACAAGTGTGTTGGTTAATTTTTATGAGATAAGACATCATCGTCATTGTCCGTGTGGAAAACATACTTACTACCCACAATCATGATAAAGGAGAATTTGCATCATCTCAAAGTGGAGGATATGAGTTGGATTTTAAAATCAACGATGCCTCGCTCAACACCCAAGTGGAAAATATCTCACTTCACTACATATTGTAGAAGTATAGTCGTTTGCATCACTACAAGGATTGACAAGAGTCTAATCTTTTGAGAAAAGTTTTAAAGTAGAAGCCAAAGTGGCAAAATGGTTTGAAATGATATGGATTGACTTTTAGTTTTCTCACAAAAAAAAAGGTGTCAAAGTATTATTAATTTGATTGAACTTTATTCATGTAAATGTTTTAAAAATGCATGTACCTAAGTCCAAGTTTATTATGAAAGTGGTTCAATTTTAAAAAACAAGAAGAGTTTTCAAAAGGAGAGAGAAGATTTTTGAAATTAAAGAAGATGGGAGGAGAAGAAGAGACTATCCTAAAGCATAAGGTAAAATCTAGGGATAAGAACCATCTAACCAACAAGAAGCCAATACTTGACATTATGAGCCAAGATAGAATTCTTATTCTTTGGATTGAAACTAAGCAAGAAAAGATACTAGACCTCTTGAGAGAACCAAACTTCAAGTGTATTAAGTCTTCACAAAAATTGGGCAGAGTAACGGTTGTATACGGGTGAATTCCAGATTACAAACAAAGTATGTAATCACAATAACCTGCACACAAAACAAACTAACAACCCAATGTCTTGAGGTAAACCTCAAGAACTCTAGACAAAATATCAATTAAGGTCACAAAGTTTCCAACATAGGCCAAAGTTTCTAATCCTAAGTCCAAGAAGTCCAATACTCCATAATGCCAAGGATAGTAACCAAATAGTCCAAGTATCATTAAAGTTTTTTATGGTTCATGTTGATTATTAAGTATCTTAAAAAAGAAAAGAAAATCTCAAGTGAGCAAAATAAAAATGACAAGAATATAAAGGGGCTCAGGTGGGCAAAGATGAAAAATAGCATGAAATGTAAATGCTAAAGTAAATGGTGCATAAATTAAAGAGCATAAAATAAAAGCATAAAATAAATTCAATTGTTATAAATTAGTGGTTAGTTGGATGACCATCTTGAAACTTGCATTTGGAACTCATTAGAGGATTTGTAGAATCAAAGCCTCCACACAACAAGTTGCATTTGATTTTTGTCAAGTATATCATCCATTTAAGAATACTCAATATAACATATAATGATCAATGATGTTTAAGTGATCCGCGTGACCAAAAGTGATGTAGATCCATTAGAGGATTGGTAGAACCAAAGCCTCCACATAATGAATCTCAAGGTTATTGGATCAAAGAGATCAAATTAACATACTTGGGCTTGCAAACATAGGTTTGGGCCACGAGTGATCATTTATTCGAACCGGGACAAAATTTAACGCTATTTTAAGCAATCGTAAGTGGACTTATATAGAAGTCGCACCTATTTTGAGGCTGGTCAATAGAAATCTATGCACCATTTGTTTTGAGACATGATATAGAGATCATGCTCCAATAACACTTAGTGCAATAAGAAAGGGATAAGATGAAGAATGGTGAGAAAGAATATACAAACCATTTTTTGAATTAAAATTTAATCAAACTATTATTAAAATTATTCATCCATTTTTATGGAGTTAGACTCAACACCATGGATCCAATGATGTTAATAAAGTTCATGATAAAAAATTCAACCCAAGATCAGCCAGAAAATGATACAAAATAATATTACATTTAATATATGCATTAAAAAGGGTTTTAAAATGTTTTAAAAGAGAAATAAGAGAGAAAAATATCAATTATGTTCAAATTAATCAAGAAAGACTAAGTAAGACCATAGAAAAATCAGAAATGAACTCAAATCTTTTTATAAAAGTTTTGGTAATTTTTTAAAGTCAAACTATTTTTAAAATTAAAAGAAATGAGTAAAATAAATCAAAAATGATTAAAAAAAATAATAAAGTTAGAAATAAAAAATAAATGAGGTCACCAATATTTGTCACAATATCATTGGATCATTTCATATTTTTTTTAGAATTTAAAAATGCATAAAAGTATTTTTAAACATTTAAAACAATTCAAATAAAGTGAAAATTTATAAAAAATAACAAAACACAAAATAAAATTGTAAAAAAAATAAAAATCAAAAAGAGAAAAATCAAAAATATTTTTAATAATTTTGTCAGATATTTTGGACTTAAAATGAATTTTCTATGATTTTTTGAAGTTTAAAACAATTTAAATATAAAAATCAGAAAATAAAATAAAGTCAAAAAAATGTGGACCAATGGATGAGAGTCAAAACGCGTTTGTAAGCTAATCCAATGGATCGGACGCGATGTGCATATCATGGTCATTAGTGAATAACACACATGATCATTAATTACATCAGATATTCAAAAATTCCAAATGGCTCTATTTCATTGGTTGAAGGATGACACGTTGGTCATCTTCAACCTCCAGCTAGTCTCAAATCGAGCTTGCTCAAACTATAAAATTAGAGCACGAGACCGGTACCATTCGCTTCGTCTCATCAAGACGAAGACAACCACACCTCCGTGAAAAATTTATATAAATTGTAGCTCAAGCAATTTGGAAGGAAAGTTTTGAAAAGGAATTTGAAAATTCATGGCCAAAACGTGTTTCTAGTTAAAAGAAAGTGTTGCGACTAGAACCGGGGTAATGAGAGCTTCACAATGATATCAAAGTTTGGAAGAATTGATGGAGAAATCTACCTATTGAAGTTCAGTTGCAAATCTCTGTAAATGGACTTGGTCAGATCAATTCATAAGGTTTCAAGGCTCAATTCTTCTTCTGTTAGCTTAGGGGAAGATCAAGGAAGGTGAATTGATAGAAAAAATGGATTGAAAAGGCTTGAACAATGATTTTGAAGTTGCAGAAAAGTAAGTTATGGAGCGAGTTTGGCAGGGTGATTTTCGCTGTTCAAGCTTGAGAAAACGAATGGGATAGCTCATGTATTTATAGGAGAGGCAAATGGGATCAAAAGGAAGGGTGAATTATGCAATTTGGAGGGAATTCGTGTGGTTCTGCATCATGAAGAAAGTGTGACTTCTCTTTTTGTCAAAACTCATCCAAAATGCACGTTTTAATGCACTAATCCACTTGGGAAAGTTGGCTAATCATGTTTAGACCCAAAACACGTGCTAATTTGAGGGTTTAGAAGTTGTAACATGAAATTAAAATTCTGACTTACGATGAAACTTCAATTCTAAGTTACCACTTTTGAAACAATGGCATTCTCAGCTCAAGGGGTCTTAAGGCATGGTTCTCGATGCTTTAGAAAGATGATATTACAAGCTTTGCAATGGGAAAAGAATGGAATCAAATGAATGTTTGAGCTGAAAGTTGCAATGAGTCAAAGTTGGGAAAAAGAGGTTGACTTTCCATACTTAGAAATATTTCATGTTTTTCTTCAAAAGTGACCTATAACGTTTTGCATCCAAACACGGCCTTCCTCTTGGAATTTGCTCTTGAACAAAAAAGATGGCATGAAATAGACCTCTTGAATGACATTTTTAAACTTTAACCATTCAAAATATCCAAAAATTGAGAGAGTTATGAATTGTTGAAGTTGGCAAAAAATCATGAAATGACCTATAATCGTTTGTATCCTTTAGACATCCTCAATCCATATTCTCAC
Source organism: Vicia faba (assembly GCA_948472305.1). NCBI lineage: Eukaryota > Viridiplantae > Streptophyta > Magnoliopsida > Fabales > Fabaceae > Vicia > Vicia faba. Next base: position 1,407,690,340 of record OX451739.1, read on the forward strand.
TTTTCATATAAAAGAAGGAATAAAGTTCACATCCTCAAGATAATTGTGGAAAAAGGGTGGGCTCAAGGTGATAAAAATTGACAAATTATGATCATTTGAAGTCACACATGGGAAATTTGGGGTTCATCTGGAGGACTTGTAATCTTTCTTCATCATCAAGTTTCTTCCACATGAAAACTCCTTGAAACTTTTGAAGTGATTTGTTAATAACCATTTGAAGAGAAGGATGTTTTTTGAATCACTTAAAAATACCAAAATATGAGCAAGATATACTTCTTTGAAGTTCAAAACCCTAGCTCCTAGATCAAGAAAATGCTTTGAGGAACTTTGACAATTTTAAACAATCTTCTTGTAGCAACACTTTTGCTTTATAGATAGAAGTTGTTGAGGATGATAATGAGAACTAATAGCAACCAAAACCACTTCCATATCTTGAGAATTGAGAGAAATATGCACTTGTGACCAATGGGAACAAAGCCTTGTCCAACCATGACAGTTTCTTCAATCAACCCCTTGTACTTTTGAATAAATTTTGATAACTTTGAAATATAGTGAACCAAAATAAACCTTTCCATTCCATTTCTTCCAAAACAACTTCAATGGTGAGGTTTGAATTTCTCAAGCTTTATTGACTAGGGCATGGAAATAAACTCATGAACCTATGGATCAACTTGCTAAGCCACATTGCCTTTACCTACATTATTAACAACTAAGACAAACCAACATTGAATTTTATTAATTAAAAGGAAAGTCAAAACAAAACATGCATGATCACAAAAGAAAAACAAGTCAAGGTGCTTGGTGATTCCTCAAAGAGCAAATCCAAAGATATGGAGGAGAACCAAAAGCCCTAATATGATCTTGTTGTGATTGAATCAATATGGTATGATGAAGGGATCTTAGGGTCAAAAATTGGGGTACAACAACTTCCACTGTCTGTGGGACTTCCTCGAAATGCTGAAATGGAGTTTCAATGAATTCACCATCCATCTCCATGTATCTGAAGGAGTTCAAGTGACTGACCATATATTCCTCCTCTCCATGTACAATAATGATTTTTCCCTTGGTTGGGTATTTCAGCATCTGATGTAATGTAGAGGTGACGGCACCAGTGTCATGAGTCCAAGGTCGGCCCAATAAGCAGGAATAGGAAGGGAAAATGTCTATTACATATAAAGTTAAATCAAAGGTTCGAGTTCCAACTTTTATGGGGATGTCCACATCCCCATGCACCATTTTTTTTGAAACGTCGAAGGCCCTTACCACTATGTTGCTGGGTTTTAAAGTCAGACCTTCACAATCTAGTCTATCTAAAGCCTTCTTAGGCAGCACATTCAAAGACAAACCCGTATCAACCAAGACATGGACCAAAGTTTTTCCATTGCATTCGACAAAGACATGTAACGCCTCGTTGTTTTTCCTCCCTCAAGGTGTCAGGTCAGCATCAGAAAAGCCTAAACCATTATCAGCGGTAAAGCTGGCCACACAGTCTTGGAACTGATCAACAGAGGTTTCTTGAGGCACGTGGGCAGTTTTAATAAATTTCACCAAGGCCCTCGCATGAGCCTCGGAGCACAACAATAAAGCCAACATGGAAATCTTGACGGAGTCTGCCCTAGTTGTTCGAATACATTGTAGTCGCTTCTCTTTATAATTTTCAGGATTTCTTCCATCTCCTTTTGGGAGGCCTCTGGGATAGATACTGATTGCACCTTCATCTGGACAGGCTCAACTAGAATGCCTTTTCCCCGAGTCTCGGTCGACTCGGTGGTAGGGGCGTCAGTAGGGGTATCCACATGAACTATAGTAGTATCAATAGGAACAGAAACATGGATGATCACAGGATCGGTAATAGTTTTTGGAGGAGCAATCTCGGGTGAGAATACTATGCCACTTTGGGTTATCTTGCTGGTTCCCGCAATGTTGCCGATGTCGGGGTCAACCTTCTCAAGAATCAAGTCTTCATCAGCCAGCCAATCTTGCTTGATACCGTGATAGTAGACGCCGCCCCCATAGTTCCATGGGACAGTTTTATCTGATGAGTACGGGACTGGCCCTGGCATAGTAATTATCAGTGGAGCCACTTTAGGAACAAATGTAATCCTAACAGGTCTTTTGGTGGAGACCCTTGAAGGATTGGCGAAAATGGTTACTATTGAAACATCCTTGTAAAAAATGGTTAGAACGGGAGTCTTTTCAAACAAAATCTCTTTGTCATCCATTAGGCGCTGGACACCTACTTTCAATAAATGACAACTAGTTGGTAGGGATAAATAGAGGTGGCAGCTTTCGTCATAGCCCGGAAATAAACCGGCCATCAATAGATTCCTCTTGATAGTCAGGAGAGGAGTAACAAGTTCATCAATAGCAGTAACAAACATATCATCTTCGATAGCGTTAACATCACGGTCATGCTTGGGCATAGGAGCGGTTATAACATTTGGGATCTCGCGAGCATCAAATTCAATTTCTTTTGCTTCGAGAAGGTCTTGTACCTTATTTTTCAAAGCCCAACAGTTATTAGTATCATGGCCTGGACTTTCTGAATGGTAAGCACATCGAGCATTAGGGTGATAATGAGGAGAGGTTGTATTCGGATTCTTCGGGGCTTCCTTCAAAGTTACCAGATTAGATCTCAACAAAATGTGGCAGGACTTGAGATAGTGTCGTATTAATCCGGGTAAATTGTCTTACCGGTCTTTCCGTTCTAGGCTGATTGCTCCTTTGTTGAGTAGGTACAGGCTTAAGGATCATGACGGCCCCTACCGTTGGACGGTGTTCAATTCTGTCTTGATTCCTTTGAGGGTACAAAACACCAACTTCTTTCTTCCCAATAAATGGTTTTCTCACGGCACCATAGGATGCGTCTTTTTGGATCTTCCCACTCTTAATCCCAACTTTCACTCTTTCCCCAGTCAAGATTAATTCAGTGAAGCCTGCTGAGGAGCTTCCAATTAGATGATTAAAGAAAGGACCGGACAGGGTACCTAAAAACATGTCTACTAGCTCTCTGTCAGATAGGGGAGGTTGGACTCTTCCTGCTAAGTCCCTCCATTTCTGAGTGTAGTCTTTGAAACCTTCGCTTAAAACCATAGCCATACTGTGGAGTTGAGTACGGGTGGGAGCAAGGTCTGTATTATACTGATACTGTTTATAAAAAGTAGCGGCAAGATCTTCCCAATTATAGATATTGGCCCTTTCTAGATGATAGAACCAATCTAGCTGAGTCCCGGATAGACTATCTTGAAAGAAGTGGACCCATAAATCTCTGTCAGCAGTGTGAGGCTGTATTTTTCTCACATAGGATCGGAGATGCATTTTGGGACACGAAACCCCTCCGTACTTAGCAAACACTGGTGCCTTAAAATTTGGTGGAATAACAATCCCAGACACCAAACCCAACTCCTCAAAGTCCAGCCTGGGCACTTTCTGAATCTCCATTGCACTTAGACGCTCTTCCAGATGTTTGTATTTATCGTCAGCCGGAGGATACTGCTCTTCAGAGTAATCTTCTTCTTCTTCCTCTTCTGATTCTGGCTGGGAAGTCACTTCCTTGCCTTTCCCTTCTTGATTATCCTTTTCACCAGATGATGTTGCGAAGTCTAGGGTCCATCTGGCTGACCCTGGGAACCTTCTTCCTAGATTCAGAACACCAGTTGCTTTCTTTGCTTTCTTATTCTTTTCTTCAATCAGCAAAGTTTTCAAATCCTCTTTTCCTTTGGCTAGAGTCAAGAACATCTGTTGAAACTAAGCATTCTGCGCCTGGAGGTCTTTCATTATCTGCTCAAGATCCATCTTACTGAAATAAACAGTAGAAAGATAAGGAGACTTGTGGTAAGAAACCTGCTTATGTTATGATGAATGAAGATGTATATGCAATGATTTCTAGGAATTTTAGGGACTTAAGTTTGCTTTAGACCAAAAAGGAACACAAGTTATATTAATAAATCAAAGTTTGAGTACATCATGCCTCTTTGGTCTTACAATGAAAGAAATGAAAATACAAAAATCTAAGACAAAAAAGTTGAGCGCATCCTCTTTGGTGCGATGTAGGCGTTCAGGCTCCACTCCTCATGAAGCTACTTGGTGAGTTCCAAAACCTTCTTCTCGCTGGCGTAGAATTGGGCCTCAAAAGTGTCTTGCTCCCCTTTAAGTTGTATCTAATCCCTTTGCAAGTCTTTGAGAGAGGTGGGCATGTTAGGATGAAGGATAGTATATGGGACATCTCCTTCCACAACAAGCTCTATGATAACTGGGAGAATAGAGGGGTAAGGCATCATAAGACTTTGAGCACAAGCTCGTACCCCTTTGAGATAAGGCTCAAGAGGGATGCAATTCTTGTGCCCCAGTGTCTTGCTATCAACTTTATGTACCATGCCCCAAGCTCTCATGAACCTTTTATGGTAATCCTGAGCATCATTCTCGTAGTCGAAGACGATTCCTTGAATAAGTGCATCATGAGGACCATCCCTTCTTGCACATCCAAATTGTCGTAATGCCAAACAAGGATTGTAAGTGATTCCTCCCCTAATGCCTAAGAGAGGGACATTAGGGAATTCTCTGCATCGATCAATGATGGTAACATTCTCCGAGGATCGGGGACACCAATGAATGCCTGAATGTGTAAGAGTCATCAGCCTTTGAGACCATCTCAAACCTTGTTCATTCTTCAAGACGGATCGGGGTAGGTGCGAAATAAACCACCTAGAAAAAAGAGGTGTTCAACATAGAAGAGTTCCTCTCCTATTTATAGTGCGAGTATGCAACAAATGTATGGTATCTCCAAGCATGGTAGGTACTGCATTACGTGACAGGAAAATCTTAACCGCATTCACATCTATGAGCTGGTCCGGATTAGGAAACAATACCAAACCATAGATGAGAAGGGATAACACTTATTCAAAAGCTTGTAAGTCCAGGGTATCCCAGAAATGATGAGTTTTCTCAAACAAGAACTTAGCCAAAAAACCTTTGACACCTCTCCTGGTTTCCCAATTTGCTACTATGTCAGACCGTTGTAAGGATAGAGCTTTGGAAATATCTTCAGGTTTAGGGTCTCTTTCCATACCATTGAAAGGTACCTCATTAAGGATAGGCACCCCCAATAGTAGAGAAAACTCCTCCATAGTAGGCACTAACTGGTAATCCAGAAAAGTGAAGCAGTGATGGAGAGGGTCAAAGAACTGAAAGAGCACTTTTAACATTTCTTCATCAGGGGTTGAAATGACCAAGATGAGAAGCCTACCATGTCTTTTTGTGAATGGATAGCTTTCGGGAACCCTTGATGCCAAATCCTTAAGCTGAGGAGGTACTTTTACAAGACTGATTTGGATAGTGAATATGTGGTCGAGAGTCATGTCCTATAAAACAAGAAAAAAATAAACCCTAAGAATCCTTGAAATGGTTAGTATGACATGTTATGTTATGATGTCATGATTATGCTCAGGTATAGAAGATATAACAAGCACAAGAAAATCACACAAAGACATTAGGTTTAAGGCTTGCATGGATTTTAAGGTGATACCCTCTTGAAGTTGGATTGGTTCAACCTGTCCTAAATATAGTAACCGAGTTCTAAGGGATCTCAATATCATCGATCTTTCCCCCAAATCTTGTTCCGATAGACAATTGACTTGCCACCAAACAAAACTCAAGGGTCAAACCTCAATGAGTGTAGTATCGAGTATCAACCGACTTTGGGTTTACACCAAAGACAGCTATCTCACTACGTACTGAAAGCCAAGTTGGTCAATTAAGGTGCTAAAGTCAGTTGACGCTTTATGATACCACGCAGCGGCCACGTATTCTCCTTGATTACTCAAGGGCTACTGGTACACACTATCATACCCCAATTTTTGACCTAAGATTCCTGCTTCATCTGCATTATTTTTTATACACATCAAGGTCACAGAATATGGTAGGTTTCAAACGCTTCGCCTTCGAGCTTTGACTGTGTAGAGATTATCGAGTGTTGTGAGCATTTTATCTTATGAATGACTAACCACTAATCAAGCACGAAGTGTATGCTTTGTTGTTTTGTTTTCATGTGCAGAAAATAAGTCTGAAAGAAGAGCATCAGACGTTGTACATCGATTAGGATTTCGAGTCTCGCCAGAAATGCTGTTATTTGTTAATTTCCAAAAGACTGATTCATCAAAAGAATTTCAGAGAATTGTGCGTTTATTTCCACACTCTGTCCAACGGATGGTCTCCGTTTTCTCCGAATATTTTTCAGGAAGAACAGTCGAAGTTCTACTGACTTTGGTTCATGTGTGTTTCACATTATTCTAAGATATAGAAAACCAGGCTACACCATCATTTTTTTGATTTCTTCGACCAGAAGTCATCTGCAAATTTTCTCATGACGCGAGGTGAATTTCCTCAAAATGGGATAATTAAATTCAAAACCGTTCTAGAAAAATTTATTTGGAATATTCAGAATATTTGAATTTTCTTTATTTTGAATTCGAGTGATAATTATAGAGGAGCTATCAAGAGATCTCATCCAAGAATATTAATTTATCACATGAAATATTTATTCAAGATTATTTTTGTGATTATTTTGGGGGATCTACATCATGGTTATTTAAATACATGGAGCATTATTTCAAGAAGTTAATGGGGAATTCTATTTAATTACATGAGGAATTCTATTTGATTACAAAATTAATCCATGTGATTTATTTGGATCTCTATTACAAAAGTGCAAGATTAAAGTCTAAGGCTTGCATTATTATTTATTCATCATTCAACAATTCATCCAAGTATTATTCAATTATTTCCCAAATTCAAATGGAAGAACTTGGAATTTTATCAAGATATATCAAGATTCATGTTTATATGAAGATTCAAGATTATTTATAACTACCAAAGGAATTGAGAATATATTGAAGAATACATGTTTATTCATGTTACAATTTATTTGAGTTATTATTACAAAGTTGCAAAGAAGATACAAGTTTGTACAAAATATATTTTCAACACTAAAGAATTCAGCCCAACAAAGTTGCTAATGCAGTCCATTTTGCAACCCATTTTCAAGCCCAATTTTGTTGCGTTTTTACTGGTCAACAAGGCTACAAACAGCCTGAAAAAATAGCAAAGAAAAGATGCTGTAAAATGCTACAAACAGCCTGAAAAAACAGCAACATACAACAACCCCAAATGCTGCCAAAATCTGTTGTAACCTGCATCAAAGTAGCCACAGATTGCATCAAAATGGTTAAAATAAATTGTATGAACAAAGCATGAAAACAGCTTTCCAAAACAGTTCAAATCTCTACTGTTTTCCCCCCTAAAACCCCACACACTCCACTATAAATGGAGGCTTTTGTCAACACAAAATGGAGGAGAGAAGTCAAAAATTCAGCAAGTGAGAAAAACAGAAAAAATAGAGTTTTATTCTAAAGTTTCAGCAAGAGTGAAAAAACAAAAAAAAAAGTTTTGTTCTAAAAAATTCAGCAAGGAAGAAAACATAGCACTCAAGAAAAATTACTATTTTTAGAAGCCCCATCGGAGAGGCTCCGATAGATATTATTCTCTTCCTCCTCCCTATATACTGTTGCATATATTCATGTTTAAACCGTCTATTATGCCACTTTTTTTTGCCATACGATGCTTGCTTTCTCATTACTTTCCTTGTTGTATTTTTGTGATTGATTGCTGCAATTTGTTACATTTCGAAAATGTTAGTATTAATAAATACCAAAAAGAAAACAATTTTTTAAAAGAATATCAGAATAAATTGTAGAAGATTATTTTATGTGATTCCGCAAATCCTAACACTTGCTATCCAAAACATAGAACCTGCATAATCAATACAACCTGTCATCCAAAAACGTCAAGTCTGTAAAAAACTTAGAACTTGTTAACAGTTTAACCTGCCCAAACCATAAAGCTTGTTAAAAAACCTTAACCTTGTCAAAACTGTAAAAACCAATTAAACCTCTCAAAACCAGTTAACCATAGAACAACATAAAACCAGCCTAACCTGTTAAGAACATTGAACTTGTTCCAAAACCGAACCCTGTTGTTACCAAAACATTAGGACCTGCTATTACCAAAACAATAGGATCTGTTGTTGCAAAATCTTAAAACCATTAGAATCTGTCAAAATAGCTTAACCCATTCAAAAACCAAGTTCTTAAAACCAGCTTATATGTTCTAAAAACCTATAGAACAAATTAACCCTTTAAAAGCGTATAACCTGCAAAACCAAAACGCAACCTGTTCAAAGTCAGTATAACTTGCACAAACCTTAGAAATTTTTGAAACTGAAACCTTTGTACAAATCTTTAAAACCAAATAAAACATCAAATCTGCAAATCTTCCCAAAACCGCTGTCCACTACACAACATCAATAGCCCCTCTATTTTGTGCTCTGTAAATTAACTATAATACCTCCCCTAATCACTTAAGCCATAGCCTTACCACCCTTCCTTCATTACGTTAAATCCTCACGCTGCACCTCAATCCATCACATCTCCTTCTTCTTCCCAATTCCCGATTTCAAACCTCCACGCCCAGATTCCGTTCTCCTCCCAACCGACCATCACCCCATCACACTTCCCCGGAGTGGGACCCATTCCGATCTACTTTCCTCTTTTTACCCTTCCAACCCACACAGACATGAATCGCATCTTCCGTCTCTCAATCCTCCATGTCAAATGTAGCTCAAAGGCTTTCGAATTTCTGTAAATGTGATACTTATAGCATACTTGTTAATCTTATTACCATTAAAATTTTGAATTTTTGAATTGAAGTTATAGGGGGTTGTGGAAATTTTGGATTTGTAGATTTGTTTGTTGAAACTGTTGTTGTTGTTGATTGTGAAAAGGAGATGAGATGGAAAGAGAGAGAGGAAGATTGAAGCTGTTTGGTGAGGAAAGGAAGATAAATCTGTTGACAGAGAGAAGAGGGTAACCCGTGATTTAGAGAGAGAGAGAGAGAGAGAGATTTTTTATTTATTTTTAGTTTTTCTTTATTTGTTTGTTAATAATATTAGTTTGTTTTCCCAATGTGTACAGCATGTTAGCCGCGCGACGTCTCTTCAATTACGTTAAGGTTTCCACCTTTTTCTTCTTCCTTTCATTCCAACCCGGTTGGCCCATTGGGCATGTTTTGGTCCAGCTTCAATACCATTTTTCCTTTATGTTTTAATTAAACTCTTAGTAATAACGAATAAGCCGCTTGGTTCATTTGGCAAGGTGGTTGATAATAATTCAGGAGGAGCGCGGGTTTGAATCTAGGATGGGACGTTTTTGCTGTTTCTTTTAACATTATCTACGTTATTCCATCTTGTTAATTATTATAAAAAACACATAAAAAACATGTTTAATTAGAGTTCATCTTTTATTTAATTTTGTCAACATACTATTAGTTTTTATTTTTATTTTGTGTTGTTGTTTATTTAATTATTCAAAAAGTACATGTTTCGTGATTTAGTTTTTGTTATTTGTTTAATTATTAAAAATCCATGATGTTATAATTTAGTCTTTATGTAATTTTGTTTATTTAATCGTTAAAATGCATGCTAGTATGATTTAATTTATATTAGTTAACTATTCAATTATAATTTTAATTAATCGATCGTTAATCTGTATATCTTTCGTCCGTCTCCATCCAAGGGAATTGTTTAATTTTTGTCGACTTCATGTCATCAAACACATCGTGCGAATACCCTCATTCATCTTTCGTTTATTATTTTGTTAAAAAACTTAAGATAATTTTCCCAAATATTCAATTTTTTTAAACTCACACCTTTTAAGTCAAAACTTCGATGTTAGGTCGTCGTATCTTCAAAAACTCGTCCATACCCATTTTTGGCCAAACAAACCATTTTTAATCGAACAAACAATTTTAATAAATAGATATTTCAAAAGGTTCCTATAGGATACTATAGATACATTGGGTGCTAATACCTTCCCATTGTATAACCAACCCCCAAACTCTATATCTCTTTTCAAAATGCCTTGTATTTTCATTACTTATTAGTATTATTTTACATTGCATATTTTAGGGTTTTATTTCGCTCTTTTCCCTTTTCCCTTGGAAATAATAAAGTGCGGTGGCGACTCTTGCTTTTGTGAGACGATTTAATTAATAGCTCGATCTCCGATTTACCCCGCTACATTTTTTATCGCTACAGAATGGGCAACTCTGCTGGGGAAAGATTGACCTCCTGCTGGTCCATCCCTAAGTGGGTTAAGCCTAGTTTGTTTTATCTGTTTTATTATTATTTGATTGTTTGATTATATGTTTATATACCCGAACTAAGTTACACTTAAGAATAGGACGGGCGATATAGTCATGTTAACTTTGAGGGAGTAATCCCGGAGAAGGAGGCATGAAATCCCCCACTTAGTGGAAGGCCCTTTTGAACGTAGTATTTGTTTACCGAGTAATCGGGAAGACATTATTATTTTCGACCTGGGAGCCAGAGAAGCTGAGAACCGTAGAACCCTAAACCATCTTGGCCTTTTAGGTGTAGCACGGAGACTATAACAGAGTAATTCAGAAGTAGTTGTTACGCGATGCTACGCCCGGATGAGTTTCTCTTGTGAATATTGCTAATTATTGAGTAATCAAGATGTTGGTAATATCCGAAGGAGGAATGTAGACTCTGGGAACTCTTAGAACCTTGTCTTGTAGGTGTGATTAAACCGTTAGTACATACCTTGGGGTGGGCTTTACCTTTGACTCCATGCTCGAAGCGTTGAACCTTTGAACCCCATATTTGTGAACTTATGTGTGATTGTTGCATTATCATTCATCCATACATCCATAAACATTTTTTGTAAAACATGTTTTCAAGGAACTTAAGAATGATTTTTGCAGACATCTCAGGTACTATTATTATGGAGTTTGGAAGAAGAAACACTCGAAGTTATAGTTTTAAGGAGCCTGAGATTGAAGAGCTGTAGACTTTGATTCCTAAGATCGAGAACCCGACGAAGTTTCAAAAGAAGTATGGATCCATTATACCTCTCATGAAGCGCAAGATGAAGGAAGGCATCCTTAGTACGTTGGTCCAATTCTATGATCCATTGTATCGATGCTTCACCTTTCCTGATTACCATTTAATGCCCAACTTAGAAGAGTACTCCTATATACTTGGTTTTCCGATCATCGATTTTATTCCTTTTTCTGGCTTAGAAGAGGAGCCCAAATCTCACGAGATAGCGACCATCACCCACTTGAGGAAGTCGGAGATAGAGGAGAACATGACTACCAAAGGGGGAATCTGAGGCTTATCTGTGCAGTTTTTGTTGAAGAAAGCTCATCATTTCTTTGAGATAAAAGATACTATTTCCTTTGAAGATGTCTTTGCTTTACTCGCTTATGGCCTATTCTTGTTCCCTAACGTTGATAAGTTCGTGGATATCAATGCCATCAGAATCTTCTTGATTGGAAATCTGGTCCATACACTTCTAGGAGATACCTATTACTCCATCCATCTTTGAAACTCCTATCAAGGAGGGATGATTATTTATTGTGCACCGTTGCTGTATCAGTGGTATGTTTCTCATCTACCTAGGTCTGATGTTTTCTGGGATCTCGAGAAGGAACCACGATGGGCGCCAAAAATTACGGCTCTCACTCATTCTGACATAGATTGGTATAATCGAGCTTACTATGACGTGAAGATCATCGATAGTTGTGGTGCTTTTCCTAACGTGCCTCTTCTTGGTACGAAAGGAGGAATTAACTATAATCATGTTCTCGCGTGCCGTCAGTTTGGATACCCGATGAGGGACAAGCCGAACAACATCCATGTGAGTGGTTTCTTTCTACAAGAAGGACAAGATCACCAAGCATCTAAGGAGGAGATTGCAAGAGCTTGGCGTCACATCCATATAAAGGGGAGAGACATGTTAAGACAGATAGGTGTTGTTTCTTTGGAGCCTTACCTACAATGGGTTCGTGCTAGGGATTATGCTCTCAAGATGCCTTATAACCCCGAGAAACCTTTATTCCCTGCTGTTGCATCATCATCTGTTGATATCCCTATCGAGAACATGGGAGAATACCTAGGAAATCTGGCTAGGCTGAAGTCCGAGAGAGATGCTTGGAAGGAAAAGTATAATATGTCGGAATACGAGAATAGGGTCCTGACTTGACAACTGAAGGAAAAGGAGGATTTTCTATTTATTCAAGATGGTTGGTTTATTGATCATGATGAGAAGCTTCGTCAAAAGGATGCATTACTCAAGAAGTATGCTAATGAAAGGAAGAGAAAGAAGGAAGATTCGGTAAGCGTTGCTCTTGTTCCTAATCCACGGAAGGAAATCATTGATCGACTAGAAGCTGAGAAGAAAGAGATGAAGGACTTTTATGAAGAGAAGATTAGGAAGCTCCAGTTACAGTTGGCATTTGGTCCTTCCTCTGATGATTCTGAGTGACCTTTAGTTCTTAGTTTTTTATTATTTTTACTGATGTCATTTTGTAAAACTCTGTAAAAGGGCTTCATGTTCCAAAGATGTAATTTACTGCTTTTATTATTGGGTTGTTGTCCCAAAGTTGTAATTTATTGTTTTGTTGTTCCAAAGTTGTAAGTTGTAATTTACCGCTTTGATTAATGAAATGATTTTTTGTTGTTCCAAATTCATTTACCATTGATGTGTGCAAAGTTATCAAAGTTCTAAAGTTCCTTGAAAAAACTATCAAATGATCATTTGCATCGCATATCATGCATCATCCAACATTCCACTTCACATGTTTTCTAGAGTCTTATCCTTGTTTCTTTTTCCACTCTGATAGATTGTCAAGCTGTCTCATCGGTACGATACCCGAGCCAATCGTCAAAGGAAGATGGAAGATCTGGAACAAGAAAACCATGAGCTTCACGAAGAGGTTGCTACTCTACATGTCAGAATGGAAAAGTTAACTGCGCTAGTGGAAAGCTTGATGGCTGCTCAGAATCAGCCATCGACTTCAGCTGCTGAGATTCAAACTTCAACTACTGTGGTTTCTGAGATTGTCACCGCTCCAACGTCTGTGACTCAAGTCAACTCTCTGCTTCAACACCAAATTCCAAAAGGTTTTCCGTGGGGAATGCCTTATAACTTCATGCCAGAAGGGTATCAGCCTGCCGTACAACCTTTGATTCAACCCGCTGTGTCCTTTCCTCAACCGGAGACAACTACTGTGCCGCCTGTAATCCTTCCTGTTGTACCTTTCCCTCAACCACTGATTACTACTATCGCTCCTGTGGTTCATTCTATTCCATACATGAATGAACCTGCTTATCATGCTGAACCTGCTGAAAGTCTGGGTCTTTTCGATAGAATGGAGGAATTTCAAGACCAGTTTCAAGAGATGCAGAGGGAAATTAGAGCGCTGAAAGGAAAAGATTTGTTTGGAAAGAATGCTCATGATTTGTGCTTAGTTCCAAATGTAAAGATTCCAGTCAAATTCAAAGTGCCAGACTTTGAAAGGTACAAAGGTGACTCGTGTCCGCGGAGTCATTTAACCATGTATGTAAGAAAGATGTCTATATATTCTGATGATCATAATTTGTTAATTCACTACTTCCAAGACAGTTTGACTGGTGCCGCTCTAAAATGGTACATGGGTTTGGATAGCACCCGGATCCGTAATTTCAACGATCTTAGTGAAGCTTTTGTTCGCCAGTATAAGTACAATGTCGACATGGAGCCGGACCGAGATCAACTCCGGGCGATGTCCCAGAAAGACAGAGAGTCCTTTAAAGAATATGCCCAGATGTGGCACGAGATTGCTGCTCAGATTTATCCCCCTCTTGAAGAGAAGGAAATGACAAAGATCTTCCTGAATACTTTAGGTTCTTTCTATTATGAAAGAATGATTGCAAGCGCACCCAATGATTTCACCGAGATGGTGAGTATGGGTATGCGGATGGAAGAAGGAATTCATGAGGGACGTTTGGTTAAGGAAGGAATTCCATCTAGTAGTGTCAAGAAGTTTGGAAGTGTTTTCCCTAAGATGAAAGAACAGGATGTCAGTGTAATTTTTCCTGGGAGACCAAGGAGAGGCTATTCACGTGTTGCGGCAGTCACTCCGGCTGTCCGCCCAACAATGGTGACCCCAACTCATCAAACCCCACCAATTCAGAAACGACAATTTCAACAGTAGCCTCGACAACAGGCTCATCAATTTAATAACCAGAATCGTTCACCAAATAAACCGCAATTTGATTCCATTCCCATGACTTACACTGAGTTTTTCCCCGCTCTGATCAAGAAAAACCTCATAACGACGAAGCCTCCTCCTATCGCACTGAATAGTACTTCTCCATGGTACAAGGCAGATCAGTTCTATGCGTATCACCAAGGGTCACCGGGGCATAACATTGAAAATTGCTTTGCTTTAAAGGCGGATGTACAGAGGTTGATTCAGAATGGTATTTTGTCTTTCAAGGATGTTAACCCGAATGTTAGAGATAATCCTTTGCCTCGACATGGGTCAGCATCAGTGAATATGGTGGAAGGTTGTCCGGGAAAGTTTCGAGTTTTTCAAGTTGAGCACATAAGAGATTCGTTGATCAGGTTACATCAAAGCTTAAGAAGACTCGCCTTCTTTAAGCATCGGTATGATTATGATGTTTGTGAATTTTGTTCAATAGAGGTTGATTGCCCTATCATGAAGGAGGATATTCAAAAATTGTTAGATCAGAGGGTTATAACTATTACACGTTGTTGTACCCCAAAATTTGCCCTCCCATATTCTTCAAAGTTTTGACAAGCATCATCTCAATTTGCTCAAGTCTTCTCAAGGGCTACACAGTAAACCATTCTCCTAAGCCAGTCAAACTAGGGTTTTGGTTCTTGCAAAGAAAGTTGAGGTTTTGAAGGGCTCAATCAAGTCCCATATGCTCATATACATTGTCAAGCACCTACATGTCAAGTTTCAAGGCTCACAAGGTCAAGTTGCACAGTCAAAGGTCCTAGTTGCTCCACAATCAACTGTAGGGGTAAAATGGTCATTTGGCAGTCAAAAGTCAAAAATTTTGGTCAACATCTTATTTTGAAGCCACAATCATCATTTGATCAAGTCTTGATCATGATTCCACAAGAATGGCTCAAAAATCATCAAGATGCAAAAGTTTCCATTTTTGGACAGCTGAAAAGTCAACTGTAACTTGACCAAGGCATAACTTTTTCATGGTTCATCAGAAAAATCCCATCCAATGCTCATCTTGAAGGGGAAGACATTTCCTACAACTCATCTTCACATTCCAAGTCCAAGAAATGATCTCACAAAAAGTTATCAATTTCAACATTATAGGTCATTTTCAAAAGTCAACAAAAAGGCACTTTGAGTCAAAGACCATAACTTGAGATTGGTAAATCAAAATGACATGGGACCAAAGACATTGGTTAGAGGACTTCAAGACCTTTCCAAAATGTCTAAGAACATGTTCATAGCTTTAAAATTGAGCAAGATATGCATTGGAGAAGTTGGAAAATTTTTGTGAAATGGCCAAAGTCAATTATCCTTGAAAATTCATTTTTGACAAAAGGGGCCCACTTTTTCCACTTGATTCAGCTTGGCCATGCCTCCCACGTGTCCCACAATTTATTTCAAGATTAAAAATTAATTTTTCCATTTTTATTTGATTTTATTTGATTTAATTCATTTTAAATCTTTAAAATTCAAATAAAAATCAAAGAAATTAATGGAGGGATATATTTTGTGTTGATTAGCCTTAATACACCTTGAAATACCTTCCAAATTCGTGCATGGCCTATTATGGGCATAAAAATTCAAATTTTCACAAATATGGCAAATGGTTCAATGTTGGTTATGGAGGAAATCAAGAACATAATTGCATAAGCTTAATGACCATTATTTGGATTGATACACATTTCATTACTATATATACAAGCCTTCCCAACCTCATTCAAAAAAGAGTGTGTGAAGAAACGGCCAAGAGCAAAACCAAAAATTATTCAAAAAGTGAGAGTTCTAAAACATAGTTGCGAGCATCTTCAGATCAAAACAAGCACGTGGCTAAAGCAACCTTTGCCAAGTCCTGAGACTCATACCGCGCTGTAAGTTCTTCCCAGGTCCCCCATAATTCTCATATCATTTTTGTTAACGCGTTCTTGTGCAGTTTCTCAAGTAGTTTCCACCATAAGCCTCACCCATCCAACAAGCCAAGTGTCATTGGAGGCAGATCTAAAGGCCCAAAACGCAAGAGTACTATGCTCTGGAGTCAGCGCATGCGTAGGCAACCGAAAAAAGTCAAATAAGGCTTCTTGTTGTTGGGCCAGAATTACTTCAGAAAACCTCCATGAAGGCCATCTCACCCCCCTTGGGTTTATTTACTTTTTTCTTATTTTATTTTGTTTTGTCATTTTCTTTTCTTTTATTTATTTGCCTTATTTTATTTGTTTAATAATTAGCATAATTAACACATTTTCATAAAAAAAATCAAAAAAATGTGTAAATAAACAATAGTTAACATTATTATTATTATTTTATTTGTAAATAAACAATAATTGAATTAGTTTTTTTAATTAGGCCATTTTAATTCCTTTTCTTAAATAATTAAAATAGATCTAGAATTAGGTTAACCTAGAATTTTATTTCTTTTTTTATTTTATTTCATAAAAAACTAAAAAAAAAAAAAAAATTTCTTTTAATCAAATTAATTAATTAGTCATAAATTAGTTTTAATTTCATTTTAATTACAAAAAAAGACCAAAAAATCAATTTCTTTTCTTAAAAGGGTCAACACCCTTAGACATTCCCGATTAATTTATTCGCGCGCATTTACTTTATTTGATTATCATGTAATTGCCTTCAAGAATGTAATAGTTAAATAGGTTTATCGCTTTATTTAATTTTCGTACTCATTTACTAAAAAACGGGTCTTTGTAATTTTTGGCGATGTATAGACCCGCTCCTTGTAATAGCGTAGGATTTATGTTTCCGAAATTTACTTTCCGCACCCCTTAACTGTTAACTTGCATGAAAGAATGTATGTAAATAAAAACAACTCGTAGCTCACTAATTAACAAGATAAACGTTAACTGAATACAACATACAAATACACACACCACTTCTAGGGTACGCCTCACTTGTTGCCTTCGAAACGTGGTCGTCAAGTATAGGATGTTTTAGCGGTCCTTATGTCCATGATCCAGTTGCCTCGAAACAGTTGCCTAGAAACAGTTGCCTCGAAACGGTTGCCTCGGATTAAAAAAGGATCAAGGATATAAGGGTAGCCTCTAAGGTGTCCTATTGTTGCTTCGGTGACCACACTGTCCCTACACTCGAATTGACCCGAACACCTCCAACGGTGGTGCTACCTACCTCTCAATGGTGGGATGGCACTACCTAAAGGACACTTACACAGCTTAATTCCTTAGGGTAGGTAGATGACTCATAGATACTTGCTCTTTCCAAAAATAAACAAAATACTTTTTACACCTTACACTTTCAAAAGCTTTCAAAACAATTTTTCAAACACTCTTGAGGACAGATACAAGAGTTATTCAGAAATCTTTCAAAGAAACTTTTTCAAGCCCACTCACATTTTGAAAAGCAAACATTTTGAAAACATAAGAGCAAGTACCTAAGAGCCCGTGGATAACCACGGATAGAAAGGGTGCTAACACCTTCCCTTTCTATAAATCTACCTCCCGAACCGAGAAACATTCTCATAAGGAATTTTGCTGTGCTTTTGTCCTTTCCATGTTGTAGAAAATAAAAGACGGTGGCGACTCTTGCTTCCGCGACATTTCGCGAAACCAGCTTACAAAACAGTCAGTTCTATTTCCACCGATCACACACGTGATAGAGATCCAGTTAATGAAGTGAAAGTTATAATACCATAATTCAACTTGCCTGAACCAGTAGAGATTATTTATGACAGTCATACTGCACCTGTTGCTCCTTTGATCATTTATCCACCTGGTCATGTGCCTTACAATTCGGACCAAGCCATACCCTACAAGTATAATGCCATAATGATTGAGAACGGGGGTAGAAGTTCCTATACCGTCAATGCCATCTTTTGTTAACATTGCTGATGTGAGCAGAGTAACAAGAAGCGGGCGTATCTTTGCGGCAGTACCTTTGAAAAGACCAGAAGTCCAAGTCAGAAGGCCTATACCGACAGAAATTCCAGCGAGGAATGTTGAACCCAGGGTTGAGGTAGGCCGATCCAATGAACCTATCCCACACCCCCGATGATGATGAGATCTTGAAGCTCGTCAAGAGAAGTGAATACAAGATTGTGGACCAACTATTGCAAACTCCTTCCAAGATTTATGTGCTTGCTTTACTGAGAGATTCTGGAGCCCATAGGGAAGCTTTGATGAAGGTCTTGGACCAGGCATTCGTAGATCATGATGTGAAGGTTGACCAATTTGATGGAATTGTGGGAAATATTACTTCGTGTAACAATCTTGGTTTCAGTGATGAAGAGCTTCCAGAGGAGGGAAGGAACCATAATATGGCTTTGCATATCTCAATAAGTTGTGGAAATGATACTTTATTAAGTGTGCTAGTAGATACAGGTTCGTCGTTAAATGTAATGCCCAAGACTACATTATCTCGACTTTCATATCAAGGTGCTCCCATGAGACCTAGTGGGGTAATTGTCAAAGCGTTTGATGGTTCTAGGAAGACTGTCATTGGTGAAGTGGATCTTCCTATAATAATTGGTCCTCATACCTTTCAGATCACTTTTCAAGTAATGGATATTCGTGCCGCCTACAGTTGCCTATTGGGTCGTCCATGGATCCATGATGCAGGGGCAGTCACTTCCACGCTCCATCAAAGATTGAAGTTTGTAAGGAATGGAAAGCTGGTAATGATTGGTGGAGAGCAGGCTATGGTGGTAAGCCACTTGTCATCTTTCTCTTTTATTGATTCTGATGAGGATGTTGGAACCCAATTCCAAGCTCTATTTGTTGCTAATAATGAAGTGAAGAAGCAAGGGACATCTATTTCTTCTTTTAAGGATGCGCGACGAGTGGTTGAGAGTGGTTTGGCTGAAGGTTGGGGCCAGGTGTTGACTTTGCCTGAGAACAAGTCTGGAGAAGGTCTTGGTTTTCATCCCGTGTCTACAAGAGTTAAGCAGGATACAGTTACCCGTCCGATACAAGAAGTTTTCCGAAGCGCAGGTTTTATCCATCTGACTCCGCCTGAAGTTGATGCCATAATAGGAGACGATTCTGAAGAGGATTTACCCGACTTTGTAACACATGGAGTGGTTTGCCAGAACTAGATTGTTGTTGATATTCCTGTTGTGATGCACATTTCTGAGTAATGCTTTATTTTATTTTTGAAAAAAAAAACCTTTCGCTCCGCCCAAGGCGAAAAAGTATTTGTGTTGGGCTATGTTGAAAATAAATCCTTTTGCTCTACCCAAGGCAAAAGAGAAGATGTCTGGGCTCTTTTGTTTCAAGTATTGCCAATCATGAATAAAAATGTTATTTTGTCCACTATTGTTTTTATGGTTCACTTTTTCTGGAAAATGGTATCGAAAATTAATTGGTAGTAATAGGGAAATATAATAATCTTTTTATATCTGTACAACATTCATATTAATCGATTTCTAAAATAAAGCATAATCATTTGTATAGATTAATCCATGACTTAACCATTGAAAACAATGATCCTATGCCCCCTCCCAACTTTGAATTCCCTGTGTTCAGAGCCGAGGAAGAAGATAGTGAAGAGATTCCTGATGAAATTTCCCGTTTACTTGAGCACGATGAAAAGACTATTCAGCCTTTTGAAGAGCCTATAGAGATGATCAATTTGGGTAATGAAGAAGACAAAAAGGAAGTCAAGGTCGGAGCATTGCTTATCCCATAGATCAAATAGAAAATGTTGGAGCTTCTCAGAGAGTATGTGGATGTGTTTGCTTGGTCCTACCAAGAAATGCCAGGTTTGGATAACAATATTGTGGAGCATCATTTACCGTTGAGACCTGAATGTCCTCCGATTAAGCAGAAGTTGAGAAGGACTTGTCCCGATATGGCTGACAAGATCAAAGAAGAAGTTCAAAAACAAATTAATACAGGTTTCCTTGTTACATCGGTCTATCCTCAATGGTTAGCCAATATAGTACTGTTGCTAAGAAGGATGGCAAAGTTCGGATGTGTGTAGACTATAGAGATCTGAATAGGGCTAGCCCAAAGGATGATTTTCCATTACCACATATTGACGTATTGGTCGACAGCACCGCAAAGTTCAAAGTGTTTTCTTTCATGGATGGTTTTTCTGGTTACAATCAAATCAAGATGGAATCAGAAGATATGGAGAAGACAACTTTCATTACACCTTGGGGAACATTTTGTTATCGGGTAATTCCATTTGGTTTGAAGAATGCTGGTGCAACGTACTAAAGGGCCATGACTTCTTTGTTCCATGATATGATGCATAAAGAGATAGAGGTTTATGTAGATGACATGATTGCCAAATCACAAACTAAAGAAGATCATTTGGAACATTTATTGAAATTATTCCAGCTTTTGAGAAAGTATAAATTTCGTCTGAATCCTAACAAGTGCACTTTTGGTGTTCGTTCTGGAAGACTTCTGGGTTTCATTGTTAGCCAATGAGGTATTGAGGTAGATCCTGATAAAGTCAAAGCTATTTTGGAAATGCCCGCACCTAAGACGGAAAAACAAGTAAGAGGATTCCTTGGGAGACTGAACTATATTTCTAGATTTATATCTCATATGACTACTACCTGTGGGCCTATTTTCAAGCTTCTCCGAAAGAACCAAGGATGTGTGTGGACAGAATATTGTCAGAGAGCTTTTGATAGCATCAAATAATATTTACTTGAACCTCCTATATTGATTCCTCCAGTGGAAGGAAGACCTTTGATTATGTACCTGACTATATTGGAAGATTCCATGGGATGTGTGCTTGGTCAACAAGATGAGACTGGAAGAAAGGAACATGCCATATATTATCTGAGTAAGAAATTCACAGACTGTGAGTCTCGATATTCAATGCTTGAGAAGACCTGTTGTGCTTTAGCTTGGGCTGATCGTTGTCTGCGCCAGTATATGATTAACCATACCACTTGGTTGATCTCAAAAATGGATCTGATCAAGTATATCTTCGAGAAGCCCGCCCTATCTGGAAGAATAACCCGTTGGCAGATGTTGTCATCTGAATATGACATTGAGTATCACACTCAGAAAGCAATCAAAGGGATTATTTTAGCCGATCAAATGGCTCACCAACCAATTGACGATTATCAATCCATCAAGTTTGACTTCCCAGATGAAGATGTTATGTACTTGAAATCTAAAGATTGTGAAGAGCCGTTACCTGAAGAAGGACCTGATCTCGAATCCTGTTGGGGTTTGATATTTGAAGGAGCTGTAAATTCTTATGGAAATGGAATTGGGGCAATCATCGTCACTCCCCGAGGTACTCATATCCCGTTCACAGCGAGATTGAAGTTTGACTGCACGAACAATATGGCTGAATATGAGGCATGTATTATGGGTCTCGAAGAAGCAGTGGATCTAAGGATCAAGATTCTTGATATATACGGAGACTCGACATTGGTAATTAATCAAATCAAAGGAGAATGGGAGACTCGTCATCCAGGTTTGATCCCTTACAGATATTATGATAGAAGATTGTTAACTTTCTTCAATAAAGTGGAATTACATCATATTCCTAGAGATGAAAACCAAATGGTTGATGCTTTAGCTACTTTGTCTTCAATGTTCCAAGTGAATGATTGGAACGATGTGCCTACAATCAGAGTTATGCGCCTCGACAGACCTGCTCATGTGTTCTCAGTAGAAGAAGTCATCAATGACAAACCGTGGTTCTATGACATTAAACGTGTTCTTCAAACTCAAGAGTACCCACCTGGGGCATCCAATAAAGATAGGAAGACGTTGAGGAGATTGGCAGGTAGTTTCTTCCTCAATGAAGAAGTATTATATAAAAAGAATTACGACATGGTCTTGCTCAGATGTGTAGACAGACATGAAGCAGACATGCTGATGCAGGAAGTACATGAAGGATCCTTTGGCACTCATGCCAACGGACATGCAATGGCTAAAAAGATGTTGAGAGCTGGTTACTATTGGATGACGATGGAATTTGATTGCTGCAAATATGTGAAGAAATGTCATAAATGCCAAATTTATGCGGACAAGATACATGTACCACCGACCCTCCTCAACGTTATCTCTTCACCTTGGCCTTTCTCTATGTGGGGCATTGATATGATTGGAATGATTGAACCCAAAGCTTTAAATGGTCATCGTTTCATCTTGGTATCCAGTGATTATTTTACTAAATGGGTGGAAGCAGCATCTTATGCGAATGTAACCAGACAGGTGGTAGTCAGATTTATCAAGAATCAGATCATTTGTTGATACGGCATCCCGAGCAAGATCATCACTGATAATGGTTCGAATTTGAATAACAAGATGATGAAAGAGCTTTGTGAAGAGTTCAAGATCGAACTTCATAATTCTTCTCCCTACAGGCCGTAGATGAATAGGGCTGTTGAAGCTGCTAATAAGAACATCAAAAAGATTGTCTAGAAGATGGTGGTAACTTATAAAGATTGGCATGAAATGCTTCCGTTTGCTTTACACGGATACCGTACTTCAGTTCGAACTTCAACAGGCGCAACCCGTTTTCCCTAGTTTATGGCATGGAAGCAGTACTCCCCGTGGAGGTTGAGATTCCTTCTATGAGAGTTTTGATGGAAGCTAAACCTTCTGAGGCTGAATGGTGTCAAAGTAGATATGATCAGTTGAATTTAATTGAATAAAAGAGATTGACAGCATTGTGTCACGGTCAACTATATCAGCAAAGAATGAAGAAGGCTTTTGATAAGAAGGTTCTACCCCGCGAGTTCAGAGAAGGTGACCTCGTGCTCAAGAAGATATTATCTTTCCAACCTGATTCTAGGGGAAAATGGGCTCCGAATTATGAAGGACCGTGTGTTGTTAAGAAGGTTTTCTCTGGAGGCGCCATGATTCTCACAAATATGGACGGTGAAGAACTCCCGTCCTCCGTGAACACCGATGCACTCAAGAAGTATTTCGCATAGGTTTGAGTTGACAGTTCGCTAAGTTGAAAACCGAAGGGGAGGCTTAGGCAGGCTCTTGGTCAGACCAGTCATGGCATTTAAGCACATCTCGGAACTCGAAGTTGTTAGGGAGAATAGTGATCATTGTTTTTGTGTAACCTTTTTCCTTCATGTACTATTTCCCAAACTTTTGTAAACCGTTGGAGTCGCATTGTTAGAGAACTACCATCTTATTAATGAAATTTGAGCATTTATCTTTTTGTGGGCAAAATTTCAGTTTTTACGGCAATATTTGAAACAAAGTTATTTAACTCATTCCTATTTTTTTAAATGTGTCGTGAATAATGAAAGGAATATTAACAGTTTCTCCGAGGATGGTCAAGCCATGAAATGCAAAACAATACAATAATTTATCCTTGCATGATGAACATGTTTTCTTTCAAAATCGTCATGAGGTGTTGGTTGTGTAAACTTGCGTTTCTAGTACGGTCCTAAGCTTGGTGACTGCCCAGCATTTCCGGTTAAGCTTTATTCTGGTTGTCTTTATTTGAGCAAATTTCCGAGGTGTGGTACATTTTGTATCATGTCAGCGGTCTATTGGTGTTAGAAGATTGGATTTGAATACTTTTCTCCCCAGAAGACTTGAGCCTTGTAGCGTGATACGCTCTGACGTTTATTTTTGGTTCCAGTTCTAGTTATTTTCCGTCTCTTTAAGATTGGCCGAGTATCTATTATTTCGTGATATCTTATCATCTTCAAGATATTCACTCTGTCTGTTTTGTCAGCATAACATTCATTTACTCATTTACACTTATATCACGCATGCGTATTCACATTTGTCGTTGATTTTGGGTTGTATACCTTGTTTATGTTTATTCAAACATCGTACATGTTCTTTCCAAGTAGAATGTTAACTTAGGCAGAAAATGTGCTTCCTTTCTAATTCCCCCAGCTGAGCTAATCCTCGTGGATGAATTTTTGATTTAGCCTTCCTTGTCCATTTTTGGATAGGATGAATCCCCAATTGAGTTATTTTCTCATTGGGTGGAGTCTTGTTTGACTGTCTTCTCTCTGGTTTATTCCCGGAGGGAGTTTTTGGTCTCTTGCATAGGCTATCCCGTGGTTTTCTCCAGGGTAGGCAATCTAGATGCATGGTGCATTTATTTTGCGCATTTAAGTATCTGATTTCCTCAAGAAGGATCTATTCAGGGTTCCCTTTGAAGAAGAATTTTATTCTCTGGCAGCGTTATTGATATCTTTGGAAAACGACAAGCGGAGGTCTCTTCATGAGTAACTTGTACTGATATTTTTGGAAAACGACAAGCGGCGGTCTCTTCATGAGCAACTTGTACGTTATTGATATTTTTGGAAAATGACAAGCGGCGGTCTCTTCATGAGCAACTTGTACGTTATTAAATTTTTTTGGAAAATGGCAAGCGGCGGCCTCTTCATGAGCAACTTGTGTGTTATTGACATCTTTGGACAACAACAAGTGGCGGCTTTTTTATTTGAGCAGCTTGTATGTTATAGACATCCTTGGAATACAACAAGTGGCGGCTTCATTATTTGAGCAGCTTGTATGTTATAGACATTCTTGGATGACGGCAAGTGGCGGCTTCTTTATTTGAGCAGCTTGTATGTTATAGACATCCTTCGAATACAGCAAGTGGCGACTTCTTTATTTGAGAAGCTTGTGTATCTACAACCATATATTATTTCAGCATTAATTGGCATTTCTCCAGAAATCTCACAGAGAAGTTTGTTGTGAATCTTTACCTTCAGAAGCCGGTAGTTCGTTATCAGCAAAAAAATTGATACATCTTTTGTCTATCTTCGACCTTGAGTTGTGAACTCACCATTATCTTGGGTCAATAATCTGTTTTTTTCGTGGCCTATGCAAGGTGTCTTCTTTGTTAGGGTCAGAAGTTGTCTTCTCTCAAATTATTTTCTCCATTAAGAGTCTATCATTTCGAAGTCGATGGCTCATTTCCCCAGTAGTGTATAATCTCTGTTCCTGTGGTTTGTTTGTGCTTGGTTTCTCCAGCATTATTTTGTCTCATACAGTATCATTCTCCTCCATAAAGTTCAAATACTACATTCATATCATAAACATAATGGCGGTATCTTAGGGAAAAAATTGCGCATTATGTATTTAAGTACCTTCAATCTCGTCGAGAAGAAGATTTTAATCTTCATATCTCCGGATAGAAGAAACTTAAATAGGGGCAGCTGTCATACCCCAATTTTTGACCTAAGATTCCTGCTTCATCTGCATTATTTTTTATACACATCAAGGTCACAAAATATGGTAGGTTTCAAATGTTTTGCCTTCGAGCTTTGATTGTGTAGAGATTATCGAGTGTTGTGAGCATTTTATCTTATGAATGACTAACCACTAATCAAGCACGAAGTGTATGTTTTGTTGTTTTGTTTTAATGTGCAGGAAATAAGTCTAAAAGAAGAGCATCATACGTTGTACGTCGATTAGGATTTCGAGTCTCGCCAGAAATGTTGTTGTTCGTTAATTTCCAAAAGACTGATTCGTCAAAAGAATTTCAGAGAATTATGCGTTTATTTCCACACTCTGTCCAACGGATGGTCTCCGTTTTCTCCGAATATTTTTCAGGAAGAACAGTCGAAGTTCTACTGACTCTGGTTCATGTGTGTTTCACATTATTCTAAGATACAGAAAACCAGGCTACACCGTCATTTTTTTGATTTCTTCAACCAAAAGTCATCTGTAAATTTTCTCATGACACAAGGTGAATTTCGCCAAAATGGGATAATTAAATTCAAAACTGTTCTAGAAGAATTTATTTGGAATATTCGGAATATTTGAATTTTCTTTATTTTGAATTCGAGTGATAATTAAAGAGGAGCTATCAAGAGATCTCATCCCAGAATATTCATTTATCGCATGAAATATTTATTCAAGATTATTTTTGTGATTATTTTGGTGGACATACATCATGGTTATTTAAATACATGGAGCATTATTTCAAGAAGTTAGTGGGGAATTCTATTTAATTACATGAGCAATTCTATTTGATTACAAAATTAACCCATGTGATTTATTTGGATCTCTATTACAAAAGTGCAAGATTAAAGTCTAAGACTTGCATTATTATTTATTCATCATTCAACAATTCATCCAAGTATTATTCAATTATTTCCCAAATTCAAATGGAAGAACTTGGAATTTTATCAAGATATATCAAGATTCATGTTTATATGAAGATTCAAGATTATTTATAACTACCAAAGGAATTGAGAATATATTGAAGAATACATGTTTATTCATGTTACAATTTATTTGAGTTATTATTACAAAGTTGCAAAGAAGATACAAGTTTGTACAAAATATATTTTCAACACTAAAGAATTCAGCCCAACAAAGTTGCTAATGCAGTCCATTTTGCAACCCATTTTCAAGCCCAATTTTGTTGCATTTTTACTGGTCAACAAGGCTACAAACAGCCTGAAAAAAAAAGCAAAGAAAAGATGCTGTAAAATGCTACAAACAGCCTAAAAAAACAGCAACATACAACAGCCTCAAATGCTGCCAAAATCTGCTGTAACCTGCATCAAAGTAGCCACATATTACATCAAAATGGTTAAAATAAATTGTATGAACAAAGCATGAAAATAGCTTGCCAAAACAGTTCAAATCTCTACTGTTTTCCCCCTTAAAACCCCACACACTCCACTATAAATGGAGGCTTTTGTCAACACAAAATGGAGGAGAGAAGTCAAAAATTCAGCAAGTGAGAAAAACAGAAAAAATAGAGTTTTGTTCTAAAGTTTCAGCAAGAGTGAAAAAACAAAAAAAATAGTTTTGTTCTAAAAAATTCAGCAAGGAAGAAAACATAGCACTCAAGAAAACTTACTATTTTTTAGAAGCCCCATCGGAGAGGCTCCGATAGGTATTATTCTCTTCCTCCTCCCTATATACTGCTGCATATATTCATGTTTGAACCATCTATTATGCCACTTTTTTTGCCATACGATGCTTGCTTTCTCATTACTTTCCTTGCTGTATTCTTTTGATTGATTGTTGCAATTTGTTACATTTCGAAAATGTTAGTATTAATAAATACCAAAAAGAAAACAGTTTTTTTAAAAGAATATCAGAATAAATTGTAGAAGTTTGTTTTATGTGATTCCGCAAATCCTAACACTTGTTGTCCAAAACATAGAACCTGCATAATCAATAGAATTTGTCATCCAAAAACGTCCAATCTGTAAAAAACTTAGAACTTGTTAACAGTTTAACCTGCCCAAACCATAAAGCTTGTTAAAAAACCTTAACCTTGTCAAAACTGTAAAAACCAATTAAACCTCTCAAAACCAGTTAACCACAGAACAACATAAAACCAGACTAACCTGTTAAGAACATTGAACTTGTTCCAAAACCAAACCATGCTGTTACCAAAACATTAGGACCTGCTGTTACCAAAACAATAAGATATGCTGTTGCAAAATCTTTAAACCATTAGAATCTGTCAAAATAGCTTAACCCATTCAAAAACCAAGTCCTTAAAACCAGCTTATCTGTTCTAAAAAACTATAGAACCAATTAACCCTTTAAAAGCATATAACCTGCAAAACCAAAATGCAACCTGTTCAAAATCAGTATAACCTGCACAAACCTTAGAAATTGTCGAAACTGAAACCTGTGTACAAATATTTAAAACCAGATAAAACATCAAATCTGCAAATCTTCCCAAAACTGCTGTCCACTACACAACATCAATAGCCCCTCTATTTTGTGCTCCATAAATTAACTGTAATACCTCCGCTAATCACTTCAGCCATAGCCTTACCACCCTTCCTTCATTATGTTAAATCCTCACGCTGCACCTCAATCCATCACAACTCCTTCTTCTTCCCAATTCCCGATTTCAAACCTCCACGCCCAGATTTTGTTCTCCTCCCAACCGACCATCACCCCATCACGCTTCCCTGAAGTGGGACCCATTCCGATCAACTTTCCTCTTTTTACCCTTCCAACCCACACGGACATGAATCGCATCTTCCGCCTCTCAATCCTCTGAGTCAAATGTAGCTCGAAGGATTTCGAATTTCTGTAAATGTGATACTTATAGCATACTTGTTAATCTTATAACCATTAGAATTTTGAATTTTTGAATTGAAGTTATAGGGGGTTGTGGAAATTTTGGATTTGTAGATTTGTTTGTTAAAACTATTGTTGTTGTTGTTGATTGTGAAAAGGAGATGAGATGGAAATAGAGAGAGGAAGATTGAATCTGTTTGGTGAGGAAAGGAAGATAAATCCGTTGACAGAGAGAAGAGGGTAACCCGTGATTTAGAGAGAGAGAGAGAGTTTTTTTTTTTTTTTTTAGTTTTTCTTTATTTGTTTGTTAATAATATTAGTTTGTTTTCCCAATGTGTACAGCATGTTAGCCGCGCGGCGCCTCTTCAATTACGTTAGGGTTTTCACCTTTTTCTTCTTCCTTTCATTCCAACCCGGTTGGCCCATTGGGCCTGTTTTGGTCCAACTTCAATACCATTTTTCCTTTATGTTTTAATTAAACTCTTAGTAATAACGAATAAGCAGCTTGGTTCATTTGGCAAGGTGGTTGATAATAATTCAGGAGGAGCGCGGGTTCGAATCCAGGCTGGGACGTTTTTGTTGTTTCTTTTAACATTATCTACGTTATTCCATCTTGTTAATTATTATAAAAACACATAAAAAACATGTTTAATTAGAGTTCATCTATTATTTAATTTTGTCAACATACTATTAGTTTTTATTTTTATTTTGTGTTGTTGTTTATTTAATTATTCAAAAAGTACATGTTTCATGATTTAGTTTTTGTTATTTGTTTAATTATTACAAATCCATGATGTTATAATTTAGTCTTTATGTAATTTTGTTTATTTAATCATTAAAATGCATGCTAGTATGATTTAATTTACATTAGTTAACTATTCAATTGTAATTTTAATTAATCGATCGTTAATCTGTATATCTTTCTTCCATCTCCATCCAAGGGAATTGTTTAATTTTTGTCGACTTCATGTCATCAAACACATCGTGCGAATACCCTCATTCATCTTTCGTTTATTATTTTCTTAAAAAACTTAAGATAATTTTCCCAAATATTCAATTTTTCAAAACTCACATTTTAAGTCAAAACTTCGACGTTAGGTCGTCGTATCTTTAAAAACTCATCCATATCCATTTTTGGCCAAACAAACCATTTTTAATCGAACAAAATTTTTTAATAAACAAATATTTCAAAAGGTTCCTATAGGGTACTATAGATACATTGGGTGCTAATACCTTCCCATTGTATGACCAACCCCCGAACTCTATATCTCTTTTTAAAATACCTTGTATTTTCATTACTTTTTAGTATTATTTTACATTGCATATTTTAGGGTTTTATTTCGCTCTTTTCCCTTTTCCCTTGGAAATAATAAAGCGCGGTGGCAACTCTTGCTTTTGTGAGACGAGTTAATTAATAGCTCGATCTCCAATTTACCCCGCTACATTTTTTATCTCTACACACACCAAAGTATCGCATCAATGTAGCTACTGTTTCAACCGTGTCGGTATATCCCGCACAGTTCCCTCACCGTTTATTGCTACTTACCTAAGAAAGGTGCCCCAAATCTGGGTGTAGGATTAAAGCAAACCCAAACAAGGAGCCATAATGTAAAGCATGCAAGTCAAACAAGGAAATCAAATAAATGTGATCTAGCCCTAAGGTAACCCCACTTTTAAGTATTATTCCCCAGTAGAGTCGCCAGTTCTGTAACGCAGTGGGAGAATTGACTTGGTTTTTTTGCGTTTGATCGCAAATGTTGCGGTTAGCAAGAGTCGCCACCGAATTTTCTTTTATCCAAAAGGAAAGGCTGAAAAGAACATGAAAGACCTTTGAGATGTTTTCTTGAGTTCGGGGGGTAGATTATGAAAAGGGAAGGTATTAGCACCCTTTTCATCCATGGTTTTCCATGGGCTCTTAGTTACTTGCTAGATCACTTGCTTTTGTTTGAAAATATGCTTTGTGTGGTTTTTGAAAGTATTTTGAAAATGGGCCATCGTTTAGGCAAACTTTGCAATGATTCTCGTTCGTAAGAATGTATACAAAGTGTTTGATCCTTTGAAAATGTTTTCAAGTTTGAAAGATGTTTTTGAAAGTGTTGGTGTTTGTTTTTGAAAATAGCAAGGATGTTTTTGATTTTGAAATTGAGCAAGTAACTATGAACATTCTATCTACTCAAAAGTATTTCATGTTTATTTCCTCTTTCCTTTGACATTGTTATCTTACCATTAATTTGGTAAGTAACCCTATCTTTGGATGTAAAAGGGACGGGCGTGGGTCATCGTATAGCCATGATTAGCAATGTTGTAAGATATCTTAGCATTTTCTTTAGGGACTAAGACCATTTTGAAAGGCAATGTGGATAGCGTCATCGAGGGACTATGATCTTATATTTTGCTTGTTTTTGCTAAGATACCTCACATGCGTAATATGGTCATTTTTGTAAGGCAACAAAGTGAGTTTACCCTAAGGGTGTATGTGTGCAAGTGTATTGGTTTACATGCTTGATTTGTCTTGATTAGGGTTTGCTACTTGTTGATATTATTCTTGCCATACAAACCCTAATTACTAGCATTTGTATATAAAGCATTTAAATTGCGAAAAGGAAAAATACTAAGCTATTACATGATTTAGGGGAGGGGTGTACAAATTACAAATGAGCAATTGCAAGAAATTAAATCTAAATAATTATTACAACCATATTGAATTTGAAGAAATGTACAAAATGAAGATAAAAATGCAAGGATATAAAATGTAAAAAGAAATGTGATTTTTGTTTGGTTTTTCATGAAAAAGCTTTTCTTTTGATCTAATTAATTAAAATAGAATAATTAACTAAAAATAATAAAATTAAGATTAAATTAGTAAAATAAATTAATTTAAAGAAAATAAGTTTTTTAGGGTTTTTGTGAATTTAATTAAATTAGTAAATAAAAACAATTAAATAAAAGTCCTAAATTCTTGATTGATTTTAATTTACAAGAAAAATAATATAATATAATAATAATTAATATTTATTATCTAAGTATTTAAAAAAGGGAAATTTATTAAAGAAAATGTTTTTGTTCTTTTAGTTTTATGAAGAAAAATAAACTAAATAAATACAAATAATAAAATATAAATATTTTTTTGAATTTTTTATTAAAGAAAATAATAATAATAATAATAATAATAATAATAATAATAATAATAATAATAATAATAAAGAAAATATAAAATGAAAATAAAATAAAAAAAGAAAGAAAATAAAATAAAATAACAAAAGAAAAATAAATGGGTCAGGGGTGTAAACAACAAGGCAGGGGGTCAGAAAATAGCAAAAAAGTAAGGCCCAGGCGCTGCAAGCATAAAAAAATGTAAGGAAATGTGAAAAAAAAAGCAAAAGGCAGCACGGTGGGTGTTGAACCCATGACCTCTTGGTTACCAGCGCGCTGCCTTACCACTAGGGTGGCTGTACATCCGTTAATATAACTGAAATGATAAATATATAATGCAAAACAAGTCCTGAATACACTTCATCTTCAACCTCCAGCCAGACCACCTGTATCTTCACCATTTCTCTACAAAAGTGGAAAATGTAAACATGAAAGTTGCTCCGTCTTTCCATATGAATCCAACCATATAAATATCATGAACTATAAATCAAAGATGAATGATAATTTTTGAAAGTACCAAATTCTGACCTAATTATTTTCAGAGGTTCAAATTCAAAATTCTAACTACTCAGGCAATAATAATGAAATCTAAGGACATGGTTGGCTTCAAGACAATGATATCTAAATTTCTTATTCACAAATAAACCATTAATGATGCTTGTATGAAGAGTTCAAAAGTCAGAAAACTCACCTTGCAAGAGGGTATCGTGTTTTGAGTTTGAGCAGCTTTTGATGAGTTCCAGTGATTGGGTTAGCTTCCTCAAGTTCCCAAGAAGCTAATGTGATGCTTGGCTTGACCTGAAAGTGGCTGAGGAGTTCCAGAGAAGTCAAGGTGCAAGGTGCTGTTTTTGAAAATGGTGGATGGTGATGGAGGTGTTACAGTCGTGTTGTAGGTGTTGGAATTGTTTGTATATGTTATTTGGAAGCTTTTGAAAGTAAAAGGCCAAGAAATACACGACCAAATTTGGAGATTAGATTCAAAACTCTGAAATGACAAGTTTTGAGATGTTTTTGGTGGTTCTGTGTTTTAGGGGGTTTCAGGGCTTGAGAATGCGTGTATCTTATTGCATATGACTTGTGTTTATGTATGGAAAAGGTTGGAGAGCTATTGCACAAAGGATTTATGAGTTATAGGGTTATGGCTCAATTGCTTGATTTTGAAGAAAAGTGAGAAATCTGGTTTCAAGGCAGCAAGTACAAGCATGTAGAGTGGTTACCAACTTTAAACATACTTATCTGACTTTGTAGAGGAAGCTTGTGCAAAAGGAACAAGTGCAAAGCTCAATGCAAGTTGACTTTGCATAAAGCTTGCTTTATGTAAATGGCAATGGTGCCTTTGTGTCATTAATGGAAAATTGTCTTGGATAAAGCTTGAATCAAATGGATAATAGCTCAAAAGTAAGTGTAATCTTCTGATTATGGAGAGATCTTGAGGTTTAGAGGCCTGCAAATCAAGATTGTGCAGCATAGGCTTGAGTTTTGAATTCTTGTTCATAAAAAATGACCTATAATTTTAGTTTGAAAACCCTAATTTCCTCTCTTCGATTATCCTTGCTCAAGAATCATCTCAAGGAGTTCATAGACATTTTGGAAAGCTTGTAACGTTCTCTACAACCCCTCTTTGAATTACTTTTGAAAACTCCCCTTGGAACTATGTGAAAAATTTCCATGAAGTTAGGTCAAAATTCTGCCTAAACTAGGACAAAATTTTCACTAAGTGTTTAGTTTCATGACCATGACTTCATGGATTAATAACTTGATATCCAAGCATTTCTAGGAGAATTTGTGTAAAGAAATGTTATATATCTCATGGAGATCTACAACTTTCATGTTTAAAGTTTCTTTTGAATCATCTTGCGTCATGGTGAAAAATTGGCTCAAAGTTGTGAAAAAATATGAAGTTTTCAACACTTAGAAATATTTCTAAGTTTGAAAACTTTGACTTTTCAAAATGAAATCTTGACTTTTTGATTTCTTGATGAACAAGTTTCATATTTTGACATGTTTTGATGAATTGTGATCTTTGACACTTGATTTTAACCAAAAAGTCAAAGTTTGACTTTTCAGTGTACAGTTGACTTTTGATCAGTTGACTGAAAATCAACTATGAATCCTATTGATCTTGAGCAATGTTTTGAGTCATGCCATTATGCCAAAATGATGCAATTGAACTCTTGAGATCATGCCTCAAACCAATTAACCATTTGCTAGGTCAAAAATCAGAAATTGCCCTTTCTCCGTCAAAAACCTATTTTTGACCATTTTGCCCTTTTGATGATTTGATCAAATTTCTTGAGGAATTATGGTCCAAAATTGATCAAATGATACATATGATTTTATAATGTTGATAAGGATAAAAAATTATGAAGTTTTACTGTAAGTTGGACACAGTTGACTTTTTCCCCAATACAGTTGATTTTTAGGTCAATTGGTCAATTGACTGAGCAAAAATGTGATCCAAGACTTGAAACTTGACATGAGAAATCTTGGGAGTCCATAATGATCCATGAAAGTTATATGAGGCATTAAAAGTTCAATTATCCTTGTGCAATCTCAAACCCTAATTTCAGTCATCAGTGCTTAAGGAGGTGTCTTGAGCTGATCAACCCTAGTGTAGTCTTGAACTAAAGGAGATATTGTGAGAAAATACTTGATAAATGAGAGGGAAAATTTTGGGGTACAACAACATGCCACCAAAATTGAAAGACCCTGGTAGTTTTTCTATTCGTTGTGTGATAGGAAAGTTTGTCATCGACAAGGCATTATGTGATCTCGGAGCTAGCATAAGTTTAATTCCTCTTTCTATATGTGAAAAACTAAAGTTAGGAGACTTGAGACCTACTAGAATGTTACCCCAATTGGAAGACCATTATGTTAAATACGATGTGGGAATGTTGGAAAACATTCCAGTATGCATTGGCCAATTTTATATTCCTACAGACTTCATGATAATGGATATAATGGAAGACTCTAATATACCCAGCATATTAGAAATACCCTTCTTAGTTACATATGATGCAATAATAGATGTAAAACAAGGGAAGTTAACATTTGAAGTAGGTGAGAGAAAATTGAATTTATCCTTTCCCAGTTTCTAAAAAATCCAGCTATAGATGACACATGTTATTTTATAGACATCATCGATGAATGCATAAAAGAATTAACATTTGTACCACAACCACCGAAAACAAAATTGGTAGAACTTCCAGCCAAAGAAATGATAGAGGAAGATGAGGATGAATAACATTACAAATATGTTTATGACAACTTGAGGGAATGTTTAACGCTCACACCAGACATGGGGCCTAGCCCTGCGCAGCCATCACTAGAACTTAAAGTACTACCTAAAAACCTGAGATATGATTTTCTTGATATACGACTTGATTGCCCGATTATAGTGAGTGTTGATTTTAATATAGAAGAAACATAGAAAGTCTTGGTAGTATTGAGAAAATACCCCACCATTTTAGGCTACAAGGTTTCATATCTGAAAGGAATAAGCCCTTTTGTATGCATGCACAAAATTATGCTAGAAGAGCACTCTAAATCCTCTAGAGAGAAACAGAAGAGGATAAACCTTATTATGAGTGATGTAGTTAGGAATGAAGTACTAAAATTACTCGATGATGGAATAATATATCCAATCTCCAATAGTCAATGGGTTAGCGCAATGCATGTCGTACTAAAAAAGGAGGTATCATAGTTGTTAAAAATTAAAAGGGAGAATTTGTGGCTAAACATGTAGAAACTTGATGGCGTATGTGTATAGTAAAAAAATCTAAACAAAGCAACCCAGAAGGATCATTTTCCCCTTGCATTCATTAATCAAATGCTTGAACGTTTAGCTATGACACTCTTATTTTTCTATCTAAATGGATACTCGGGATTTTTCCAAATTCCAATTCATCTAGATGACCAAGAGAAAACTACATTTACATGTCCTTATGGAACATTCAGCTACCGAAGAATGTCGTTCAGATTATGCAATGCTCCCGCAACCTTCTAGAGGTGTATGATGGCGATATTCACAGACTTTCTTGATGATATCATGGAAGTATTTATGGACGATATCGCAGAAGTATTTAAGGACGATTCCTTAATGCTTTGCTAAATTAGAAAAAGCTTTGAAAGGTGTGTAAAAGTCAACCTAGTACTAAATTGGGAAAAATGACACTTCATGGTGAATGAGGGCATAGTCCTAAGACATATAGTATCATAAAGAGGAATTGAGGTTGATAAAGCAAAGATAAAGGTCATTGAGAACCTCCAATCACCCAAAATGGTTAGAGAGGTCAGAAGTTTTATAAGACATACCGATTTTTATCGATGTTTTATTAAAGACTTCTTTAAGATTACTAAACAGTTAACCGATCTCCTGATGAAAGATTTCAAATTCATCTTCGACGAAACATGCCTTCAATCATTTAATCTCCTTAAGCATGCCCTGATCTCTGCACCTATTATGCAACCTCCTGATTAAAGTCAACCATTTGAGATCATGTTCTTCTTAAGAAAATATATTTTCTATAAAAGAACTTTATTATTTAAACCACATACACTTTTGTAGCCTCGATTTAAGCATTTTAATTTTTAGCTCATATATTGTGGATCTATGTGCTTGCAGATTATGAAGATAAAAGCTCTGCAGGCGATTCATATAAAGTTTTGATAACCATAATGCTTGGCAATAGATTTCAACCTCAATGATGATAGTATAATAGAAAGCATCTTATGACTCATCAACAAAAGGACTCAAGATCAAAGTACATGTATAATAAAAAACTATCTATCAAAAGTCTAAAAGTTTTGGAGAAATGTGTGAAAGCTCGCCAAGTCATGTATGTCTCTCTGTCTGAGTGAATCGAGTATTGTAAAATTAAGGAAGTAACTTAAAAGTACTAAGACAACTTACACACACAACTACAATATCTTTTAAAAATGTTTTTTATCTTCTTTAGCCAAAGCCAAATGATTAAAAAGTTGTCCATAACTTTTTTGAATAATTTTTTTAAAACTTTTTGTATCGTTGTTGAGGAAAAGGTCATTGGTGTCACACTTGTCATACACAAAAACACCTTGTTGACCTTTACCAAATATCATTAAAAAATAAAGATAAATATTGAGACTCATTTTGCTAATGAAGATGACAATTCAGATTATGGTAATACATATGTTACTCACTTAGAGATTAGCGATTTTATTTGTTGATCTAGATGAAAAATTTGATAACCTTGTTGGAAGTGTCAAGAAGTAAAATTTATAGATATTTTTATTTAGTTATTTATTATAATAAGTTTAATGTAATGTTTTGAATTTTATGTTTCAATAAAGAAATGTGTTAGCTTTAAATAACTTGTATGTTTAAGGTGTGCTATAATTCATTGTAATAACTTTTCTTACAATGAATATTGACATTAGTACGAATAAAGATATTTGTCTCACTGATTGTACAACTACTCACACAATTTTCAAATATAAAAAATATTTATCTTATTTATTGAAGCGAAAAATTGATATCAGGACTATATTCGACACTTCAAAAATAATTGAAGGCTCCAGAAGAGCCAATGTATGGTTATGTGGAAAAAAATTACACATTGAGAATGCATTATATTTCTTTAAGTCTCACATAAATTTATTATGTTTCAAAGATATTCATCTAAATGGATACTATATTTAAACAAGAGATGATGGAGATATTGAATAACTTTGTATTACAAAATATAGTTTTGACAAAACATGTGTAATGGAAAATCTTATGGTTTTTTCCTTAGTATTGTATTACACTTATATTAGTACAATTAAAGTACATGCCATTGTAAACAAGAAGTTTATAAATAATAATAAATTTTTAATTTGGTATGTCCGGTTGGGTTATCCCAGTTATATAATGATGCGAAAAATAATCGAAAATTCATGTGGTCTCAATTAAAGAGTCAGGAGAATATTCAATCTAATAATTTCTCATACGTCTATTGCTCTCAAGAGAAGTTGATAATTCAGCCATCACCAATAAACACCGGAGATGAATTTATCAAGTTTTTAGAACGTATACATGGTGATATTTGTAGGTTAATACATCCATCATGCTAAACATTTAGATATTTATGATTGTAATTGACGCATCAACTAAATGGTCTCATGTTTGGTTGTTGTTAACTCATAATCAGGAATTTGCAAAATTGTTAGCTCAACTAATTCGAATAAGAGTTCAGTTTCCGGATTATCCTATTAAAAATACATCTTGATAGTGGTGCAGAACTTTCATCTCATGCATTTAATGATTATTATATGTCTATTGGAATTGACATTTAACATCCAGTAGAACGTGTTCATACACAAAATGGACTTGCTTAATCATTTATTAAACGTGTAAATTTAATTTCAAGAGTGTTTATCAAGAGATACAAACTCCCAATTTCTACTCGGGGACATGCAATTTTGCATGCTGCAACATTGATTCACACCAGGCCAATATTTTATCACACATATTCCCAGTTGCAATTAGTTTTTGGATGTGCGGTGCATGTTCCAATTTCTCTACTACATAAGACTAAGATGGATCCTGAAAGGAGGATGCGAATATATATTGATATGATCTTTATCTAATATAAAATACATTGAACCATCAAGAATAGACTTATTCATTTCTTGATTTGTTGATTGTCATTTTGTAGAATCAAATTTCCTAACATTAGGGAGAGAGAGTATAAGAAGCTAGAAAAAGAGATCAGTAGGAATGGATTATCATTTTTCTGATCTTGATCCTCAAACTAAATAATGTGATATAGAATTTTAAAAGATAATTCACTTGAAAAGCATAGCAAATCAATTACCAAATGCATTCACTGATCTAAAAAATATGACTAAATCATATATACCAGCAACTAATGCTCCAAAAAAGTGGATGTCCATGTCGGACAACCTAAGAAGTCTCAACCACGCATGAAGCATGGTGAACCAACTAGTTCCAAAGATGAAAATACTCAAACAAGAAAGGGAGAGCTAAGAATAAATATGGCATTAGTGAGATATATTAAAAGTCTAAAAGAGTCTTCAGACATAATAAACATTTTAGCTCCAGAAGAAACAAATCAGGTACCTGAAATTCATGAAAATAAAGAGATCTCGATAAATTATATCCATAATGGAATACAATAGAACTGGAACAAAGTCAACATTGATGATATTTTTGCATATAATATAGTGCTAAATGTGATAAATGAAAAAGAGGATCATAAATCAACCTCTATTCAAAATTGTAGACAAAGAGAGGATTGTCCAAAATGGAAAGATACAACTTAAGCAAAATTAAACTTACTTATAAGAGGCAAGTTTTTGGACCTGTAGTCTAAACACCTTGTGAGGCCAGTTGGATACAAAATAGTTTTTTGTGCAAAAACAAAATGAAAATAATGAAATTTTGAGATGGAAAGCTCGACTTGTCACTCAATAATTTGCAAAGACCTGTGATTGATTTTGATGAGACATTATTCACCTATAGTGGATGCAAGTACTTTTGGATATTTAATAAGCTTTGTAGTACATGAAGGGATAAATTTAACATGATAGATATTGTAAAAACTTATTTGTATGGCTCATTTGATATTAACATTTACATGAAACTCCTTAAAGGGTGTAATATACCTGATGCAAATAGTTTTGGATCTCGAAAAAGCTACTCCATTAAATTGAATAAGTCTCTCTATTGACTAAAATAATTTGTATGCATATGGTATAATCATCTTAGATAATATTTGATAAGGGGCGATATACAAATAACTCTATTTGTTCTTGTATTTTTTATTAACAGATATGTAAACGAATTTTCTATAATAGTTGTCTAAGCGGATGACATAAATATCATTGGAACCCCTGAAAAGATTCTAAAAGCTATAAATTTCTTAAAGAAATAAATTAAGATGAAGGACCTAGGAACGAAAAAATTATGTCTAGGTTTACAAATTGAGCATTTGGACAATGTGATATTTGTACATCAAGAAGATTATATAGAAAAAGTATTAAAACACTTCTATATGAACAAATATCATATGATGTCTACTCTAATGGTTGTTAGACCATTGGATATGCAGAAAGATCCTTTCATACTTCGAGAAAAGGATGAAGAGTTACTTAATTCTAAAGTACCATATCATAGTGCGATTGGAGCGCTAATATATCTTGATAACTATACATCCTAGATATATCATATTCTTTCAATCTATTGGCAAGATATAATTCTTCACCTACACAAAGATATTGAAACATATTTAAACATATAAATCATTATCTTAGGGGTATAATGGACAATGATTTGTTTTATTCCAAATTATCCAGATTAGAATTTACAAGTTATGAATATGCAAGTTACTTGTCATATCCTCACATGGTAGACCATAAACATATTATTTGTATACTTGTGGTGGTACAACTATTTTACGAAGATATATAAAACAAATCATAGTATTAATTTCATTAAATCATGTTGAACCTTTAACACTACATGAGGCAAGTCTAGAATGCATTTGGTTGAGATCCTTAGTTCAACATATACAACATACTTGTGGTTTGTCCTCCAGAAAAATAAATACAACAACCATCTACGAAGATAATACAACATGCATCACTCATTTGAAATATGATTGCATTAAAGGAGATCGAACAACATACATTTCTCAAAAGTTCTTTTTTACTCAAGATATTATGAAGATTGATGATAAAAACATCCAACAACTTTGTTCATGTGACAATTTTTCAGACATTTTTACAAAGTCACTCCCAAGTAGTACTTTTAACCAACTAGCGTAAAAGATTGTTCTTCATCGTCGAAGAAATGATCATTCAACTAAGGAGGAGAAATTAATTTATCTTAAAAGATAGACTAAATTACAATTTTGGTTCCCCTATTTTGTCTGATTCACGAAATTAGTCCCCATATTTTAAATTCAAACAGTTTTGGTCTCCCTATTTTAAATTCAAACAGTTTTGGTCTCCCTATTTTAAATTCAAACAGTTTTAGTCCTCCTCTCATGTTTTTTCATAGAAAATTGATAATATTTTTTTATTTTTTAACTTATATTTTTATCTACAAAGTTCAATAATAGATTTATATACGATAGTTTGTCATATTTTACAAGTAATTTGTTGTTTAAAAAGTGAAAATATTATTAATTTAAGTGCAAAAGTATGAAAGGGGATCAAAACTTTTTAAATCTAAAATAGGAGATCAAAACTATTTAAATCTAAAATAGGAGGACTAATTTTGTGAATCAGAAAAAATAGGGGAATCAAAACTGTAATTAAACCTAAAAGATATTGTACTCTTTTTTATTTACTAAATTTTTTTTCCACTTAATTTTTTCTATTAAGATTAAGATTTTAACGAGACATATCCTTATTAAACATTAAAAAAATAATAATAATAGATGTTCAATGTCTTTGATCTTTTGTCCCCAGATAAATTCTCTCTACTAAATATATATGAATTAATGTGTATTGATTATTTTCTACTATTTTTATCCTATAAATATGACCTAAATTACTATGTAAACTGAATCACACTCGAGAATAATATAATACGTGTTCTATTATTTTCTCTCTAATTTTTTGTTCTCTTTTTCTTTATTTTATAACAAATATCATTTTATAACACTCTTTTTATGTTTATGGATGAATTTGAATACACTTTTTTAAATTAAATTATAAAAATTTCTTACCATTTCACTCAAATATAATTTTAAATTAAAAAAATTATTTTTTATTTGAAAAAATAAGTTACATTCAAAATCGATCCTGAATCCGGATAAACAGACTCAATCTAAGATTTTAAAAAGTATAATTGAGAAATTACAATACTGAAATATTAAATTATATATTTATTAGTAAAATTGATAAATAATTTATTGTGTGCAGTTCAGCGGCTCAGTCCTTTGTTTTGGAGCATATATATATATATATATATATATATATATATATATATATATATATATATATATATATATATATATATATATATATATATATATATATATATATATATATATATAAAGTTTTTAATTATATAATCAATTGAAATTTATAATGAAATTTTAAATTAAATATTATTTTTTATGGTTATTTACTGTAACTCTTATAAGTTTATTTTAATATCAACTTTAGAACGTATTTATAAGTTATAATTAAATAGTTAAAAGTTTGTTATATAACTAACTCATTTATATTTGATTTTTATGATGAAATCAAATTGATTATTATTTTTCTTTGATTTATTAATTTTTTTATTATAGATAGATATGTTGCTAAAATTTATTTTATAAAAAAATATTAAAAAGTTAGCAATAAAAGTATTATCATTAATTAATTTATCATGACTAAACAGATAATAAATAGATGTAAATGTGAATTTCTTAATCAACCTACACGATAGATAGTAGAAGATGTTTGTTTATGCCTATTCTTTATTTATAAATATTTATATAAATAAATAAATAAAAGATGACTATTTTTGAATTCCTTGTGTTTTTTATTAGTAGGAATCGATTTTTTAAATTGAAACAAAGCCTTCAAACTATTGAAATGGTCTTAGTTATGATTGATCCAACATGATAAAAATTCGATAAAATAATAATTGTATGAATTATATTTCAGCCAAAATATTTCTTAATAATTGTGTGAGAAATATATTAATCACCCAATCAAAATTCATTGAAAAAATAAAAACAATTTAATACTAACTTGTGTTTATTTAGCCGTAACAACAACTAAAAAAACTTATCTTTATGTAATATAATTACTACTAACAATTTCCACTATTCAAATATCGAAAAAAAGAAAAAGCATTAGATAAACTTAATTTAAGTTATTGGTGGTTTTCTTATAAAAAAGAGATAAATTATCCGGTTTTAATTTATAATAATATTATTTAAAAAATTAACAATATTAATATTATGTTTAACTTGTTAAAAATTCATTTTTATTATTTGTCTTAGGCTTTTAAAAAATCAGGATGACCTTAATTATATTTTAATATTAAAGATTCTTAATAGAAGAATAGATTAAAAAATGATGGTCAACTGAGTTCTTAATTTCTTTCCACACTGACTTGCTATAGCTACATCTTAATTTGCTTGCTTAGTTTCCACTCTAATTATCTTAATTGAAAAGTTTTAGAACTAGACTCATATATGGTAGGATTGTTTTTTTTTTTATTGTATCAAACCGATTACTTAATTTATTAACAATCGCAAGCATATTATAAGTATAAGAAAAAAATTAGCGTGGACGATAATATATGGTTTTTTAGTAGAAAC
Organism: Vicia faba; assembly: GCA_948472305.1. Lineage (NCBI taxonomy): Eukaryota > Viridiplantae > Streptophyta > Magnoliopsida > Fabales > Fabaceae > Vicia > Vicia faba. Next base: position 1,407,732,896 of record OX451739.1, read on the forward strand.
AAACAAATGACTAGCAAGTAGTAAGAATAATATAAGTATATTATCATTATCAAGGGTGACATTTTATAGAATATTGTCCTATTAGTATTTGTAGGGCCGTTTAAATTTTAAAAAGTATGAGTGATTAGTTATAGTTTAATAGTAATAAAATAAGAAATTAATTAAAATATAATTTTAAGTATAAAATTATTTTATACTATCATCTAATTCTAATTAGAATGAATTACATAAATATAAAATTAAAAATTAAAAATAAATTATAATTAAATCATTTTAATAGTTACTTTTTTATATTTTATGTTTCTTTCTCTTCTTATATGTCAAAATGAATTATTCTAATTAGATGTATTTTAATTAAATAGAGTTTTATATTATTAAAATTAAATTATGATAAATATTTTATAAGATCTTATAAAAGGACAATTTACTGTTTAAATTTTTGATCCAGTAGAATGGTCCAACTTAAACATCCTCAAATATGACCTTGAATATTTGTATATAGTACACCTTCCAATCCAATAAAAAATATATAATTTATTTATGGGTTCGATTATTTTGATTGTTAATTTCTATAAAGAAAATTTCTTTTTCTATCTAATAGGTTTTTTGTGCACTTTTAACGAAAATATTACAATATCTTTAAACTTTAGATAATACATATTCAAAATCACTAAGTTTCAGAGATTTGTTAGAATATACATATCTGAAAAAAATCTTTAAAAAATTAAAATTTGATGACTTTATATATATATAATTATATATATATATATATATATATATATATATATATATATTATATATATATATATATATTATATATATATATATAAATATATATATATATATATATATATATATATTCGAAATAATTCAATATCACAAATTTATTTTTATTTTAATTCGATTTTTATTCTTATAGATCATATATCTATTTAATATAGAAGATCTATGTAATTTATAAATTATTCATTATTTTTTATAAGAATTTATTTATTTAATATTAAATATTTTACTTTAATATTATTAATTATTAATAACATTGAATCCTTAGTTATAATATAAATACTTTTTTAATATAATAAATTTTTTAATTATAACATAATAATTAATTATCAATTCTATAATAAAAACAAAAAAGTATTATCTAAATTAAATTTAACTTTTAAAATTATAATTAAAAAATATTTTTTATATTTTTTAACAAAAATTATTTATAATTTTAAATAAATAATTAAAAAATAATTACATTTCATCATTATAATTAAAATTTTAATTATTGCATTCATCATTTAATTTTATATCATAAATTTACTATAACATTTAATTTTTAATTATAAATTTAAGTTATTTTTTATAAATAATAACTCAATTTAATTATATTATAATCATATTATAAATAAATATCTTTTTAAAATAAATTTGAGATATGTCTTTGGATATGTATATCCGAAGTTATATAATTTAAATTTTTTAGAAATTATTTAGGATAGGTATATATGAGGTTATCTAATATGCTAAATTTATAAGATATATTTAAAAGTGTATATTCAAAAATATTTTTAAATTTTTAAAGGTGAAAATCATCACTACTAAATATAAAAGAGAAATTTTCTTTTATAAATAAGGAGCTATGTATAAAAATATATTTATTTTAACAAAATTATTGTGGTTGATTATACATATGTTTTGTAGTTTATTATGAATGGATAAAGAAGAAAACAAATATAATGACTTAAAGGAACTTGACTAGACTATTTCACATCTACCTTGTAACTTTCTTAGCACCATCACAAAGTGGGGTGTCCTCGTGGTGCGTTGACAGACAGTTTGTTTGAATCTATACAAAGAAACTAGGTATACATTCTTTCCAACTATGTGGGGGTAAATTTTGTATAAGCTAACCAAAATAAATATTCTCTCTTATCACTATTATAAATAAATATTTTTTTAATTTTATTAAATAATTTATAAATTTGATTTACTATGTAGATTAAATACATCAATTATTTAATTAATCTAAAAAAAGAATTTTAGATTGTAATAGTGAATAGAGAGAATAGCTTAGTTTTTATGTCCTTTTAATTAATAGTTAAGTTGTTCCAAATTTTGTGAAGAATGGTAATGTGGAATTTATCTACAAAACTTTATTTACTAAATATTAAATATTAAGTTATGGGTAATTTTTGAATTTTTTTTAATAAATTTTAAAGTGAATGATGACATTCATTTTGAATTGACGTAATTTGTAGATGAAATTATTATAATTTGTGATGGATTTTAGAATAATCAGTGGAGTCTTAAAACAATTGATTGAGATTTTAATAAATCGATTGGAAGATTTTTTGAAGTATTTTTGAACTAACCAATCGATTGAGATTTTAAGACAATTGATTAGAAGATTTTTTTTTAATTACACAATTGATTAGGACCTTAATACAATCGATAAAAAGATTTTTTGAACAACCAAATCGATTAGGACCTTAAACCAATCGATTGGGAGAAGCCTAACCGACAATATAATCGATTGTGGTAGTGTCTTAATGGCTGCCAACGACTCTTTGTCAAAACTTTTCAAAATGGGTCAAGAAAATTGATTATTTAGGTCACTCAATCGATTAGGACCTTAATCTTATGGATTGTGACATAAAAATTACCCGACGATCATTTCCTTAATAGGTTTTTCCTTCTCTTATACAAAGGAGGGTCGCTCATCTTCATTTCACATCAATTCCCAAAGTTTTACATTATCTTTGGAATTTATCTATCTATTTTTCTGCCTCTCTGTATAGAAAACATTTTTCTTCATTTAAAGTTGCGTTGATGCTTTTCACTGAAACACTATTTATAAGGAAGAAATTGTTTGAGTGAAGTGTCCTTGTGATTACTTTGAGGAGTGTGATACTCTTGAAGAATAGAGTTTGATTTTTGAGAATAAAAAGTCTTAAAATCTCTATTTAGTTCTTGAGATTAGTTTGGAAAATCTCGATTTGATTTGTTAGCTTAGCCGGAGTAAAAATGTCCTATTTGATTGGAGATAAACCATCATAAATATTAGGTTATATCAAAAGTACATGGATATAACCTGTAAAAGCTTAAAGTTTTAGTAAAAATCTCATGAAGATCTCTTGAGGACAAGAGTAGACCAAAAATCACTCGAACCTGAATAAATCCCTGATGTAATATTCTCTTGAATCCTTATCCTTTTTAATTTTTGCTATTTATTATTGTCTTTATTTTTTGCTCTAATTATTTTATACTTAAGAAATCACTAACATAATTTCATGTGTAATTGAGAAAATGACTAAAATCACAAATTAAAGGTGGGTGACTTCGTACCTTTAATTTATATTTTTTATCAAGTAATTAAGTGATTGAAATTTTTTTTTTTTTTGCAAATAGTTTAATAATTCATCTTTTAAAAGTCGATAAGTGAAATATTACGAGACATCTAATATTCTTGTATAATTATCATTTGAGTTGATTTAAAGAGACGTCCTATATTCTTAATTTAACTGTGAATTTATCGACTAGTTTATGAATAAGACAAATCTTTTAAAAAAAGATGTGAATATCTTAAATGAACTGTTTATGTTATCATAATAAATTAATGTAATGTTAAATCACTTATAGAAACGAGTTTATTATATTTTTATAAATCAAATTTCTTTTTATAACACTCTTTTTATCGTCATGGATAAATTTGAACACAAATTTTTTTTTAATTAAAATGTAAATGATCTCTTATTATTCCATTCAAGAACATGTTTATTTAAAATGAGTTATCTTTTATTTGAAAGAATAATTGTTATATTTTGATATCAAAGTTTCTTAATAGAAGAATAGGTTAAAAAATTGTGGTCAATTGAGTTTTTAATTTCCCTTCACACTGACTTACTATAGCTATATCTTAATTTATTTGCTTAGTTTCCACTCTAATAATCATAGTTGAAATTTTTTAGATGTAATTTATTAACAATCCCAAGCATATTGCAAGTATATCATGGTTTTTTTTAATTGGAAACAATAACAAGTAGCAAGTATAATATCAAGAGTAGCACTTTATTATGTATTATAAATGGTTGTCCTCTGTTTATATTTGTAAGGCTGTCTTAGGTTTTCCAAAGACACAGTTTAGATGTAACAAAATAAATAAAATTATTTAAGAAAATCTGCGTTAAAGACGTTGGTCACATTATCTTTTTTTAAACAGAAGTGAAGAACTTGACCTTTGCATTCGCACGATATTCTCTATCCACTAAGTCAATTATTCAATTTATTTATAATATTACAACAAAATTATATAAATGCTTCAGTATGACTAAAATAATTTATTAAATAGTTTAATTTTTTTATATTATTATATCAAATATTTTAACTATTTTATATTTCAATTATTAATATTTAATAAATTGTTTAATATTTCAATTATTACTATTTAACAAATTATTTATTATTAATGAATAGTTAAAATATTAATAATTGAAATATTAAATAGTTAAAATATTTAATAAGTTAATTATTTAAATAAATTAAATAGTTAAAATATAAGTAGTTGAAATTTGAAATAGTTGAAATATTTAATAAAATAATTATTTAATAAATTAAATAGTTGACATAAACTAAATTAATTATTTTATTAAATTATTTAGGTTAAATTATAGTTTGGTTCTCCTATTTTGTCAGATTCACTAAATTTGTGTCTTTATTTTAAATTCAAACAGTTTTGGTCTTCTAATTATTTAATTTTTTATTTTTTTTATTTATATTTTTATCTATAAAGTTAAATAATTGATTTATATACGATCATTTGTCATATTTTACAAATAATTTATCATTTAAAAACTGAAAAATTTGTTAATTTTAAGTGTAAAACTACGAGAGGAGACCAAAACTTTTAAATCTAAAATAGAGGGATGAAAGTTGTTTAAATTTAAAATATAAAGACTAATTTCGTGAATCAGAAAAATAGTGGGATCAAAATTATAATTAAGTTAATTATTTAATATTTCAAATATAATTAAATAATTATTTCATATTAAATAAACTATTTAATATTTCAATCTTAACTAAATATATTATAAAAAATATTTCAATTATTAATTAATGATAAAATTTGAATTTTTGTCTTTTAAAATTTAAGACCCAAAAAAAAAAACACTCAAATAGAATTATTGAATATTAAAAAATTAAAGAAAAAAAAACTTTCACATCAACTACATTGACCACACTTTTTTTTTTTAACAAAAGTCTAATATCAAGAACTAACTCCAAAAAAAAAGAATCAAGTATTAGGAATTACATCCAAAATATAAAAATATTAGAAACTAAAATGAAAAATGCGCTAAAGATATTTAATCAAAAAAGAATTTAAATGTAACAAATATTTTATAATAATTTATGTTTACCATATCAAACTTAAAATACTATGCAATATCCTGTCTTTTATTTCCTCATGAACGATCTTGAGTATTTGCATATGTAATATAGGATGCTTGTTAATTCCAATGATAATCAATTCAAGTAAGATCAATTATATTAATTATCGGGTTCAGTTTGGTGTATTAGACTCTATAAGAAGAAAACAAATATAATGAGTTATAGGAACTTGACTAGATTATTATGAATGGATGTTACAAACTTTCTTAGCGCCATCATTAGTAGTCCAACGCAACAAAGTTGAGTGTTCTTGTGGTGCGTTGACAAATGGTTTGTTTGAATTTATATATTGAGAAACTAGGGCATATATTCCTTCCAATTCTTTATGGTATGCAAAATTTGTAAAACCTACCAAATAGCTTTTTATTTCATTTTAGTCAATAGCTAATACAAATTACAATTCTATAGGCTGACCCTTTGAATCGGAGTCCTACAAATTTTTTTTCACCTACATTTATTCCTTTGCATTCGTCAATATAAAATTCAAAGGCAAAATATATTTTTAGTCTACTATTTTATTGTCAAAGTTGATTTTAGTTCTTTAACTAAAAAAAACAGTTTGATGTTGTGATATAATTCAAGTTGTGTAATTAAATTTCAAATTTTTTTTATAAACAAAGGGGAATAGATTAAAAAGCATCATGGGTGTTTAATCCAAAGGTACAAACAAAGGAAAAAAGATGGGACAAACCACCATCCGAACAAACCTGACCAAAACCAACAAGTTCTCAACTAAAGAAAGGTCTCAGATCGACACATCAATCCGACCAAAATAAATTAGAACCAATTTTAAAAAAATCAAAAACCACTCCCAAGAAATCAACCCAATCCCATCAAAGTTAGACAAAAGAATATCTTTGAAAAGGATTTCATTCCTACACTTTCAAATAATCCAACAAATTATCAATCTGAAAAATCAACCTGTATCCAAAACTAAAGACAACTTACAAGATTTATCCAACAAAAAGAACCGCTCCAAAATAGACCCCAAAGAAGCGTCGTCCACCCGGAGCCAAAGAGACAACTTTCTCCACCACAACTTAGCAATAGGACAACCAAAGAAAAAAATGGTCCAAATCCTCCTCAACCCCAAAACACAAAGGACACACCAACAAGTGAGACCCGGTTAAAATGTCGTTTTTGACAAGTTCGACTTTGTAGGAAGCCTATTCCAAATCAATCTCCAATCAAACACTATGCCAGAAATAACCTACGAAAGCGCTTTTTTTGGGCTTTAAAAGCGCTTAAAAGCGCTCTCGTAGGTGGCGCTGCTAAAGGTTTTAGCAGCGCTTTTTGTTCAGAAAAAAGCGCTCTCGTAGGCCTACCTATGAAAGCGCTTTTTGGTAAAAAGCGCTTTCATAGGTAGACCTACGAGAGCGCTTTTTTCTGAAAAAGCGCTTTCATAGGTGTATTCAGAATGCGTGTCAGGCAATCTAAAGTAGGCCTATAAGAGCGCTTTTTGTTCAGAAAAAAGTGCTCTCGTAGGCCTACCTATGAAAGCGCTTTTAATCAAAAAGCGCTTTCATAGGTAGGCCTACGAGAACGCTTTTTTCTTAAAAGCGCTTTCATAGGTTTTCTACTGAAAAATCTAAAATTTAAAAAATTTCTAAACCTGCATTTTTTTGCAGCAAACCTGTAATTCTTAAACCGGTATTTTACAATCTAATCTAGAAATACCAATATATATTAGTTTTAATCCAAATACCAAATGTAATTCAAATACCAAATTATATATATATATATATATATATATATATATATATATATATATATATATATATATATATATATATATATATATATATATATATATATATATATATATATATATATATATATATATATATATATATATATATATATATATATATATATATATATATATATATATATATATATATATATATATATATATATATATATATATATATATATATATATATATATATATATATATATATAAATACCATTATAATCAATTCATATCCAAAATATATATACACCATGGTAATTCAATATTAACATGTTTTTAAACGTCACAAAATACACCCTAAGAAATCAACTATATAACACTAAGTAAATCAATCTTAATCTACATATATATCCAAGGTCCTGATCCTGCAATATGAACATAATAACACGGTCAGTGTTGTATACACAAAACAATATATTCATAATTAACCAATTTTCACACAACAATGTATTCGTACCTTATTATAAGATTCTTAGCTCAATAAAATATTGGCACAACTCCTCTTTGAGTTCTTCCAATTGACGTGGCGAATAATATGGACAATTGTATTGATCAAAATACTACATTACAAAACAAAATATATGCATGATTTAGTTTAATGTAATAAATTATATGCAAAATCCGATAAGTAATAAAACAAAGTATAAATCCATACCGTGATTGGAATCTCGATTTCATTCATTTGAATGATTTCTTTGATAAACTTCAAAACAAAGTATCCGCAATCTATGCCGTTTTGTTGTTGAGGGCACTACATAGAAAAACAAATAAGATTATACACATCTATTGATTTATCAAGTAGCATAAATATTATAAGCAAAATTGTTGAAATTTATATACCTGTACTTTGATCCAATTAATGTTGTTTGATTTAGACCGTGGTACTCGTGCTTCCATTTGACATCGGAATACTTGTATTGAACTGATGACAAAATTAAAATATTTATTTAGAACAATGACATTGAAATAATTAAATATATAAACACAAACGAATATTTAGAATAATGTCACTTACGTATCAATCAGTAGCTTCATTTCCGGATAATTTTTCACTAACATCTCTTTCTTTTCTTGGTAGGAATATGTTCTACTCGTCTCTTAACAACGCGGACGGTTGGATTGATCCAAATACCCTCATTATGATCATTTCTAATGCATGATTCATTCTCATTTTGATCATTTCTGGTAAAAGATTCAATGTCAACACCAGTATCGCCTTGGTCTCCAATCTTTTCATCAATTACTTTGTTAGAGAAAAACACTATAGACCATTTCGTACTTGTCGGATCAGTGACATAGAACACTTGTTTATCTTGAGAGGCTAGAATGAAAGGCTCATCTTTGTACCCCGCCCTGTTAAGATCCACTTGCAAAAATCCTGACTTATCCATCTGTATACAATTATTATTTTCAACCCACTTGCAACCGAATATAGGAATCTGAAATTTCTCGTAATCAAAGACCCAAATGCGCTCGATAACCCCAAAATACGACAGATTTGCAAATTTCGGGTTTAAGTCCTTCACACTAGATATGTGCATTGCTTCAGCTACCAAGGTGACACCACTATTTTGCACAGTACTTTTATCATCTTGTTCTTTGGTATAAAATGTGTATCCATTAATTCGTATGCGCTATAAGAAAACGCAACCAAACTTGGACCATATGCTAAACATCTCAACCTTTCTGTCACTGAGGTGGGATCTGAACGATAATTTGAATAAATATGTTCCTTAAACCATGGTATGAAACTTTGATTGTGCTCTCGTACAATCCAATTCTCATTTCTATTCGAATTTAAACCTCGAAGAACACCCTTGTGTATTTCAACATACGGCTCAACCTCAATCTCATTGTGCAGAACATACAAATGCACTTGATCCCGTTCGACCCTTGATACTGTCACAACTTTATTTCCAATTAGCTTCTTACCTTCTTTTTTTTCAACAACATGAGATTTGGGGAGTCCAATTGATTGAACATTTGACAAATATTCAGTACAAAACTCAACTGCTTCTTCAACAATGTATCTTTCGGCAATACAACCCTCTGGTCGACTCCGATTTTTCACATACCCTTTTAATATTTTCATATAACGTTCAGCAGGGTACATCCATCTCATATAAGCTGGTCCGCACAATTGTGTCTCTTTCACAAGATGAACGACAAGATGAACCATTATGTCAAAAAACGAGGGAGGAAAATACATTTCAAGCTCACACAAAGTAACAACTATTTCTTTTTGCAATGTTGGCAAGATCTCAGGATCGATCACCTTACTGCAAATTGACTTGAAGAAAAAACACAATTTAGTTATTGCGCTTCTTACCTTTTCTGGAAGAATAGAACGTATACCTATCGGTAGAAAATGTTCCATTATAACATGGAAATCATGCGTCTTTAAACTCTTTAACTTGAGGTCTTTCATAGACACAAGTCTTCTAATATCTGATGAGTAGCCTTCTGGAACTTTAACTTCACTCAGAAACTTACACAATATTTTTTTCTCCTTTCTAGATAGAGTGTAAACATCAGGTGGTAGGTATGTCCGTCTTCCTTTCTTCACGGGTCCCAGTTCAGTTCTTATTCCTATGTCTACCATGTCCTCCCTTGATTTAAGGCCATCCTTAGACTTCCCTTTTATATTGAGTAACGTACCAATAACACTGTCAAATACATTTTTTTCAATATGCATCACATCAAGAAAATGTCTTACGTACAAAGATTTCCAATATGGCAATTCAAAAAAAATCGACCTCTTCTTCCACCCACCTGTGACAACTTTATGTGCAAAAGGCTTGCCAAACTGAATATTCACATCTTTCACCTTTTCAAAAATTTGATCACCTGTCAAACCAGGCGGAGCTCTACGTTGTTCGGTATCTCCGTTGAACGCTTTTCTCCATCCACGATACTGATGTTTAGAAGTTAAGAATCTACGATGACCGAGAAAGACATTCTTCTGACAAAGTTTCAATCGCATGGTATCGGTTCCGTCTTCACAAACAGGACACGCTTTTTCACCTTTAATGCTATACCCGGATAGATTGCCGTATGCTGGAAAATCGTTAATTGTTCCAATCAACATCGCCCTCAAGTTGAAACTTTCTTTCCTATAACCATCATAAACCTCCACACCGTTCTCCCACAAAATCTTCAAATCTTCGATTAATGGTTCCAAGTATACGTCTATGTCATTTCCTGGTTGTTTAGGCCCAGAAATTAACATAGACAGCATCATGTACTTACGCTTCATACATAGCCATGGATGTAGGTTATAAATCATAAGAATCACAGGCCATGTGCTATGCGAGATACTTTGAATACCGTGTGGGTTCATTCCATCAGTAGACAATGCCAAGCGAAGGTTTCTTGCTTCTTTTCCAAATTCAGGATAATCATTATCAATTTTCATCCACTGTGGAGAATCTGCCGGATGTCGAAATTTTCCATCAATAATTCTTTCATTTGAATGCCAAGTCAAGTTTCTTGAATCGGTTTCACTATGATACATCCGTCTAAATCTCGGGATTATAGGAAAATACCATAAGACTTTTGCCGGAGACAACTTTTTCTTATATCGAGGGGCATCGCATTTAGGACACTCATTTAACGATGCATACTCGTTTCGAAACAAAACACAATCTTTTGGACACGCATGTATCTTATCATAGCTCATGCCAATGGAGTACAACATCTTTTTGGCCTCATACGTTCGATTGAGAAGAACATTATCCTCTGGTAGCATATCTTTCATAAGGGCTAATAACTCTGTGAAACTTTTATCCGACCATCCATTGCCGGCTTTTAAGTTGTACAACTTTAACACCGCAGACAATCTTGTGAATTTTGTACAACCATTATACAACGGTTTCTCTGCATCGCTTACCAACCTCTCAAACATTTTGGGACAATCGTTAAGATCTTCTTCAAGCGCTTCTGCAATTTCTTCGACTCGATCATAATCGTATGTATCTGTGCAATCATCATTTGAAACATAGGTCCTTGCATACCCCGATTCAACATTCCCGTTACTTTTCTCACCATGCATATTCCAACATGTATAACTCCTATCAATTCCATACCGAATTAAATGCGATGCCAACTGAACTGCGTCAACCCGGTTCCCATAACAGCAATACAAACAGGGACATGTCATACGACTGGGGTCTTTGGCGTGCGCAACAGCAAACTTAACAAACTCGGAAACACCATTCCCGTAGTCTTTCGACAATCGATTGGAATACATCCATGTCTTATCCATATCAACTAATTAGTGCACAAAACAGTAGTATACTGCGTTTCTGTCAAAACGCAAAGTATACACGGAATGAATCCGTATCAAGAAAATGCAACATACGAAAGACAATTTAAGACAAATTCATCACAATATATACCAGTAATTTGAGGAAGAAAGTTACCTCTCAGATGTTTCGAACTCTAAGAAACGCGGAGAATGAGCGTCGTACGTCGAACTAGGCCGGGAAACGCTGCGAGGAAGAAGAATGGAAATTCTTAGTTTAATTCACAAAAAATGTAATGGTTATAGTTTTACACATTAGGTGAGTTGTGAACTCATTCTCATATATATTATTTGACGCCATTCGGTTTTTGTAGGTGAATCTCATACATAGGTAGAATAACTTCTGATTTCTAAAGTTGGAATTCTACTCATTCTTATTTCTTTTTCTCTTCTTCATTTACAGCCTTTCACAACCTTTATTTTCTGCTCAATATATTCACAAGTTAATTTTCAATTTTTTTTCTCTATAATTTGCTTGTTAATATATTATCATCATGATGTTAATTAGACTAATATAAACATGATGGATCAATTAAATTGTTAATTGTTATTATTATTTTCTTTAAGAATTTAATTTAAAAACTTGTCATTCTAGTTTAAATTGTTGGTACTGTGATATCATTGATGGGAGAGTCCAGCTACTAACAGTCCAGCTATTTATTATTAACAATCCAACTACTAACAATCCAACTATTAACAGTCCAACTATTTAACTACTAACAAAGTTTTAACTTATTGCTAAAGCCAATTTAACTACTAACAACCCAACTATTCACTCTAACAGAAAATTAACTAATTGTTCTCAATTTCATAACTAACATCAACACTTCAACATAATTTGAACACCGATATTAGCCAAACTCTATTATTCAAAATCAATACGGATAAAGTGACATCGACATCAAAATATCACTCGAGTTAAACTCAAACTTTATGGTATTGAAACAAAAAACTCACTCAAATTAATTCAAATCAAGTAGTATTTCTCATAAGAAAAATAGCACACAAAATACTCCTAAGAATGGTGCTGACATCATAAGATATCACCTAAAGCCCGCATTCTAATAGGAAACAAACTTCCATACACATATGGAGATTATTTCAAAAACAATTTGAAATCAGATTAACACAATTACTATTCAGAATCTCATTCATATTCACACAACCATAAAAGAAAATACTAACACCGATATGAGTATCAATCATATTTAACACCAATAACAACAATGTTAGCAACAAGTCCTCATTCAGGAAAATAACATGGCTTACATTAAACTATTAACCTAATTTCATTATTTCTAATTCAACATTAACACCTTAAAACAAAATCAGCACCAACAATATCATGAAAATACCAAAAGAAACTCAAAAGAAAGATGATAGTGATGCTTACAACGACTGGTGTCACGGTGAAGATTGTTGGATGGAGCAGTAAGCCAGGATGGAGCTAGTTGTATGTTGTGACGAAAGAAGCACGGAGGGAGTATGTCGTCGCTGAATGGTGTGTTGGTTGTTGTTCGTGAACAGATAATGGAAGAAGAAACGAACGAACAGGAACAGGAACGGCGGCAGGAATGAGAGAACGGCGGCAGGAACAGGAACAGGAACGGAGGCAAGAAACGAACGAACAGGAACAGGAAGACGAAGAAATGAACAAGTGAGGGCAAATTTCATATTTAGGGAAACAACCTACGAAAGCGCTTCTAAAAGCGCTTTCTAAGACCCATATATGAGAGCGTTTCTGAGGTAAAAAGCGCTTTCGTATGTCCCCCATATAAGAGCGCTTTAGAAAGCGCTTTTGTAGGTCCCCCTTTCAGAGCGCTTTTCAAAAGCGCTTTTATAGGGCCACCTATAAGAGCGCTTTTCAAAAGCGCTTTCGTAGGTTAGATATTTCAAATACCTATGAAAGCGCTTTCTGAAAAGCGCTTTCGTAGGAAACCCTATAAAAGCGCTTTTTTTAAGCGAATTTTTTTTAAAGGCTACGAAAGCGCTTTCTCTTAAAAGCGCTTTCGTAGATGCGCTGCCAAAAATTGTTTTTTTCGTAGTGAAAATAGTGGATTCTACTTGGAACCTTAGACTTCCATAATCGAGAGAAGGCCAAAGAAAGATTTACATCCAAAACCGGAGTCAGAATCTCACATGACAAAATGGCATCATAAGCGTTACTCACCATAAAAATAGAAACCTTCCTCCACCAAACAAAAGTATCTGCAAGAAAACGAAGGGGCTGAAGGGTTTAGGGTTTTTTACTTAGTATACAAGTTAGTTACTTGTATATAAATAGACATCATGTAATTTATTTTTTTATCATCAATAATATCAATTCTTATTTCTTTATTCTCTCTCTCTCTCTCTCTCTCCTCACTAAAAGTATATCAGGCACTAACAAATTGGTATATAGAGCTCTGGTTAGGTTCTTGATCGTGTTTTTAAGAATCACACGTCAGTAATCATATTTCTGGGATCATGAGTTGTTAATCAATCATTGCAAAGAAGAATGGTACTAATGGCATTTCAATTATCTACTAATTCTTGACGGAAAAATTAGAACGGATGGAGCAAGCAAATAAAGTCCTTGCTCGGTTTTCATGAAACCCTAGAGATGGTCGAAAATATTATGAGCTTGCTCAAGATGAAACCGGCGTGAAGAAAACTTCACACAAGGAGGCGTATAAGAAAAATTGCAAGGTTGTGTATTGCATTCAATCGACAGTTGATCCCAACTTTAAGAGTCTATTAGAATTACTGACTGTAAGAGCACAGTCTAATTGCGTAGTTTTAAAAGATATCAAATCCATAGGGACTGGTAATCAAACTAATACTATATAATGTTACTATGTAATCTAAGGCTAAAGATTAATCTAAGGTTATGAGAGAAATAGGGAGTAAATTCAAGTTTAATAAAATATTCGAAATAAAAGATTTCAGTATGTAATTCGCCAGACTCGGGGAATTGACTAACCATTAGCTTTGTTTTAAAAATATTTTTCAACAGAAAATATTAATTTAAAAATCCTTATCTCACACTCTCGTGTTTATTGACTTAGACTATATCGTTAAATCTAAATACTTGCTCTCGCTGTCTCATTTGAATTTAAAAATACTTTTTAGAAACCAATAAAATCTAATTAATTCTAAAACACTCTCGTTGAATTTAAAATCAATATTCAATTACTACTATATAATTAAAAATCTCAAACCCCCATTGTATTGATTTTAACCTTTGTTCGTCTTTTACTCTCGTAATAAAATTGTCTTAGTATTTAATTAGAAACCAACACCAGAAAAGTAGTTTGAAATTATTTAAGCCAATAGATTTTTGAATCCCTTCTATTCGATTATTTTTATATACTGGTATCAAAGGATTTAGTCGAACATACATTTGAATAGAAACATGCTATAATAGTAGTTAATCATAAAACAAAACATAATTTCTATAAGGTAAATGATCTTTACCGGTTGATCAGAACCTGCAAGATGGCTGAATGATGATCTTCTGTCAGGCTGGAATGTCGAGGAGGAAAAAAGGGATTGTACCTACAAGTCACTCCGACGATCAAGTAAGTGTGGGAGCAAAGAGATACAAGCAAAGTATTAGGGTTTTAGTGGTGAATAGTGAATATTCGATACCTGGCCCTTACATGTGTGAGGGTTTATATATTGCCCCTGGCGCTTGGCCGTTGGTTCATAGTTTTGGGCTTAGATATGCGGGTCTACAAAAATAGGTAACTTCCAGGACTTGGTCAAACCGGGCAGGTGTTCCCGTAACTAGCTGTTGGTTCCGAGGAGGAGGTAGGTTACGAGTAGCGGTCTTGTCGGTTCTTGGTTGTCTGGCTGACTTGAGGTCGGGCAGACTGAGAGGTGCTCGCCAGATGTAGTAGGTTAGTACTGGTCTAGGAGGGCGAACGAATGATGGTGCCTGACGGAGGGTGGGGGAGCCCGGGCAACGGTCATACGGTTGTACCAAAGGAGGAGGTTAGGTTAGGCCCACTCTAGCGGTTAGGTCAGTCTAGAACAATAGCCCCCCAAGTTGTTGCTTCTGGGTAGAGGAGTGATGACTTTAACACCTGCTCGTGGGATGGGGAGCTTCTTAAGGGGAGCATGATCATCGATCATTGCACCTTTATCGTAGGGAGATGATGAGTTAGTCGTTTTGAGCTTTGAAAATTGAAGAGGCAACGTGTTTTGGGTAGTGCGCTGATGAAGTGGCACAACGATGGTCTAGGGGCTAAAACGCAATGATGATGATCCTATAGTTCCCTAGGTGTGTATCTCTCACGTACAGGCGAATTCAACTATAAACATGAGATGAGTAGGGAATTATATACTTTTCGTTCTTCACTTGCATTGCTCGTTGTTGCTCACTTATTGATCGCCGCTGTTTCTTGAAGATTAATTGTTCGTCGTCGCTCCTTTTAGCCTTCTTTCTTATTTAGCTGGTAAGATTTCATATTTTCGTGGTTATTTGGCTATCGTAGCTTAGATTTTTTGCGATTTTCGTCTTAGAAATGCATGCGGTTAGGCTTAGGATCATGTTTGTTAGGGCATTTTTAGGGGAGTGTTGGTAGCGGATGATGGTTCTGTAGTTTAGAAACGTCAGAGCTGCCGTGGGTTTTCCCCAGATTTTTGCGATGCACTATAGATGATCCTTGAGGATTCATGTCGTTTTCGTTTACTAGAGTTTATATTATTGAGAAAAGTGGATATGCGTTCAGATGCCTTAGTGAGGGTTCTGGTCGGGGTCATGGTCCTCATTTGTCAGAGCCCTTTCACTTGATTAGTGGTGGAAGGGTGGTTTTGGAACTGATGTTGAAGTCACCTCTATCCTCTGCTTTTCAGGTACTATGGTCGACAATGTTGGAGACGATATTTCAGATGGACGGACTAGATCCTCCTAGAGCTCCACAAATGACACTTGTAGTACGTTGAGCATCCTGGAGGTATCCGGGGATGAGTCGAATCGGTTTGATCAGCATGTAGGAGGGAGGACATGGAGATGGCGCCCGTTGATCAGGGTGGCATGTTTCCCCCTGAGGATGACGAGGACCCGCAGACCTGGGTCGCGGAAGACCCTTAGGTTTGGGTTTCCCACTTCTTTGAGTACCACAATGAGGTTTTCAGTGAATTGTACGTGAACAATGATAGAGGTCCGCGAGAGTGGTCGCTTTTGATCCCCAGAAAGGATAGTCAGATCTGCTCTAAGTACGATAAGTGGTGGATCCCTATGTACGACATTATGTTTTGCGAGATGGGCCTTCGAATCCCCTTCTCGGATTTCTAGGTGGCTATTTTTAGGCATCTTCGAATGGCTCCTTCTCAGTTTCATCTAAACGGGGTCACTTTCATGCGAGCGTTCGAGATTATCTGCGATTACTTGAAGATAGGGGTCACCATTACTTTGTTCTTCTACTGTTTCCATCTCAAGAGGAGCAAGGTTGATGGCAAGTAGTGATGGGCCGCCTTGAAGCATGGAAACGGGAAGTTGTTCAAAGCTTACCTAGATTCTGTTCGACACTTCAAGGAAAAGTATATTCCCGTGCAGCCTCTTTCGAGCAGGGCAATGCTGAATGTTTTCCGGGCTGCTCCAAAATATGATGAGAATGGGGCCCCCGGTCTTGAACGAGGTGGGAGAGCATGTGAATAAGTTGGTCCACAAGTTCCCTTTTTAGTGGATGAGGAAGCATTTCGATAATAAGTTGGGTTCCTACATCTGGAAGCAGGGGGAGCTTGGTGTCGAAGATCAGACGAGCTTTGCTATTTTGACCGCTTTCCCTGCGCGGATTCCTTGTGTCCAGTGCGCGGGTCGGGGAGGAAAGTAGGTCACAGACAAAAATGGGGAGATCGTGTATGAGCCTGGTCTGATATCCGTTAGGGAGCTTCTCGAGAGCGAGGATCCCATCAAATACTTGGGTATTTAGTTTTATGTTTTGAATATTTGTGCATGGATGACATTTTTGAGTCCTTGTTTGCTAACTCTGATTTTCTGTTTGTTTTATTGATAACATGAATCCTGCTCAGGAACATATAGCCAGGAACTTTGTCACGAAAACAAAGAAATCATTGAAGGATGCCCAAACCGGTTCGGGGGCTGCTCCCACGTCAGGATCGAGCAATTCGTCCTCGGGTCAAGTTGTTGTCGCCCTCTCTCCCGCTCCTGTGTCCTCGAAAGCAAAGAGGCCACACATCAAGGGGAGTGTTGATCTGACCGGGGAAAAGGGGAAGGGGAAGTATGACCTACCCCCTGTTGACTGGAAAGGTCTTTCTTTGAGGGTTCCACTCTTCAACTCCCACGAGCCGAGTCTTTTAACCTCGAGGGGCTGGATCGCCCGGAGAAAAGGGCAGTGATGGCGCAGAACGCTGACAGCCTGATAAGGATACTAGAGATGGAAACCGCTTACACCAAGGGGAGTTCTTCTCAAGAGGCTGAGCTGAAGAAGCTACGGGCTAAGCTGGTCGTGGCTGAGAAGGGGCAGAGTGATGAGGTAAAGGCTCAAAAGTTGGCCGACGAGGACTTGGGGAAGCTTTCTGAGGAGCGCATAGTATGGTTGCTCGAAAATAAGGCTCTGGAGGATAGGGTGGCGATGTTGACTACTAAGGTTGTGCTTACTGAAGTTGATTCGGAGGATACAAAGGATTTGAAGACTCGGGCTGAGCTGGTCGCTCATTTCCAACTGGCGATGGATGACGCCCAGGCTGCCTCCGAGGGGAGTTTCGAGAACATGCTGAAGAAGATCCGCGTGTTGAATCCCGGGGTCGAGCTTAATACCTCAAGGATAGAGGTTAACTATTATGTGGTTTCCGGAAAGATCCTGGTCCCAGACTACCTGGAAGAGCTCGCTGCCCATCCCACGGGGGGACCTTCTCATCTATCGCTTGTTGCCGAGGAAGGAACTGAAGAGTGATGTTTTGTTATCTTTCTTAGTATGCATCATCCAGCGTGTCGTGATTTTGTAATCTCGTTTCTGGGATTTTTCTCATTTATGTAATTCTTGAACAACTGTGGTTTTTACGGCCATAAAATTATTTTGTTGGATGGGGGGCCAGGGGCCTCCCTTTTTGTAAAATTTGTACAATGGCGGCAGGAAATAGTGCCCGAGTCTCCTCACCGTGTTGATGAGGGCTAGGGCCACCTTTTCAATTTACTGATATAAAATTTCTGGGTCCTGCAGGGCCTTGCTCGTAAAGTAGATTAGTCTCTATCCTTATTGGGTTTCTCTGATTAGTCTTGCACTTATTGCCTCGAAGGCAATGGCCAGATAGAGATAGATGACTTCATCCTTCTTTGGTCAAGAAAGGACGGGCGGTTGCGATAGTGCCTGCTTCAAGTGGGTGAGGGCTTGCTCGCATTTGACCGTCCATTCGAAGGAAGCTTCTTTGTAGAGGAGTTTCATTATACCCCAAAATTTTCCCTCCCATATTTCTCAATACATTTCAAGTGAGATCCTCAAATTGCTCAAGGAAGTCCAGGGGTTGACCAGATAAACTCTCTCCTATGGCAGTCTACCTCAAATTAGGGTTTCAGTTTGCATCAAGATGTTTGAGTACAAAGGGTCTAAAATTCTCATCATTGTCCTAATATGTTCTAAAGATCTCCATGTCAAGTTTCAAGCCTTACAGAGGAAGTTTGCTCAGTCAATTGCTCAAAGGCCCAAAAAATCGATTGTGCTAGGGTTAAAGTCAACTGTGGCCCACATGCAGTCAAACTTCAAGATTTTTGGTCAACATCCTCATTTTGAAGTATTATTCATCATTTTATCAAGGATTTATCATGATTACTCAAGGATTGCTCACAATTCATCAAAACCCAAAAGTTGCTAAATTAGGATTTTGTAGGAAAAGTCAACCGAACTTTGACCAAGCTTAACTTTCTCATACTTTATGGGAAATGACCCATTCAAAGCTCATTTTTAATAGGATTAAATTACCTATAATTAATCTTCAGCTCCCAAGTTCAAAATATGCACTCACAAGAAGTTATGAATTTGGACATTATAGGTCATTTTGAAAAGTCAACAAAAACATATTTTTTGTCAAAGCTTCTTACATGAACATGGAAGAGTCAATTGAGATGAAACCAAAAGGGTTGCTTAGAGGACATCTTGAGATTTCTAAAAAGTCCAAGAACACATCTCTAGGGTCAAAATTGAAGGAGTTATGCATTGGTGAAGTTGACCTTTTTTGCAAAATTGCCAAAAGTCAAACATGCCTCAAATTGCAATTTTTGCTAAATGGGCCCAACTTTTTGTGTTTGTTCTGAGTTTGTATCATGGTCCACGACCCATGATCCTTCCCACTTGCCTTTATTTTATTTTTACCATTTATTTTGATTTTTATCTCAATTAAATCAAATTAAATCAAAATAAAATCATGGAAATATCAAATTCATTTAAACCTTGAGATTTTGTGCATATTTAAGGTCCCTTATACATATAGCAATAGAATCAAATCGTGCAAGGCATGTATGTGCATAAAAAGATTGGTTTTAGGCTTATTTTGGAAAGATCTTCGTGGAAATCAAATCATGATCAAAGACCATAATTGAAAAAGATTGGATGCACATTTGCAAACCTAATTCTATCAGTGATGTATATTTAATGTTTGCAGACCAAATGCACAAGGTTTTAGAGGCGTGAAAGGCTGCAGAAAAAACTTGGAAAATTCAAGAAAAGTAGCAATTTGTTTCCATACTTCCAGGCGCTGTCAAGCTGTTCCAAGCATTCCTTTCACTTGCTGGGCATTCAAGGAGTTCATCCTAATCCTTAGCAAGCAGTTTCATGTACAAAAACTCACTGTAAGCGTCTCACGATACTCTCACTTTCTTGGAATTTAATATCATGATTCTGGCACTCGTAGCATGAATTATTCATATATTCTTGTTCATTGAAACATTTGTAAGTTGTTGGTAATGATTAATTGCATTTTTACTAACTATACGGAGATATGCCATTGTTAGGTTTTCTTGGTTCGTTTTAGGGTTTTCTCATGCAGGTGAAATTGGCCTAAATTGAAGGGATCATTATGATCAGCGGGCCAAACCCAGCCGATCCATGGTCTTGAATTTTATTTACATTGCTTGTATGTGATTTCTGAGATGCACAGGGTTACAGCTATATCGCCATGTCCGTAGGTAAAAGTTATGAGTTTTAAACGACAGATCCAGGGAAGAAGATGATAGCGGGTCACCACTTTACTGGCCGGTTTAAATTCTGGCGCGTTTATTCTGGCCAGAAACCTATAGTTCTGATCTGCTTGTTTGTTTCTGTATGTTGATAAATTAGCACCCAACGTAGTTAGTCAGAAGAAGGAAGTCAAAAATTCATGATTCTGGGTTCGATCCCAGGCGTGACCCTCTGGTATTTTTTCCCCTTTGTTTTCACCAGATCCAGCGCCTACATCTGCTAGGGGTTATCTTCTGATGTCATCAACCAGGACCAGATCAAGCATCCCCTGGGCATTATCCTCTGGATCCATCAGTCTCAGCCAGATCCAGCGCACCTCATCTTTTGACGGTCACAATCTGCCGGATCCACTAGCCAGGAGCAGGCCCAGTATCACCATCCTCTGGACCATCATCTTCTGGACCTTCATCCTCTGGATCATCATCCTCTGATCAGAGCCGCTGGCAGTAGGCCCTTGGGTTATTTATTTTTATTTTTTTAATTTCTCCTTTTATTATTCTTTTTCAATACTAAAATAACTTCTTTGTTTCTAACCAATCAAAAATCCATAAAATCAATCCTTCACCAAATTAGGTTTAGATTTTATTTTTTACCAAAAAATTAATTTAATTTTATTAGTGTAATTTAATTGTAAGGAAACTTTAATTCTTTTGTAAATAAATTAAAACAAACTATAAAATTAGGTTTTATTTGATTTAACTTTTATTTATTTTTCTTAAAAATAACCAAAAAATATTTTTTTCCTTTAATTAGGTTTAGACGGGGTCAAAACCATAATCTTTTCTCGTTCTCATTCCATCGCGCGCGTTTATTTATTTTGCAATATTATTGTAACTGCTCATCAGATGTAATAGTTTAATTAGGACCTTTTCGCTTATTTATCGTTTTTTTGCCGTTTTTTTGGCTATGTAATTAATCCCCCTCCCCAAAGCCTTGTAATAGCATAGATTTATTTTCCGCATTTTAATTTTTGCAAATATTAACTGTTAGATGTATGATAATAGGATTGCATGACAAGAATGTATGATAATTTTAAAACGGTTAGCAAACCCTAAATGTGCAAAGATAATAACTGAAATTGAATCACTCTCACACGCGCACTCCTAAGGTATACTCTCACTTCGGTTGCCTTCGGTAAATAATCATTAAGTATATGGTGTTTTAGTGGTCTCTCTCTTGTCTAAACAAAGATCAAAAGTCTCGTTCAGAAATGTTGCCTCGGAAAGGTTGCCTCGGAA
Source organism: Vicia faba (assembly GCA_948472305.1). Lineage (NCBI taxonomy): Eukaryota > Viridiplantae > Streptophyta > Magnoliopsida > Fabales > Fabaceae > Vicia > Vicia faba. The sequence goes on from OX451739.1 coordinate 1,407,754,805, forward strand.
ATGTTGCCTCGAATATGATCTTAAGACATTATGGTTATTACTAAGGCGTCCTAACGTTGCTTTAGTGGTCATATGTCCCTTTCGAATTGACCCTTACAACTCCAACGACGGTGCTACCTACTCACTAATAGTAGGATAACGCTATCTAAAGGAAACAAGAACATAAACATTCTTTTTTCGAGTAGGTAGATAATTGTTAGGTACTTGCTCAAATCAAGCTTTCCCACACTTACACTCTTTTCAAACAAAGTTTTCAAAACTACTTCGTAACACTCTTGAAGACAGAAGCAAGGGTTAAAACGAAGTAAAACAAAAACTTTTCAAACACTCAAATACGAAAGCAACTTTCAAAATGATGAGAAAGTACCTAAGAGCCCATGGAAAACCATGGATGAAAAGGGTGCTAATACCTTCCCTTTCTATAATCTACCCCCCGTACTCAAAATCTCGAAAAAAGGATTTTTCTGTGCTTTTTTCCTTTCCAGTTGGATAAAATAAAAGTCGGTGGCGACTCTTGCTTACCACGACATTTTGCGAACAAAAACGCAAAACGCAAACCAGTATTAAACAGTCAGTTCTGCCACCATATCACAGAACTGGCGACTCTGTTGGGGAATAATAAGTGGGGTATACCTTAGGATTAGTTCATCATAATTTGTTTCTCTTGTTTGATTTGATTGCTTTACTTTTGAGGGTTTTGTTTTGGGAGTTACTATAGATCCTAACCCGGATCTGGGGACACCTTGTAGGTAAGTAGCAATAGACTGTAAGAGAACTGTACCACGTAGACCGATACGGTTTAAGCAGTAGCTACATTGATGTGGCACATTGGTTGGTACCGGTATCCCTTGTGGAGAAACGAGGAGAATACGGGTCCATTACGTGGTGTCATTAAGCATCAGATGACCTTAGAACCTATAATTGACCAACTTGGCCATTAGAAAGTAGTGAGATAGCCGGCCTCGATATAGAGCTGAGAACTGGTTGATACTCGATGCTACACTCATTGAGACCATACTCTCGAGATAGTTCTGGTCGCAAGAAAAGATTGTTTGAGCTGAAACCATGACCAATGGAGGATGGTCAGTGATATTGAGAACCTCTAGAACCCGGTTACTATTATTAGGACAGGTTGAACAAACTGAACTTCAAGAGGGTAGTACCTAGACCCTATGCAAGCCTGAAACTTAAGGGCTCTTGTGTGATTTATTTGCCTTTACCATGTCCTTTATCTGCTATACCTGTTGTGTGTTTATCATGACATCATACATCATAACATAGCATGCACATTTCATTACACTAACCATTTCAAAGACCGAGGGGATTTACCTTTGTTCTGTTTTGCAGATTATGGCTTCCATGCGCAGAAACACCATTCGAGTTAACTTTGTGCAAATACCTGCTCAACTCAAAGATTTAGCCTCGAGAGTTTCTTATACTTCTTCATTCATTAGGAGACATGGTTAGCTTCTTAGCTTGGTTACCTCAAAGTTGGATGAGCAGATGATGAGTGTGCTTTTCCAATTCTTCGATCCTGTGCATCATTTCTTTACCTTTCCAGATTATCAACTGGTTCCTACTTTGGAAGAGTTTTCTCACTTACTGGGCATATCCATCCTTGAGAAGACACCCTTCACAGGTTTGGAAGAGACTCCTAGGCCAGAAGACATTGCTACAACTCTGCATCTAAAACGGGCTGATGTGGTATCCAACTGGGAGACACGAAGCAGAGTTGAAGGATTCTTAGCTAAGTTTCTGATAGATCAAGCTCAACTGTTCTGGGATAGTTTGGATTTTCAGGATTTCGAAGATATTTTGGCTATCCTTATCTACGGTTTGGTTCTTTTCCCAAATCCAGATTCCTTCATAGATGTGAATGCGGTTAAGATCTTCCTGTCTCGCAATCCAGTACCTACTCTTCTGGGTGATATTTTGCATGCTCTCTACACTCGTACTTTGCGTAGAAGAGGGACCCTCATGTGTTGCGCGCCTTTTCTGGCGAGGTGGTTTATTTTGCACCTCCCCAAGTCCGTGTTGAAGAATGAGGAAGGTTTAGGATGGTCCTACAGGATAATGTCCCTTTCCCATACGGACATTCTTTGGAGTTCCAAGGCTATGGAAAATGTTCCTATCATTGATCGATGTGGGGGATACCCTAATGTCCCGTTGCTTGGAATTAGAGGAGGAATAACCTACAGTCCTTGTTTGGCTTTACGATAGTTTGGTCGTGCTCGGAAAGACGGTCCTCATGAGCTACTTCTTACAAACATTGTATTTGACTATAAGGGGGACGTTGACGAGCATCGCCGAAGGTTCATACGAGCTTGGGGCATGGAGAACAGGTTCGACCCTCAAGAGTTAGGACCAAAGACTTCTCTCCCTATGAAGTCTTATCTCCAGTGGGTTCGAGATCGAGCCTAGAAGCTTGGGATGCCTTATGAAGCTGTGTTGCCAATGATTGTGGAGCCTACCAATGAAGAAGGCATTCCTTATACAGTCCTTTATCCATACATGCCCACTGATCTTGGGGCATTGAAGAGATCCTGGATTCAGCTGAGAGAGGAGAGGGATACCTACCGAGAGAAGTATCATGAGCAAGAAAGGAAGATCTTGAAGCTCACCAGGCAACTTAAGAATGAAAGGATGATCAATGACTATGTTAGCACGAAGGGGAAGCGTCCATGGGAGTTTTGATTTTTGCTTTTTTAGTTTAGATTTGTTTTTCATTTACTTCGTTGTAAACGCCTTAAGGGCATTGTTGAACCTTTTTACAAGTTTATTCTAATAAAGTTTGTTTAAATTTTTGGTTTGCAAATTTAAATCTCCCAAAGTCTTTGAAATCATTACATACGCATCCCATTATCATGCACATCATTACATGTATCATTACAGGTTTCTCATCTCCTTCGCGGTTTATTTCAGCACGAAATGTCTTCTGAAACACCTACCAATCAAGCCATCAAAACTGTTCAGGCTCAGAATGCCCAATTCCAAGAGATGTTCTTGAACTTGGCTAAGGGGCAAGAGAATTTGAAGACTCTCATCCTGAAGAAGGAAAAGAAGAAGAAGAAGAAGAAGAAGAAGGTGGTTCTTCTGAATATGGGTCACAAATTTGGGAATAGGTTGCAACAGGAAGCTGATCTGTCTCTTTCATCCAAAGGGGAAGAAGACCAAGAAGAAGAAAAGGGTCTCAGTCCGGTAGTCTCCGATAATGATATTAATTTTGATGATGAGCAATATCCTCCTGCCAAGGATAGGTACAAGCAACTAGAAGACCTACTAAGTGCTATGGAGATTCAGAAGATCCCTGGTTTAGATTTCGGAGATCTAGGACTGGTATTAGGAGTGGTGATCCCTCACAAGTTCAAAGCTCCAGTTTTTGCCAAGTACAATGGAGTGTCCTGTCCAAAACTCCATCTTCGCTCGTATGTCAGGAAAATCCAACCCCGCACCGCTGATAGAAATTTGTGGGTGCATTTCATTCAAGATAGTCTGTCAGGGACTCAGCTTGAATGGTTTTATCAATTGGAAGGAGCCAAAGTCCGAAACTGGGAAGACCTCGCTGCTGCTTTTTACAAACAATACCAGTATAATGCCGACCTCTCTCCCACACATACTCAACTTCAGAGTATGTCCATGGGTGAAAGTGAAGGTTTTAAGGACTATGCTCAAAAGTGGAGAGATTTGGCTGGTAGGGTTCAACACCCTTTGTCGGATCGAGAGTTAGTTGATATGTTCTTGGGGACACTATCTGGTCCATTTTTCAATCATCTGATCGGCAGTTCGTCATCTGGGTTTACTGAATTGATTCTGACTGGAGAGAGAATAGAAGCTAGTATCCGAAGTGGTAAGATATAGAAGGATACTTCGTTAAGTGCAGTGAAGAAGCCTTTCACCGGTAAAAAATAAGCTAGTGCAGTCTACGGCCCGAGGGGCCAAAACAGACCCGAACACCGTCAAGCGGTAAATGTAGTGGTTATATCAAGACCCACAGTTGCTCCACAATGCAACCATCAACCAAGGGTGGAAAGACCACAGAGACAGTACACTCGGCTCAATATGCCCATGTCTCAAATTTTACCACAGTTATTGAAGGCCAATCTATTAGCTCTGAGGGAGGCCCTGAAGAACTCTGACACCACTTCTCCTCAATATAACCCAAATGCCCGCTGCGCCTATCACTCTGATAGCCCAGGTCATGATACAAACAACTGTTGGGCTTTGAGAAACAAGGTACGAGACTTGATCGAGGCTAAATAAATTGAGTTTGATGCTCCAGAAAAGCCCAACGTCATAACTGTCCCTATGCCCAAACATGGTCATGGAGTAAATGCTGTGGACGATGATTTATTTGTGACCTCCGTGGAAGAAATTGCTAATCCTTTAATGACAGTTAAGAAGAATTTGTTATTGGCTGGTTTATTTTCGGGTTTTGGAGAAGGTTGCCACACATGTTCAATTCTTCCTGCTGGTTGCACCTTGTTTAAATTAGGTGTTCAACGCTTGATGGATAATAGAGAGATCTTGTTTGAGAAGACTATGATTCCGTTAGTTCCGATTGAATATGTTGCCATTATAACCATTTCCTCCAATCCTTCCAAGGCTTCCTTGAGAAATCCTGTTAGGATTACACCCGTTCCAAGACTCGCTCCGTTGATCATTACTATTCCTGGTCCTATTCCATACACTTCAGACAAGGCTGTCCCATGACACTATGGTGCTGATATATATTACCATGGGGTTAAACAAGACTTTAAAGATGAGGAAGCTAATACTGATGTTAGAAATATTGTCGGGGCTAGCAAGGTCACTAGAAGTGGAAGACTCTTTTCTCCCGAGATTTCCCCTCCGACTGTTCAAAAGCCTATTGTCATTCCATCTGCCAGTACATCAACTACAATTCCAGTTCTTACTCCAGTTATCACTCCTGTCGCCAAGTCATCTGAGACTCGGGGCAAAGAAATCACAGGTGAGCCTTCCAGGACGGAGGCACCTAGAAAGGTTGTGTTGGAAGCCTCTAAACAAGAGATAGAAGAGATTATGAAGATTATCAAGAAGAGCGACTACAACGTAGTCGAGCAGCTGGGGTAGAACCTGTCAAAAATCTCCATGTTGTCCTTATTGTTGTGTTCTGAAGCCCATGCAAAGGCTTTCATTGCATTCCTCAAGACTGCGCATGTGCCGTAGGAAACTTCTGTCGATAAATTCAAAGACTGCATAGCTAGTTTGACCGTCGACAATGGGTTAGGTTTCTCAGATACATATTTGACTGCTAAAGGAAGAAATCACAATGATGCTCTGCACGTCTCGATCGAGTGCAGGGGCACTACTATGGCCCATGTACTGGTGGATACTAGGTCTTGATTGAATGTTTTGCCAAAGAAAGCATTAGACCGTCTGGACTATGAAGGTTTGATTCTAAAGCCGAGTAATATTGTGGTTAGGGCATTCGACAGGTCGAAAAGGATGGTACACGGGGAAGTGGATATCCCTGTTAAAGTGGGCTATCATACTTTTGGATCCACCTTCTATGTAATGGACATCAGACCATCGTATTCATGCTTGCTGGGTCATCCTTGGATTCATAAGGCTGGGGCAGTGACTTCAACGCTCCATCAAAAGCTGAAATATACGGCAAAGAGGAAGATTGTCATAGTACAAGGTGAGGAGGAGTATATGGTGAGTCATATCAATTCCTTTAGCTATGTGGATATGGATGGAGAGTTCATCGAAACCCCGTGTCAGAACTTTGAAGAAGTCCCCCAGACTTTGGCGTCGACTGAAGTTGCTGTTGACAAACCTCCGATAAAGATGGCTTCCCTCAAGGATGCCAAGGCTGTAATTGAAAAAGGTGGGTGTGCAAATTGGGGTCAGTTCCCTGACTTTGCACACAAGACTGACAAGTTTGGTCTGGGATTTATTGCAGAGGCTCAAAGGGCTGTTCGACGCATACGGATTGGAAGACCTCTTCTATACATCAGTAATCAGGGAGTGAATGCAATTGAATATGATGAAGAGGATTCATATATTGACAGCTGGATCTACCCTACAACCGATGGTGGCTTGAACAACTGGACGGAGAAAGACTTCATACCTGTTTCTTTTATTATACAGTAATTGACTTTTGTTTTGAGATTTGTAACAGACAGTTTGAAACTTTTATGGCCCGGTGCCTTGCCCGAGGCACCTTGGCTTTATTTGTGAGGGCTTATTATTTGTCATTTTCATATATCATCAATAAGGCATTAGACGTTTCTTGCATTACAAATTTTGCACTCCTTGTTTTTCTTTTCTGTCTCTCACTTTATTAAAACAGCTATGCTCTTACACACACTCACGTATCATAATGCAGATTCATATCCACTCTGGATCCCATTGATAACGACTCTGCTACTGCCAGTTATGACTTTGAAAATCCGATCAACCAAGCTGAGGACGAAGGTGAGGATGATTGTGAGGTTCCTGGAGAGCTTGCTAGACTGTTACTACAGGAAGAGAGGGCCATACAGCCCCATGAAGAGCCAGTGGAATCGGTGAATTTGGGTACGGATGAAGACAGGAAAGAGGTTAAGATAGGTGTGAATCTGGGGCCTAGTGTCAAACAGAGGTTGATACAAATGCTACGCGACTATGTTGAGATCTTCTCTTGGTATTATGAAGATATTCCTGGTTTAGATACTGATATTGTGGTTCACCGTTTCCCAACCAAAGAAGATTGTCCTCTGGTAAAGCAGAAGGTTTGCCGTATGCGCCCTGAAATGTCTGAGAAAATCAAAGATGAGGTCATGA